>OZ026621.1:14803897-16003897 GCA_964020975.1 Hermodice carunculata
ATAGGCACAATCATTCCATGATCAGCTGGCGCATCCTGAAAATAGGTTTACACAGAATGAATAAAATGCTTCAAAAGACCTATCAGAATTGCGAATTATAAAAGAACTCGCGATTGATCCATGGAATTCGTACAGTCACTTCGTAATATATATGTTACATGTTATGTTAGGTGGCCCCAGCCACGGCGGATATTAAATCCTCAGTTGGGGTCATTTTTACACTTGTGTAATCGTACTATTCTACACGCATTCACAAGATTGATATCATATTGAAATTTTTCTTATATGAATATACATATTGCGTTATGTCTGATGTACCTACACCTACAATAATATTTAGCACAAACTCCACTTCATGGGCCCAAGGGGAAAAGGTTCACAAGCCTGGGATGGACTGCGTTATGGTATTTATGGTGTTATATCTTATGTATATACACCTACATAATATTTAGCACAAATTTCACTTTCTGGCCCAAGGAGAAATGGTTCAAGCCTGGGATGGACTGCGTTCTGGTATGTAATAAACATACAGTAATTAAAGGTATAAAGTTTCATTCATCCTGCTCACGCTTTGTCGCACCTTGGGACTTTATTGGTCATGAAATTTGTTACGTAGTTAAATAAGTATTTAACGTGTTACAATTAAAGTCACCCAGCCACACTGCATGATGCCAAAACTGCACTGATTTGATAATACACATCGAATGGATGCAACGCATTCAAAAGAACCGGAACTCTGAAATCATTTAGATTATTCATGCCATGTATTTTTTTCTGAAATGAGAAGATAAATCAAAAGAGAAGAATTGTGGATGCCGTGATGGGGAATTAACCTCTCTCTTTCCTATCACCACGGCATTCAGTTTGTCCACCGTGTCTATTTACACGTATATGCATTATTATTGTGCCAAGTTTAAAGCCGTGCTGGAACTTTAAACGGTCGGGATCACAAAGATGGTCATACAGGCATTTCGTGATGTATATTCCAGACAGTGAGGTATGAGTCAGAGTGACCCAGCAATTTGATGAGCCAATCCTAGCCCCATGAAGCTCCCTACAACTCTTTTATATTAAAAATTTAATTATGAAGGAAAACCAAATTTTTGCTTACGTAAGGGTGTACCACAATTTGTTAAATGAATAACAAAGACACTCATGAAATGTCCTGTGCTTAATGACGGTACATATGTATTATTATGTGATGTCATCCAGCTGCCCTAAACGTTTTAATGGAAAAAAGGGCTGTGTCAACAGCCTCTGGTCAGCTGACCTGACCTTGTTTACACAATCAAAGTTGCAACTGAATAGACCTGTGCTAAACTTTACCTAAGTGCACATGACATTTAAAAGTATTTCTAAGATTTTTAAAAAAATAAATATTAACTGTAAATATAAATTTTACTGGAGCATGAGAAATTCAAAAATATTTAAACTTTAAAAAAGAACATTGCTCTACTGTGGAGAAAATACATGATTTTGAGAACTAGATTGCCCATTGACTTACATTGTAATCAAAAGGAACGGTGCATTCACCGGCAAGTACCCAAATTGAGATAATCGTTAAAAATTAGTCATTCACAGCAGTGCCACGGAGCACACAAATTAGTTTTATCCTTTCACAAGGAACGTATCTGTTACCAAGTTGTAGCTTAATCATATGGACAGTTCTAAAGAAGAAGTCTAAAATAGCGAAAACACACAAAAAATCATAAAAAAGAGCAAAAAGAGTGGCAGCGCCACCTGAAAAACAAATTAATAACTAAGTGTCTCTAGATTTTATAAGATTTGCCCCCCCCCCAAAAAAAAAAGAAATCCGAAAACTGCTGGAGGGTGATTATTTGAACAAACTTGGTAGAGACCCATCCAGGTACGTTGGCACCAAGTTTGAAGTCAATCTCGCGGACGGTTTTGGAGAAGTCGAAAATGTAAATTTGTTGTAATAGAATACCCATTGACTTGTGCAGTTATCAATAGGAAAGTGCATTTACCGATATGTACCCGAATAAAAAAACACGTTCAAAATCAGTAATCCACAGCACTGCCACGTGGTCGATATCTTCGTTTGACCCTTTCGCACGGTATTTATACACCGAATTCTACCTCAATCGGAGTGACGGTTCTGGAGAAGTCCAAAATAGCAAAAACAGGCCAAAAAAACCCTTAAAATAGAAAAAGAAAAATATGTAGCGCCACATACTCAACAAACTAAGAACCAGGAGTCCCCAGCAGTGTTCCTGTGTGATATCAAAGCAATCGGATGAGCGGTTTCAGTGAATACTATTTAAAATTTGCCTCAGAGAGAGAAGAGAGAAATTTCTGAAAAATAATAAACAAATCTCTGGGGATTGTTCATTTGAACAAATTTGGTCGAGATCTACCCAAAGTACCTTGCCTGCCCAGTTTGAGGTGAATCTGGCGACGAATAAATCAGTATTAGAATGCCCATTGACTAATCAATAGGAAATATGCATTTACCGATCAGTACCCGAATTGAAAAATCCTCCAAAATCAGGAATCCACAAGAGTGCCACCTAGTGAACAACTTTGATCTTTTCACTAGACACATATCCAGCAAGTTTCAGTTTAATCCGAGTGATAGTTCTGGGGAAGAAGTGTAAATGGCAAAAACAAACAAAAATCATTAAAAAAAAAATAAATAAAATAAAAAAAATTGCAGTACCACCTGGTGAGAAAATTAAGAACAAGGAGTCTTTAGAAATGTTCCTATGTGATATCAAAGCAATTGGGTGACCGGTTTTGTGAGAAGACGATTTTATAAGATTTCCCCCAAAATAACAAAAACATTCATGAAGAATCCAAAACTGGAGCCTGACCATTCGCAACATATATTACTGGAGGTAAAGTCAGGTGGCATTGCAGGAGGAAATTCGGGGTCACAAAATGGAGAAAACTCTGCTTTGCAAAGTAGTACCAGAACCAAAGCTTTGGAGCTAGGTCTACATATAAAGGAACTTCCGCATATGTGTACTACTTTTGATTGAAAATGAAATGTATCTCTTCAGAAACTGTATATGCGTCCTCTCTATATTTTTGGACTGGAAGCAATGATGATTGAGAACAAAACGCCTGGGCATATTCTTAGCTGGTGGCGAGTACGAGCTGTCAGCTGATGTGGGTGGACAGCCCACGATAGAAATATTCCAATACGTCGGAACGGAAGACCTGTCTCACCTCATTAACTTTTCCCGTGCCAACCACCTCTTAAAGTCGATCTGCTTCAGTCAGATAAGTCTGAACTTTCATTAGCATCCCAGATTAGTACTTTGTGAAAAGACCTTTCATTCAAGTACCAGTATGCCTATAGTTCCAGAGAGAATACCCCAGATCAACAGCTTTTCTCGGCGCGCATTGGGCGCATTGCGCCTAATGCGTGCCGAGAAAAGCTGTTGACTCAGTCTAAAATTTGGCACTAAAAGGGTTAAATATGTATGGATATTGAATTTGAAGTATTATCCTATTTTTGTCCTTGCAATGAATAATGCTGCATTGGCTTACAAAGGAGCATGTCATTATGATCATGTCACTTGTCATTTTGTGGCTCCCCTGGCAGCGGTGGGGATGGGATTGGACAAACTGGCCAAAACCGGCTACGTGGTAAAATGTCGTCTGCAATGTTTTTGACTAAATGTAGCTGAAATGAAAAAAATATATATATTTGATTGAGAATTGTATTGGAGACCTAGAATAATAGCGTGTCTAAGATCAACATGCAGCTTTCCTTGACGGGGGCGCGAAACCCACGCCAAGCAAACTTGTTGACCAAGAGGGACAGGGATAATCAAGACACGACCAAATACAGTATTCATATGCATCTTGACAGCCTCCAGCCTTCATTTCATCATATTTTGGCCATTTACCCAAGTAAACAGAAGCGCATTCAGTTCTAACACGACATTACTTGGAAACATGCAGACAGCAGCGGCACGATAAGATGGCCATTTTGTCATGAAATACGACACCATGCAAGCGATTTCTTATTTATCCTTGCTGCCTGAATCAAGAGCATTTCTGGCAACGTGGAAGCGCTGCAATGGACGTCCAAAGGCTGCTTGAATAATATATGGCAACCACATCCTCTTTTGAACAAAACAATGTGGCTGTTCCTCACAAGTTTCATAATACTCCAGCCTGGCGGCTGCTAGTACATGCATTCAGCAGGTAGTAACCTTTAGTTATGAATCCTTCGATTTTACATTTAAGCATTTTTTACTCTCAAAGATCAGCAGATTCAAATTTCAAAATTTGATGAACAATGTAACGGTATCGCTAAAACACGACTGAATCTATTTTATATGTATCCCAGTTTCATTTATTTTTGATAATCCAAATGCGAAGCAACGCTAAGATGCTAGCTTTATACAGGTGAAACTGTGGTCAAATAAAATGCATGTAAAAGTCATTGCTGACCAAAATATCAAGGATACTTACTTAAGATTTGTAAAGCTATACAGACGGAGGGAACACAATTTTCCCTAGTCCCTAAACTACGTTGGTCTGAGGTATATATTTGATATAAGGCAAGTTTCGTATGATTTTCAAAAATAACCCCTTGTGTGAATGTCTGCGGTGCAAGTGATGCTTTAGTTTCCTCTTAAAACACGCATGCCACGGGATACAGTGCATTACACTCTGTAGCTTATCCCCATGGGATGACTGTGTTAACTCCCTGACCTTATAAAGATGCCAACAATTTGACTAATTTCCTGTTTTAAGCTATCCATAAATACTCTGTTTTGATATATTGGCCTCTCAGCTTTCAAACTTGGAGCTGAGAGGCCAGCGAAATATCATACAATTTGGAAGATGACTTTTTGAACTCAGTGAGCAATGTGATGGATTTACGTGTACGCATCGCCACTTCGGCCCAGGAGAGAATACCGTTTCAGCAGGAAAAAAGGAGCAGTTTTTCTGCCTGAAAATGCGTCTTAATTTGTACTCAACGACCTTCATATGATGGACAATGAGTCAAAAAGTCACAGCTAACACAGAACCTTATAGATAATATTTCTAGACTGTATCTTCAGCTTCAATAGGCTGACGAACCTAATTTTGATAGACTTCTACGAAGTCCAAAAGTTTAAATCGATCTTAACCCTGTCCCCCTTGAATTAAGACTGAGTCAACAGCTTTCCTCGGCACGGGTTGGGCACTAAGTGCCCAACCCATGCCGAGGAAAGCTGTTGACCCGGGTCATGTTGTCTTGACAAGTATCATCTTCAATTCTCAGTCAAATTGTTTTTCATTGCTGTTGAAATCAGTTGAAAACGCTGAGGCAGACGACATTTCACCACGAGCCGGTTTGGGCCGGTTTTAGGGGGAAAGGATTGAGGATTAAAGCCTGTACAGTAGACTACAGGTTTACGTCACTCACAAAGAAGGAGGAATTCAATTGTAGTCTGCCGCAGAGTGACTGCAGATTTAGATCCTTTCATTTTTTATATTAGATTTTTTAATCTAAAAGGAAATCCAAATTTAAAAATTTGGTGAACAGCAGTTAACTTGTATTTCTTAAAATTGAAATCCAAATCAACAACTGGATGCACATTTATATGAATTGTGCCATATGTATTTTCGGTATTTCTTTAATGCTGGTGGATTTAAGTCCCCGATTCTGGAAATAAATGCCGACTCAGTACATATACTGCATAACCGTGTTGATATGGCACTCGCACATAACTGCGTCCGTTGAACCATTTCATTTTTACGAATGGGGATTTGGTCGAGTGGATATGTGCGTTGCGGGGGCGACCGGTGTCGAAGGTTGCCGATTCGAGTCCCGCTCGTTCCGAACATAAAGTATGGTCATTGTACTTTCTTGGCGTATAGTTCTCACCTGGTCTATCAGAGAGTATTTTCAGATTTACGGAATTATCTTCAATGGGATGTGCAACAAACCAATAGCAACTGTAGTCCACAACCTGCAAGCAGGTGAAGCTCACACTGTATTGTCAGCCACTGAGCGACGTATGAACTTTTAATGTTTTAAATGGAGAGACTATGTCATTGTTAGCTAACTCCGCAGTGACAATTCATCATGACTTACCATCTTTTACGCCTTTTACGACACAGTTAATCCTTATAGGGGTCCCATAAATTTGATCATATTGTAACCATGCACGAAGTTACATGTAACTTTGTGAACCACTCATTCAGATAATTATAGTTGTATTTTTGTATCTATTGTTTCATTTTTATCGTTTTCTGCAATAAAACTCATCAACGCGTCCTTCAATATCGACACCTTGCCATGCCATGAAATACATGTATATATCTGTGGTATGCATCTTGAGTTTATCTGTGATTTTTGCTGATAATCAGATATACATCAATGTATCACTTAATATCGATCACTCTACATGCGGTCACTGTGAAAGATATTGAAAGCGACGTGTAACCAAATTTTTATTTATAATACACCCTGTATATTTATGTATTTAATACAATTATTATACTTTATCGTCACAAATATCAAAGTTGAAAAAAGTAATTCAAATAAAAACAGCCTACTTAATATTTTTTGCTCCTCTGCCGAAACGTTTAATTTACATTGCCCTGACAGTGAGCATTTATTTGAGTTGGACATTGGGTTAAAAAAAATTGGCAATACTCGACATGGATAATAATTTTTCACATGCGTGTAACGATATAATTTACATATACATAATAATCATATTCTAGTCTTGAATAAAAAAGATTTACACGTATTTGTAAAAGTTTGGCATTTGTGTAAATTGTTTTCACATATGTAAAATTATCACTTATTTCACTTGTATAAAAAGATTCTTACATATATGTTGCACACGTCTATAAAAAGGATAAATTCGCATAGTTGTAACAGTTGGTAAAAAATTGGTAAAGTATTTCGCGTACGTGAAAAACATTTACGCATATGATTAAAATGTGTGTAAGCTGGTATAATAAGACTTATCTGTAACAATATTCAACATATGCAAAAGTCTCTTTCTCGTATTTATGAATGTTCACTTATGTGGTCATATTTTCTCGCATGTAATATAAGTTTTCTCAACATGTGTATATTTTTTATATATATATTCACACACGCGCGCGCGTGCATATATATATATATATATATATATATATATATATATATATATATATATAATTGATTTCCAAAGTGGTAGATGTCTACATAAAAAAATATGTTTGCTTTAAAATATAGACCTGCACAAAATGTAGTCATTTCATTAAAATATGATACATAGGTTGCACACGTCAGTTATACACTGGCAGGTGGTTTAACTAAGATAAGCTGTCCAGCTAGAAAGGGTACATGCTGGTTCAGGGGGAAGTCTAATTGTTCTCATCTGAACCTGCACTATACAAATTTAGCAATTATGTTTTGTTTAACAGGTTATCTTCTTTCATTATGAAGCCCTGCATTTATAAGCAAAACTTCACGTATTTAGCTAATTCATCATTTGCTACGTTCACATTTATTCATTATTATGTGGGTTGTCTTTGCTAAATATTTAGCTTAGACAAGAGGTCGCTACTCAGAGAGACATATCCGGGTATAGGCTCCGAAACATGTTCTGAGTAGTTACCTGCAGAAGACCATTTAATTTATTTGGGCTAATACAGCCTATGTCAAAATTCAACAGACAAACATGCGCAATATGGACCATAATGCTTCTAAATGTATATGGGTTAGACAGGGACAGGTTAGCTTATGGAGAGTAAAGAGTTCGGACTGTGGAATAGGGTAATGACTACTAGGAAGTGGTTCTGGACAAATAAACACAAATACAAAGAGGAAACTCAGACAAGTAAATCACTTCAATTCACGCTTTTCGAGACATGCTAGGCCAAATGATTTTTTTCAGATTACTATCAGCTAATACGTTTTTGGTAGGGGAAGTAGGATCGAAGTAAAGGGGTTAAATTTTCACAACATTCTGGGCCAAAACATTCCAGAAGCCGCAGGTCGGTGCTTCTACTACAGGAGCAGTGAGGTGCATGCTAGCTGTGTATCTGGTAGCAGTGAAGTGCATGCTAGCTGTGTATCTGGTAGCAGGACTTTCCATATCTTACAGATGAGTACTTTCACTTTCATTTTAGCCTGGAATATGTTGCAGAGATTAAGGCCTTTAAGTCTCGATGAACGCACACCAAGTGTGGTCGGGTTGTACAGCGTATAGTAGTTATTATTACTATTATTATTATTATTATTATTATTATTATTATTATCATCATCATCATCATCATCATCATCATCATCATCATCATCATCATCATCATCATCATCATCATCATCATCAGCAGCAGCAGCAGCAGCAGCATCATCATCATCATCATCATCATCATCATCATCATCATCATCATTATTATTATCATTATTATTATAGAAGTTGTACGGCAATAAGATATTGTATTTCCCAAGATCCTATTGCTAGTTAAGCATGTTTACGTTGACCACAGTTTTACTCCGTTTGCCACACCTGTCGTAACCTTCATATAAAGTACATACACTAGAAGTGACATGATTTGCAAATGGCATTAGCTCGCAATGGGCCTTGAGCACCACGCAGGCACCAAGTCAAAACATGTCGAGTTGACCTCTTCTTAAAACTGAAGACTGCATGCGAATACCGGACATGTTAAAGCAATTGATTCTCGTGTTTGTTTCCCAAGTAAGACTGTGATTTATATCCAGCTGAGAAGAACTGGAAGCTCAGGTGTTATACCTGTGAACTTGTGACACTGTGATAAAGATACAGGACATGTAGTTAAGACCTCGAGTATCAACAATCTTCCACAGCTATACACATAGGTTGTAATGGAATCTTTGATTGACGCTCATCCATTTCCATGCACTCAGCACGTCCAGGATGTGTGTTGTCTGGTGACATTTTAGCACAATCTGCATTGCCCTATTTTGAAGCCTTATCATTGCTTATGGACCATCATAGATTCCACTCCATTACAACTGGGGACTTCAATGTCGATTTTAGACATGTTAATAATCCGGGGTCTAAGTCTACCGGTTTTATGGCTTGATTTCGACTAACGGTTGAAAGGAGACCATCAAGGTCCCGGCCAGGATGATGGACACATCCTCCATATTTTTTATCTTATAATAACAGACAACAGAATTTTATTTCAGGAGATGGAGTTGTATCAGTTGGCGCCCACCTACTGAACCTAACAATGATGACTTGGTGGTAACATGAAGCGGGAAGATATAAGACAGATGGTCGCGAGAAAGGAAATATATACGTGTGAATAAAATAGAAAGTATGCAACAAACAAAACAGATGCGTTACGGACGGTCTCCAAAATTGGTGGCTAGATGTGAGGTGAGAACCAAGAGCAGAAAATTGAGCTAATACGACGGCAGTTCCAAGATTGAAATACCTCCAGAGTGGGGCACTCCTTATTCTATGTGAAAGGGGTTTCAGACAGATGGCATCCCTGTAGGGATTCCTGCTCTTTCTAACGTTAAGTTTAAAACATAGTACAAAGCTAGATATGTGAAGGTTTGCTTAAAAATGCAGAGCTTCATTATGAAAGAAATTTACATGGCAAACCAAACATTATTACTGAATATAGTACAAGTTCAGATAAGAACAATTTGACTTACCCCTGAACCAGTATGTACCCTTTCTAGCTGAATAGCCTATCTTAGTTAAACCACCTGCCCGTGTATAACTGAACTAGAAACAAACTGGAGCATTTTATTCAGTCCCAGTGACTGTAAAATAAACAGTTGCAGCTAGACGGCCTGTACAAACAGGGAGAAATCCTAGGAAGTAATGCAACAATGGACGTCCTGCACCAGAAATATTAATCAAACCCCATGATGACACCTGCTGCTCACTTTGAAATTCTCCAAACAACAAAGCTGTATTTTACTGCCGACCCTGAGTCAATATTTCAATGTAATGGGCTAGGTTTGTGACATTTCAGTAAATGCTGCCAAATTTGAGTAATGTTTTTATACTGAGTAAATGTGTACTTAGGTATGTCAGAAAAGCGTAAAAGTCATTAGTATTTAAGAAAAAAAACATGTTATCAAAACTTTATTTATTTTAACCCTATTCTAAGTACACTAATTATTAAGCAAACTTGTAACTGTCGTAGGCCGCTGCTTGCTACTGATAGCCTCTAGGGGTTTAACGTGACAGAAAACATGTAAGGCTGAAATGTCTGAAAGTGAATATTAAAACAGAATGACGCTAAAAGATAAAATTAAGAAGCAAAACAGGCAAGTCTAAAATATGTAAAAAAAAAAATTTCAACCAAACTTTCTTATAATCTTTGGAATTTAACAGCAAAATTTGTAGGGCAAGTCAGAAAAGTTTGGAAGTCATTAGTATTTAAATCAAGAGAATGCAATCAAAACGTATTGTTTCTAAATCAGATATCAACTACAATTCGTAAAGCTTGTAACTGTCGTAGGCCGCTGCTTGCTACGGATAGCCCCTGGGAGTTTAACTTAACAGAAAACAAGCTAGCCTAAAATGTCTGAAACGTGAATATTAAAACAGAATAAAAGAAAAAATTAAGTAGAAAACAGGCAAGTTTAAAATCTCTAAAATTATTAAAGCCAACCTTTTTAACCATCTCTGGACTTTTGCATATCTCTCCCAAACGGCTGAACGTCAGTCGTCGCCCGCTTTAAAGTTTTCATTTAAATTTGTGCTTAAGATAAAATAGTGTGAATGAGAAAGTGAAACTAACCACGCCCTGCTATGAACGCTTCCATTGGTGCGGGTTGGATACCGAGCCACCAATCTGTGCCAAGAAAGCTGTTGATTCGATTTTATCCAAAAGCCACAAATCACATTTTCAAACTACAGTAGAATCTCCCAATTATGACCACTTAAAGGGACTGAAAATGTTGTCATAATAGGGAGCGGTTTTAAAAGAATATATAAAGTAGACATCTCCGCTCGCAAGCAATCGTTGAGAGGAAGCCTCCCCCGACCCACACTCCCAGTTCAGTCACCTCACATTATGGCAACTTGATGTTTGAACCTTAGATGTCACATTTAAATAACAAAATTGTACACTGTTACAATGGCTACATTTTGAGCTCAACATGGTCCAAATCGGCTGAAAAATTTACTGACTTATGGCTCGATGAAAATTTCAAAGGGTCAAATGACCTTTGACATTTAGAGGGCACATGTAAATGACACAATTCTGCAGTGTTACTATAGCTACAATTTGAGTATGAACGCGATTACGATTGGATTAAAGTTGACCGAGTTATGACTCGATGAAAATTTCAATTCGTCAAATGACCTTGACCTTTGCCCTTAAGAGGTCACATGTAAATTACAAAATTGTGCGACGATACATTTCGCACAACTTAACAAAGTTGGGTAAAAATGATTGAATCATGGCAAACTGAAGGTTTTTGATGGTCTGTGACCTTGATCTTGAAAGGTCATATGTTATTTATAGATGCGTGCGTTATTGCATTCCCTACGTATTGTGCACAACCGTATCAAACTGGGATGAAAATTGACCGAGTTATGGTCTGTTGAATATTTCAAGATGGCCCCAACATGGTGACATTTGGACGAGAAGTGACGTTATTGGAGAAAATTAGGTCAGATCAAAAATATTCAGATCGCCAAATGACCTTGACCTTTGACCTTTAAGGTAACATGTAAATTTGAGTAGCTAGGCCTAGAAGTGAGATACGCAACAAACTTAACATTGTTAACATCCGTTGATAACTATTTGAGATACAGGCTAAAACGTGTTCTCCATAAGTAGGCCCGGTTGTCCTTAAAATTAGGCCAAGGTCACTAATTGAATACATCTTCTTAAAGCTTATTAGGAGGGGCTTTAACATTGGCCAATAGTGTTCCACAGATCACTGGCAACTCACAGTTATGACCTTCCAAATATCGACAAAAGATATAACTGGAACAGGTTGTCACCTGGCAAAGGTAAGTCAAAGTGACAAATCACATGTCAGGTGCAAAACTTTAGTACACAAGTGTAATCCTGCTAGAATGACGAATTGCTTACCCCAGCCATCTCTGGGATTTCGCGGGTACATTTTTTCTTTGCGTAAAAACGCGTTTTTTTCCCAAACGGCCATATGACCTTAACCTTCCAACTTGACGGGGTCGGTCTTAGTTCAGTTTCTGTTTGCCCCGACGCCAGCTATCCATAGAGCTCATTATGTTTTAAATCAGGTGATAACATTCGGATTTTCTCAACATGACCGCCCGATTGGAGAAAAGCTGGTCAAGGTCACTAAACAACTATCAGGTGCATGACTTCAGTATAAATTACACTCTGTAGTGCAAGGACACTCCAGTGGGCTTTGCGGTTTCTGAGATTCCGCGCATACAAAATTAAAAATTTCAAAAATCGCCGAAATTTTCGAAAAATGGCCGTATGCCATTGACCTTCGACTCGGAACCTATATGTTTAACAGACAAAACAAGGTGAGGGCAAAAATAATTCCATGTATAGTTTGTTTGACCAGATCGGATTACAAGTTTTCGGGTGACGGTGAAATCCAAAAGTGACAGTATGACCTGATTTTCTACGAAACCTCGGTCACAATGATCCCAAAAATATGTCACCAGGACAAGTTTTCGTAGAAAGCGTTCTAGGTAATTTTTTCATTCGGAGATGCAATAGGAATCGATATACGGCAAAATTAAAAATTGCGAAAATTAAAAAGAAAGGAAAAAAATGAATGTGGTTTTGGGGGTAGGGGACTTCAATGGTATAGGCCATTCGTGGGGCTGTTAGTTGCAGAAATATACCGTACTAACAGTATAAGCCTCCCCCCACTATATCTGGGGAGGCTTATTTAATCGAGTTATTACTTACGTGCACCAGTCTTCATCAAAAGTGCCTTTGTGCTTTTTCGTTGCTCTTTTGGATTTCCGGTTGCCATTGTTCAGTATAACTTTCAAATTATTGGGCACCTGCATGCCAGTTTCGTTGAAATAGGTCTTGAGGCACTCGAACGTAGCGGATTTTCCGTTTTCACATGCTTGCGATCCGTATGTTCCTAAAACGGAAAACTGAATTTCAGAACGCATACAGCCGGGTTTATGTTTCAAGAAACATAAAGGTGACCCAGTCTTTAAATATGCAACAAACCACCCACATGTAATTGTCGTTGTTCTATAATGATAGATACAGACGCCATGGATGGACAGTGCCTTGCGCCTAGTGCTGCTTCACTCGATCCTCTCTCCCGGCGGGTAAGCAAACACTGCACATTAGCAATGGTATGTCATTGTAAATATCTCGTATATATGCACAACATAAAAAAGAAACTTAGGATACATCGTAGGCTTAATTATTTCAGTTTTCATGCCTCTCTAAGGGAAATAAGCCGTTTTAACTACGTTATCTGTATTTATTTAACATGAGAGCGTTTCAAGTTTGCCACATGTTGATAATAACTTGAATTTCATTATTACATTTTCATGAAAGCAGGATTTAGATGGACATTCGATTCATTTCATTTTGCACATTTCAAAACGTTAACGAGATAAATCTTTACCTTTTCTTGTAAGTCCTGCTAGGTATCATAGTTAAGTGCTTAAGCGCTTCTAAAAGGGACCGATTACTCATAAGAGCAGCACTACCCTGTGACACGATTGCTTGCTAGACCAAAAGTCTTTTTCTGTGTTTACAATGTTGATATAGTATATAAGGTCAAGTTTTCTGGAATTATGGATATCATGGCATGTTTGACATTTGTTTTAACTCTTTCAGCGCCCTATTTTGGACTGAGTCAAAAACTTTCCTTCCTGTGCTTTGGGTGCGACGCTCACAAAGTGCGTCGACAAAAGCTGTTGATCTGGGCTTTCATATTCTATGTAACTACAGGCAAGCTGGTGCTTAAATGAAAGCTCTTTTTACAAGAGACATGAATCGAATATCCTTATTTTAAGTCAGAGGAGTTCCTTTCAAGGAGATCGAGTAAAGTATTTATGACAATCTTTTTCTTCGTACATGTGAGCCGTGGGCAGTTGAAGTCCTACCACGAACTCTAAAAATATGCCGAATTATTAGACTCTTCTCAATTTTTGGAAAAAAAGCTGACTTTTATGTGTTTTCCAATTCAGCTTGGCCTACCAGGAATGCAAGGTGAAGGGTCTTTGCTGGATAGATGTGTTTCTTGATTGATTTGAGATAAATTTGACTTTTTAGTAGTTTCTAATAATTAAATTACCCGGGAACTAGCTATGAATATTTTAACGGATTTTCAACGGAACACATGTTTTTCTTCCAAGACATCAATACTTTGATAAAATAAAATCGCAAATTGAATAAAAAACCAAGACAATTTTTAAATAGGCATGTGTGTATGTCGCGAGAACTTGAAACCTCAAGTCAAAATCTCCATTCTGAAAGGTCAGTATAAGGAAAGTGAGAATCTTGCATGGCTGAGAGTCAGTTAATATTTTCCGCAACAACAGTACTAGTGATCCCGAGTGTAACTCACTCTCCAGCCATGTGAGATTTTGTTTATTCCATGTTCAGTTGTGTATTCATCGCAAAAAATATGCCCTAGGCCTACTATCAACGCCGACCTGGGGTGCCGTTTTTCTGACAGATTTGTCGCAGTTATTCTACGTCACGCGTGACGTTAATCAAACATCGCTCGCGCACATTTGATTTTGTCTAAATGTCAATGCATCACGTCACTGATGTAGGCGCGTCACTATCAACCGAAAATAATAATTTACCCTCAAACATAGAATATCATAGTAGCATTATACGTGTTAAAGATATTCATCACTTTTACATTTATTGAAATACAACACAAGCTATTGAGCGCGTTCTATCTAAAAACTGGCCTGATCAAACATTACATGTGCTTCATAGTTCTCCATTTGAGATCGCGTTAGCAGAAAAAAAAAGATTTACAGATGGACTAATCAAGACAACATATTGTGGGTCAACAGCTTTTCATGGCGTAGGTGGGAGAACGTACTGGAAAAAAAATCTCGTTGACATGTTTGTCTACGGAGGCTTTAAAACCTTCAGTGAAAATCTCCAGTTTGAAAAGTCAATTTGTCTTTGTTCGGATTTAGCAATTTGAGCTTAACCATACCAATAAAGCTGCTGACCTGGAAAAATGAAATGATACCAAAAAAAAAAAAAAAAAAAAAAAAAAAAAAAAAAATAGAAAATGAGATGTTAAAGTAGATAAAGTAGATTCCTGGATATCCTAGAGCTGTGGGTCAGTTTGTATAGAGATTAAAACTACTAAAGACGGTTGCAAATTTTACTTCTTGGCAACCCACCTCTTTATCTGGTCGAAAGTATAATCATATACACCTACTGAGTACTTCAATTTATCTTTCTATGTTGAAAAACGAAAGATTATTTCGAATGAAATCCCTTTTCAAAGTGACTTATGTCAGTAAATACTGTATTGCATGGTTTTGTCCATTTGTTTGGACCCTCTTGCCTTAATCGAGTTTCTTTTGTGCATAAAAAATGTCAAGCATATTGGCTTGATAAAAACTTGCAGTAGACACCTTTGACTGGGAAGTCTATGCAGACAGCTTCCGCCTACAAAAACATGAGAATAAGGGCACTTTATTGTGATGAAACGAAATTATATATGTATATATATATATATATATATATATATATATATATATATATATATATATATATATATATATATATATATATATATATATGTATATATATCAAAAGCAACAAGTAACAAAAGCAACTCAATAGGAAACTAGCCATCATTCGCAGACTCAGTTCTTTCTTATCTCGCAGCGCTTTAATTGGGATTTATAAATCGTACATTGAGCCTAACTTGGATTATGCTGACACCATCTGGGCCTCCTGTAGTACCTGTGGCGTCAAATCACTACAACGACTTCAAAATTATGCCACCCGCATTATTTTTGGTAATTTTAGCTTTATAAATTCCAGAGGCGTGGACCTGGTCAGACAGCTCAACTGGCAAGTTCCAGAAGACCGACGCAAATTTCACACAGCTTGCATAATGTTCAAATGTGTCAATGGTCTTGCACCTCATTATTTGTCTGACCAGGTGACGCTTGTATCTGATGTTGCCTCATACAATACTAGACGTTCCTGTTCATTAGGTGTTGTTTTTCCTGCAGTGAACAAGGCAATTCTTAAACGTTCTTTTTCTCATTATGGTGCTACTGTGTGGAACAGGACGTTATTAGACGTGTAGACGACATATTGTCTTTTAAGCTCAGATACAAACAGTTTCATTTCACAAGGACCAGAGAATAAAGCGGACGTTACCATGTATTGTATTAACTTTTAATGGGTTTTTGTAGTTAAACATTCATTTTTTACATTATAGGTCATAGTTTTATGTGTCTTAATTTTACGTATGTCGTGGATCTGATCATGTTTCTTTTATGTGCCACTTTTCATATTATGTATATTTCTGTATATGATTTTTACTGGGGCCGATTGAAAAAACAGCATTTCCTCTGAATCGGATTCCCAGAATAAATATATTCAATTATTATTATTATTATTATTATTATTATTATTATTATTATTATTATTATTATTATTATTATTATTATTATTATTATTATTATCATTATTATTATTATTATATCCAAGGTAACGAATGGTGAGTCGCTGATACACGTACATGTACCCATAATAGGGTACCATTGTTGTTCCGTTACTTTGGCTGCGGCAATGGTTGTGTCGCAACGCGAAGAATTTTCACCGAGCACTCCATATTTTGTTTCACAAGTTCAGGTCGGATACTTGTGTGTGAATTCGTATTATACGATATGAGGTTGTATGGTCATCATTTCTCGAAATATTTGTATGGTTCAGTATTATAAAATGTGGGGGTGCATGGTTATCACTTCTTGAAATATTTGAATTATTTTGCATTATACGATAAGGAGGTGCATGCTTATCACTTCTCGAAATATTTGTATGATTTAGTCTCATACGATATGGGGCTGCAGGGTATCACTTGTTGCAATGAATTGTCTTGCATCAAAGTGATGCACAATTCAGAAGATACACGTACTGATTTTTATAGGTAGCATAACTTAAATTTTAAAATGTTATTTCTGCAAGACATTATCGGATACGTATTTCAGGGCCATTTTCACTCCCTATAAATTACGATTGTTGAAGTGTATTAATTTTGTGTTTAAATAAACGGTAATTCTTTCTTCATTATTCACAGTATAGGCCTGTATTTTCACTTCACACAGTGGCGCAGATGCTAATACTAGGAAACGGCAACCGATCTGCAGCATTTTTTCTGCTCCTTATATATAAATATTAATAAAAGTTTGCAAACTATCTGGCAGAATGAAATTAAACATAGAAGAACGGCGTTATCAAATTAAAGAGGAGCCTTTGCTGTAAATGCGCATAGTGAACAGATTATATGGTATTAATGCTAATCAGCAGGTATCATGATGAATGAATAAATGAAACTTTATTAAGTGCACCACACAAATACGATGCAGTAATTTGTTAATACACAATACATAAGTAAAAAAGTTACTAATGTTCACCTTTCAGACATTTTAGGCTAGCTTGTTTTCTGTTAGGTCAAACCCCCGGGGCTATAGGTAGCAAGCAGCTACTGACGACACTTATAAGTTTGTTAAGTTAAAGGGATCCTCTTTTCTTAGGAATATTCACAAAATATGTATTTATTATTTTAATTTTTTCTGTATCATCCAAATTCATGAGAAATATATTTTTTCTTGATCGTCAAGTGTGGTAAATGTAGGGAAATATCGGTTATCTCATTAAATAAAACAGTACTTTCAGAATGTAAATCAGAAAACTGTATTTCTTTTGCCAGTAATAAAATCTATACAACTATGACTATGGGGGCTCCATATAATGACCATAAGGACATTCTTTGCTGTCACCATGGTCTGTTGCATTCTTAACGACACGAAACCATTACGCGTCATTTGGCATTTGGGTTTACCAAACCAAAATACCGGTAACTACACACCACATTGTGTGTATCCGTGTGAGGTGACATATGAAAAGTAGAAATAGGACTTCCGAATCCTTTTATGAAGTGTCGTTAAGGTTATGACACATAAATTGCCTTTGCTACATTTCCTGGATATTACAGGATGAAAAAAAACATCTTTTTTTTTTTTTTTACAAATTCTGTATTTAGCAAAAACACAAACCACTTTAAAGGCACGAAGAAGTTTGCATTTATGCGCATTTCTGTCTCAAGAAATGGCATTGATATTCGCTCCAAAATATAGCAATACTTTTTACAGCAAACCCAGAAATATTGACACACAGCTGCTTTCGGCCACGAAGGGGACATTATCATAATAATTTCAAAATATTCTCAGGTAGTGTTCATTCCTCTTTTATGAATGCCTTTCAATCTGAAGTCGTTAAGAGCGGAACAGCTTGACTCCCCTGAAGCACTGATGACGGAAATGAAACGAAATAATTTTGCATGAGGGATTTATTCAGCTTGTTCATTTGTACTTAACTAAATCAAGGCGTCAAATATACGTGATTGTTCACGACAGGAATAAGTTTGTGTCACGCATAGGACTACGCTAATTGGCTCTGAGCGTGCAGCCAAATAAATATGCCGTCTGTTGCCGTTGGTGAAGTCATTGGTCGTGTGTTTAGGTCATAACCACCAGGACAAAGATTGTTTATCAAGAGGCTGGTGCAATCACTCGACTTATACATGCTAAAAGTGGTGTGGGTGGGTTGTCTCTATGCTACGTTTAGTAGGGTCTCAAGCTAAATAAAAACAAAAAGACTGTGACAGTCCTATGCCCGGCTGACCCTACATGCAAAAACTCAAGTAGTAGTGTGAACTTCACAATGAAAAATTAGGTCACCTCCGTATAAGAGAAAAAAAAAAGGAAATTGACAGCACCACTATGTAGTAAAAACGAAACTAAGTTAGTCAATCAGCCAGTTACTTATCTACCTATCTATTTTTTAAATTTATTTATTTATTTGCTTCCTTGTTTACTTCAATTTAAGGCCTTGAAAAAAAAAAACCTTCTCTAAAAACCTGGCCACGTGCTTTCAAACTGCAGAGGGACCCCTTTGGGGTCTGTAGACCTTAATTTGTTAAATGGGTAGCAATGTAATTCTTTTTCATTTATTCTTTAAGACTTTTTGTGCGTTTGTTGCTTTTCTTTACATCTCCCAAACTGAATGAAGGATCCTCTTCAAACTTTACACTTGCACTTGACCTCCCGCTTTTTGTTTAAACTACATAGTGGTGCTGTCAATTTCCTTTTTTTTAGACAATATATATAGATAATAGTAATTCCATATGTATACAGGTTAGACAGGGACCGGGTAGCTTATGGAGAGTAAAGAGTTCGAACTGCGGAATAGGATATTGACTACTAGGAAGTGGTTCGGGGCAAAAAGACACAAATACAATATATATATATATATATATATATATATATATAGATGCACTTCAAGCTTGGTGGGGGTCTTCGTTGGGTAGAGATCTACCAAGTTTGGTCAAATGATCATGCTCCAGTGATTTGGAAAGTTTTATATATTTTTTTTTTGGAGGGGGGGTCGGTGCAAAATTATATATATATATATATATATATATATATATATATATATATATATAATTTTGCACCGACCCCCCCTCCAAAAAAAAAATATATAAAACTTTCCAAATCACTGGAGCATGATCATTTGACCAAACTTGGTAGATCTCTACCCAACGAAGACCCCCACCAAGCTTGAAGTGCATCTAGCTAACGGGTTTGGATAAGTCGTAAATAAAAATTGTTGACAGACGAGGGCCCGATGACTGTGGGATAAAATTAAGATCAGACCTAAAAAAAATATCTTACATATATGTATTATATTTATAACCCATTCGCCCTGGCATAGGACCAACCACTGTGAAGGTCTGTCCCACATGAAACGTCATCAATGGAGGCCATCCTGAGCCTTGGTCAGGCAGTCTTTCACTGAGCCTTGTCGTCATCATAGTCGTACAATCCCGTTTCTTTACCTTGTCCATGTCGGGCAATAGTGTGCCAGCAAAGCGGTTCCCAAAATTCGAATTTATTAAGCAAAAGACTTGCTAAAACATAGAAAAACATTCTGATCATGGTTTCGTACTATTTTCAGATTAAATTATACAGTAGAAGCACTTCGATTGGCTTTATTGAGTGTTAAAAATCAAGCGTAGCGTCTCTCCTGTCTCAACGACGCCCGTCTGCTATAAACACCACCTGCGCCAAAACAAAAGTAAGTTAGTGGCTGACGAGTACTCCCTGACCGTTGCGTTACACAGGCCGAAGAAAAAGAAAAGAACAGGACCCTCTCACGGGTATATTTTCAAATTATGTCCTGGGTAGAATGCACATTATCGATGTCTCATTTTTTCTAATTTGCACACCCTCCTAGCTGCCCAATGCCTCACTTTCATTCCCTACCTCCACCAAACAGATTTGGTTAAATTATATTCAGTATGGGGCTCCATTAGAGATTTAAGTGCCATGCGATGTCTAATCATATTTTAAATGTGCGAATTGCATTAATTTTGGGTAGAAGCGCATACACTACTGCTCCCTGGCGGATTCAACATTCCAGTATGTGTCCGCCCTGAAGAATACAGTTGTATTGCCACTAGTCAGCACGTGTCGTGCACAAACTTAGCAAAACTTGAATCAAAGCAACAGAGAGAAGTTTCCAGCTATTGTTTGATGGTACAGAGTCAGCGATTTGACGATGTTACAGCTGTCCGGGTGCTGAAACCAGATCAGCTATCTCATGATACTCTGGTAGTGCCACGCTGAATCTCTTAAATATTGCGGACACGGCACACGAATTCACAAATAAATATCAACTGAGCCATAAATCCACAATAATTGTTGAAGCCCATACTAGTATCTGTCATGCGGTGAGTAGGCCAAGAGCTGTTTCTAACTCCTTCTTTTCTCGATTTCCGCAAGAGGCATCTAGCGGCCAACTTGCCTGGAGCTGTTCATGCTCAATGTCTTATCGCGGACGTGACTGAGGACACACAAACTAAACTAAGTATTTTTCCTGAATTTTGCATCACATAAGTTTACCGTTATCCAAGATATGTCAAACATGTGTGAAAACTAAGCGTATTTTAGTGCGAGAATAATTAACAATAGTTTTAAACAATCCTGCTCAGGTGTTCTAGAGAAAAAATCGACAAATGGACAAAGCATTCAAATAACTTTTTTTTTTTTTTGAAAAACTGATTTCATGTATCCTCCAAATACATGCATACATATAACGATCATTATGATTACAACATGCTCTTCATGTACAGTTGAACACGCAGGACACTTTCCAGATAAATTTAAACTATGTACATGAACATAAATTTTTGCGAAACATCACTTCTGTTGCTCTAGCAGGAGTGATGCTACACAACCCCAGTGCTGACGGAACATATCTATCGGGATAAGATATACCGAACTTGTCTTTCAACTCGAACTTTATGTTTTAAATAGGATAAAAAATTAATGAACAGCTTACTATTTTTCTTACAAACCTCAATATAAGTGTAATGCTTTGCTTACAAAATAGTTTTTTTAAAGCAAATATCATTTCTTTGACTTGCACAAATAAAAAAAACAAACAAACAAAAACTGATGCCTGAAGGGGATAGCATCTAATTTAAGGTGGCACCAGCATGAAGGTAATACCATCAATGTTGAAAACTACCCCAAAACATTTTAACTTGATCACACTCAGTGACTCTATGAATAATGGAGTCTGTTGATGGGCAGTAGTAGCATTCAATAACTTGTCGCGCCGCTTCTTGAACAATACAGGTATATGGGTTCCCTGAAATGTCCCAATGCAATTTCAAAGCAAACAGGGATATTTTCGTAGGTGGCAGCAGTGGTACATATCTTCATGCTACACCATTTCTCTGTAAACAGCCCATAACAACACAACTGTAAACGCAATAAAGAAATTAATCCGTCTGTATTTTGAAAAAAAAAATCGTTCTGATCTTGACTCGAAAGAGACAAATCGTAAAAAGTGGTAGACCCTCAGCAAGTCAATACTTGGTAACAAAATTCACCAATCTATCTTTCTCATTGACGTTGGAAAGGTTATATCCAATCACGTTGAAAAGTGTGAAATCTTTAACAACTATGTTGCGAACCAGTGTAAGCTCCACCCAAAGATAACCCCTTACCCCTACCCGACTTTGCTTTCAGAACCGACGCTCGCCTGTGTATGTTTCAGTTCGAACATGCACAGGTTGAAAAGATCTTGTGATCCCTAAGAACTAGTTCGGCTTCTGGATCTGATAATATAGGAAACACCCTACTAAAGAACACTGCCTCTGGAATCACCCATCCTCTTATAAAAATATTTAATCATTCTCTAAAAACCTGCCACTTTCCGCGACCGTGGAAAAAATCTAATGTTTGCCCGGTCTATAAGAAAAACAACAAACAGTCCAAGGAAAAAGTATCGATCCATCTCTGTGTTGTGTAACGTCTCAAAGGTCTTTGAACGACTTACTTATAATGTTCTCTATAAGTACCTCATCACAAATAACTTACTTACCTGTAACAATTCTGGCTTTAAAGCAAACGACTCTACCATCAACCAGCTTGTATGCATTCTCCATGATATTTACAATGGACTTTAACTTGGCAAGTGGTGTGGTATATTTTGATATATATCTAAGGCGTTTGACCGTAACTGGCATGAGGGCCTCCTATTCAGATTGAAGCAAATTGGCTTCACAAACCCTGTCGTGGACTACTTTAATAGTTATCTGTCAAACTGCTTTCAACGCACGACTCTTTGCTGTCAAACGTCCACTTGGCTCGCAGTGGAAACTGGCGCACCACAAGGCTCCATACTAGGACCTCTATTGTTCCTGGTCTTCATAAATGACATTACTGACGACATAGTCTGTGAAGTCAAGCTTTTCGCCGATGGCACCAGTGTACTGGAAATCGTACACAATTCTACTATTTCTGCTGAAAGACTTAACAGGGATCTTCATAAGATCTACTCCTGGGGCAAACTTTGGCACGTCACCTTCACCGCGATTAAATCAATAGCTGTTCTCTCCTCTTACAAACTTAACAAACCCACTCACCCACTCCTTATCCTGGGAAATACATCCATAACTGAAGCAAATGAACATACACACCTTGGCATTACACTTTCTGAAAAGCTTTCCTGGTACTCCCATGTCACACGCATCACCAATAAATCCAGTCAACGTTTGGCCCTCTTGTGGCGTCTTAAATTTGAACTACCTCGAAACCCCTTAACCCAAGTATACATAACTGTGATCCGTCCCATACTCGAATACGGATGCGTCCTCTTTGAGGAAGGTTTATCAGCATCTTTGGAAGGCGTTCAGTTTGAAGCGGTGCCTTGAAACACACCCTCCGTCATTTGCTTCTAGCCGAACTCTGTTGGCAAGGTCTTTCCACCAGACGCAAATATTACAAATTGGTCTTCTTTTGTAAGATGATCCATAAAATGACCCCTAATTACCTTTCAGACCTAGTACCTCGCAATATCGAACTTACCTCTAATATTAGCCTGCGCAACAGGCTCAACATGAGACAGGTTAAATTTAAAACTAAACGATATGGGGACTCCTTT
The DNA here is from genome assembly GCA_964020975.1 of Hermodice carunculata. Classification (NCBI taxonomy): domain Eukaryota; kingdom Metazoa; phylum Annelida; class Polychaeta; order Eunicida; family Amphinomidae; genus Hermodice; species Hermodice carunculata. The sequence continues at coordinate 14,827,538 of OZ026621.1, forward strand.
CTTCCATCTGGTATTCTCCTTTGGAACAACTTACCACTCGATATCAGAGAGTCTAGACACTTGATATCTTCAAATCTATATTAAAATCGGCTTTATGATCTATTTACCCCATACCCTCCTACTTTTCATACGCTAAGCGTTTTCCAAATATCTGTCACACTCAGTTGCGCTTTGGTTTTTCTCAGCTTTACTACAATCTCCACAAATTAAACATAGTCCAGTCACCTGCCTGCTCATGCTCGAACCAAAATGAAGACATTGATCACTTTTTCCTGATCTGTCCTAAATTCTTAGTGCTTAGGCCAGCTTTACTGGATACGGTGTGTCACATCCTAGCACCTGGTGTGCATCCAAATCTCTTAGTTCACTCAGCTAGTGACATACTCATTCAATACTTCAAACAAGGCACCTCAAAACCCAGTGATGATGTTAATTACCAAATATTTGAAGCTGTGCAGACCTACATCGTGAACACGAGACGCTTTGAATTTTAAGCCACCTCTAGTGAATTATATTGATATGTTAGATTATTTTTTCAGCTGTCAAAGTTTCAGACTTGTTCTTGATTCAATTGTACCGAATATTTATGTCAAACCACATGTCAGTTCATAGATTGTATGTCCTGTGAGTATTGTAAATTCTTTGTGCGTCATGCTTGTTGTGGAAAGCCTCCAGATTAATTCTTTGTAACTATTTAGGCAGTCCATGTGAAATAAATATGTTAAAAAAATGTCCATGTAGTAATCATTGACACCGAAGGTGCCGTCAGACTTTGGTGTATATTTTGATCCAATGATCCTTATTGTGGTCTTCAGACCACTGTCAAGACTATGACTATGGGAAATATAATGGTTTATTAATCTGGAGGATTATTCTTTTGTGTAGAGGCCAATAAAAAGAGACGAAAGTGGCATTTCAGAAGTTCAGGGATAGAAATAGTATCACGAAAAGTATGATAGCTGATAATTGTGACGAGCTAAGAATTGATAATGGGATAGCAAAAAGAAATAAATTGTCATGAATGATAGATTATATTTGTGTTTCTACAATTTTGCTGCAATATCTGCTGGTATCTACTTTTAATGCACAGTATTTTCCGCCTTTGAATGGCTCAAAATATTCTCATTTATCTTGCAGATAAAGTAAATGGGATTTGGGATCGTCAGCTTGTTGTGTCTGAAATTCAATGAGCCAGTTTCTTTAAAACTTTAATTTTTTGAAACAAAGGGATAAGATGTTCACAAATTCACATCTTTGTGCTGTACAGTTAAATGAGTTTCCAATAGTCTGAAACAATGGAATGCAGTGACTATATTGATTATGACACTCAGGAAATCAGCCCATATACAGTTCTCATGTTGCAATGAACCAAGCGCACACCAGCTAAATTCTTACAAAACGACATTCATTGCCTGTACTGATTAATTTTGCAATGGCTCGGTTGGTAAAGATGTTTCTTGAGCCTTGCTTAAACAACAATTACAAAGACAAGGACAAACATCAATGTAGATATTAAGATTATGAGTTGCGTCTGAGCAATTTATATTGGAATTTGCCCACTTTTGTCATAATGAAATCTGCAATTGCAATCTCAAGGGTACTATTTTACTGATAAATTTTGGAGTAATGCTCCTTACTTGCTGTGAATCATGAATCACAAATACCATTTAAGTTTGACGATGAAGGAGACACATCTGGACTAATGTCTAACCGGGCCAAGTAACTTCACGTATGGACCAAGAGTCAGACATGTATGCATTCCTAATATTTATTTTATTTTATTTTTATTTATTTATTTATTTATTTATTTATTTATTTATTTATTTATTTATTTATTTATTTATTTATTTATTTATTTATTTATTTATTTATTTATTTATTTATTTATTTTTATTTATTTATTTATCTATCTATTTATTTATTTATTTATTTATTTATTTATTTATTTATTTATTTATTTATTTATTTAAGAATCTACCCCTTCACGACGCGGGCACCAACGAGCAGGGCAGAACCCGTGGTGCGTCAAACAGGTAAAATCGTAGATACACACTTTGCTTTGAACACCTTAAAACGGTTAAAAGTCATTTGTGTGCAAACATGTGTCACGTGGAGCGTCACTGCGCGCTCATTCAACCTTAAAACACTTTACAATATACATGTATACACTTTACATGCCTTACAAGAGGGTCAGATTGGAGGTCGGTGATTGACTGCCTCCTAAAGTGCCAAGCTTCAGCTAAAAAATTCTTTAGAGATACGGTCAAAGGCATCGCCAATTTCAAGACCAAAGTCGTAAGCGTGCCTACCCATGAGCCAACAGACTTTATTATTCAGAGAAGAGGCCGAAAAACTGCCAAACATAGTCAAAATAAAACTGTTTACACTCTGTTTCTAAGGATGCAAACATTTTCGACCGCATTTGATTGAGTCCTGGACATTACAAAAAATGGGGTAAATGATATAATAAATATGTAGACCCACTTGATCGCAAGACTTTGCGCGATCTTTCTACACTCCGGGTACAGCTCAAAATTCATAATTATTGCATAAACGCAAATACTTTGGGTAAAATGTACTTTTGTAAATGGGTACTTTTGGGATATATCTTGAAAACATATTAAGGATAGAATTGCCAATCTTGAAATGTTCCTTGTTGATACTCGTTTAAAAACGGATTACTTCTTAGAAACCCCGATACACATTTGCTCTCAGGAGCCATTTAGTACAGTAGAGTTCTTTGATTAAAATCAGATCACGTATTTAACATAAAAAGAATTCTCCGTATGAAACGGCTATTTTGGTGCAAGTATTTATTGTGTGTAGTTCAAATGTAAAGCCAACACGGTTTATTGATTAACCTGTTGGCATTAAGGCACTTTGTTAATTTTTGAAGATTATATTGAGATAAAGCTTGCAAAGTTGGACAAGAGACGGACAACATATTACGTCTACCGAAATACAACCAAATCTCAAAATTAAAGCAATTATCCAGCACAGGTTGAACCTTATCTGAAACTTGCACCTCAAGTACATGCCAGTGTGTTGGAACTAGTTCTGCAGCTCATCATGTGCACTGCGCGTATCCTAAATTGATATTATACTAATATGTAAATGATGTAGTATTAAAGATGCGATCTTCCACACAAGGATATGGGAATCCCAGCTGATCTCTCTTGTAGACAAGTTTGTTACGGGATGCTTGCACGTAAAAGGAAATAGACAAACAAAAGGCTGATGTACACGATGCGTCCCTGTCACACCCTATTAAGCTACACCTAATTCACAAATCATGTGGTGATTTAAAGTATGAAGAGGTAAAATTAGGGCGTAGAAGTAGCAGTGAGTAGTATTTTGTAACCGCAAACCGGCAATGCCTGGAGGACTTTGAGTCCAAGTATCAGCTGATTAACCCGGGGATGTCCATAAGAGAGAGAGAGAGAGAGAGAGAGAGAGAGAGAGAGAGAGAGAAAGAGAGAGAGAGAGAGAGAGAGAGAGAGAGAGAGAGAGAGAGAGAGAGGAACATAAAAAACAGAAAAACCACTGGTGCGTTTTATTATACTTGCTGTAATGCCTGGATCTAAGGTGCTAGCGTATCTTTTTAGGTGGTTCAAAAGGGGAATTTCGGAAGTGTCAAAGTAGACTTTATAATCATTATTTTTATACCAGGCACCCCTATGCAAACCAGGTACTTACATCTAAGTTTAGAATACCGTATTCTACTTTTGACCATTTTTTCGCAGAACGTTTGACATAATGATATCCTAAACCGAGGTATGTCAACTTTTTTACCGCTTCTATTGATTCAAAGTTTGTAAGCGGTTTCTTGGGCAGTCCCATTTTCGAGAAGAAAAGTGTGCACTCTGTGGCAGTATTATTCCCTTGTCACCATTGTTTGATCAGGCCAATTGTATTATGCCTTTGTTTCTACTTATAAACTGAAAAAATAGGTAGGTAGGTTTTCTTACCGTTGAATGGTAATGGGCCTCGCTGATAGGGAAAGGTCTGTGAGTCTATTTTTGACAATGATTATCGTGACAAGATGGCCCAGGAGCCCTAACATTACTTTAGCTGACCAGGAGCCCTAACATTACTTTAGCTGACCTGCTGGCTTGCACCATTCCAAGCCAAACCTAGCAAGATAAACTACCAGGCAGAGTCTAGTTTGTAATTCTACATACATACGCTCCTAACATTTCAAAGGGCATCCGCCAGAAGAACATCGGTTGAGATTCAGATCTTGGTATTTCCACATATTTATTGTGTAAAATTTAGACAAGACTTCATTTGTATACTCCCAATTGTATTCAATCATACAGACATCTTTGGGTTTAGGATAAAATTCGCCTGAGGGTAAATTCGAGGTAAATGACATTGGAATTAATTCAATACGTCCATCTTATCGATGGGATAAACTACTTTTTGAAACAAACATGTTTCATTTTCCGCCACTGTACAATTCACACTTATTCTGAAATTTGTTGTTATTATTAGACTTGTCTCAAAACTTATAAGATATAAAACGATATCATTATATCTGGTTACTTCTGTTTCACCGTGGGGTGGGGTGGGGTGGCGGTTCAAAGGAACCCCCCTGGACCTAGTAAAGGGGGAAAATACACAAACAAATAAACAAATCCAGCCTCAATGAGACATGACTGTTATTTCACTGGACCTCTTAACGGGTATCTGTGAATCATCCGAGCTTATAGCAACGCTTCCAGCAATAGGCTCTGTACCTGTCCATTAACTGTACTTATGGTATGTATAAGCAAGCCGATGATTAAAAAAAACATTTATACAAAGAATTTTGCTAAACATACTGTAATGTGTGTGCCAGTACTAAAATGGAGTTATCTATCTATCTATCTATCTATCTATCTATCTATCTATCTATCTATCTATCTATCTATCTATCTATCTATCTATCTATCTATCTATCTATCTATCTATCTATCTATCTTTCTATCTATCTATCTGTCTGTCTGTCTGTCTGTCTGTCTGTCTATCTGTCTGTGTCTCTGTCTATCTATCTATCTATCTATCTATCTGTCTATCTGTCTGTCTGTCTGTCTATCTGTCTGTGTCTCTGTCTGTCTGTCTATCTATTTATCTATCTATCTATCTATCTATCTATCTATCTATTGGGCATGATCCTGGCCAGGGATCTGCTTAGTTTCACTCAACTACTGGCACTATTAATGCAGTACTTATTGATTCTTATAAATGATTTAAAAGCTAAGTGACTTGCTCAGCAAATGGGTGGGTTTTCCTTTGTGTGTGTTTCTTTAGATCTTCAAATGATCCAATCTAAAATAAAACGCAAAAATAATACAATTTCGTCTGAAAGCCTATTCTAAGAGACCAGGTAGAACTCCAATACTTAGGTACTGATGTTCCCATACATAAAAATAGATATCATGGACAATTTAGATAAATAGCGCCATGTCGGATTAACCCTTTCAGTGCCACCTGCGACGGAAGTCGAACTGCAGAACTCGATCTTCTCTGATTTATGGCGAAGATACTAGATTCATAATATTTGTGGAAGGACTTTTCATTCAAATACCAAGATGCCTATGGTTTCAGCGAGGGTCAAAATCCAGCATTTTTATTCTTAATTTTCATTAGGAGCAAAAGCATATTCTAGACATATGTATACAATGCTGCTCCTTGATTTCATTTTGAATTCCAAGCAGCTTTCCTTGCAAAATGCTTCAAATTATGTTTGGCAATGTGGAGACATGTGGGTAAGTGTCACGTGGTACTAGATCAAGGCAAAGACGACTTAATTCACTTTTGTTTTCAGCAAATCCGTTATACTCCGCAACTATGTCATACGTTGTTTCTGGTTAATTTTCCTGTGTAAAACTGTTTCACTGTTGGTCAGAAGTCCTTGTGATTGGACAAATACAACATCCTTCAAAAAGTAAAAAACTAGCGGCATTACCGATCAGTAACGGTGGTTTGTATAATTTCTTTAGCCACGTAGAACACTTTTCCTGTATTGTTTTATAAACACGTCATCGACAAATTCATCATACGAACTGCATCTCAAAATTTGTTAGTTTTAAGTGTGTATGCTCATGGGGATATATATATATATATATATATATATATATATATATATATATATATATATATATATATATATATATATGTATATATATAAACATATTGTAACTCAGAAACATAGTAACTTTCATAATCGCCATTAAAACAACATTACTGATTCTGCTACTCCTAAGAATCTAATCAGCGTGCGTTTACAGCGATCGACATGCCGATAACCGATTTCTGTAAATTGACAAGAGCCTAGCTTAACTGTTTAAATTTTACCAGCAGTTGAAAAGATGTCATGGGTGTTGGTTCTTTCAAGGTGCACTTTTTACTGAATCAGTGTTGTCATGGCACGGGTCGCTTTCAAGGTGGCTTGGGGGGGGGGGGGGGGGGGGGGGGAGGTCCTTCCAGTAAAGGAGAGAAACCAGGTCATCTGGGCTTCAGAATTGGTGGTGCCAAAATTTTCTATTTTTCAAAATATCTCTTTGAAAGTATTTATGTTTATAACTGTATGGTCTAGATGCATTAAAAGATGATATATTTGACATCATGTGTCAACTTGAACCTCACTGAGAAATGGTAACTTTGCCTGTTTGAACATTTTTCTACAGAAATGTACTTTTCGGTTAACCTCAAAAATATAATTTTGTCCTGTCTCAACATGATAAAGTACCAAGTTAAATACGGTTGGCAGGGACTGGGTGTGTTACCTAGTGTGGAAGTTTAACCTTGCAATGAGATCTAGATAAAATTTGGACTTGCAAACGTTGATGATGGTTTAATCTCAATGTAAGAAATTACAAAATAAGAATTTGAACCACAGGACCATGGTAGACAGATTAAACTTAGGATTTTACAAGTTTGAAACAGATTGGACACAAATAAAAATTCTGGCTAAAAGCAATGTACATTTTCAATCGACATTTATAAATACACCAAGATGAGATTCCATTTCTCCTCAAAAATCGACCACACGTAGCAAGAAATGTACTCCTTGTGATAGGTAGTTATCCGCAGATCCAGACAATTCTAAAAAATTGCATACTTTGGTAAGATTCATCTAGCGACTAATTTTCGCTGGATATGGTACTGCTTTATGGACAAAAATTTGACCCAAATACTCACCAAAACATAATATTTTGGTTATTATTTTCCCAAAAGCTCCTACCTTGGGAGGGGGCAACCCCCTTCCAAACTTTTTCCTGCTCGGTCGCTTACGCCCCCTCGTAATGTCAATATCTTCAAAATCGGAAACCCCTTCCAGGGAAAAGCTGGTGACGGGCCTGAGACTACTATTTTATAAGTGAATGAAACACATTTTCCCTCAGGGTTTGAAATACAGTTGATCTTCCCCTCACACATGCCTTTATATGACATGTATATCATGTAATAACATAATCCCGACGGCACGTGTTTCTGTTACGTTTTTTCAATCTGTAAATGTGATCAGCACTTGGCTGGGATAATATTTTTTGTTTGAAGACCTCGGAGTCACCATATATAAAAGACATATAGGGGACATGAAAAAAAAGTTTTAAAAGTTATGTATTCAAGATAAATCTCGTTTATTCGACTTTTTTCTAGAATGTACGATTTTTCGATTTCTCGCCAGATGGCCGAAAAATCGAATATTGAAGAAAATCTCGTTTATTTGACGTTTATCTTGAATATTCAACTTTTTCAATCTTTTGCGACATGACTCACACAGTCGAATATTCAAGATAAATCTCGTTTATTCGATTTTATCTTTAATATTTCACTTTTTCTTTTCCTTCTGGGAGGGACACGAATATAATCGAGCCTTATTTTTTCATTTTTGAGAAAAATGTCAGACAGGTCTTGCGTAACTGAAAATTACTAGCGATTCTGTAATGTAAATTATGCATGGTAATTATTTACTAGTGAAATCATTCATTCACTAGTCCAGGTTTGCTGTGGGGATGGCATTTCCAACTCCAACTTTAAACACCGGGATGCGAAATTCTGTTTTTTTTTTCATTCATGTACCTTGTAGGGCTATTAAATGCAACTGGGCTGCTGCCAGAGTGAGGTTACAGGTCAAGCGAAGGTCAATGATGCAATATCTTTCTCTGTAAACAATTTTAATTTTTTGGTTCAACAAACAATAGGCCGATATGGTACAGTTATGATGACCACTGTTTCATATCTGAAGTATAAAATCGTGTGGAAAATGTCTAACCGCCCCCCCCCCCAACTCCTTAAAATCATTATCAGAACCGAAGAAGTAAACGATTTCACTCATGAATAATCAATATGTATAATTTAAGATATGGAATAGCTTATTATCTTTAGCTACGTAAGACCCGACAGACATTGTCATTAAAATGAAAACATAAGGCTGGGTTTTATTTCTATTTACCAGGAAGCAATATAAAAAAAGTTGAATATTTAAGATTAATCTCATTCATTCGACTTTTATCTTGATAATTGACTTTTTCAGTCTCTCGTTAGATGGCGTGCAAGTGGCTGAGCACGTGTTGCTGTTAAGGGATGGGTGGGCGCGTGACAAATATATTTGAAAGAGCACGTCTGAACATGACCAAAATGTGGAGGAATGCTTCAAATGAGAGCCCCATGAACGAGCTTATAATATCAGGTCCTAGTGATACTATTACATATCAATATCACAGTTGAATATCAGTCCAAGTATAAAACCGTCCAAATCTTGACAAGTTTATCAGCATGAACATCACCAGACATAACAGCAAGACTTCAACAGCCATCAAGCAATACATTATTTATAAAACATCTAAAGCAGATATCATATAATATTGTCAACATAGAAATTATGACTGTCATGAAAAATAAAAGTATTTCAGATTTCAGATTGTTAGAGAAGCTGTACTGGGAATTCGAGTAAGCAAGAACTATCCGTGATAAAAAAAAACTTCAGTCATCAAACAAGCCAGGTCAAAATCCAGAAGTTCAAGGTGGACTTAAGAACAACTTCATATTTTCATATATCAGTCAACAAATAGGAAATGCAGCGTGAAGGAAAACATCTGTCCCCTGATTTCAGACAAGTACTAACAAATGTTAGAAGTAGTTTAAATCGGTTTGATGTGAGCAACTCTCAACTTGAGGAAATATCTTGCCTCAAAAACGCATTGTATAAAATGTCAGTGACAATAGGTAAGTTAACACGTATACATATTTAACACATTATTTTATGACATCTGAAATCAACTCGATATCTATATAACAAATTTCCATTTTCCCCATAAATTTCAGAAACGATTGTTTTAATTTCACTTTCGAATACCCCTGTTTCTCAAGTTTGTGGAGAAAGTAGTAAATGACGGGACTAAATGTTGTCAAAATCAATGCATACTCCAGCAAAGGCAATTACCCTTGGCACATAGACACCATAAGCTGGCCCTAGTGGAATATTACTATCCATTTAGGGGTAATTTACCATGTTAAATCCTATATCATCACGTTTGTCATATAATTTAAACTTAAATTCACTATTATCTGTACACACCATTATGTCTAAAAAATAAACATCCCGTGCCATATTCTGTATTTTTTAATGCCAAATCATGAGGGTAAATTTATGAAATATATTCTTGAAATGGTTTATTATTGATGCTTAATACTAGTAGGTCGTCAATAGAGCGTAACGTCAACTGAAAACATTTATCATGGAATTTCTGCTCTTTTGGCAGCTTTTCGAGAAATGTATACCCATGGTAAAATAAATATATATTAGCCAAAAGAGGAGCAGATTTGTTAATCACATGATTAATTGGGCCATTCTTATAAAAATGCAAAATGTTCAAATATGCTGATTTAGCAATAGACTGGATCACCTTCTATTTCAAGGGCACGTACAGTGTACAACCCTTATATATGAATCGTTAGCGAGAACTCAGAAAGAACTGCTGCAGACAGACATAGTGGAGATGGGTCTTTTCTTGGACCCTCTCTTTTATACTTTTCATAACTCGTTTTATCGATTGATGAATTTGAGGCTGATATGTATGCAGACCTCCAGACAATATCTGCTCTTGTTAAAATGGTTCTGGGACTTGATCAGAAACAGACAATGGACGCACAGAGAAAATTTGGGAGTAACATATTTTTAATTGTATGCAGCAACATCTTCTTCGACTAAAATGGGGAGTATTACCACATGGCAAAAAAGGGCATCTCTACAAAAAAAAATCATGGAAGGTATGTGTTAGAATTAATGGGGAATTTTGGGAAAATTCTGGCAAACACAAACTGCTTTGTTCCGTACTGAACCATAACTAAGTGTGCAAAGAACATGTCAAAAGCATCATAATTGAAGTAGCAAGCAACCTGTTCTTTTTCACATGAATCAAGGGATGCTTACTCGTTTTGACTGGAAAAATATTAAGGGTGCATTTTTTTTGCCATACATTAGTCATTATTTGTTGCCAGCTCAGAAACGAGTTACACGAACAATGCCAGACATATGTGGTTCCTCAAACAGGTAACATGAGCATATTTCAAATTTGTTATTCACTTCATTACAATAAATAAAACCCATGACCATATTTAAAATTAGCTTCGCCGTGTATGAAACTTAAATAGGCACATACCCAAAATATGAAAGATATGCTTACAGTAAAAGATGTTAAGAATGTTCATGCATATGGTCTAGTATTTGACCAAACCTTGGACGCCAGTCTGGATGGAGCATTTTTCTTGGTGCTTCACTAAGACGAAATCGTGAACATCTGTCTGGGTGGCATACTTTGCTATATGTTTCTTCTTTTGTACATATTACTCAGCTACCTGTGGGCTAATCTTCTGCCACACTGGCTATATATGTCGCAACAAATGAAAACAATTATCAATTTACATATCTACAGGCTCCATTTGAAAGCTAAAAATTTCTTCAGGGCCAAAATGTTTCAAAATAAGACTTGTGGACACTGTGCATAGAACTGTAATTCCAAATATTTTTGTTTATTGACTTTTTGGGACGCTGGGGAAGATAAGCATTGAAATGCTTCACAGATGTAATGGCCCCTTTTGTTGTTGTTGTTGTTGTTGTTGTTGTTGTTGTTGTTCTTCTTCTTCTTCTTCTTCTTCTTCTTCTTCTTCTTCTTCTTCTTCTTCTTCTTCTTTTTTCTTCTTCTTCTTCTTCTTCTTCTTCTTCATCTTTTTCTTTTTTTTCTTCTTCTCATCATTATTATCACCATTATTTATTCAGATTGTGAATTGAGCTTATTTATGATCTTGCCATCAGCTTGTTCAGTTTTTAGAATGATGAGCAGAATTTGTTGGTCACCTTTTTGCGGCTTCGACATCTGCATTTTTTTACCACATTTATCAAATATATGACTATAATTGATCTGCTCATTGATCTGCCATGAGCAAATGCTCTTTTAAGTCTACAATTTATTTATAGCATGTAGCAAAACATGCATCCCAAACTGGTAGATGCTCGGCGATATATTATTTTTGTTGAAATTCTGGCTATGTTGCCATTGCACACAAGTAAAAATTTCTGAAAATTTCAACGGTAGTTGCAGGTTAAAGAAATTTTTCACATTGCTACACAGATTTCTGTACATTGTATGTGATGTGAGTGATTCAACAAAATCACTAATAAATTAACTTTTACGTCCATATTCCCCTGTGCCTCTAAACATTCATGTGTCAGGATTCCTTGGAATAACAATAATCGAACCGACATCCTCATTCCATATGTTGCAGATCATATGTCGACTTCCAACGTTTATATGCTGATTCCATTTGGATTAATTATCATCATCAGTGAATCATTGACCCTCACGATTTCTGGATAATTAGCAAAATCTTTGTTGAGGGACATGTGTTAACAGTTAGCTTAAACACAGTGGGTGTTCTGAGATATTTTTACAACTGAAAATTAGATGTTCACCAGAGATTCGACCGTACTATTTCTATCCTACAACTGCCTGTGTTTACTGTGTTGTCAAATATGTTATCTTCGGCGCATTTACTTGCAGTTTCATACAATACTGTTTGCAATAGATGCGGGGATGGTACTTGGATATGGAAGGAAACAATCCAATATAGGAATAACCTTTTGAGTAAAAAAATTATTCATTAATGATATTCTAAGTATAGTATTTCTGTATTTAATAAAGGTAGCAATGGCATTTTTACATTCTGTCTTTAACCGCTACATTAAACAGCCGAACAGTGGGATTGCTTAGCTGTGCATTCCTTTTAGTTTTGTGATATTTGACCATAAAATCTCACACATCAGGGTCTGTAATTCTTCGAACTGTTTCTTTTGTCAATTTGATTTTAATCTGAAGAAGGCATCAATATTGGCAAGCTTATGAATATGAAATAAGGATGAACTACGACTTTGTATTTTGCTCCTACTGGAGCTTGAATGCTTGCATTCTTCTCTGAGATTATCCTTCATTTACCATTTACAAATTTCTTTAAGATGCTAGATTGATTTCAAGAGAAATGGTCTTGACCACAATAACGCTGGGGTTGGCCACAATGGTCAAGAGCAGGTACTTGCGACGCCTAGCCAAACATTTAGAGTCATGAAAATGGAATTGTTAGTTTTATCTGTGATAATGCTTTCAACATGACTCTTTTCTGTTAGCGTCATTTTCTTGTCTTTCACGAAACTCTTCGATTTTCTCGAGGGAAGTAGTTATATCTTCCATGACATCTAAAGCATCGTTTTAATGGATTGCTTGGGCGAATATCAGCCCTCCATCGTATATTTCTCATACATGAAACCCTTTTCTATGTGATTCCAACTCACAACCACTCTTAAGTGCCAATTTTTTGGAAATCGTTCCATCTGACCTGATGACATTTAACCCTGATACACAATTTAATTTTACGGAAGGCTAATTAATTTTAATATTAAAACAGTGGATGGACATTTATAGACCTGGGCTTCCATGGCTTTATGTTTGCGTATATATATATATATATATATATATATATATATATATATATATATATATATATATATATATATATATATATGTATATATATATCATTTGTTATAGTTAAAACATCCTAATTATAGCCAGAATACAGTACCATCGACTGCTAATAATATGTAGTATTTTCTGGGCATATGCAGATATGTTTTGACATTTCTAACATGGCTATAATTTGATCCCTGTGTGGTCACTATGATCTGGTTTTCCTTTGTTACCATGATATCTCCAAATTAGGTAATTTGATGAATTCCTATGAAATGTAGCAGTATACACATTCTCTGTAAGGCATAGATAAGTTGATTGGATATTTAAAGTCAATGTGACCTATTTCGGGTGAGTGAATTTGGTTAATTTAATACAGAAGTAAATATAGGTCACAAGTAAGGTAAGCACACCTTGAGGTCACGATGACCTATTTTTTTCCGTAACCTCGATATCTTCAAAGTACCTTAATGGATTCACAGCTAATGAAGTACACAGGGGCATTGAGGGTCATTTTGATCCGATGAATAGATTTTGAAGTCATTATGACCTATTCTTGGATCACTGTCTCCAATTTGTCTCGTGTTGTCATGATATTCCTAATGTACGAAGGTGAATGTCTGACAAATATAGCATAGAAGCATTATAAGCCATAAATCAGCTGATTTGACTGTGAGGTCACTGTGACCTATCTTCCGTTTGTAACCATTTCTTCAAACAACCTTAATGGATTTCTCTCAAATGTTAAACACAGGTGCCTTGTAGGGTATAGATCAGGTGAGTAGATTGTGAGGTCAGTGTGACTACTTTTCAGGTCACTGTGACCTATTTGTCATGTGTTGCTATAAAATATTTAAACTCCCTGGGTGAATTTCTCTCAAATTTGAAATACATATCAAAGTTCATATATATATATATATATATATATATATATATATATATATATATATATATATATATATATATATATATATATATATATATATATATATATATATATATATATATATATATCAGCAGGTATAGTGTAGAGTACAGTTAAGCTTATTAGATTTTGAAGTCAATGTAACCTATGTTTGGGTCACTGGGACCTATATTTTTTCTGTTGCCATGGTATCTCTTCATATACATTGGTGAACCTCTCAAATATAATATACAGGTGTATAAGAGGCCACCAAATCAATCAGCTGATTAGATTTTGAGGTCACTGTGAATACTTATTGTATGTTACCGTCATATCTCATAAAAACATTGATGATTTTTTCTCATTGATGTTATACCTATTCAAGGTCACAGGACACTGTATGCCTGGCACTGTCTCTTGATACTGGCAGAATTATTTCAGCTTCGACTTTAACATGTGGTTTGTAATATTTTCCCCTCAGACCATAACCTGCATTCCCTTCAGGTGTGGCAAAAAATGTAGTTCAAAACTCACCACCAAACATGCACATTTTAGTGATCTTGCTATCATTTCCTTATCATATCAAAAATTTTCAAAATTAAATAAAATGTAATAACTTGACTCATGAAGTGAATATCGAACCACTCAAAATGGCATAAGGGAATGATGACTCATCAGGTGAATATCAAACTTTTGCATGCAGGCTTGTGCTCAGTCACCTCAATTTGTAAATATTGTTTTCCAAATAAGAAAATTAAGTTTTTGACAATGTGCACTGTTACAGTTCCCTACATTTTACTTTTGCTCACTGTAGTTCGAGAATTTTTCGCACTTTTCGGGCTGCCACTCAAAGCGCGAACTTAAAATGCACGAAAATAAGTTGCTTTGTATTTCACTACATTGTAGGGCATATGATTACGCAAAATTAAAATGCACGCAAATTCTGTAATTTAACCAAAAATGAGTTTGCGCAAAACTAAACACGCGCGAAAATTTTTAGAACTACAGTATGCATTCAAACTCCTAACGAAACACACTGGAATACAGCGTGTATGAAAGACCACCGGTAAAATCCATGATATTAGAGAGTACCGTGTGCAGCCAGTGATCTCCGGAAAAGATACTCTATCACACAAGGATTTTAAACAACATCAAAAGAATGAAGCAAATTGCCCTGGAAGGTGGTCTTTCATGACAAGGTGGTCTGTCATCAGAATTCTTCAAAACATGGAAATAAATCTATTAAAAGATACTCACAGTTGAAATCTTTGGGAAAACCTAGGTATCATGGGCCTGATTTCTGACAAAATACACATAAAACAAAAACAGCTGACTTCCGTATCTCCCTCACATTGAAATGGTGCACTTTTCAACTTTTCTTCACAACCTTTCTGCCTTTAACCACTAATCACATTTGTTAATGATGAAAAAGTATGTTTATTCACGTATATTAATGGAATTTTTGAAACAAACATTTCCCAAAGGAATAAAAAAGTAGCAAAACAAATAAATGTGTACAATGAATGATTGAAAGAATAAACAGATAAAAAACAATTCAATTTTAAGCGCCATCCTTTTCTACCAGCATTTGCTATCAAATCCATGGGAAGCTTATTGTGCAAAAATGCCTGCACGGTGTTTGGATCAGGGAACACAAACATTTCCGTGTTTATTCTGGTCGGCTGGACCAGCGCCAAACTTTTTGAGTGTTTTTACTGGCATGATCATAATTACAATAGTACCTGCAGCATGCAACCACTGCAATAAACAGCCACATTGCTTTTTGTGTCCACTTGGCTCAGACATAGGAGTATGTTTCCTCGAGAATTTACCTGTTGTGACAGGTCACGTGCTGTAAGGGGCCGGGGTCAACTTTTCTTGGCTGAAGGAGTGGCCACATACAGTCGGTACCTCTGTTTATAATTTTACATGTGCAGCTTCATTCATCTGGTTTGTTAATTTTTATTACATGTAAACCCTGATTTTGGAATATTTATATTCGCCACAAGTGCCTCCGATTGTGCCCAGGTAACAAATTAAACTGACGTCAATGGAAGTAATGTGTAAAAGGGGAAGGAACATCCATTTAAGCATGTTTTAACACATGTCCAAGTTACCTAAGGCCTAACAAAAATATATGTGTGGTTTTGGTAACCCAGCCGACCCCACTGAAAAGGCCCGACTCTGAATAAATTTTATGAAACATAAATAAACCGTCCTTCCCTAATAAAAAGTTATCGATTCTGGCTGAAGATTTTTTCGAGAAAGTGGCCGTCGTGTTCAGTTATTTTGCAGTAAAGTCAACTCTAACACAGCATTTTCTTTCAACTTGTCTGGAGGGTTAACTTGCACCGGGGAAACAGCATTACCACTGTTGTCCTATGGTCGTTATTGTAATATTTCGCTATTTGTCCCGTGTCCGTACTCCGAGTTCCCAGGACAAACGGTCATTAAAGCACTTTTAAGACATGAATTACAATTCAAACTTCTTTTTACCCTCTAGGCAGTGCCTGAAGCAGTAATCATCGTCAGTTACAAACCCAAATGCAACACGATACCCTGGCACATCATGCACGTTGGTGAGCGTTATTATGAACATGGCGTAATGCATTGAATATATCACAAAAAAAAAATAAATAAATAAATAAAAAAAATAAATAAATAAAATAAAATAAATTAAAAAAAATAATAAAAAAGCATTTGTTTGGATATCAGAGTTAATCGCGGCCACAGCATATATCATATCATTATTGATGCTTTGAAATATTTGCAAAATATATTCTTCTCGTCTCATACACTACGAAACCCCAAGATCGTCCCATTACTATCCTCATTTACACATCATTGGGAGCGGAATCTACAATTTTCAAAATGACAGGCAGGTCCGTGGGTTTGTCACAACTGGATATTTTGAGGAAGTGGTATCCATAATATATGTGTAATTAGTGTTACCGAAAGGTGAATTTGTCAAATGAATGTAATGTACAATATAGGCATATAATAGGACTTTTCCTGTTTGAGCATGACCTAAAAATGTAAATACAATGCCTTGATGTTACCAGTTGTGGGCGGCGGTGGGCCACAGAATAGGAAAAGTGTATGCGACGCTGATGTCGCCACCAGTCTATGAATTAAAGGTCATCTTGATTGAATGGGTACCACTAATTAGAAAGTTGATATTTATGGTGCTTAGAAAGAAATCTGAAAACCAAAACCTTAAATTTTATTTTTGAATAGTGTTTCTTAGCTCCAAAAGTGCGCCAAATTTGTTATATGAGAGTGTGGAAATTCTTCGACATGGGAAAGTGTTAGTGACGTCAAAAACACCACCGACTGGCCTTGGTAAATGTCTTATGAGCCAGACTGCCTTCAGTTTGCCAAGAGTCATGGAACATACAGCTGAACATAGTGATTCCGGAGAGTCCGAATCTTTCATGTACGTGGTGTGATGAGGATGCAGAAGAATTAATAAGAAAAGCTGTAGCAGCAGAGGAAAAGATCATTCAGCTTTACACAGGAGGGGACGCTTAGAACCGTACGGTCACCAACACTGCTGGGAGTGCAGCCGTGGTACAGCCAGACGATCCCAACTTGCCATCTGGGCAATGATAATTCGTTGCAAAAGAGATATCTCCTATTAAGATTCCTAGATTTCATTTAAAAAGAACAAGCATGCATGCAACGAATTAGAATTTTCGTCAGGGTGGGCCCGGTCTTGTAGTGGTTCAATTTCTAGCATTCACGGAAACAGCTACGGCATGCGCCTACGGTATGTAAATGTCTGAACAAACAGTTAATTTTCCGTTGCCATCTGTCTGGTCTATAGATGATTAAATGTAACTTTGCATTTCTGAATAGCTCTCAATATCAGAACTATCGGGCAGTAACATTGCAGGGTAGCAATTTACGTTTCCGTATACATCGTCATCAGCACACGTGTTTATAATATCTTTTATTTGAGATCGTATCCATTATGTGACAATGGTAAATATTTTCCTGTGACTGACTTATTTTCTGGGTCCATATTAACTATTAAGGTACAACGCGGTGGAATTTTGTACACGCGATTATTTGGACGTGGCCGTGGACTGCCACAAACAGTGGCACATGACTGAAAGAGATGAAAGGTCAGCCACTCACTGGTCGAGGTCGTTGCCCAGATGAGGTGTGAATGTGGTAGCTATCCAAACAAGTGGATTTTGGCTATGGATCACCTCGCAAATACAGTAGTAATTGGATATACATATAACTGTGGCCAGCTAACTCAATCTGTTTCAGACTGTTCAACCCTAAATATGGGTATGGAACAAGATCAGTCTTCGTTTGTCCACGTTTAACAACCATTTTTTCATCAATTGAATCAAAATGGTACAACACACTGACATTTTCTTACAATGTTACTTTTGAACAACATCCCAGACCGGCGTTGTCACTGTGACACTAGATTGATAATCGTGTGATACATTCTAACAGTCGTAGCATTACAGACCAAAATTTTGCTGTGATATTAATGCAAGCTTTGAAATCGGAATCATCCTGAAAAATAATATATAAATATTGTAAAAAAAATAATAATAAATCATTGTTCCTGGTTCTATGAGTAATGCCTAATTTGGCCAGTTCCATGATACTATTTATTATCCAGCGTTAGGACCACATTTGCCGGATCAGTAGTTTATTTCCAGCCAAACCTCTCATAAACACCATCATATTTTATAAATTGAAGCCGATTTTCCACAAAGTGTTCGCTACATAGCTGTGATCGGTTCCCATGGCCTGGACACTTGTCGCTGTTGATCTTGACTACGCGGGTCCCGTTCTGTGCTATTTCAAGTCGGGATGGGTGGGTGGGTGTTAACAAGCTGTAGAACTCGTGTTGTGACAATTAACAACACACTGACCCATCCTGGGCGGGTACAGGGACGCAAATCTACAGGCATTATAAATCTTGTTGATGAAGTGTGAATAAAATATGTTAGAACGAAGTGACAATTCACAGTCATAGCTCGCTAGCATGGTCGGAGTCTGCCCCATTACCCAGCGGTGTTGCGTTTGTGACGTCACTAATCTTTCGCGCCGTGAGGGTGTCGGAGATGAACAGAAAGCGAGAATTCAAGGTGCTGTGAGTTTTTAAAAGAAAATGTGAATATAAGTATTATTTTCACATCCACATTTTAAAGTGCATTTTATGGCAAGAACAACCCATATGAGTCACCCATGTATCCAATTTGAACATGGTCAATCAACAGAACCTTTAAGTGGCAGCACTGGGTACACGAACCATGATCCCCCCATTGAGCCAAAGATGGAGCTTAGTGGAGAAGATTGCTCCGATACTGGATAAAAGTCTGACAGTACTTGCGGGTTTATATATAATTGGTAATCAATACAAATACTAAAGAATATAAGAAGATACATCATTGTAGTGCTAACTTGATAAAATATAAACACACAACTTTGGCATCTGGCAAATAAATCAACATCAAATTGCAAACAGGACTCTTTGTAGTTGATTTTGCTATAATTGTTATTAGAAGCTAAAACATGAAATTGTTTGAAAATGTGTTTGAAAAAAAGTATATAAGAATGGTTCCAGTGAATTATGAGAAAGTTCAAGTGTTAATCAAGCATCCAAAAAGCTTCAAATAAAAAAAATATGTGAAAAATCTAACTAATGGAGGACAAAGAGCATTACATGGGCGACAGCACGACCATCTAGATGCTCTGGTGATTAGGATTTACAGTAAGGGGCCTATGCTGGTGGCTGATTATAGAGTGTGTATTGCAGCAGATGCCCGAATTTATAAATATGTCTGGATCACGTACATTATATTGGGTCATCCCTTCTCGGTAGTCTTGATGAGACATTTGCCACTTGCTGGCTGGGTAGGAAACTAACACATACTGACTAAAGAATATCTCGACATTTAAAGTCTATACACTGTTACCTCTTCATACAGTAGTATATTTCCTCTACTATAGCACCTTATACCTTTTCTTGTTGCAAATGAAACGAACTGTCACGTGGTGTTCACCTTTCATGTGCAGTTTGCTGCTGGCCGAGGGACCTTTCAACTGTTGGATCGACATAAGTGTTGAACATAATAACAGGTATTGGGCAAATTTACAATGTGATCTTGACGATTACTGTTCCCTGTGCTGGTATATCGGCAGGCATGTGTTTGTCCTTTGAATTTCTAATAACGATGACAATTCATGCGAATAGCATTTTTCCATGGGTCTCGATGCAGACAAAAACGTATTATCTTGGCTTGGTAAAACGAAATTGAAAGTATGCCATCCCTAGTGTCTCCAATATAATCATTCATTATCCTTACGTTGACCTATGTGGGGCTACGCCATTGTATACATGACATAAATTGTCCCTAATCACATATGGTAGCATATTTTGCAACCATTAATGCGTGTATAAATGGTCAACAAACATCAAATCCATGTATGCATCAATAATGTTTATAGCATCTATAGCACCACAGTGACATAGTTTCAGTTTTTCATTCATATGATATAAAGGCTTTATCGAAGTAGAGGTGGCGAATATGCTGAGACAAGTAAAGCAGTTTAGCAATGGCTTCCCTTCCTTTCTTACATTGGTCATGTAAGGGAGTCATCTTAAACACTCGCTTATTTGTGTTCACTCCCGAAAACGCCTTTTGTGATGTTTGTTATGCTGTCGTCCCTTAAAATACACCTCTGATCCCTCAGCATGCCAGAGTGTTCTTAAATATAGTTCCTCTCTGTACAATCTTCAGTACCTTGTTACTGGTAAATTGGATAGAATTAAGATTAACACCCCCCCCCCCTTTTGGGTACATTGTACATGAGTCTTGCCCCCTTGCACATCTTATAGACGCTTGTCAAAATAACGGGACTGGTGAATGGCTCTAAAGGCTCCTGTCATAATTCGACATTAGGAAACTACAGAAAATCATTTCATTAAGGTTGTACTTACCTGAGTCAGAACCCTGCCTCCTGCCTCCCGCCTCCCAGTGCTAGCTTGGACATTGGGGGTATATACTGCTTTACGTACATGTATTATCATACTTTTGAAATTAGTCCTCTTCATAACCTAACCTAATATATATATATGTATGTATATATATATATATATATATATATATATATATATATATATATATATATATATATATATATATATATATATATATATATATATATATATTACTCAGCAGCGAAGTGTAAGTTTGTCTTCAACATTGATATCTAGAACAGATGTCTTGCCATGGAAAAATGTCAGCGACCACCATAATTAAGCCTGCATATTTCATAGACAATAGGTAGGGAAGAATCACTGGCATTGCCGTCCATGTTTTTCAAAATAGACAGACGACACGATTTCACTAGAGTCCGTCCTGTAAAATTATAAGATAAACAAAACAGCATGACAATGTTTTAAACAGATAAAGAACAGGGCAGATTAAACCTGCCCCCTCCTCCTCAGTTTGATGATGATGGGGGCTATTGTGTCCTGTCCAACTTCACTAAGTGAATTACAACTTTACGCAAAGGACTGCAAATAAGGTCTTGCGCAACATCGTATTACCCGACATGACCACCAAAGTCCTCACATAAAAGTAAACCAATATCCCTTGCTTTCAAATAAGTTCTCACCTTTCCATGAATACATACCCACAGCTAATCAAAAGTAAACTAATTTTTTTGTTCAACTTGTTTTAACACAATATGCAATTTGGCTATTTCCCTTCACGGGAAGCGTTCAATGGAGCAAAGTTAGATGGACGATTTTCCGCATGGAGTGGAGCAAAAGTATTGGCCATGTGTGAGTCTTATGTAGACGACCAAGGTTTTCTCTTTGGACAGTGTTTATTCTAAAGTAGTAGATGTATTTAAAATAAGATTGCCTATCATTTCTGAATGGTCAGAATATGACAAGTAGCTTCGTTTGCCAGTGCTGCCTGTTAGTAATTTTCTCGGCTTACTCCATAACTGCCATAAAAGAAGTTTGTCGGTCAGCTTTTGTATTATGAAGGGAAGCTTCACGTATGCTTTATGCATCCAAGCTATTTTACTAGCTCATGTTGCTGTGACCTGGACACAAAGGCCCACGGGCTTTATTATGTGCGATAAGATTATATTTCAAAGTTCGTATCTGAAAGAATGACCTATTCTTTGGCATAAATGGTCATCACCGTTAGATTACAGACCCAAGAGGAAACAATAGCTTGAATTATAGCATGAATAAAAGGGAACGGGGGAATAAGGCATCTTTATGGAAGCAATCAGAATCACACTGTACGTTCTGCTTTTATTGATAAACCAATCTTTTAATAGAACCATTTTGCTAGACAAAGGTACAAGTCAGCAAAGTCTTCTTTTCAGAACCATTCATTGGTCGGAGTGTTTTATTTTATGTCAGATTAATATACGTACACAAAATTGAGACAGTCAATATAAGCCTATGAACAAGTAAGTGATGATATAGGGATCCATGTAGCCTCCCATCTTGATGAAAAAGAAGTAGTCCAATGAGCCCGACATTTCTAGACAGACCGTAAGCACAATGCAGAAATCAATGTAGGGGTTAGGTATAAATCCTTGATACATTCTTGTGCGACACATTGTACTCGGGGGTGAGAGGGCTTGACAATATTCGTATGATGACAACGTATGCAGACAGAAATAAACTAACAGTGTAGTATGCCTTGACTTGTACATGGACAAGAAAGAACTTATATCTCATGCAAATGGAGAATAAGAACTTCGTTTATAAACGCACCTTGAAACTGTAAACAAAATATTGTTTTACTTGTACAATGTACTTTCGGACCATGCAAACTTGTGAATAAGCATAATTCAAAGTGCTCGGACCTTTGTAAATTAGCCATTAGGTGCTTTAATGAAATGTATGCAGAATTTGAAATGATAGTTCTTTTTATGGCAAGATTCAATACAGTGAAAACAAAACTTGAAAGGCCCTTTCTATCATAACTAGCAATTCAAAGACTTAGGTCCAATATTAAGTGTCTACTGGTCATTAACTGAAGCTCAGGTGTTAGAGTAGCAAATCTCTCTATTGCGCAATTTGAAAGTACATGTATTGATATTTCCAAGTTAATAACACATCTGAGTACCATGGTTTAAAACGTTGCAAATTTTATATACTAACGTACATACCAGATAAAATATGACTTGGATGATATTAATGATTTAAAGTGTCTAAAATCAACATAATTTAACACTGTGTAGTGGGAGTCCTTTGTGAACAAGCACCCAGATGGACCTACGCTGCATGCAGAGTCGTTGGTGAACAAAGACTCTGCTTTCTGTGGCACTAACTTTGATAAACGGGACCAAAGATTCTTTAGTTTTTGGAGATAAAAATCTTATAAACATATTAACTAATCCTCCAATGCGCTGGAGCTGTTACCCAAGAGTACCTAGTGTAATGAATATGTAGAAATATAGTTTTCATAAGGGAAAATAGAAGAAATAGAAATTAATTGGGGTCCAACATTCTGAATTTTACCAAAAATCGGCAGACACAGGGTACATACGTCCTGTAAACTTCCCACACTTGGAAGGGTTAAAATGCTACTTGCGTGGATCAACCGTCATTGGATACGACATGGTTATCATGGTTCTTATGGGTACACCTTAGAATGGCGTCTTTTATGACACGTTACTTTTATAGCTAACTAAGATTTAAGATTTCAAACTCACCCAATTTTCATAATTTTCGACAAGCTCATTTCCGTTCAATTTTGCAGTAACTTCACCTAAAGAGTCAGTGTGACCCCAAATTTACAAATTCTATTTCTGGAGTGTTTCAGGGAAAGTCTTCCCTCAGAATGATGGCGGAAATCAGGAAATTGGAAGAGCTTAGAACAGAAATCGGTGTTTATGCACAAAAAACACAGTTCTCCACGAAAGGAATAGTATTTAGTAACGTACACAAATAGTGTTGACTCCGGCATTGCAGAGTGATTGAAGTGCTTAAGTATGTTTGCTTATTAATGTGACACATTTCAATTGTAGGCATGTGAGCATGTATTTTTTAAACTCAAGTGGACTCCAGCATAAGGATCACCTCAGAAGCAGGTCGTCTCTAAAAACTGAAGGCAATTCCTTTGGTGACAACATATTTTCTTTTTAGTGCACATACTGGAGAGTTTCAGAATTAAAACTACTCCTACATAAAGAGAACTTTCATGTGCAACCGTAGGTGAGCTTGATTAGCCCGCACCCTTTGTATGAGTATCACACGTTATGTATATATATATATATATATATATATATATATATATATATATATATATATATATATATATATATATATATATATATATATATATATATATATATATAATGATGCCAGTGTGGATACCGAAACATTGTGTTTCGGTGTTCATGATTTTCAGTTGGTAAAGACAGCGATTACAGATCACATCAGAGTAGGATTTCGTTTTTGACAGCTTTAATCTGTACAAATCCAGACTGATATAAGTCAACTGTGTGTCGTGTTTCAGCTGGAATTAGTCCAATATTTAAATATTGTCTACTGTCAGATCCTCTCTCAAGGGCAAAAAGAAGGAGACGAGGAAAGCGGTTAACCCTCAAAGCGCGCTGGAAGGCTGCGAGCATTACAAGGTTGGTCATGCATTTCACAATGGCGCCGGTACAATTTTCATCCGAAAAGGTTCAATATCGCACAACTGCTTTGAACACGAATATTTGGCAGCCGACATTTGATATGCACACATTCACGTTTCATCAATTTGAGCGGTAAAGGGATTAAAATATGACAAAACAGACGTAGTGGCACGGTAGATAAGACGGCACTTCAACAGGAACTCAATTTCTCCGCGCACATGTTGAAGTGTCCCTTTAACCATGATTTGTCCGTTGGGCAAGGTATTTCCGTAATGAATCAAACTAGTTTAACTGGTGCAGCTATCTGATTTATCATCCTCTGCTGTAATGGACGTTTTAGTTCTGATGGAAATTCTCTTTGGGTAAACCCAGAAGATATGTGCTGAATCATTATTTGTAAGGATGCAGTGGTACAATGATTTAGGTACCGGTCTGCCTGCTTAGGGACTGACCAACGCGGACAATCGACTTAATCATATTCCAATCCTACTAAAAATTTTTAATCCTGTTTTTACTAATTGTTTTTTTTTTGGGGGGGGGGATGTGGGTGGGTGGGTGGTTGAGTGAATGGAGAGTTCAGTAGCTTAGGGAAAAATATATATATACACTTAAAATAAGGATAAATATGCAGATGATTACTTCCAAGATACAGCATTTTAGCTAGTAATAAACCTTTTTCCTGTAGAAAAATTGCAGATCACGGTGCTTCAAGTCTGGGAAAAGAAATGTATGTATGTATGTATGTATGTATGTATGTATGTATGTATGTATGTATGTATATTTACACGCAAAATATACATGTTCATAAGTATGAAATGACTTCAAACAGGTGATATTTCTTGTATTTTCACTCTTTTGTCTTTATTTTATTTTGGAATTCTAAGTACTGTATAAGGAATGTGAAGTGTGCCTATTCTATGAACAATGTAAAGAGTATGGATTAAAATGTCGCCTCATAAAGACGAACTATTTCGGTTTAGTGATATCACTTTGATGATAGTTTACAGCATGCTGCAGGATCGTTTTGCAATAATAAACTGATTTTCAAAGAAATCCTGCCAGACAGACATTGAACTCTCAGTAAAGGAGACAGGACATCTTACAAAACATACAAAAACCAACTAATCTGCTACTCTTTGTGTCCGGAACTATAGGAACTACATTAAGGAAACTTTTGTACAACACTTATATATCTTGATCTGTCATGAAAGCATTTGATGAGGAGATGTGTGGGGAATCTTTGAAGACCAGTTGCAGCAATATTTTCTTACATTTTTTAATTTGAGATTCAGTTATGGGCCACTGACGATAATGGCCTTGTAATTTTTGAGCAAAACATAAAGTTACTTGCATTATAGTGACACTAATTTTGGCAAGCAAGTTGTGCCACGCTTTGTTTGATAGCTGGAACTTTTATTTTAATCTTCAGGGTAAAATTCATACCTTTTTTTCACTCAAATAGTCCAAAAGCACCCAAAGTACACAGTCGTCTACTTTAAGGTAACATCCAACATGGGAAAGAGACTTCACTTTTAGGTCAAATATCACAAAAACATGCATTTCTGATATAATCAACCTACGGACACACTTGCCAGCAAGTTTTTTAAAATCTGTCAGGATTAAAATGGGACTCAAACTTCAAAGCTGTATAAACACAAGCTTTTTAGGGTAAACGTCTTTTTGTAGCATTTTGGATATTTCTAAAAATATATTCAAGACATAATGATACAATTCATGCTACTATAATCTCAACATATGTATCTCCAAAACTGTATTTAAGATTTTTCATAACTGTATCTGTTTGTTTACAGTGGTGATGTACAAAATTGGAAAATTCTTGTTTTGTTGAATTGATAAAGTTTGCCTGACTCTTTATTTTTGATACGCATTTTCAAAACTGATCATTTTTTTAAAAATCCCTGACACCTTCCTACCTTAGATATTTTTTTAGAGTAAATCAGTTTTTATGGGATTAAAGTCGGATAATTCGTTTCAGAGAAACACCCATGTGAAACGGACAAACCAGAGCAAACACCTGTTAGCATTCAGTAAGATCTTTAGGTTTACACGGCTTATTGACTACCATGTTCACATTGAAAGTATTTCGTTCATTTTTTCATATTGTATTGGAGCTAGAACTGCTAAATTTAGACATAAAATGGACAACATATATATCTACCAAAACGTCCCCTATTAGCAAAATGAGCCAAATTTTATAAAATGAGATGGACATTGTCTGAATGATTTTACATACATTCCTCGTTAATAGGCAATATTTTTTCAGAGAACTGTCTATACGGTCTAGGAGGATGGCTTGCCATAGATCAAAAGCTTCCCTTGATGCGGCACTCGACCCAAGCCGAGTACATCTATGGGCTCAGTCTTAATAATCCTTCTTTTGAATCGGACTTGGTTATACCTTGCAACAATTGCTCCGGTCAGCCATACTTTAAAATGTGTAGCTGCTTTTTACCTCTGTGAATTCGAATGGAAAGTTTTGCGTATACCCAACAAGTTCACAGAAACATATATCATATGAGAACTGCCACGTGTAGACAAATTGGAAGACACAAAATCCTTCGGCAATTTTTAATGTTAGCAACTGAAATCATGGCTTCCATTTGGTTAAATAGCCAGAGAAAGAAGACAAAAGTGTTGCATTTTTCATTTCCATTTGAAGCCTCTTCGGAACGCACAGTGTTTAAGGAATTTAATATTTCTGGTCAAATCTGCGCTTTGTGCAAGACTAATAGGATGATTAAGTGGAAACTCTAAAATTTAAGAAGCGTGGCAAATATGCTCTCTAATGCCGTCAGCATATGATTTAATTTTCATATGCCTCAGACCTCAAGCGCTATAACTGACAAGCATACGTCCGAAGCAATCTGCTCACCGGCATCTTGCCATTTCCGGAGGCAAACAACATTGGATCATTTTTTGATCGACGTCATCGATGGTGAATCAACGTGGGATCAACGTCACCCATGTTGTGCTGGCATTCATCCAGTCTGATATGCCGTAGGGGTGTTTTTACAACAGTAAACGGTAGCACCTGTACTGGCAAATATGAATAGATCTTTTTATTAGCTACTCGATTAATGATTTTATGGCAACAGACAACCATTATGGATTATACTATTCACTAACGTAAGGAATAAAAGATTGACGTGCTTTGCGTAGTGAAAGATTGACATTAGTCTAATCTGATTTAAAGGTTAACGTCCTAGGCTTATCAGAAATTACACTTTTGGTTTAGAAAGTATGTCTGTAATGTTGCTTACACAAGTATTCCTTCCTCGGTACGTCGAGTAGAGGCACTCATTACACAGTGACCAATAAAAATCAAATCTGCAAATATTCAATATATCTTCGTCAATCGTTACACCTCAAAATATTGGTAATCAGACCTATCACTTACTTGACTGTTGCTTTTCTAATAAAATGATATTTTGAAATATCGGCTAATTGGTATGACCAGCTTTAGTCGTGTCAATATTTTGAATTGTCACTATAATGTCAGTCGGTGTTTTGTCATGGTAATGTTTACGCTGTCAATGTTATGTCAGAGGTCCTTCGTGAGCATGGAAATAAATCACTAGTGATGGTTGTACAGACTTCTACTGTAATGTTTTAGATACTAATGCTCAGGTATAATGGACTAACACACTTAGTCCTTAACCCAATTGTTGTGTAATTAATGATCAAACTAACACATATGGTGTATCCCATCAAAATATGCTAAAGCCGACGAACTTTATTTATCGAATGTTATTTATAACACATTACAATAAGCCAGCTGCATAGGTCTGTCAGGTGCATGTGCATCCTCTTATCATCATCATCCCTATGGGAATGTATAGATTGTTCATTTACCACACTGATATATATCACCGTTATCAAACAGATTTGACATGCCATAACCAAGTTACTCACAATGATAGGCAAAGTGGGCAATACGCAGTCCAGACAAAGCCCATAGCAACGCCACAATTTGCACAAGCGGTTTCTTGGATCGTCATAAATGGATATAAAAACCCGTCATGAAATTCTCAATAATACATAACAGAAAAAGACTTATGTAGAAGTGCCCTTTCAAGTACATTTCCATGTGTGCCCAACGTCTGATTCTATTGCAGACATACTCTTAAGAACGTGTACCTAAACCTAATGGCATGCCTTACTTCACCGTTGTAGCCATGCATTACATGGAATTACCTTGGTTTGTGAATGTATGTGACGGGTCAACTTTGATTGATAATGTAAATTGATGTATATTTTAATTGATAATGTAAATTGATGTATATTTTAATTGATAATGTATATTGATGTATATTTGCAATGTTGTGTGCAATAATAACTTATTCTATTTTCCTAAAAATGCAGACATTCCGTTTCTCTGAATATGTGCATTTCTTGAAATTATATGGAGTGTAATAGGACAGTTTGGACGCTGTTTTCTTAATGTCTTGAACTCGGAGGGGGGGGGGGGGTGTCAGCAAAGTCTGGAAATACCTGGGTTTTTTTTACGATTACGACCCGGTACATTAACTTCTTTTTACGGGCTTTTTGTTATTCTGGGCCTGGCTTTGTTTCAGACGTGAAAATGTCGTTGTCGTGACGATAGCGGCAAAGAGCATTGACAGAGGACAGACGGCACTGCTTGTGACGTGAGCTTATCTTCCAGTATTTTTATATTGTGGCAATGTTAAGAGGAATCTTACAAAATTACCAGTCTAATATGTAAAAGACGTGTAATGATTTGATTTTGAAGTTTCGTGGAGAATAACGATTTCATAAAGAAATCGTGCAAATGTACGTGTTAGATTAACGAACGGTAGATATATACTGATGTTTTCATGTTACTTGAGTTTGTTCCAAGTGCTGGGGTATATTTGGAAATTAGGGAATACAGATTATGATCTGGCAAGAAGGGGGATTGAGACATTCACGTCCCTGGAGCTAGCAACAATATTCGGATATTTATCGCTTTCTTCAGACAGTCTGTGATACATTGCCGCTGCCAAGGGAGTTTTTACGTTTGTTTGCGATAAGAGAGCACACTATTTCTCAAACCATGTATCAAGCATGTTACAATTAATAACTCTCACTGCCTAAACTGGATGGAAACGTAGCATGAATATTTAATTTGTTCGTGTTATTAGATGTACTTTTGTCAAAAATTCATTTAAAGTACGTTTTCATATTAAAGTATGTTGCACGTGGCTTCGTGTTTTTGAAGTCTGAAAAATCGGTAACGTTATGGACGAAATATCTGTTAAATTTTCAAGCACTTCATATATATCTGGTCGCAGCCTCCAAAGAGGTGAAAAGGAGACGTACGAACTAGTGCACTGACTTAGGGGAAAAATTCGGGTCCCAGGACACGCAAATAAAGTATGTTCAATAACCGCGTTTTTAACGGGTACCCGGATACCCGGGTACCCGCGGCAAAAACCCTAACTGAAATGATACACTGTAGCAAATTTTAACTTGCTTTTATTCAGGTACAATATAATAATTCCACCACTCTACAAGTTGCCAATTCCTGAGAAAAAAAGCCGTGTAAAAGGCAGAAATACACACAGGTCTATAATTTGTGTACTGATATCGAAAGTAGTCGGGTATTAAAAATTGGATTCGGTACACGGCTGTTTGGCATTTTGACAGGGAGCGCGGTTCCGGGTCCCCGGGTCCCGAGTCAATGCACTACTACGAAAGTTTTATGCTTTGTGCGCCACATAATTTCACCACTTAGGACAGCTACATACACAT
The DNA here is from genome assembly GCA_964020975.1 of Hermodice carunculata. Classification (NCBI taxonomy): domain Eukaryota; kingdom Metazoa; phylum Annelida; class Polychaeta; order Eunicida; family Amphinomidae; genus Hermodice; species Hermodice carunculata. The sequence goes on from OZ026621.1 coordinate 14,857,872, forward strand.
CAAAAACGTTTTGAACAAAACTTCCTTGTCTGCCATTATTTTGTTTCGTTGGAGACCAAAATAACTTTTAAGGCGAAACTGTTATAAAAATGAATGGTCCAATTTATGGAACCATCGACAAAAGCGCAAATAATAATTAATAGCGTGTTTACAATTTTGGCTTTCTCGTTATGTTATATCTTAGTTGTAATTCACAGAAGGTCACATTCTGTGATGATTCAGACATTTTTACTGACCTTTCTCTATGATAACTGACTCTTTAAACACACTTTTACTTTTTTGTCAATTAGGAGGACTCATCCTTGAAATTCTTCTGCCTTTTGTTTTTTATTCAAGGCCAAACTTCAGTAAGGTAAACGCCTGACGGAAAATAGACCAAAAAAACCCCCACCCACCCCCCCCAAAAAACCCCCAAAAAACCCCAACCAACCAACCAAACAAACAAACAAACAAACAAAAAACAAAAACAAAAACAACAACCAAAAAATCCAAAAAGAAGCCCCCCCCCCAAAAAAAAAAAATCTATCTCCTGACATGGACGCCCGGCGTACTTGACCACTACTGGAATGCTGGCAGGCCACATTGGCGCCTCTAAGGACAGTTTTGATCGTACATATTAACGCCTAATATAAGTTCTATTAATGGCATAATGAGGAAACCAAAGGCAAAGTTTCATAAAACTTGTCCTCAGTGGCTTAAAAAGCACAGAATAGTCAGTCGATCACCCACTGTCACTGAATGAATGATTGAGTGGCCGACTAACGGACGCAAGCAATGAAACAGCATTTACGTTTCGATGGAACATAGCTAATTTACAAGTCGTGAAAGGCTGTTTTTATTTGATCTTCCGGTGCAATATCTAAGTAGTGGTGGCTGATGATTTTACCGATTGTGATGATGTTGTCTTAAAAATTAGAAACAAAGTGGTTTAGAAAGTAAGAAAAATCAGAGATGTGCATACAGAAATTTTTACGCTCGTCTCTGGAACGATTCACATGCTCCTGGCGAAAGGGGGTGGGGTGGGAGGGAGGCCACGCCCAGGTCATTGAGAGAAAAACTGTTTGTTTCAACCATTCAAAGTCTGAATGATTTGATTCAAAAGAAATTATATGATGATGGAGATTGTTCATCGGGGGTAATTATTCACACAGGTTCTAAGTCTCTTAATGAGCTTTCCCTGTCCACACATCCTAATGATTTAGAATAAGCGTCACGAACTATCTAATTACCCTCCACAACAGTCTAGTCATTATTGATCCACGTGACTATTGGATCTGCTACACACACTGCCTAAGTCCTTGCACTTAACCGTTTATTGCAAACATCCGCAATATTACTCGCACACCGTTATAATACGGACGTGGGTATTAATATGGTGTATGAGTGCTGCAGGCAGCCAGTGTGGATGCATGGCTTCTCAGAAACGTCCCTGGCTTTCTTTTGTAGCAAACTGCAAGGTCATATCTGAGAAGAACAAATCTAATTCGCTGGGCGGAGAGACTATTCCAACGCTTTTCACGTGCGCTATATTTAACAAGTAAGGATCCTCCGTCATCCATATTTCTGTTTACATTTATATATGTTTATATAAAGAAGTAACTGTAACTAAATTATATTTAGCAACATGCCGTGAAGAGGTACATGAAATGGTGATATGGGATATTTGTTGTATATCTGTGACATAATGGAAACGAATAACGCATTATCCACACATGCATTATCCCTATTATGATACAAATTTGACATGGACCTTACTGTAACTGCACTACAGTGAAGTATAATGAAACTAGACTTTCAATTTTAGTTTTGATCACCAACTTTATATTTCTCTTCACAGTATTGTGTAGTGTTGGACCTACTGCACAGTAATTATTGCACAGCTGTATTATATATTGCACGCCAGCACTCCCGATTTATTACAATTACGTATACCAGCCTCAAACGCCTATAATATTCATACGTGACGTCACGCTTGCAGTGAGCGAGGCAACACATAGCTTTTGGTTAAGTATACAACTGTAATCCGATGCTGGATTTTCTCATAAGACGGCACGGCTCTTGGATGGTTTGGGATTATTAAAAAGACTCTTAATTATATCATGATATCGCCACAACAGCGGTATCTTGCCTTTATCGAGTTTATACGATCAAGAGTAATTGCAACGAAATTATATCACTCTCAAAATCATATTACATTTTTTTCAAATTTCCTGTTGTTTTAGCGCTGAGTATAATTGACTTTTGATGCGATGTTTAATAGAACTGAATATCCGTTTCATTGATATTTCTATCCATTTTTGCTTCATGTTGGCAGCATTTACTGTAAATTAGATCAATAAAATCGGCGCGGCGGCATGCCTTTACTGATTCTTCAAAAGCACGTGTACATTTGGGCGCACTTCTAAATATGGTTAACAACTTTCTTTCAAAACTTGATAATAGTTTTTCTCTGCAATGATCAGAGTGCACAAATTTCCTGACAACTGTTGTGTAAAATAGCTCTCAACCTTATTGAATAATTATTTTCAATAACTTGAACATTGAGAAAAAACAATGTGATCTTACTATCTTACTTTAAACAATTCTTTTGCATGCAGGGCAAAAATAATTTTATTGAAGGTAAATCTTAAAGAGAAGCATATGTTTAAATGTTTATAAATTATTTGCTTTGTGTACATTTTTTTCTTAAAGTCAAAATAAATTACCTTTTTTTTTACTCCGAAACATCTTGCATTCAAACGTAAGTGATTGAATGTCACGTCATGGATTTGTTAGTTCTGTTTTCACGATCGGGATTTTTTCAGGCAGATTTTAGGAAAAAAAGGCAAGAAGCCTACATCTAGGAGGTGAAATTAACCCATTCAACCGTGCCCGATAGCATGACATATATTTATGCAGTTTCCTTTACTCGTGTTCTAAAATATGGGAAAAACAAAAACAAAAACAAAACAAAAAAAAAAAACAAAAAAAAAAAAAAAAAAAAAATCTATCAAGCAAAAAAAATCTGGAGAACGGCTTATATTTTTTTACTTGGCTTCGTGTCGATAGGTCCCTTCAGTCCACTATAGGGAGGACCATGATCCTGCGGGTAACTTCAAATTACTGGCACAGCTGGTGAGCATAGGAAATGACAACATCGGCATTTATGTGCAAACGGCAAATAAGATTTGATGGCAAATGACAATTTTGATAAATTTTATTTAATTTAGAGAACGGCATTATATTGCTAGCTGTACGCTTTTGCATGAGGGAAACCTCTTCTTCCAACGTATGGCCCAAGGCATTATTTTGGTCATGTGTGCCAAAGAACGTTATGTGCCTGAGCTGTTGAAAGAACCGTTAAATTACTTTAATTCACATCGCTTTGACTTTCACAAGTAGATGTGATTGCCATGCTGCTAATTGCACACCCAGAATTGAAATTAGCGCTTGATTTGTTTCCATGTGTATAAAAGCTCCATCGACAATAGTTGTACCTTTCGTCCTTATTTGCAATGCAGGTTATATTTAGCTTCGAGGTATCTGTCGAGAATAGGAGATGAAACAACCAGGTGAAACCAACACTACATCTGTGATGCTGCCTCATTACAGCATCTACGGTGCACCCTCTGCCATAGCTAGGCAGGTGAATAGCGACATATCGATCTCTCTTTACAACTTAAGATGATGATCTTTCAGAGAGACACATAGCACTCAAAGTAGAGAGTTTTGAGGACACACAAAGAAAGCAGAGCCGAAAAAGCTGCAATTTATAGCTGACCAGTTCTTGTTTGCTGAGAGCGCATGGCTACAGGGAAAGGCGGACACAGCGCATTACATCGGCTTTGATTACGATAATAACGAAGCTGAAGCTGTCCACAAGTGTGTCATTTAATATCAACCCACCATTACCTAAAAATCATGCCACAGAAACGTGGAATTTCCAGGTCATGCGCAGATTTACATATTAAGCTGGTGTAGTATAAACTCATGTCCCGTTAGTAGACTTTTCTTAGAAAAAACGCTGGTACAGTCCTTTCACATTCAACCATGCAAAAATAGTGAGACAGCTATCCTAACGGTTGCTCTAGCCGTGTAACAATTGGGCTGATTTTTTGGCTTAATCCTTTCCCCCTTAAATTAAGACTGAGTCAACAGCCTTCCTTGACATGGTTTGCGCACTAAGTGCCCAACCCATGCCGAGGAAAGCTGTTGACCTCCTGGGGCATATCATCTTGATAAGTCTCATGTACATTTCTCAGTTAAATTGTTTTTCATAACTGTTGTAATTAGTTGAAAACTTTGAAGCAGACGACATTTGACCACCAGCCGGTTTTGGCCGGTTTATAGGGGAAAGGGTTAACAACGCGCCTCTAAGTGGTGAACGGTGACAAAATAAACCTGTCATTAAACGTTGACATGCCTTTATGTCTTCATCTGATGTTTCCTTCCTTATGCTTCGCCTCCATCTCCGTATCTTTAGTCAAACTGAACCTACATCACTCATTGTTTTTTTTTTCTGTGAGGCATAGGTATATTAAGGAATGTGTGATATTCTACTTCAGCAAATAATAAAATTGACCAATTGGGCTGACAAAAACACCTTCAAATGTAAGCTGCATGGTATATGTAACTTCAACTCTGACCACTTTTGTAAATTATCAATTTAAAACCGAAGCACGCACACATTATTCTCTCTCTCTCTCTCTCTCTCTCTCTCTCTCTCTCTCTCTCTATATATATATATATATATATATATGTGTGTGTGTGTGTGTGTTTGTGTGTGTGTGTGTGTGTGTGTGTGTGTGTGTGTCTGTGTGTGTGTCTAGATGAATAGATGGTTATATGGAAACGTATACATATTGAGTGTTTCTGTCTGTCCGTGTGTGGTTAATTGAAGGTATACCAGGGTGGTAAGCCTCTTTCACCCTTTCAGGACACTCGATTTCGTGCTTAATGTACATGTCCACAGGCTGTCAGTACTGTCCAGGAAAAAAAAACTTTAGGAATGGCATGGTAAAGAAAAAAGTGACATATACCAAAGGTATTTCTTCGTTCTTTGCATTACTATTACAGTGGAATCTCCTTATTGAGACCATGGAAGAGACTGAATGATAATGCGGTATTAATAGCGAGTGGTCTTAATGGAGATATGATTTAATTAAGGATGAACAAAATCGGGTCTGTAAAGTGGTGGTGTTACTAGAAATGGTCTCTTTATGGAGGTGGTCTTAATTGATTTTACTGCATATTGAAAATTTTGAACATTTTGCGTGGAACCTCATATATGCGCGTGCAGTTACTTTGGTTTCTGTCGACAGTTTGAGATAGAAAGCATATGGCTATCAGAAAGTACACACTAGTACAGTGTGACTGGTCATTCCACACCAATTCTAAGTTGATAATCTTATGATTTTTGGCTTTATTATAAGATTTCTTGATTGAAAATGTACTCACCGAAGACCAAGAGCAACACCGGTAAATTTCCTGATACACCCCGCATGACATAAACATCGGCAACCTTTCAGCTTTCTGTATATTATGTCACATTGCACTTTATGGTTGAATTGAAATTTTAGCTTACTCTTAAAACAATATTAATTCCATTAGGACATTGGTGAACTTGGGGTCTTCAAATCCGCAACTGTGACTGGTACATCTGTCACAAAGGTTTTGTTGGGTATACATTTATGTCGCCGTTTACGTGGTGACCAGCTGTGTTGTTGATTATGGTGTGGCAGACTACACCGTCCTGCAAAACTCTGATTGTCGTTCATATATAAACACAATCAAGGGGGTAACTCACATTGTAAACAGTTACTACAAACCCACTCTAAAAATTGCGATGCATGAAATATTACTGATGTACATCTTTGAATATCAGCGCGGACAAACCTTTAAGTCAACGGCACAATAAGTAAAGTACACCTCTCGTCATAAGTATTGCAACAACGGTGTTGACGACTACATATTTGTGGCAAAAGATCTACCACTTTTATTTTAAGCCTACACCATTTGTCAGTTTGTAGAGATTGCGATACCATAACATATAAGAAAGTGAACGACAAATGTAGGGTCGAACGTAAGATATTTAGTTTCGTGCGTTCTTCCAACATGCAAAAAATGTTGTTGTCAATCATCATTTAGAGTCAAGCAATGTAATCAGCGAACACATATCTAAAAATATGCATGCATCTGTTCAGCAAAACAAGCAATTTTGTAAACGTTTTGTGAGGGGGCGCAATTTAAATCGTGATGCCGCCAGATAATGAACTTATCAAGCCGAAATATTCCTGGTGTAAAATCTAATCGTAGGCCAATATTATTTTGTTCCGATAATTATATGCTTGAGAGTTTATTTTTCCCAAAAACAAATAGACACGAAGGGAAACAAATTTAGATAATTGATAATTAATATCGCACCCATAGTTAAGAAGTGATTTGGAAATTTTAGGAATTAAAAGTTTTCATTTTGTTGTGAAATAACTAGATATAAATCAAGAAAACGGTACATGTACATTAGTTTGCGCCAAATATGTGAACCTTCACCAGGCAGCGATGAAGATCAACCGCCATAATACGAGCATGGAAATCCAAGAGAATTACTAACATTTGTTGGAAAGAGAAGTTTTGTAAACATCTTATTACCCATCAGTTGACTTAAACTACACTTACAGTCATTATAAATCCACAGGTGGTATCTGGATTACACATATTTTTTATTTCTGAAAAAAATACTTCCGGGAAATGCAGTGATGTCTTATTTGAATCCCCTTTGCACATATAGAAAATCGTCGGCTAACGACCAAAACACGTGCACAAGAAGTTTTTGTAAGTATTCAATCACCCACTAGTTGAATAAAACTACACCGGCAGTCATCGCAAATCCACAGGTGTTATCTGGATTACACATATTTTTATTTCTGATAGCAAAATATAACCGGGAACCGGAGATGTCTGATATAAATCCCTCTTGCACATATAGAAAACAGCAGGAGAAACTAAGAGGTAGCTGATATTTAGACAAATTTATTAGTAAAGCCAACATCACAATGCAAAACAAAAAAACAAAAAAAAACAAAAAAAAACAAAAACAAAAACAAAAAACAAAAAACCCCAAACAAACAAACAGAAAAAACAAAACAAAAAACAAAATTAAAAAACAAAAAAACAAAACAAAACAAAACAAAACAAAAAAAAAAAAAAAAAAAAAAAAAAAAAAAACACCCCCCCAAAACAAAAACAAAAACAGATAGAGTGGTGGCGCCACAAGGGTTAAAAAAATCCAACCAGATAAAGAAGACGTCATAGATGAAAAAGGGTTAAAATTACGCATTTTCTTCAGGACCCTTGCGAACATTGTAATAGACTCTCTGTCATGTCCTATTCTGGAGCTCATGTGACTTTTTTTCTTCTCTGCCCGTTGCCTTAATGCACTAGTGGACTATATCAGAATTGTATATTTTGATTGGTTGTGCATATTTTGGAGCCATACACTGAAGTCGAAACTGTAAAGCGTGAACAAAGAATGACTCTAGATTGTAGAACATCTCTAGCAAACATGCTAATACATAGTGGAAAGTATCGTCGTTGCCAGCGCCACAGGCACACAGGGGGATTCTGTCAGACCTTTGGCCACTTGCTACACCATACGGCCAATCCTGCAAGGGGTGCCCCATGCCACATTGGTTTAAACTTTAAAGGAAAGAGAGCCGATCCCCATATGAATCCCTTTCGCAAAACAAAGAAAAAATAGAAGTAGGGACAAGGTACTACAATAAAAGGCCACTATCAGAATGAACACCAATGCTCCCAGACAGATAGAGTATATATATATATATATATATATATATATATATATATATATATATACAGTGTATGCCTCGATCAAAAAGTTTGTTTACTCTTTTTGTATCATGATACAATTTTTAAATTGATGAAGATCTCCAGCATTTTGTACACGAGCAGGTGAATTGTCCCATCAGCGTACAACTGAAGAAAAGAAGGACGAAACAAAAACATTTGTTCGTCAGCAAAAAAGGGACTGATTTTCCCTGATCTTAAATTTTATCTGTTTCTTTCCTAGTCAGAATCAGAAATAGGATTATATAGGCATTGAGGAGGTTTCGCGTGAATAATTTTGAAAAAGAAAATCAATTTACTGTTTTCAAGTCTTACCGAAAGCTTTTCAAAGCCAGTTTCTTCGTATAGTAGAGGATTATTAGTTCCAGAGGTTACTCCAGTAGTAATTCTAACTGCAGCTAATTGAATGTTCCCAAATTGCTGAGATTCCTGCGAAGTGCAGTTATCCCACAATACAGAACCGCATTCTTAAAGAAGTCTCATAAACGAAAGGTAAAGAGTTTCCAAGGATCCCCTGTCAAGACAAAATAGTAAAGGTTGGATAATATTAATTATTTTCATTCCCTTGGTGGTGAGTTCTTGTATGCGGCTGGACCAGGGCACATTTTCTGGGGTCACAGGATGCCAGCCATTGACACGACCAGGTCTTTCACTTAACGCAGATTGGTATTAAGGATACTTGTCATGTATCCCAGTTGAAGTTGTAGTGCTATCAGCAAAGACCAGGGCAGGTCAGAACGGAGGGCCGGACCCAGGTGTCTGTGTTCAGATACTCTCACTAAATTTTCGTTCATGAATAATAGATCAGGATATTGTAAAGGAATTCGCCTCTTGAAATAGCCATACTGTTTTTTTCTGGGGTCACAGGATGCCAGCCATAGCCACGACCACTTCCACTTCACGAAGGTGAGTATTAAGGATACGTGTCATGTGTCCCAGTTGAAGTTGTAGTGTTATCAGCAAAGACCCATATACATGATTGTATTATATCTAAAATGTCGTTCATGTATATCAAGGACAATAATGGACCCAGAGCATAACATACAGGGACACCTGTGATGACACTTCCTCACTTTGATGACGCACCACGCACTACCACCCTCTGCATGCGTCCAGCCAGGCAATTAGAAGTCCATTGCAACCGAGGTCCATTTCGGTTACAGACCACACTGTTGTGATTGGCTGGTTTTGCATCCCGACTGAGATAGTCCATAATTGTGAAACTAAGGTGTCTTCAGGATGCTATAGCTTCTGTGTAAATGACGTTAGCGAAGCCAGGTTTGCTGCATCACAGATTTGCTTCATTGGTGGTCATTTCGGTGCATTGTCCACCAGGCCAAATGAAAACCCTATGGTGAAGAAGCACAATGATGTGAACATGGCCAGAGCACAGTTCACACACCTGTATGAAGCTGACATCCAGGTGTTGTTTCGTACTTTTATTCTCACCAATTAATGAGTTGGGAAGTATATGACAAAAATCCAGCAGTGTTTTCTGACATTTTTATCTATTAAATTCTGTTCACAAAATTTTAAAGTACCAAAAAAGCATATATTTTTAAAATAAAAAATGCTAATATGAGAAAAGAAGGATGTATAACTGTGGTGTGTTGCCTTTACAAGTTCATGTGTAAGAGATCTGGGTTACTAAAATCTTCCTGTATGCCTATTGCTTACAAAATGAAAATACAGGAATGCTGGTTGATTGACGACACAGTCACAGGGTATAAATCAAGACATAAATTCTGATAAAGTGCGAATATCTCAAAGGAAATTGAATATTCATAATCATAATATTTAAAGACCACTGTTTCAAAAACCTCATTGATATTATTTAATTCGTATATATATATATATATATATATATATATATATATATATATATATATATATATATACATATATATATATACATATATATACATACATACATACATACACACACACACACACACACACACATATATATATATGGGTCAATGGTGACTGCAGTGGCTCGGTCATCCATTTAAATTTAGGGAACACGTTGGCCTTTTCCCATTCGATCGAACAAGTGTTGGAAAGCCAGGTAATTTGAAATCAGTGAATTTCCTTCTTTGATCATGCATGCTTTTAGAGCGTCTGAACCATTTGCTTCAGACATGTCCAGGCTTTGCCGCCAGGAGGTCAAAGTATGTTTAAAGTAAAAAAATTAGACCAGCAGGAGTGTGACAATTTATTGCCATCTCTGGTACTTGGGTGAACATTCACATCGCCAAGAATTATAATTTTATTAAAATTAGTTATTTTGGCATTGTCAATAATGTCTTTAGGCTTCTACCACAATATCACAGTCAAGGTTAGAAGCCCATAGACAACAGCTTGTAAAATCTATTTATCGATGGACCCTGTTTTCCGATGATGAGCAAGCGGCCTACTGATATTAGAATGAGCATAGTCTATCCGACATGCCGCGTCAGAACAAGAATATCTAGCCTGTGTCTTGCCCAGGGACAGGTTGCGTTGAGCAGCTGTCAACTGCGGCATCCTGACGCTTGGAAGTGACATCTCTGTGTCTTCCAGGCAGCCTATATATGGAGAATAGAAACCACTCTTTAAAAGCACCCACAGCCAACACCCAATGACATGTCAGCACTTTTAGGTGAAATTGCTCAATTGGTGTCCAATTGCACAGGTGCTCACTGGGACAATATCGTTTGATAAGAACATTGGGGTATAAGATCATTAAGGACCCCGAATGTAGATTTATAGCACACCTATACCTCTCATTCAAATGTATTTTACAAAGAATACGTTGTTTCATGCTATAACATCTGTTATAACATTCAATTTGATTTTCCAGATTCTTTATGATGCATGCCACCTGTGTGACTCGTACAGGTAAAAAGCAATGCTAAATCTTTATGTTAATCTTTGGACCTGTACCGAAAACACATTACTTGCATGGTATTTGTATGAATTATAGCTGAGGTTAATGGTATATGGTCCGCTACCGCAAAAACTCTGACTTTCTTATGCACAACGTTAAAACATTGCTGTCATATAGCGTAAAACTATTTAATAATTATATTTTAAGATTATTGTACCTGCGAGCAATCTATGTATTTTTTGACAAATTATCAAGCTATGTCTGTTAATTTGTTTTTGAGAAGAAATTAATTCATAGTCTAGAAGAAATCACACAGCTCTGGGTACTATTAATCTATTTGACGGCCTTTTTGTGTATATTTCCGTTTGCAGCAACGCACGTTCTGAAATGGACGCATTATTCAGAAATGGACCACGACCTGGGACTGAAAGGTTGCAAAGCCGACACAAAATACTAGAAGGCGCATCCAACCACTCCGTCTGCGGTTAAGAACTCGGACACCGAGCCCTACAGACGGAGACATAGCTCCTGCGTTGGCCGCGGAAAGCTCACGGGACGTCCCCAAGAGAATAATCTAAACGCCAGAAGACCTTTCAGGGGTAATCTCTTAACCCCTGCTCGTCGTGACAGCAGTATGAGATGTTCTTGACAACATGTCTGCTGAAAACGCAGGCAAAATGGAGAGGTGTCCGTTTTTTTTTCTAATGGGTCTTGCATCTGTCTCGGAAGCAATGACGGATGGCACGTGTGGCGCAGAAAGGGAATGCTGAGCGTGACAAGCCCGTGGTAATGCAGACGTCACGGTTTGGGCGGGCATACTGACGCATCACAAAACTCCCCTGGCGGTGCTTGATGGTACCTTGACTGCTCAGTGGTATATCAAAGAGATCCTGCAGCCTCATCTCATTCTCCTTCAACAAATCCACCCAGACATCACATTCTTTCAGAAGGATAATGCACGCCTTTACACAGTACGTGCAACTGTACTGTTTCTCTAAGGTCAAAATATCTACATTTTGACCTGACCAATTTTTTTGCAATATAAAAGTCGAATCTAGCACATCAGCGTTGGCAACATATCGCCAGCAGGATTTTGTATCTCAACAACAGACGTGAACTGATCCAAGCTTTACAGAAAGAATGGAACCATATCCCACATAACAGGGTACAATGCCAGGTCTAAATTGTGCTTCGTGGACGCAATGCCTGTCTAATTGTTCATGGTGGTCCTGCATGTTATTAGTGATGTCACTCTTAAATTAAAGGATGGTAAAGAGGTACTGTGTAATAGGCTTGATATGATATGCTTCACTGCTTTTGGGAATCCAAAGATCCAGTAAAATTATTTAAGAATTTACACTTTTGATAATGATATTTAATTGACCACTTGGCACACACATCGTGAAAATATTCATCGTGAAGACTGCTGAGCGTTTTCATTCATTGTCGGTTAACGATATATGTATGTACATGTATGTATATATATATATATATATATATATATATATATATATATATATATATATATATATATACATATATATATATATATATATTAAAATGAAGGTACAAACAAGAATTATTTTCAATTTTTTAATGTTTTACTTCTGCCTCGGATTCCAGCTTTAAAAAATAACTCTTTTGAATCTTATCAAATACAGCTTCGGCATTCTCTGCATACAGCCAGCAGTAATTGCCTAAAACAAGTGGTTGTCTTAAAAGCGATGAAGCAAAATAGCGATACCCAACTTACTAAGTATAATAAAATGTAAGTTCTTTGTATAATATAGTTTAAAATTCCATATTTTATGTTACCTAAAGCTGGTTGTAAAAACAAGAAATGAACCAACTCTTCTTAAGCGCGTCTGCACATGTCACATCTGAAATTCCCCATTGCTAAATGCTCTTTTGTACGGATACAACGTATAGGTACTATGGATCTTGAAGTGCAGCGTTAAGCAGACCTCGCTTTCAAAGCCTTGCTCGCCCACCAAAAAAAGGGCTCTCGATGACGCCCCCTTCTTTTGAGTAATTTAAAGGGAGAGGTGCAGGGGCGTAGGAATATTTGGGATTGGGGATTCAAATGATATAAAGAATGGACAAGGAAGATTATGGGATTCCTAATGCATCCACCAAATCTTTGTTAAACTAGGTATAAAATGGAAACAATACAGCGTAAGAATGGAACAGTTAAGCTTCATTACTTTTCACCACCCAAACATGTATCATTTTAGTAAAATTTATGTCTCTGAAGCATTAGTTATAGTCCCCTAATCTAATCATCAGAGGTTGAAAACTCAGAAACCACTGGCAGCAGTTTTAATTTCTGTTGTCTGATCCCTTTGCCCCCTGCTTTGCTTCTCGACTGAAGATGGAAGAAAAAAGTCAATTTTCAAAGTATAACCATGTGAAAATCTGTACAAAGTATAACCATGTGAAAATCTGTACAAAGTATAACCATGTGAAAATCTGTACAACAATATTCAGCACTATCTATTTTATATTTTTTGCGTCAAAATATACTTTCTTAATATTTCCAGAAGTCAGACATGCAAGGTTTCACCTGCTATTTCAGCATATTTCCCTTTACACCATAGCATGAATACAGTGAAAAAATGTTCATCTTATCGGAGGGTATTAAAACAGTTTTTGTCGACGCAGTTCATGCAATTATTCATTCAGTGCATCTCTATTGTGAAACGGTACACTATGCATTGAAACTTGCACGATAAGCATTATCTCACATGAATGTAAAACTAAACTTAAACACTGACAACAAACTGATGCCATTCCTAGTCTGAAAATGCAGACTGTCTTTTAATTAAAGAAGTGAAGTCATCAATCAAGATAGAGTATTACTAGGCATTTTCATGAACATTATACAGATGAACCTTTCATACAAATTTTGTTTTCCCTTTTTAAGAAATTAATTTTTTTCTCAAGTAGAATCCTTAACATTCTCAGATTTGAATCACGGATTTTCAGGTCTTTACAGTCCGGTGGCTGTGGGAAAGTACCTGGTGTCTGCAAGATGGTAAGTCAAAGCTACGAGATAGTAACTGGTGGCTACAAAAAAATATCAAACGAAGCTGCCAGAAAGTAGGTTCATACACAACTACAAGTTCTAAAAACTTAGGCCTGTGTTTTTTGCTGTGTATTTGTATTGTAAAAGGTTCCATGCCAATACGGTGATGTTAAGTGTAGGTGCATCATAGTTCCATTCATTGTACTACTTTGCATTTTTCCTTCTGAGCCATTGCAATCAGCCATCTTGAATTGTTCTCTCCTTTGTGTACACTTTGAATAAACAATTGCCTTACAGAGTTCAATTGAAGGTGTCTCCTGTAGATCTCATTTACCCCCCCCCCGCGCAAAATTTGTATTTGCAGGTTAACAGATTGTTTTACTTGAGCATCCCTTAATCCTTGTAGTAGATGGCCATTATAGGAACATTTTGGTGAATCTATGTGTACCGCTTGGGTATTGCCAGTTTACTTCACGATTTTCTACTAGTACAAATGTGCAAATCGGTTTGACTATTCTTAGCCCAGATCCTGGGGTGAAACATGTGATACGACTATTTATGGCAAGGAATTTTGCATAACTCAGGGCATTATCCCTGCTGTGTGGAACACAAAATATTTACCTAGCTTTTATATATTTTATGCCAAGTTTTGTTAATAAGTCGTCTAGAATCAGCTTCTTAAATACAAGATTTGGAACCGTATATCAAATTTAATTGAAATATATATGCACACGACAATAATATAGTATCAGGTCAGCTGAGTACGATAGATGGGCAACCAAATTTAATTAAATACCCCCCCCCCCCCAACATTCAGGCAACCATAGTTTGGATCTGAAAGTTTCTATAGCTTATCTTTAAACTTTAACGCGGTGACAACGGTATTAATGATTTTATTGCTGGAAAATTGGAAAAAATAATAGACAGATAGATAGATAGATAGATAGATAGATAGATAGATAGATAGATGATAAACAAACAAACAAACAAACAAACAAACAAAATTAATTAATAAATATAAAACCCATGTATGTGCGTGCAACTTGTGTGCAGTTAAAGTAACCAGAATGATTGAATGCCACAAAAATCTGCTTCTTCCTGAATAAGAATGAATTATGGGAGAAAATGCGTTGGTGCGTATCAACTATACCACTGGCACCGGGACATCATAGGTTAGAATTTACCAAGCAAGGTTCTCATTCCACAATCATGGTTTAATAAGCATACATTAGATCAGAGAGCACCCTACAATGTAAGAGGTGGCAGATCAAAGTCATTTTATGGTGAACATCGTTAACAATGTACTTAGCCAACATAGATGTTCAAATCATACGTACGTGACTCCACCTGAAAGGCCGTGTGATACATGGAATGGTATTTTCTTTACCCACTGCACATCAACTACTGGGGAGCGAACTGCTACGTGACCGTTTTGCTAGACCCGCGGATTGTTTAATTAAACTCTCTTGAGCACTTCACCATATTTTCGCAATTACTTTTGCTTCGGCTTGCAGACTATAAAAACGTAAGCCCATGGAACAATACTTGAAGTACACTCTGCAGCGGTTGTGGATCCCGCAATTCGCTGGACTCGTGATCAGACGCCGCGCCGGAGCTTTAAAATACTGTGCCCAGGATTTCTATATAGGAATCAGTTTTTATATTATTGGCAAATATTTACCACTCATTCTCAGGGTGCTCTGGAAAGACTTGTTACTGACGACAAAATAGTCGAACTTGTTAACACCATTTGCACTTGGCTTTATTTTCGATGCAAATATGTATCAAGGCTTGAATATTGGAAGAGCGGAATAAAGTGGAGGTGATCTTCAACGTAATCAAATGCATTTATTTTTTCCTGTGCAACACATAAAACGAATTGTGATCTGCTTGGTTCTTTCAGTGGATTTATTAAGCAATTACACCAGCAACAACAACAACAACAACAACAACAACAACAACAACAACAACAACAACAACAAGACAAAAAGTAGAGATAGAATATCTGGCTTCACATGCGGCCCCGAAATGGACAAAGACCTATTGTACACGCCGTTCCACTACACGCTTATGACCGTGCCGTTATACTCAATTGTACTACACTAACAGCTGCTACTGCTACATATGCCCAGCTTTTAAATTTGGTAATAACTTTGTATACCAATATACAATACGCACATGACTTACAAAGTGTACATCAACAGTGGAGATTCCTACAGCATTTCCAAACAAGTGAATACATTTGCACAAAAATTAAAGGCGCAATAAAAAGGAAAGTAAAAATGGCTAGATTGGGCATGACCACAAAATAAGTCAGATTTTCTTTTAAAATGATAAAGTTAAAAAAATACACCCCTCCCAAAATAAGAAGAAGAAAGAAAAAAGGAAAATACGCGGTGGATATTTGGGTCACAAAAAATTTATAGTTCTGTCCATCGACATTGATGATCAATAACCAATTGTGGTTTATTAAACACTTTGCTGTGTATATTGTTTTGTAAAAGGTTCCATGCCAATACAGTGATGTTAAGCGTATGTGCATCATAGGTCCATTCATGGTACTACTTTGCATTTTTCCTTTTACTTATTAAACACGACAGTCGTCATGCCAGGAAAGCCGCTAATCTTCACAGCTTTTGAGGGAAGCTAACATTTCAATATAGCTATGCTAATCTTTAAAAGCTCACACCAGATATCTAATTGTACAAAGAACATTGCCAATGAGAGGTGTTATTCTTTTTGGGTTTGTCAGATTTTTATGATGATGATTATGATGATGATGATATATATATATATATATATATATATATATATATATATATATATATATATATATATATATATATATATATTGCAGTTCTCAAAATTTTAGGGCTCGATTTAATTTTACGATATTGGCACACTTACTCCTTTCGCCAGCACAGTAGAACCAGATGACGTCGAATGGTGAACTTTGCGGATTTCCAAGCAACACTTTCGAAGGATGTCATAGAGTAGCAATACATTTTTGTGTCTTCAACATATGACGGTCGAGGGACGACTGACAACAGGGCAAAATCTTGACAAGCATGTCACCTCAGGTGGGACTGGGGCGGAAACTTCCATTTGAGATCCAAAGGCTTTCAAAGTGAACAGATTGCAAATTCGTTTATTTGCAATTGTGAGATGTGCCACACTGCAGGTTTACAGGCACTTCTTTGGGGAATCAGCTTGCATAGTGTCCTTAAATTTAGGGCAGCCATCAATATACATTCAAATTTCCTAGACCTTTAGCATATATATATATATATATATATATATATATATATATATATATATATATATATATATATATATATATATATATATATATGTATGTATGTATAAACGTACATGCATAATACATCCATTTCACGAATTTCATTCAAAATCCAGCAATAAACAATACGGGGCAACAAATTGCAGGTGGAAAACCGCACAGGCGCTTTTGTTCTGTTTTATCCTTTGCTTACCTGTGTGCATTGAAAGCAAGGAGCATTTCGATGAAACTGCACGTACTAACTTTTCCTTACATGTGCACATGACATGAATATGTCATCGGCATTCCAATATAAAAAAATAGAAAATGTGATACTCTAGGGCTTGTGGGTTTGTATTCATGTAATAATGAACCCGGAGATCTTATATCTTCATGATGAACTCAGCCGTACACTAGTATTTTAATCGCGTTTAATGGCAAAGGGTGAGTCACTCAGGTGACATCTTTTCGAGTATTGCCTCACCGTCTATCGGAGCTTGCTCCAGATGAGATGTGGGAAATAAAGTTGCATGTTCGGTTTTCCAGTATGTAAGTATCTCATGGTGCTGAGTGAAAAAACCCTTTGTTTCACCCACTGGTCTTGGTATCTGGCCTCGGCACGTCGAGTATGACAGCACGCAAAGGCGACAAGGAAACGCCCCCGGGACACCTACGTGAACGTTTTTAGAGAATACCTTTAAAGACGACCAACAACGAGTTCTGTGGCCTGGAATTCCAAGAGAGCAATTCCCCAGGTTCACATATCGAACCTTATCAGCTTAAACTGCCCAACAGTATATGGAAGTCACATGCTCTCTGCTTTAATATTTCCCTTATATGTCTCGTGAAAACATTTTTGATATAGAATCGAAGATGAAAACCATCAAGATAGAGTGCTCTTGGTGTGAGTTGCACGCAGTCTCGTGCGTTCTAAACAGGAAAGCGCTAAACCAAGCTGTGAAGTGCATGCAGCATATTGCGCTCACAATCCAGGTTTTCAAAATAGCCGTAAAATAGACAACAGGGTTTTATGTTTGGTTCCGATAAATTTACTCCAATACATGTTATGAGAGTCACGGCTTCAAGGACTAATGTATCGCAAATTTTATGACTTTCTTAACTATAAAAAGATATTTGCTTCGTTGTTAAGACAGTCGCAGGTTCGGTAACTTCTTCATTGCTAATGTAATGACTACCTTAAAATTTCCTGGTAAAGCCCACTAAATAATCTCTTAAAATGCTTTGGTCATGAACCCGCTGGAGATTTGCACTCTTGCAAGTGCCCATTTAAAGTGACCCTAAAGGGACAGATGCATTGGCCTGTGTTTGCAATACGCATTTAAGGCTCAAAGACATCGTGATGAATTCGGGTCCACCATCTATACTTTGAATTATCTTAAAAGCTAAGTCCATGTGCTTCCAACTGTCCATTCATTCATATATATATATTTTTTTTTTGGGGGGGGGGGGGCAGTTATAGAATTTCCAGATGACAGCCGATGAGTCTATGCCATCCTGAAGTGCAAATAATTGTAGCACCGGCGGATTCAGAGGGGGCCGCTTCCGGCGCGCTTACCTTTTTGTCGCACACATAGTAAAAACCCCTCAATTCCGGTATTTGCATGACAGTTCTCTTCATTGAAAGTGCCTTCAAACAGGGCAATTTGTATACAGATTTGCTATAAAACGTGGGACTACGGGAACTTCGCTCACTTTGGCGCCCAGCAGGGACCCATTAACGATGCAGAACCCTCTCCCCTGAAGGCTTCTCTTCTTCCCCTAAATTCTAGATGCGCCACTGTGTAGTCAGGTCCCGTTATAGAGTCACACAACAAATTGTCATGTGTTGGTCACAATTGACCGGTCAGAACTTGCTCCCAGGTCTGGAAAAAATACAGGGAATACTTATGTCACACCCGGTCAGACACAGCTTTGGAGTCTGTCATTACATAGTCATCGAAATGGGTGTTCATCGATCGGAATAAAGGAATTATAGATCTATATAATGGTGGTTAATTGCATAAATGAAGAAACATGACTCCTAAGTTACTGCAACTTAACCCTTACACCGTTATTTTCTGTGCAAAGTGAGCATCTTGTTGTGTGTGTTGTCGGAAGATATTGGGGCATTTTGCACTAATATGTTTTCATGGGACGAAAGCATTCTTTCCTTACTTATGCAGATGTCTGCGGTTGAAATATAGATTTGAATTCGTTT
Source organism: Hermodice carunculata (assembly GCA_964020975.1). Classification (NCBI taxonomy): domain Eukaryota; kingdom Metazoa; phylum Annelida; class Polychaeta; order Eunicida; family Amphinomidae; genus Hermodice; species Hermodice carunculata. The sequence goes on from OZ026621.1 coordinate 14,877,103, forward strand.
CATGAAGTCATAATTTACATGTAAATAAAGGTATCTGTTTCCAAATATGAAAATTAAAACCACGGCTTTGAAAAAAAAATCCACTGTTTCAATTGGATAAAGCTGTTGACCACTGGAGTTTCACTTGGTTATTTACACATTAAGAAAACGTTTGATCCAAATGATTGATGAAGATTTGACCTTTTCCCTCAAATGCGGTACTTTTAGTCTATCATACTCTGCTTTTAAATACACAACACCTCTGTTCACTTTGGGTGAGCCACGTCCCCATTTGAACTTTCCAATTTCTTTTTGTGTTTGCTTGACTGGTATCCGGATTCAATGGTATAGTTGAAGCACAATAAATCGATTTAGAAATACAAAGAAAATATACCTTTTTCAAAGGCATACATAAAACTGTCCAAGACCAAATACTGTATATCTCTCCAGAAACATTTGTAAAATTCAACTGTAAGCCCATCACTCCTACGAGTTTTCTTTTTCAACTATTTTAAAGAGTAAAAATTCTGCTAATTTAGTAATATGTGGATTGTCAAATAAATCATTAAGCTCTCTGGATTATCTGCCAGATGAGAAGATTTATTTCAAGAATATAGATTTCCATAGCACTGCTATTATTCTTCATTTCGTTTCTCAAGAGACCTGATATATTTAGTGCTCACACCATCTAGCATGTGATCATACCACAATGCCCTCTACTTGTGTATTAGTTAGAACATTTAATTTTGCTTCAACATGTTCAATGTTACTTTGAACTTCACCACCGCTTATTAATGCCAATTTGTGAAGTAAATTTTCTAACAATTTCTTCAAACTTTTTCTGTCTCGTTTCGTACAGTTGCCTTTCTTTTGGAGTAGGAGAGTAGAAACCCTCTGAGCTTCCAGTTGATGAGGGTCCATTTCAGAGTTTTATTGTTTTAATCAAATATTTATCGGCTTGTTTCCTAATTAATTCTTGAACTCCCGTGACGAAAGTTTCATCTTACAGTAAGCTACTGTGAAAGGTCCAGACCCAGGGCCTCTTGATTTAAAGAACGAATGTTTGAGTTGGAGACTAAACAAACTATGACCAGTTTGTGTAGAAGCCTTCATTTTACAAGGCGTGACATGTGGGGTAAGTTAATTACCGAGTGAGCGTGCTACCAGAATATCGGCATTGGATATTCTGGTATCACGCTCACGCGGTAATTACCTTCTTTTCCGGCGAAAAGACAAATTTATGATGAAACACACAATGCTTAATGGTGGTAGCAAGGAAATTCGTTTGTCGCATACCACGCAACTTAGCTTCAAGTTATAATAATCATTTTTGCTTGCAGAACGAGAGAGAGAGAGAGAGAGAGAGACAGAGAGAGAGAGAGAGAGAGAGAGAGAGAGAGAGAGAGAGAGAGAGAGAGAGAGAGAGAGAGAGACCTGAGTGAACAAAATGTCAGCAGCGATCTGGTGGCCACAAGACAGCGACTGCCGGCTACCAGGTAGTTACCTGTGGCCAAGAAATAGTACCAAGTGGTGGCAACGAGATTCCCCATCCACCCACCCCCGCCCTGCAAAAAAGTGATTTTTCAAAACGAAGCTTTGAAGTGAGACAAAAATATGAAATGACAATGCCTGTATATACTCTATACAATCACACAATAACTGCAAAAATGATCAGTAGAGGAAAACAGTGTTTGCAATCCATGCAGATATGACATAACTAGGCCTATACGTGCATACATTCAAACTTTAGCATCTACACGTTTATGTCAGTATGAATAATTGTCTGTACACAGGTAGCGGGTTAACATGCAAAGAACTAAAAGTAGTGATAAGGTTTGTAAGGAAACAAATGAGTCACATGAATGCGGCCATTTTCCGTTTTTGCCTGCATGTGATATCCTTGCGGGAATATGCACGTCTGGATTTGAGAATAAAACACTATCAAAAATGACACGCATGTGCAAAAACAGCTCCAATGCTACGGATGGCGTAGGATAAATGAGGTCATGTGAGCATATTTCTCACATTCTTTTAAATGTGATACTTAGCGTTTTTATATCTTATTACCTTAATTTATGTAAAATTTACTCTACCTTTGTCAGGACTTTTTTTACATATTTAAATAAACCCAGTTTGAAAGCATTACTCAATGCTCATATCTCACAGGATTTGTTATTCATAAAAGCCCCTCCGGCTTTGCCCAATTAATAACTTAAAGTGACGTCGAACGAGGTAATGTGTTAAAGGGGAAAGAACACCTATTTGAAACATGTTTGAACAAATGTCCGATTTGCCTAAGGTCCAACAGAAATATATATGTGGTTCCAGAAGCTCGACTGACCCTACTGAAAATTTAAAAACAAAACAATAAAAAAAAAAAGGTCAATCCGCCCTTGCCCAACAAATATTGATCGACCCTGGCTGAAAGAGATTTTATTGGTAAAGTGGTCGGGGTGTGCCGTTACTTTGCGGTAAAGTCAACTCAAACGCATCATTTTATTTCAACTTGTCTGGAGGGTTTACTTCACCCAGAAAAACAGAATAGCTGTGTAGCGATGGTTGTTTGATGAAACAGCAAAGCCCTGCTTGTTCCGTGATCGTTATCTGAATATTTTGCTAGGTTCCAATTGTCTGTTTCCTGAATTACCAGCGCAAACAGTTGTTAAAGTACTTGTACAACATGACTTACCATCTGAAGTTTTATGTAACGTACAATATATAATGGGACTTTTCAAGTGTGAGCATCACCTAAAAATGTAACTACAACGCACTGACGTTAGCAGTTGTTGGCGACGGTAGGCCCCCAGAATAGGCATATTATCAGACATTGCAGTCGCCACAGGCTGTGAATTAAGTGACACCACTTGGCACGGTATTCAATCGCCCCGCTGAGTCAAAGATGGAGCTTAGTAGAGTAGGTTCCCTTGGTAGGGGACACAGGTCCGAAAGTACAAAAGTAAAAAGATCTTTTTTATTAATAAGATAAGTGTGTAGGTCCTATGGCTTGAAGGGGCCTTGTTACATCACATGTTCATGTATTATCCGCTGTGTTTGTACTCTGGTACCATTCATTCTGTTACAGTTACGATATGATAGGGGTACTGGAAGGATACGTTGGCCAGGGGGTGGCGAGACCGTATATGCACACCGTAATTTATGCTTCATTTGACAGCCCCCCCCCTTTTTTTTTATATAAAAATCACTTGGGTTTATCTCGTTGGAACTAGTCACAAAGTCATGGCCATGACTTGCTATCGTGGTCACGAGCTACTATCATTGTAATAAAAGGGAAAAATTGTAAAACAACATACCTTTTCACTACCACAAGCACTAACCAAAGAAAGTAATGACCTTCACAACTTGGGTCTGACCAGTTTTGGCTCAAACCACGCCAAAAGTGCCCAGATGTAAATTGTTGTTTGCCGTCCTTGCTTTAAACAGACTTCTCGTCAATTGAATATTTTGGTGGCAGTTGAAAATTAGAAATATCGAGACAGCATACAGCAGGTCAAAAAGTTTACTTGGCGCAAATAAAGGGTTTTTGCCCAACTCGCGGCAATGAAAGGTGTTGATTGCGTGTTCTTCTAGCCAGAAGAGAATGGTTACCTGACAAGTTTAGGTGTTCATTTCCCGCAGTCCGGAAGCTTACTTCCTTCACAATCACCACTGATAAAACAACAAAAGCTGTCACAAGAGCAGCAAATGCTCTTAACTTAAATAAAGTAAGTGATAGTTCCTCTGCAATCATCACTCATAAAACAACAAAAGGTGTCACAACAGTAGCGTACAGATAGTCTTAATTTATAAAAGGTAAATGAGACATTTTACTGTAAAATATGTTTGGCAAAGAAAAAAAACAGCAGCTGACAAATGGGTCGTGAATAACAAATCTACAGCGATGAAGATAGCCAATCTGCTCTTTGTCCCACATGTCCTGGTGACACTGCCCATATGCTAGACAAACTAAGGTACAACGAGACTACCTGGGTATGGATAAAGGAAGACTCCATAGTAACCATCTTTGCGATTAAAATAACCGTTGGTTGATCGACCACAGGAGAACTGTAAATCTGACTTTGGCAAGAACATAACGAATCCATGAGCAGAAATGTACCCCTGCCTAACCAGACTAAAGGTAGGGAAATACTAGGCTTTATGAAAAATTACCGAGTTTGGAAGGTTACCATTAAAGTGACCAGACCAGTTTCAAGGTAAAGCCAACGATCACAGGCCAAACATCGTCTTAAATGCGTTCCCAGGTTCCTATTAGTTATAATCTCTCAGCATGATCATCTATTTGGGACCCAGGTCCTCCTGTTCTTGCTTTATTTACACTTTTTCGTGTGCCGGCATGCAAATCCCCTCATCGCTGTTGACACCACATTGTTGCTGGTACGGAAACACAGAAAGAAGCTATCATCTATTACAATGCAGCAAATACTACAATGCAGTCACGTGGTTTTAAACTCCACTCATAGGCTACTTATGACAAAACTGCCAGATACAGCATCACAAGACATTGTGCTAGAGCAAAACACACAGGTGACGGCACGTGGCTTTACCTGGGACACTAAAACGGATAAACTAAGCTACACAAAGACAAACAAAAAGAACAAGGGAAACATAACCAAACGAGAGGCAGTACGTCAAACGTCCAGCTCATTTGATCCACTTGGAAACTGATCCCCAGGTCACGTCAGAGTGAAAATACCTCAACAAAAACTATGGGAATCAGGTGTCGGATGGGATGAAGCTCTACAGGAAGAAGTGACAATACAGTGGAACACAATACCAAATGATCTGAAAGAATCAACACATATTAAGATCAATCGTCGTTTTTTTTTTTTTTTGACACTGTGGACAGTTCGAAAGACTATGTCTTACACACCTTTACGGACGCCAGTACCAACGCTAACTCGCCAGTAGCATACATCTGCCGCGACAAACAATCATCCCTTATTATGGCCATGAAATGTGCCAAACATTTGAAAGAAATAAGGCTACCAAGGCCTGAACTCAGAGCTGTGCTGATAGGCACCACCTTAACTCACTTCGTCCAAGACTCTCTCACACCGACACTGAAAATAACAAACTGTACCAACTGAAGGGACAGTCAAAATGTTATCCACTGAACTAAAGGTAACAAGACACTGCCTTAGTCTAGGAGATAAATTCTGTACCATATTAAATGAAATTCTTTCCCACAAGAGAAAACCCTGTCGACTTGCTCACCAAGGGTTTAAGTGAGATGAACTTGAAAGAGCCAACGTTATGGTGGACTGGACCATACTGGTAACCACAGGGAGACTGGCCTATCTGCAAATTCTTTGATAACACACCAGCATCCTCACTGTGTGCTTTATATGAAACAGAACGTAAACAAACATTATCCACTGACACTACAGTTACACAACTTCATACTACGACCACATATATCCACAACATTATGAATATAAACAAGTTCAGCTAACTGCAAAAACTACTTCGCGTTACTTACTGCTTACGTGCTGAGACTTGTCTGAAAACACAAGAAATCTACAGTGTCTTCTTCGACATCGATCACACCAAGCGAAATGAGTGATGCTATACTGGAAAGAACTAAGTCTTGCAAGCAAACGGCGTACAATAAGGAAATGCAATCTATACAAGAGGAAAAGGTTAACAGTGCTTTATAAAGCCAACTACGTTTATTCTTGGATGAACAGGGAATACTTACATGTGACAGTAGACTACACAATGCGCTTATCACAGATGACACCAAGTTCCCAATACTATAACTACTAAACAGCACTTCACGGAGTTGAATATGTCAGAGTTCCATCACAGGACATGTCACTATGAATTACAAACAACGGTAGCACAAATCGGACAGCAATTCTGGATCACAAAAATACGTCAACGAGTAAAAACTCTACTTCGCAAGTGGGTGATTTGCAAAAAAGTCAATGGAAAGCCATACAGTGCACTGACTTTTTTGCAAATCACCCACTTGCGAAGTAAAGAAAGCCCTCTACAAGGAACCCCCCCCCCCCCCCGCCATTCACAGGCCTGGACTTGACATGAGAACTCTAAAATCGGACAACAAGAAAGAAACGAAAGCCTGCGTGTGTCTATTCACGTGTGCTGTGACACAAGCTGTTCATCTTGAACTGGTAAAAAGACTGAATTACACGGGACTTTCTGCTAGCTTTCAGGCGTTTTGCGGCCCAGAGGTCATTACCCTCAACATTGATTTTTGACAATGCCACATCATACATTTCGGCAACCAAGGAGTTAAAAGAACTGTTTTTGTGTCGCACAGGTAACTCATACCTAGCCGAAAATCGCGTCAAATGGGAACTTATTCCTTTTCATTTGAAGCAAACATGATTTTGAGGATTTTATGAAAGACTAATAGGCTTAACAATAACATGCTTAAAAAGACACTTGGACGAGTGAAGACATAGTGACTATAGAACGACGTAAAGCGAGCTACTTTATCCGTCTACTTTGCGAACATTTTAAAACGAACAGGAATGTTTGGACTGTCTCGATTATTTGTCTAATCGACTAGTTCGACTAATACTTACATAAGCTTGAACATTATAATCTTTGGAAAATTCATCATTATCTGTCGTATAATTATAGCTTTTGAGAAACGAAATCGAATAACCTTTCAATTTTGTAAAAATTAGTGTCACGAAATTAAAATCATCTTATCGACTTTGTCAACGGCAACGGTTTTCAGATCAAAATATACTATAAGATTTATCCAGTTTCGTACACAAAATTGGAAGGAATGACATTGTGTGCACAGAATGGCAAAAGAAGTTATGAAGACGTATAAAGCCAGAGAATTGTTATCGTGGTCATATTAGTGCGTTTCTACAATGACTTGTAGATGGCGTCCGTCAGCACGTCTTGTAATAAGTTATGTGCCGCCGTACAGTAGGCCTACATACTAAAACGCGGACGCGGATGCGAACCGCGGAGCCCATATGCTGAAACGCAAACCCCGAACTGTATAGTTTGCATGACACTATATTCCTTGAAGTATAATTCATAAACCAGCAAAATACCAGGTCTTAAATATGTTTATTTGTCTAGAAATTTGTAGTTCTGCATATTCTAGCTTGTTCCTGGAGTCTGGTATCACGCTCACGATTGACATCAGTGACCCGAGGCTCGAGATTAGAGACTGCATAGGCCACCGCGGCCCACCTACCATCGTGGAACAGCCGATGGCTAAGTTGTTAACCTCAGTTAATTTCAATTGACTACCAGTTTCTTTTCTCAGTTTAGGTCTAGCATACCTGAGGTAGGCCTATAACCTGACATTTTCAAAATTTGCTAGAAAGCCCAATTCTACATTTGTTTGTTTGCTTCTCCCTTGTCTCCGAAACAGGCCCAGAGCTCTTCTACCTCTATGGCCGTGATAAAAAATTCGGAATCAATAAAAGTCGAGTCGCTCACAAAAGGCAAGTTTCCCCCAAGAGTTCTACGAATAAAGGAATGTGTCCATTTAGCTCAGACCAGTGAAATAAGGGCCTGCACCAAACTTTGGTCATTTCTCGGTCCGTTGCTTGCGTAACTTCTTTTTTTTTCTTTCTTTCTTTCTTTCTTTCTTTCTTTCTTTCTTTCTTTCTTTCTTTCTTTCTTTCTTTCTTTCTTTCTTTCTTTCTTTCTTTCTTTCTTTCTTTCTTTCTTTCTTTCTCTCTCTCTCTCTCTCTCTCTCTCTCTCTCTCTCTCTCTCTCTCTTCTTTCTTTCTTTCTTTCTTCAAAAGATTTGTGGGCCTACACACTTTCAGGCGGAGGATGAAGGATTGGTAATGAAGGGCACTGGGTGAATGAATGACCTTTATTGCAACTGCATCATTTCATACGTATCCATGGTATTTTGTTGATGGGTCTAAAAACAAAAACAGTGCAAACACAGTCTACATCACAGAGATCCCCATCAGCAAACCTGTTTGAAGCATAAACAATACTTACAAACACTAACAGATAAAGATGAAAATAAGAGTTGTATAAAAAAAGAAAACATACAATCATATGTGTCCGAGTTGAACCAAAAGAAAAGGATACCTTTCCATCACAACTTTCCTCTGGTTTTTACAGTTTCTGTTATAACTTTTCCCAAATTCCAAATTACTTCCACGTCATCACATTTCATTAACATAATAAATTTGTCTTCCGGAATTAAATATTCAAAATCAACTGGAAATTCTGACATGTTATCAATTAGTTGTTTCCTGGCTTCACAGAACCTTTGACAAATTAAGATTTGATGAAATACGTCTTCTAATTTAGAACACGTCACACATTCTGTCATCTACTGGCACTTTAACTGGCCTTTTGTGTCTCCATATTTCAATATTTAAATTATGAGCACTGATTCTTAATCGGGTAAAGTTTCTTCTTTCATCTATATTCTTCAATACCAGAAAGTAATTTTCCATTTGAAACTTTGATTCAAATTTGGCATATGTTCCAAATATTTTATCTGGAGAAGATTGTCTTGAATTAGAAATTTCTGTAATCATTTTTGTATAAAATTTGCCGATGAATGTCCAAATTCATCGCCGTCATTGTTTCAAATATCTTCGCATTCGATTAATTTTAGGTTGTTCTTCACAGTGTTCAGCCAGTTAGAGTTAGTCATTGAGAGAACTTTGGAGTTACATTTATAGGCATCACACAACAATGTCATGCTTAGAGTTTATAATTCGGTACCAGTTTTTGAATTTAGTCGTCGGTATCTTCTGAGAATATGGAAAAGCTCCGAGCTCTCAAAACCACAATATATTGCATGCTTTAGAGTTCACTCCTAGAATATTTTCAAAAACCTTAAATATAACTTTTATAATTCAGTCTAGAAATAACCCGATATATTGTCTTTACCGATGCAATTTATAGGAGTCAGAACATATGCATCCAATATTTCACAACCATAAAAAAATATAGGAGCAAACAGTTTATCAAATAAATCCAAATAAAAACAAATGTCATATTTTTCAGCACCCAGGGTATGTTTTAAGTGTCCAAGAGCCTTTTTAGCTTTTTCACATTAATGTTTTATTGCTCGGGCAAAATTTCCATTAGATGTCTTTTCAATGCTGAGGTAGGTATATATATTAGTTATTTTAGTTCCTCACTACCAACAAAGAAGCGTCTCTTAATTTTTTACTAGACCTATCAAAATATAACTACTTTGGACTTTTCTACATTGATATTCTCTTTCTAGTTTTCATAATATCCGTGTAATTTATCCAAACAACATTGTATGTTCACTTTCCGAAATTAGCATCAGGTGTAATCCTTTAAGATGTCTGCCTGTCCGCAATCCTTGGTCATCATAAAAGAAAAACAATGAAAATGACATGACGCTGTCTACACCAAAAATTGATTGTCTCCATTTTACGCTGCCACTTTATGAATACAAAGTAAACTGAAGATAAGTTTTCACATTATATAAACGTAGCACACAACGCGTAGAGTTTACATTCATACAAAGTAATTTACGTTGCTATTATAGTTTAAAGAATTGTGATAATGAAAATGACCATAATAGGATCGTATATACAGCGTTAGGCCTTTAGCATTACAATTCACAGATTTTTTTTTCAATGCCAAAACTTCTTGTGTCGTATTTAAATGTTCACAATTTTGCACAAGTTGCTTTCAACACTATTTGCACAAACAAAATTTCCCCAGTGGCAATTTCTATTGGCCTATTTGATTTTAACCGTCGTATCGTTTACAGATTGATGTTTATTACAATGTCGGGAGGTCCCAGTACGTTGGTACGGAAAATAAAATGCCCCAGTACGTCAGCACGAAAATTATAACGCGAACCCGTCCCCTCAAATTCAATCAAAGAAAGATTGGGGGAGAAGTTAGAAAAAAAAGGAAAGACAAAATATACACCTATATATTTAGGCTAAGACTAATATATATATATATATAGGCAAGTCTATATAGGCTAACTTAAACAACTTGAAGTGATCAATGCTGTAGTGAACCTACCCTACAGGTGACAACCTATAAAGATTTACAGCTGGTACGTGCGGGTTTTTTTTCGGTCGTTTTCCCCTTCAGAATCTTGCAGTGGTACAAAGCTACGCAGCGTGTTGCCGAAACAACACACACACACACACACACACACACACACACACATACATACACACGCAAGAGGCAGGTGTTCAAAAGCCAGGTGAAGAATGACCAAACATTAGTCTGGTAGCTCTCGGAAAAACAAATAAATGGACTTTTCATCAAATTTAGAAAATGCCACAGTGTAGCCTATATTTGGAATACAAACTGGTCTGATACAGTGATAGTGAAAGGAAACTCATGTTGATCGACTGAAGCTTTTCCCCGATGGCAAGTGGGCCACTGCCTGAGCACTGCAGTGATCAATGAATGTGAGTGCAATGGTGAGCGCCGGTACATGTACGCGTTACGGGACTCCACATATAACCAGCAGACACAAGCTAGAATTTGCAGAACTTCAAAAATCTCGATAAATCGGCATGTTTAAGGCCTGAAATTTTGCTGGTTTATAAATTATACAGTTCGGGACGGTATGGAGGTATATGGAGGGTCCGCAGCTGGGGTTCGCGTTTTAACATAGGCTCTGCGGTCCGCACCTGCATCCGCATTTTAGTAAGTAAATCACCGTGAGACAGGAGACGGTCAACATTACATTGCAGACTGGCCAATATTAAATGAAATTCTGAATATTGGTTGTCCCTCTCGTCCATTTTTTATTTTTAGTCCATCATTTTTTTAGGCCTATTACCCTTTTTGATTTTTTAGCGCGCCAAACGATCCAAATTAAAATACAGGCCTAGACTCATGTGCGAGATTTGTTAGTTTCTGATAACGTAATCATGGGTCTCTGATGGTACGAAATTTTAAGCTGTGTTACTTGGCACGCTAGGGTTTAAAAGGTCACAATTTAGTGATTGCGTAGACAAAATCGATAAAGTTTTTCAATTGCAGGTCTTTTAGAATTTAGTGGCCAAAATTGGGGTAGATTTTGTGATTTCATGTACGAAATTGAAAAACTTAACGGTTCTGTGGACAGAATTGTATTATATCTAAACTTCCTTGAACAAAACTATTATACTCTTACAATTACGCGCCCGAAGTCGAGTGAGGCATAGATTTTATAAAATGTTCTTCCAATTTCGTGCATAAAATTGGATAACATGTGGATTACGTGGGATGTTTTTCGATTTTGTGCTTAACATTTGATAAAAAAAAATTAAAAAATGGATTTTGTGGACAAAATTGGTAAATGTAAGGAATTTCTGGACAGAATTGAGAAACTCAACGATGTCGTGGGCGAAATCGATATATTTAACAATTCTGTAGATCCCAATTTTCAATTTCGAAGACGAAATCGATAAAAACTTTCACTTCTGTGGACGAAATTGATAATATTATACGATTATGTGCACAAAATTGATCAAGTATTACAATTCCATGCACAGAATTCAACAACCTTGTGGGATTTTGTAAAATACTTTCAGTTTTGTGATTTTTTTCTTCCAGTTTCGTCCACAAAATCGTAAGAGTAGTTTAATCTCGTGGTGGGCCTTCTATTTTGTAATTTGCTTTTAAAATGTTGTGGATCCTGTTGTGATTCCGTCCACGATAACGATTAGTATTACGATTTCGTACACGAAATCGATCAAATTACACTTGGCACCCCATATCTTACACCCTGTATATATCCGTACAATAAAGTCAGTTAAGTCCAGAATCTGGACAACACGAGTGTCCAGATCATGTCCTTACATCGCTACGTATATGGCGGCAAGGCTTATACGGTTCTGTCATTTGGTACATACGCGAACAATGCTCTTGTCACACAAATAACAAAAGCCTCTGGTTTATGTTTGATCAATAATTTTTGTAACAGACAGCATTTGGCTTAATTCATGCTGCAGCTGAATCCAATATTTTCCGTTCTCTTATTTAACATGATTCATTCACCACGTTGGAAAGGGATCGGCAGACAAGAACAATGCTTATAATAATTCTGTTCCCGAGGACACAAATAAACAATATTGATTACAATATACAAGAACATAAACTCAGCAATACTGAGCAACAGATTTCCAATGTATTGAGATGAAGATTAAAGCTCAACGACAAACTATAAAAAATCAATTGAGCAATGTCGGGAAATTATGTATCGTCGACGATCAAAAGCTATGTATCATCGGCAAACATACAAATGTTTAACTCTACAAAATATGCTTAACTATTAATGTAAATGAGGAACAACAAAACTCTTAATATGGAACATTGTGGGAGAAAGGCCTAAACATTTTTCCACGAGAAAGAACGGCCGTTTATCCTCACCCTGTGGCGTCTGTTTGATAGATACTTTAAAGCCATTTGTACTGAGAACCTCTTGCACTAGTTGCATAAAGCTTGGATAACATGCCACACTATGTGGAAGGCTTTCGACACATCAAAGTAGACAAAACGCACATATCTACTTCTTCAGTTGCTTCCAGGATCACATCTTAATTTTCTGTTAACTACCAGAGATGTAAATCGCCTGGCTCATTGAAATATGTGTTTCAAATGTTGATTTCGATAAAGTGATTTAATAATGATTCAAAGTCACATCTCGCAAACAATTTTTCAGCAGAGTTTAGCAAGGAAATAGGTTGAAAGTTTTGAACTGCATGTAACTGTTTACTATCTTTTTGTGCAAATGACCGATGCTCGTATATCTCCATTATGATGGAAAGACAGACGACTGTAAAGATTTGTTGAAAATTGAAATGAAAGGTTTTGCAATTGAAGGTGCCCACAATTTAAGAAGACGCGCACTCGTGTTGTTAGGGCCACTGGCTATCGTAGTTTTTAGCAGAGGACGCAATCTCTGGCATGGTCAGCAGATGTATAGATATTGAAGAAACTTGATTTTGTTTGGACAGAATTTGTTTAATTCAATTTCAATACAGTTATGTGTCATGATAATTGCAAGACTAAAATATTGTCGGTAATAGTTCTTTTGTGTTTTATAGTCGCGTACCGCAATTTTTGCACGACCACGTATAGTGAGTTTTGCATTTTAACCATTAAGCACCACTGTCTTATAATAATGCTGTATAAAACGCCTACGCTTGCCGACAAAACCTATCACCAACACGCATGTTTTTCTTCGGCTTTGGCCAAAGCCAAAGTGGAAGGTCAGGTGTCGCGTTTACAATACCATAGGATATAGAAAATTAGGCCGTATCCAGGGACAGGTTAGACAATTTATAAGTTACCATGACATTTGTAGATAGGCGTTCAAGTTTTTTCTTTTTTCCTAGTTTATGCGGCTTAACGAGTGATTGAGGCTGACAAACTCTCCTTGATCAAAACGCCAAACATGTCTCTTAAATCACTTACTTGTATCAAAAGAACTTGAAGTGAACACTGCGTAAAGATCAGATCAGAAATCAGAACAGAATATATATATATATAAACATATATATATGTATATATATATGTATATATATATATATATATATGTATATATATATGTATATATATGTATATATATATGTATATATATATATGTATATATATATATATATATATATATATATATATATATATATATATATGAAACCCTAATTTGATTTGTTCGGATTTTGTTTGTTTTGTTTGTTTTTTTTTACATAAAACCCTGTACTTTGACATTAAGTGGACAGTACAACTTCCACTCGTGTCTTCATTTCCGTCCTTTTTATTTCATTTTATCTCATTCCATAACGTTTTGCTCTGTGTTTCACCTTATGCTGTAGTGGATTTGTTTTAGTGTCATTCGTCTGTCTGGTCCTCATGGCTGTGCCAGTTACCTTGATTATGTGGTAAAACGTTAAATGTATCAAATACCAGAAGCTGCAGGGGTTATTTTCTTGAAAACTGTCTTTTAAAAGCAGACCACAACAACCTCCAAATTCCAATTTGGTTTGTTTGTTTGTTTGTTTGTGTCTCTATATCTTATATGAAGTTTTCAGCAGTTTTTAACATGCCAAAATTCTACAAATTGGGGAATATCACATGTTTTAGAAGCAGGGAATTTGAAAGTAAAAATGTAGTAAAGGGGGCAGAAAATCAAAGGACACGCAAGGAAGTTGTATGGGCCACTAATTCACAAAATCAGGGTTTTATGTAAAACAGAAAAAGAGTTCGAACTGCGGAATAGGATATTGACTACTAGGAAGTGGTTCTGGGCAAAAAGACACAAATACAATTCTGTTCGCTTTGAACCATTGATGCTTGGTGGATATGTCTGTACAGGCTGGTCCCCGATCTATGATTTTCAATGCATACTGGAATTCCAGGTAACGTCTTTAGTCTAGCACCCATTTTTGGACTTGTTTTAGTTATTGTTATTGTTAATTTTGTTACTCTGTGGACTTAACAACGACGAACCAGGATAAGGTTTAGGGACATGACTACAGATAAATGGCATGATGGGCTTTCAAAATTATGTTTAAAATCTAATGCAATCATGAACAATGAGATAAACAGAGAAAACGGTTCAGCGTTAGCCTCGAGCGCTGATTTCGGAATATGTTTTGATGGAAATTGTAACTGTCTATTCTGCAAGTCAAATTTCACAAAGAAAAAAGAGTTTCACAGTAACGTTACTAACAAAAAATTCAAATTAAGGAACTCCCAATTGGAAAATTTGGTATTATCTTGTGAATCTACCAATATCATTTATTTGTTATCCTGCATCAAATGTAAAGCACAATATGTGGGCCTAGCTACTCAATCAGTTAAAAAGAGATTCAGTGGTCATAAAAGTACAATTAAAAATCACAAGTTAAACACTTTTTTGTGTAACCATTTCAATTCTGCAGAACATTCACATTTGGATTGCCGGATACAAATTATTGATTACATAGAGCCAAATTTGTTAGACCAAGACAGTTATGTTAACACAAGGAAATTATTACAAATGGAAGATTTTTGGATCAAAACACTTAATTCAGCTTTTCCTTATGGACTCAATGACAGAATTTTAGGCTTCGGTGATGTTAGGAATTTGGACTTTACAACTCTTGACAGAAGTCACACACCTTTTCATAATAATCAGGCTGGTATTCAAAGAAGAAGAAGAAGTCATGGACAAAGAAAATCACAGAAAAACAGGAAATGTAGGAACATGGATACTAAAGACCTTGTCCAAAATTTACTACAGGCTTTCTCCAATGGTATTGATCAATTACATACAGCTCTTAAAGCACTATCATTTCGAGACATAACAAGAATTAATGAATATTTGGGTCTTACTGATCCAGAACACACATTTCCGCAAAATTTTTGTGAAATTGTGTATGCTTACACAACAACTATTCGGAAACCTGATTCTAATAAGAAAAAATTAGATCAAATGTTTTGCAGCATTCCTTTCAAACACAAAATCATTGACTCACTAAACATTCAATCCCTTTTCAAATTGAAATTTGTTCGTAACATGATTCCCACGGAATGCAAAATAAAAGATCCCCCCATCATTTCCTATAAATATGGCAACAATATTGGACAAAGTATCATGAATTACAAAAAATTTCTGGCTTCAATTACTCTTGAGGATATCGCAGCAAATCAAAATTGTGACTGTATGTCTAATAGTAAATATTCTAATTTTGTTGATGCAAACCACAAACATGTATTTACAGGTAACTTGGATATAATACAAAATTCAGATTTAAAAGAAATAATGAAAAAAGGTACAAAATTTCGGATATGTCCCAAGTTGAATATTGACTGTATTTTTCAGGATACATGTGATGCACTCGATTCCTACTGTATGAAATGGGCAAAGAAAGGAAAAATGGAATTTCAGAAATTTGAAGGATGGTTATCAAACTTGAAAAGAGTCTTTAGAAATAGAATTTATCGTTACAAATCCCACATTAAGAATTTCAATACGGTTAATCTAAAACAGCCTAAAGTTTCTAAAGCAGTCAAAGAACTACAAGATAGATTTGTAGTCACTAACATAGATAAGGCAGGTAACAATTTTGGGATCATCTGCAAAAAACATTATCTGGATGTTTTGCAAAAGGAACTTGGTATAAACAATATTTCAGACATAAGAGGAAATGACGTTTATAAATTACACAAACAATCCATTGATAATTTGATAGATGCACATAAAGATGAGATGAAAAGGAATTTTAATATCAAAATTTCTGAAGAGGACTCCTCTATTCCACTTTTGTTCTGGATACCCAAATTACATAAAAACCCTTTTAAATCTAGATTCATAGCTGGTGCTTCAAAATGTACTACAAAGCAATTATCAAAAGAAGTAACATTGTGTTTGACTGCAATTAGGAATCATTTTTGTAAATACTGTAATGCAATTTCTAGAAACTGTGAAATAAATTGTTTTTGGAGTATTAACAATTCTTCCGAGTTTGTATCTAAAATCAAAGATGTAAAGGCAAAAAATATCAAATGTTTTGATTTTTCTACACTGTACACAAATCTACCCATAGATGAAGTCAAAAGTTCACTTTCAGAATTAATTAGCAAAATGTTTAAACATAATGGTAAACCATACATAAATATTAATTCATATACAAAAAAAGCATATTGGTCACACAATAAATATTCAAAAAGTAACGTTAAATCTTACACTGTTAAAACTTTGATAGATGCTATAAAATTTCTCTTGGATAATACTTTTGTTCAATGCGGACCATTGGTTTTTCAACAAATAAAAGGCATTCCAATGGGTAGCAACTGCTCCCCTTTACTGGCAGATTTATATTTAACCTGGCTTGAATTTAAGTATATGAATAAATTGATGAAAAAGGACTTTCAAATGGCTACAAAATTATCAAACAACGCAAGATATATTGATGACATTGCTTGCGTAAATGTACAAAATTTCAGTGAAATTGCTAAAGAAATTTACCCAAAAGATATCCCTTTGGAGAGTAACAATTCAGATGGTTTCAGAGATGTGTTTTTGGACTTGGATATTCAGGTCACTAATGACAGGTTTTGTATTAAAGTCTATCACAAAATAGATGAGTTTAACTTTGAAGTGGTTAATTATCCTTTCCCGGACAGTAATATTTCGGAAACTATTGGATATAATACGTTTTTGTCACAGATTTTGAGATTTGGTCGTATTTGTTCTAAATTTCAGGACTTTGCATCTAGAACCAAATTTATTTACAATAAACTTGAGTCAAGAGGATTCAAAGATGTACTTTTGATCAAATATTTCTACAAATTTTGCTGTAAATATCCCGAGATGGTTAGAAAGTTTGGCTTCAATAATTTTAGAGATTTTAGACTTGCCTGTTTTGCTACTTAATTTTATCTTTTGGCATCATTCTGTTTTAATGTTCACCTTTCAGACATTTTAGGCTAGCTTGTTTTCTGTTAGGTCAAACCCCCAGGGGCTATAGGTAGCAAGCAGCTACTGACGACAGTTACAAGCTCGCCTAATTGTGCTTGATATCTGTTTAAGAAATATTACATTTTCGTTGCATTCTCTTGACTTAAGTACAAATAATGACTTTCATTCTTTTCTGACTTGCCCTATAATTTAGCAGTTAA
Source organism: Hermodice carunculata (assembly GCA_964020975.1). Taxonomy (NCBI): domain Eukaryota; kingdom Metazoa; phylum Annelida; class Polychaeta; order Eunicida; family Amphinomidae; genus Hermodice; species Hermodice carunculata. The sequence goes on from OZ026621.1 coordinate 14,894,671, forward strand.
TATCCAAAGATTATTAGAAAGTTTGGCTACAATAATTTACAGTTTTTAGACTTGTCGGTTTTGCTACTTAGCTTTATCTTTTGGCATCATTCTGTTTTAATGTTCACCTTTCGGACATTTTAGGATTGCTTGTTTTCTGTTAGGTCAAACCCCCAGGGGCTATAGGTAGCAAGCAGCTACTGACGACAGTTACAAGCTTGCCTAATTGTACTCAAAATCCTGTTAAGAAAAATTGTTTTGATAACATGTTTTTTGACATAAATGCTAATGACTTTCATTCTTTTCTGACATGCCTAAATGCACATTTACTCAAAATTGACAGTATTTTCTTAAATGTCACAAACCTGACACATTAAGTTGATACATTGACTCAGAGTTGGCAGTTAAATAGAGCTTAATTGTTTGGGGGGTAGGTGTCATCACAGAGTTTGTTTTACATTTCTGGTGCAGGATGTCCATTGTTACAGTCCTTGTTGGGATTTCCCTTGGTTTGTACAGGTGGTCTAGTTGCAACTGTTTATTTTACTATCACTGGGACTGAATATAAGGCCCCAGCTTGTTTCCACTTCAGTTATACACTGGCGGGTGGTTTAACTAGGATAAACTGTCCAGCCAGAAAGGGTACATATTGGTTCAGGGGTAAGTCAAATTGTTCTTATCTGAACCTGTACTATACAAATTTAGTAATTATGGTTTGTTTGACAGGGGTTCTTCTTTCATAACGAAGCTCTGCATTTATAAGCAAAACTTCACGTATTTAGCTAATTCATCATTTGCCACGTTCTTATTTATTCTTTATTATGTGGGTTGTCTTTGCTGAATATTTAGCTTAGACAAGGAGCCGCTACTCAGAGAGACATGTACGGGTAAAAGGCTCCGAAACATGTTGAGTAGTTACCCGCTGAAGACCATTTAATTTATTTGGGCTGATACAGCCTATGTCAAAATTTTACAGAGGAACGTGTGCAATGTAGACAATAGTAATTCCATATGTATACAGGTTAGACAGGGACAGGTTAGCTTATGGAGAGTAAAGAGTTCGAACTGCGGAATAGGATATTGACTACTAGGAAGTGGTTCTGGGCAAAAAGACACAAATACAAAAGAAAAACAAAAACAAAAACAAAAACAAAAACAAAAAAAAAAAAAAACAAAACGAGAAAAAAAAACAAAAAAACAAAAAACACCCCCCCCCCCAAAAAAACCCCCAAAACAATAAAAAAAAAACAAACAAAACAATTAAGGTTTCCTCTTAAAAAAACCGAAATATTTTATTCTGAGACTCTGGGTTTTGGACACGAAACCCTGGGCTTCCTACAAAAACACTTAGTTTTTGGGTCAGAGATCCCTTAGTTTCATAATGAATGTGAATTAGTGAGCAAATTACACAGTTGTATGCTTGTTTGAAAACTCTGGCCTCCATTAACCCCAGACAGATCGCAGGTCTCAGTACAAAACGCTGCCTTTTGAATATGTTTTAGGAAACCCTGTGCCGTCACAAAACATTGTGATTCACACGGTCTAATTTGAGGAATAAAGTCTAGATTTTTTTAAAGACCCAGTCTGCACAAGCGGTTTTGTAAACTACTATCTGTGCCACAAAACCATAGGTTTTATTATAATATATCAGGGTATTGTGCTTGTATTGTTCAATAATCGGCAGACCTTTTAAATACTCTGGCTTTTGTATATTACGATTTTTTGCTTCTTACATACTTGGGTTTTGTCACGTCACAGAACCCTGCGTTTTGTAACAAATACAGCATTGTCGGGTAAACGGGTGCCCGTCATATACTCGGGTAATAAATAAAAATGTGCACTAAGGTAGTTCTCTTGAGTAACTCTTTCCCACTAGCACACGCGTTCGCCTGTATGGTAAACATTTGTCCGGAAAAACTTGATCTAGAATAAGGTTGTTAGGTCTGTTTTTTTAGGCTGGCCAGAGTCAAAGGTGAGGGGACCCTATGGGAAGCACAAAATATACAAGCGTGGGAATATTTCGTAAAAGAAGTGGGTGAAGTGAGGGAAAAACACCTTTTTTAAAATCAATAAGTATTATCACACATCATATTGTTGTAAGTAAACGTGTCGTAATATGATTTTTAAAATGATGTCAGGTTCCTCATTGGTGTCCTTTTTACTTCAATCGACCGATCAAATTAAAGATCAAAATACTATTTCAAAGGCATGTATGATCAGATGTTTTATATTCTTTTAAAGTAAAGTTTCTAATATTAATGTTTTTAAAATATGTTGAATTGCTCGCTGTTGTGCATTTTGGTGTGCATAATGTATGAATATGTGTGTGTGTGTGTGTGTGTGTGTGTGTGTGTCCGCGCGCGTGTAAGTGTGTGTGTGTTTTTGGCTGGATACCCTGGCAATTGAAGTACCGGTTCAGTATTGAAATCACTGCACGTCAATCATTTAGTAAGAAACACAAAAACCCGGGTTTGTGAAAACAGCCAGGTATTTTTGGATCTCTCAGTGTGTATAAACGCGTGGATTTTGTTACAAAACCTTACATTTTGTTACAAAACTCATGTCTTATCATGAAACTCAGTGTATTTTACGAAACCCTAGGTTTCCTTACAAAACTCTGCGTTTTGTCATTCAAAACTGTGGGTTGTGGCATACAAAACACAATATTTTTTGTCTTTTCCTTGGAGCACCTTGTGAGATATTTTCCAAACAGGGTGTTATGTTATGATTAAAAATAATAAATAATCTTAATTTCAAGAAATAGAAGATTAAATGGTAAATAAAAGGAAATAAAAATGTTCATTGAAAAGCATTGTAAACCAGTTGTACAGCATGCATCCAGTTTATAGAACATCTGTCCTTCACAGTTAGAGGGCAAACTTTCCAAACGTGATACAAATCATAAGACAAGTTCATGTTTCAGGCCTACGTGTAAAACTTTGCTCACTGAATAAGCCAGTGGTACACCCAGCCTACATAAATGCCTTGACCCACTGAACATTCCAGATGCAACATGTGGCATTGTACCTTGTGTTCTCAGTTTACATAAGATAGGCATAACAGTGTTGTTTGGTATTTCAATACCATCAATGACTCGCACTTGGTACTTAGTTTTCAAGTTTATCTTTCCTTTTGAGAAATCCATTACTGCCTTTTCTTTTGTTAAAAAATCAACTCCCAATATGAAATCATGTGACAGCCCTGGTATAATTTGGAATTTGTGAGTGGACTTGTGGTGTTTTCTTTTTCCATTTAACAAAAAAAAATGTAATATTGGTCTGACCAAAAATTTGCATTTTACTGCCTGCTGCAGTACTGGCGTTACATATCACTGATGGCTCAAGTTTCAAGTTCACATCTAAGGCCAGCTGGTCATAAAATTTTTTACTGATTGCTGATATCTGGGCCCCTGTATCCACCAATGCCCAAACATTAATTTTATTGATTTGCACATTAACAAAATTGTCTGCTATAAGTGCAATTTCACATTCTGGGTCTGAATGAGGGCCTAGAGTACATATTTCCCCTCCTTTATTCCCTCTGTTAAAGTGGGGTTTTAATGGTTTAAATCTTGTTGGTTATTTTGTGCATCAAAAGACATGGGCCCAAAATTCCGGTTGCCATGATTCTGTGGTCCACCAAAACCTTGTGAGAATGGGTTCTGTGGCCCAAAATTCTGAGAACCAAAACTTTGTTGCCCAAAATTTGGTTGTGGACCATAATTTTGATGTTGATTGAATTTTGGTCTACTTTTGCATTCTGAAATGACAAGCCCTAGCTGATGGCACCCCCAGCAAATTTTTTTAGCATTTGGGCAAGCTTGGGCACTGTGACCCCTTCTTCCACACTTGTTGCAGGTAATTGTGCCCTGTGTTGACCTGTCCTGATGCTGCTTCTGTCCCTGGGGCTTTGTTTTTTCTTCTTTTGATATGCTTATGCTCATTACTCTTTTTTCAAGCCTTTCAATTACGTCCTTTACATTATTTAGCATCCATGGTCACATGTGGTTGCTGGTGACCTGCTGCTCCCACACATTCATATAAACGGGCAGCACTGTCAGCTTCATCCACAGTTTTGGGATCTTTTCTTAACACAAAAGATCTGTTCTGGCCTGAGGCCATGCACAAAAAGAGTTAATCTTTCAGATTCACTTTTGTTCAGTTTTGCAAAAAGTTTTCTCATCACATCTGGATAACTCTCCACACTTTCTCCTGGCTGTTGTTGTTTTGAATGGAGTGTCCCCTCTAAGATCCATTTATCATCTTCATTTCTAATTTCTTGTTGAAAGCTGCAACTAATCTGTTCCAATCACTTCTGGTATCTTCATTTCATTCTCTGTGCCAAATTTCTGCCATATCAGTCATTGCAAGCTTGAAAATTCTTATTTTTTTCTCGTCACTCCACTTGCCTAAATCAGCTTGAGCGAGAAATTTCTCTAGGAAAGACCTAGCATGTTCTCTTGAAAGCCCACTGAATGTAAGTGTGCGAAAAAAACTCCCATTACCTGTCATGGGGGAGGTCTCTTCTTGCACTTGAGTCACCTTGCTCCCGATTGTCTGCAGCTGGTCCTTCAGGAGTTCCAGGGTTTTCTTCACTTCTTCCTTGAAATCAGCGTCCGTCATGGTGAGCTGGTTGGCTTTTTTCTTTTTTTCCAGCTGAAAATAACTTGGCAGTTTACAGTTTATTTTTTCTTGGCTCAAATGCCCGGTTCTCGACCATATGTTATGGCTGAATGTCAACTTGAGTTATCACTTAAGCAGTCGCTTGGCGTAGATTTTGATGAGAGGTCCAGGAAAGGCCATAACATTGGTTTTGAGTTTCAAAGAGACCATAAAATAGACGTTTATGGTTTGACTATAAATAAATGCAATACAAATTATGAGAGAGATCAGTTATCATCTAAAAATGCCAAAAACAGAATATAAAAGATGTGAATAATTTAGAAAATAAATGGAAAATGAATACTTTAGGGGCCAAATAACCAAACAAAACAAAACCAAACAGAGAGAAGAGCAAACATGAGGTTGTAAGATAATAAAATCTTGTATTGACGAGCCTTACAATACAATCTTCTCTCCGCAATACAACCCCGGGCTGGCTGAAGAACAGCCAGCTCCTTGAGGTATTTATACCAGCCATACTTGGTCATGTGACCACCTGCATCCAGTTTCTCTACAATGAAATAAAGAAGAAAATACTTAAATGGCCGAACTCTGAAATTTTAGATATGCATATGAAAATATTTAAATGTGACTTTGTGTGTGTTTGCCAAAAAATTTTACACGTAGGCCTGAAACATGAACTTGTCTTATAAAGTTTGCCCTCTAACTGTGAAGGACAGATGTTCTATAAACTGGATGCATGCTGTACAACTGGTTTACAATGTTTTTTAATGCACATTTTTATTTCCTTTTATTTACCATTTAATTTTCTATTTCTTGAAATTAAGATCATTTATTATTTTTAATCATAACAAGGGAATCCCGCAATTGTACTGGATATTTTTGCATGTAACTGATAATACTGCCCTGCACATAAGCTCATCAAGTCATATGGGTTTAATCGTAGAAAAAAATGTGTCCATGAAATATCATAAAAAGAGCTTGCAACGGCGTGTGTTCTGTTTTATTTGTCTTTGTTTCATTGTATTGGTGCGGGTGTCTGTGCAAGGTTCATTTCAAGGCGACCTCACAATCATCAATGTGTTCAAGTATTATAGATTCCAAATGTAACAATCATACTAAACTTTTTTTTTCCCCGCGGGTCTCCTGGGAGGGTTATTTAAGGCAGTTCCTGTAGATTTCCCTAGCATAACACGGGCCTGTATATTCCTGCCTACGTCTTCCTTTCTCGTTTTGTTATCTTTGTACATTGGATATGCAGGATGGGTATACTGGTGCTCGATTGAAAGACATTTTTGTCGGGAATTTTGATATTAAATCACTGTAGTATGGAGGTAAGCATTTTTTTTCGATGAAAAGTGAAGCATACTTGATTGACCAAGTGATTCTAAATTTTCTAAATTTCGATTTAGAAGATCAGAAAATTGTCTTCTTTTCGTCCGCTTTGACTTGTAAAGTCTGTGATACTTTATCGCGCATATGTTGGCTTGTTGCTTCCTTGCTTAACGCTTTGTTATTCTGCACTTTGTACCGTCACTAATGTGAGTGGAATGATGGCTTTGTGACACCGGACCTCAAGAGCTCATTTCTCCTACTCCAATATATTGTCCCTGTCTATCACACATTGTAAGTAGCACCTGTCCGGAGACATGTACCCGTCCCAATTGCATTTTTCTATCAATTTGTCTGGATTCCTGACGCTAAGGTGTATCACGTTTGTTGGTCGCCATACTCAATAAGATATCAGCTTTCCCGAAGAGAAGCCAGATGGATTGTCTAAAAATACAAATCGTAAGTTGCCCTAGGTAATAAAAACATCTATAACATATGACCTGTTTACAACGCCCAGTTACAAATATTGGCGTCACAATATCGATAGAAGTGACTAAACAAATTAATGTGCTTGTCTGATATTTCTCATAATAACATGGCCCATGCCATGCAGTTGTCTGAAGACTGTTATTTCTCTAATCGAGATATATTTTAGCGAGATTTTGCAGCAACCTGGATTGTCATTTCTCGTAAAATGTCATCAAGATGCACATGTAAAATTGCATCACTACCTTTCGTCAAATTATGTATATCTAATCAAGGTGTGTCTCAAGTTAATGAGTTCCAATTTTGTCTGCCTTAATATCAATACATTTGAAATTAAGATAGGTTTCCATACAACTTTACACTGTTAAGCTCATCAAAATTCCAGCATGATGTATTTTGTCGGGGGGGGGGGGGGGTATTGGTGCCTGGTATCTCCAATAGATGGCCAAAAATGACTGGGATGCCATTGGGTTATTATTATTTCCTTTCGTCTTTCGTTCCGTATTACTGCTGCATTTTTATTTAGAAGTATGCGCTGTGACATTATTAACGATGTATTTCATTATCCGCAATTTATTAGTGCCACATATTCTTCCCACGATGCTTTATATCTTATGCGGTCTAATATTTTCATTGTCACACACACAAAAGAGAAAGACTGCGACCCTACTTGATCCTCGTTTCTCCCAAAGCCTGAACAATATGTTAGCGCAATATTAAAAATCCATGTATGATTTACGGTACACAGTCTCCTCAAGTGAAGTATCAAGTGCTGACACTTTCTGCTTTTGTATTTATTTAGATGGAAAATGTTGTGACGTTCTGGTCAGGGTATTTTCAAAATTCAATCGCGTGAGTTAGGTGCTTACATAGCGTTAGGAGAGCTGTAAGTTGACGTCAGTCTTCGATTAGTTGCTTGACCCAGGTACGTGCACAGGACCTGTTATACCTGAAGCTATTTCAAAGAAAACCGTTGACCTCAGAAAGACAAAACTCAACAACATGTTGTCAATAAAGCACAATCTTGCAATGTTAAATAGGTGGTACTTTAAGTACTTATATAATAAAAAAGGACGACATAACATGACAAGATTTAAAAAAAAAAAAAAACAACAACAACAAAAAAATAATGGGAACGGCATCAAAACTTGCCTACCATGTCAATGATACGTATACTGTATGATACCGTTATAATGTATACTTTTAATTGTTTTCAGGGACCCTTGGGAGAACAGTGTTGCATCGCTGAAGGGGTCCCTGGGTAAAGAAGACGAATAAATAAATAAATAATTTAAGTATGACCGTCAACCAAAGACACCAGTTCAGTAATGGTGGCATTCATGTAAAAAAGATGTGCTCTTTTTACATGAGAATATCTAATATTGTGGTTATTTTATTACATATAGTTGTCTTGTGACATCACAAAAATGCTCATGGCCTGTTGCTACAAAACTTTTACAAGCACAAAAAGTAACAGTGATGCAATAATAATAATAATATGTTCAATACAAATTTGGCTTTCTGCCATGTGAGAGTATTTGCACACATTTTACCGCATCATCACACCAATCTCGCCATATGGCGTTGTAATTTGGCTGGACCGAAAGTGTTGATTGGAAGACTTGGCGATACAAACTTGGTGTAAATTTGTTACAGAAAATAAAGAGCATACAATGTGCTTAAATCGCTTTCAGAGCTGAAACATATCTCAGGTTTGGTCGTGCTATACGTCCTCCTAGGGTTATAAATAGCCTTTGCTGTCTTGATGTCAGTCTTTGGAAACAATTTGATAGAAATTTGTAAAAGGAGGTTGTATCTACCGCTACATAAGTAAATGTACCACAAATTAAACTTTTGATGTCACTATTAGCCATGCGATTGAAAAATAAACTGTCTGACCTCTGTAAGAAGTATTGAAAAGCCCGTAACCTTCACTGTGAATTAAGTTAACACTCACTTCCACTCACTCCAGTTTTCGTGGCAAAAAAAAAAACAAAAACAAAAAACAAAAAACAAAAAAAAACAGAAAAAGAAAAAAAGAAAAAACACACACACACACACACACACACACACACACACACACACACACACACACACACACACACGGTTCAATGCAGTGCCGTTAGCCTGTGTTTGAGAAACAAGCGCTTACTTGCCAATGTACATCCACTAGTACATTTCTTTAACGTCTTTGAAAAAAAGGAGAAAAAAAAGAAGAAAAAAAACCCCACCCCCCAAAAAAATCCAACTGACACGATCCAAGTGTGAGTGGTTTTGTCTCTCAAAAACGCATGGCTAAGAATTTTTGAGCAAAAGATAAAATATTGACTCATCGTTTGAAACCATTCTTCAAGATCAGTGTCCACGAAATTTATGTATCATAAGGGAAACAATAATATAGTTGTTCCCACTGTCCATGGGTGAGTGGTTCACGTGCTGGTCTGGAGATTTAGATAACATATGGTCAAGTCAACTCGTCGATAGAATGCAATTTATCTTGATTAAGGTTTAAAGAATTTTTGGGGAGGAAAACTTGCTGAGTTCAACTATACCGAAATGGTTCAGGGGTTACAAGCACCTCATCGGAGTCTTTTCTCTTTTTTAGAGTCCGGATGCGTCTTTGAGCAATACGACTGTGCAACCTTTGTCTTCTCTGAACGTGATGCGTGAAGTGAATGTGTAATTTACAGGCTGCTTCAATGTGTATTTGTTTTCATACAGAAGAACAAGAAGTTTTACTGTAATAACAATAAGAGTCGAGGGAAAAGTACTGTGAATAACGCAGGTCTAATGTATTTTTTGAAACTAGGGACCTATCACACAGGGTCATATTTTGCTTGCCATATAGTCACTTCAAGACCAAAGATAAAATCCAGAAGGCTCTTGCCCATACGACAATGGTAGTATAATCCATGCAATTGAAGGCATTTTGCAGGAATCACCAGCATTCCACACTATTCTTAAACTAACTGCTTATTATTATTATTATTATTATTATTATTATTATTATTATTATTATTATTATTATTATTATTATTATTATTATTATAATCATCATCATCATCATCAGAGAGAGAGACACACACACAGAGAGAGAGAGAGAGAGAGAGAGAGAGAGAGAGAGAGAGAGAGGGGGGGGGGAGAGAGAGAAGCAGAAACAACATAGGCAACGGACAGTTGCTTAAAATAAAAAATGGCTTCCCTGCATGAGATCAAGGTCACATAAATCAACAGCTTAATATAAACGCCACGTCAACAGTTTTCGTCTATGCGCTTTGGACCGCGCCAAGGGAAGCGGTTGACGTGGACTATTATATTCTATGTAGTTTCAGTATGCAGCTACCTGAATGAAAGGTATGATGAAACACCCCGAGAATGAGGTGGACTAGATTGACTATCGTGGTCTGGACAAGTTCCTTTCAAGGTCCCCTTTTACTTTAAAGAAATGCAATGTTCATGCATCCCCACAATCTATATCCGCATTAAATGTCACCAAAAGTGGAACTGAGTGGCCATCGAACGTGCACGGGGTGCGACCAACTGGTGACGCTTTGTCCAGCGAGAGAAGAAAGTGGAAGAAAAACACTTGATGAAGAGGAAGGAAAACAATACCGGAAGAAACAGAGTGAAGAAGTAAACAAATAATAGATCATACAGAGATAGAAGTAACTGAGCGACAGAAAGGGAAGAATGTACAAAAGAACAAACAAAAGAAAGACATGGAAGACAAAGGACAAAAGGGAAAAATACAAAAAGGGAAAACAGGGAATGGAAGAAAGGAAGAGTGTACAAACGCAGAAGACAGACAGATGGAGTGGCGAACAACGGGAAGAATGAAAAAGATATGAAAAACAATTTGTGGTGTGGCAGTCCCACCAAACTGTATATATATATATATATATATATATATATATATATATATATATATATATATATATATATATATATATATATATATATATATAAAATGAGAGCAAGCGATTGTAGAGAGAAGCCATACATATTCGACGTCTCCCGCTGCAAGGGTCGGACACGATGACATGTATTGTGCGTAACCTGACAATGGAACCGATGGAAATGCACAAGGCTGACCGCAAAGATGGACAAGTTTTCTTTGGTTACACTATTCCTTTAAATGATGGAGGAGTAGATAAGGTTTTGCGAGTAATGTACGACGAGTCCGCAACCAAATCAGCCTGCGCTGTTTCTGTATCTTTGCTTTATTTAATATTCCACCTGCTTTAGATAATTTTGTTCATTTGAGGTACTTCGGCAGACATATACATACATACATATATATATATATATATATATATATATATATATATATATATATATATATATATATATGTATATATATATATATATATATATATATATATATATATATATATATATATATATATATATATATATATATATATATATATATATATATATATATATATATATATATATATATATATATACTATGCCTTATAATTTTAATGTTCAACAAAGCAGTCACAGACCATGTTAATGCTTTAATCTTGATCACAGACATTGAGCATTAACACCAAAATAGCTGTTTTATAGAAATGTGTCTCTTAAAGTACTGCTGCAATTTTAATAAAAAAATTTAAAAAAATAGTCAGCACGTATCCGGGTTTTACCTAGACGTGACCAGTTATTTTTTACGTGTATATTAAGAATAATGAAAACGTTATACCACTTGGAAAGATAAAAAAAACGTATCGTCTTCGCGCAAAAAGCAAATGTTTACGAAAGTCACTGAAACATTTTTGAAGACACAGATTCATTAGCATAATATTATCACAAGAATTGTGATACTATCTGAAATAATTCAAATCATATCCAAAATGTGACAAAACCACATTTTACCCAAAACGCTAATGTTTTAAAAACAATTTTGATTTTCTAAGTTCCACCCGTAGTGCTGGATGAGTCTGAAAAGCCTTGCAGTCAGTTCAGTATGGAGGTTTGTTGTGAATTCATATATCTGAAATATTTAGTCCAGGAGTGAAATCCCTTTGCCAAGCGTCAGTTATTGTGTCCATGGAAAGTAGCTCATATAGATTGGAATCCTATTTTTGCATGACAAAAACCCTTGTAGAAAGACTGAAAAATAGGTCAGTGGCCAGCTGCTGAGCTATGGCTGCTTAACACCATGTCGTCGGCTGGGCGCCGGGCAGCTTATAGGTAATGGGTACTTTAAGGTTTCCGTGGCCAAACATGGCAGATACCTTTGTCAGGGTTTTTTCGTCGGGGTTAGCCTGACACCGGCCGCCACGTTTGTGTAAATGGGGGGGGGGGGATCCCTGGGATATGCAGATTTTGTGATACATTTTAGTTCAGCTAAAATTGTTGTGAATTCACCTAGCTACTATATTTTGGTAACTATCGTTTTTATTTTGCGGCTTCAATTAAATAGCACACTTATTCTATAACTGACTGGTTGGATAGCTTCGTATCTTTCGGCAACGGTATCGGTGCCTCTTTATAAGTTACAAACACTCACCCTCCACCCCACCCCACCCCCCAAAAAAAATATGTGCAATGAATTTATGGTTTGGAGGCCAACTTTATTTTCGGAAATTTGCCATATTTAAGGTTTCAAATTTTAATCACACAGCTCACTTCAAGTACAAAATAGCATGTTGGTAGTCTTACAATACTGAGCAGTAGCGTAGCAGAAAACTGACAGGCATCAAATGACAAAACGTGTTGTCAAATGGCCATTTAGCTCGAAACTAGCCACACAAGCCCGAGCGAAAATATAATAAGCAACCGATAAGATACTGTTCACCTTGAAACTAGCTGCTTAGTAAAGGCATCTTTGCAGGAGAACGTTAACAAGCCAATAGGTTGACTTGACCACCTTTGGGCACCTTAGCAAGAACCCAGCGACTAGCAGTGAATCACATGGTAGCAGCATTTGTCGGGGATGTGATAGCCAGCCACTGGGCGGCCTAGTGCACCTAAAGGCTCGTTTGGAGGACACCACGAACCATTGAGCAACACAGATCATGCTCCCGTCAGATTCCCGGGTCCCTCTTCTCAGTAGCAACGTCATGTGATTGGTAAAGGTTCAGGCAGACACTACTTAGTGGCTAAACATCAGGTACCGGGTTGTTTGCTGTCACTCTTAACGACGGGGCAAATGGACGACAAGGCAGTGTTTACAGGGAAGCAAAGTCAGTCATAAATCATATATTCAACTTTCTACTATGATAGTCCAGAAGCCGATGCTGAACACCAAGATAGAACAGTGATATTTTGCTGTACTTTTCGAAAAGTTTGAAATGTTCTTAATATGATTAGCACTTAAAATGTTTAAAAAACACGGTGAATGTATTTTTACAATAACCATGGAAACACATTTAGCCTTGCCCAACACATGAATCTATCCTTTTTCCTGTCAGGTTCCTTGCTTCAGCCTAGGTGGCAGCACAGGATGCCAGTACAAAAGAATAGCTCCTTTTGTAAGGTACAGACTGTTCAGTCACAAACAGAAATTCCTGTGTTTTGAAAATATCTACAGATGTTTTGGGGTGACATTCCAAAGCTCCAATTAGTATGTTGAACCATACAACGCAGATCAAAGTAGCAGACCTAAATTACATAGTAACAATAAATTCAGTCACGCGTTGAAACTTGAATAGACCAATCGGTAACTGGATCTCATAAGTAGTAAATAGTGTCTGGCAGTGAGCATTTTCTGGTAAAGGAAAACAACAACACAAAGGAGTGAATAAGCTTTTTCGTTTATTATCTGCAACACATGATGACAACAAGGACAAATTCATTGCAAATAACATCGGCGACCATTGGCTGCTACAATCATTTTCAGATGTACGACTGTACGGTTATCTTAAATGTCTTGGAGTTTCTAGAATTGTGAGAGTATAAACCGTTGCTTAATTACGAAAGATCGGTTCGGTTGAATACTTACTTCAGTACATGGTTTTGCAGTGGATCTTGTGTAGTTCTCCAAATGCACCACAGTTCAAGTCAGCTGTATCTCTATCTGAAAAGGTGATAAATCCATTGATTTCCGTCATCTCTTCATCTGATGTCAGCATCGCACATTTTCGGAAATTTCTCTGGATTTCATATATACATGCATGCATACATACATACATACATACATACATACATACATACATACATACACACACACACATACATACATACATACATACATACATACATACATACATACATACATACATACATACATACATACATACATACATACATACATAAGTCTGCGTTGGACTCAAAGTGAGTCGATAAATGAGCATTCTGGTTATTCTGAATCAGTTCAGGCAAGAACAACAGCCGTGGTATTAAGGCAGACGTCAATAAGCACTGTAAATTTTCAGACGCCATAAGAGAATCAAAGGTCAACCATCCCTTGCTCTTTACTTCAAGTTGCGCTCGCAAAGGATCGGCCATTCTTCGCTGCAACGTCCGTCGTTCCAGTGAAAGTTTTGGGGCTTGAAATACTGGATGCAATTCTCTATGCCCAAGTTGTTGGGTTCTTGACGAGTCCAGTCGTTGTACGTGAGAGGCTTGTTGGATACCCACTTCCACTGTCCCTCTATCTCTTTGTCCGTGGCGCCAAACCAAATACGCTCCATGGAGCTCAGCACTGAAATCATCACAAGGTGAAGGGAAGCAACTTTTTGCTGTAATCATGGACACTTGCATGAATTTTAAATACTGACAAAATCAGTAATCATGGTGTGCTTATGGTCAACTGCCCAATTTTAGTCAGAAATCTTGATATACTAATTCACAGTTTCGGTCAAACGGAGACCAACTTTAAGAGTGTGAAAAAATATATATAGGCGAGCCGCGAACTCCCAAAAAGAGCCATATTTTAGGAGTTTAATTACCCCACCGTACAGAAATATACAACATGTCCTAAATTTATCTGTGGCTTCTAGAGATAATATTTCGGCATGTTGTCCTTACTTCTGGTTGTTTTAAGGGGAAGAAAACAAAGCATACATACAAGTATATATTTGCTCTCACGATTTCACATTTTCTGTATATTGTACTGTATTGAAGCCATGAAACCCAATTTCAGAGCTTTATCGATAATAATATGGTGACTATTGTAGGATTCCCATGCAATCCCTAATGTAACAATGGTAATATATTTACACACTCCTTCCATTTTTTTCTAATTTTGATAATTTGTTCAAAACCATTAAACTTACATCAGCATCATGTAGTGACCAAATTTGGTTGATATTAAGGACGGGTACATCCGTACTGAGTTTTCAGAGAATCTAACTTATGGTTTGGAAGCAAAAAGTAAAAAAAAAAAAAAACTAAACCGCTCACAACTACAAAATCAGAGGACTGTGACAGTCTTGTGCTTAGCTGACCCTTCATGAACAAACAGGAGTAATCAGTGCCACTTAGTAAAAAGCTTTCTTTGACCCTTCCACCAGGAACATTTTTACCAAGTTTCAATATGATCTGAATGACGGTTTGTAGAAGATGTCGAAAATAGCGAAAACACACAAAACTTTAAATATAAAAAAAAGAAAAAATTAATAAAAAAAAAAAGAAAAAAAAAAAAAAAAGAAAAAAAATGAGAGCCACCTCATGAACAAATTAAGTTCTAGGGTTACCAGGAGTGCCTCCATGCAATTTCGAAGCAATTAGCCAAGTGATCTTAGAGATTTTTTGGAGATTTTGCTAAAAATAATCAGGTGGTGCTGAACAAGGTAAGAATTAGGAGTCTCTAGGAGTGTCACCGTGTTATATCAAAACAATCGGGCGAGCGGTTTTGGAGAAGATTTTAAGAGATTTGCAGCTTAATCTCAGTGGCGGTTCTGGAGAAGTCGAAAATACCGAAAACACACAAAAATGATAAAGAAGAGGATTTTGATAGTCCTGTGCTCAGCTGACCTTCCATGAACAAACAGTAGTGCTAAATGTCATCTTTTGTAGAGTTTTATTTGACCCTACCACAAACAACATTTCCACCAAGTTTCAGCATGATCTAAATGAAGGTTTGGAGAAAATGTCGAAAATAGCAATCAGAGCTCCACGTCCTAAACAAATTAGGATATAGGGGTACCCAGAAGTGTCCAATTCTAAGTAATTGGCCAAGTGGTTTCAGAGGAGATTTTTTAACGACTTTGCCAAATATCAGGTGGTACTGAACAAATTAAGAAGAACGTGTCTCTAGGATCGTCCCCGTGGGAAGTCAAAGCAATCGGGTGAGCAGTTTTAGAGGAGAAGATTTTTTACGATTTGCAGCTGAATCTGAGTGATGGTTCGAGAGACGAGGTCAAGAATAGCGAAACCATAGACAAAAAAAAATCATGAAAAATAGAATATAATTGCAGCGCCACCCGACGAACAAATTACGGACTAGGAGTGTTCCTGTGGGATATCAAAGCAATTGGGTGAGCGGTGTTGGAGAAGATTTTTTTAAGATTTGCCCCCCCCCCCGACAAATTTATAAGAAAATCAAAAAATCATTGGAGCACAACCAGAGATCCACCCAATGTACATTGCCACCAAATTTGAGGTCAATCTGGATAAGGGTTTCGGAGGTGAGGTCGATATTATGAATTAGTATTAGAATGCCCATTGACTTACATATAGGAGAGGTGCATTTATTGATAAGTAACCGAATTGAAAAAAAAAAAAAACGTTAAAAATCAGGAATCCACAGCAGTGCCATATAGTGAACAACTTTGTTTGACCCTTTCACAATGAACATATCCACAAAGAAGCACGTAGTAATCAAAACGAAAGCTGCATTTACCAATCAGTATCCGAACTGAAAAAAAAAATTGTTAAAATCCACAGCAGTGCCACCTTCTGAACACCCAATTTTTTACCCTTGTACGAGGAACTTATCCACAAAGTTTCACATTTGTCCGAGTGACGGGTCTGGAGAAGAAGTCAAAATAGCAAAAACACGCCAAAAATCATTTAAAAATAGGAAAAAATCACAGTGCCACCCGGGGAACAAATTAGGAACTTGGAGACCCTAGGAGTGTTCCTGTGTGATATGAAAGCAATTAGGAGGGCGGTTTTAGAGAAGGAGATTTTTAAAGATTTGTCCCCCCAAAAGAACAAAGATAAGTATCATAAAAAATATAACAAGTTACTAGAGTGTAAAATATGGTGAAGACTCACCCAAGGCACATCCCTACTAAGTTTGAAGTGGATCTGGCTGACGTTTTATTTTAGAAGAAGTCGAAAATGGAAATGTTGACGGACGACGCACGTACAACAGACGGAAAACCATAAGATAAGCTCAGCTGACTGACAAGTCAACTGAGCTTAAAATGATAATAGAAAAAGTAGAAGGAGTGGAATCTTAGCATCACCTGGTGAGTAAATAAAGGTGTAGGGATCATCGGAAGTGTCCCTATGCAACTTCGAAGCATGCAAGCAATTGGTGACGCGGTTTCCGTGAAAAAAAAAGCCAAAAAGAAGCAAGAAAATTAAACAAGATAAAAATCCCTGGAGAGTAATCATTTGGGCAAAAATGGAAGACCCCCCCCCCCCCCCCAAGGTATATCCCCACCAGGTTTTTTAGTGAATCTAACTTAAGGGTTTTGGAGAAGCCGAAAAAATGAATTCCTTTTGTAATTCCCATTGACAAACATTATAGTCAAAATGAATGAATAAATAAACTGACAAGTATCGATATGAAAAAAGTTCAAAATCAGGAATAAAGAACATGACCATCTAGTGGACAACTGTGTTTGACCCTTCCACAAGGTATATTTCCAGTAAACTTCAGAACAATTTAAGTGATTACTTTGAAGAAGTCGGAAATAGTGAAACCACACAAAAATCCGTTTAAAAAGTATTAAAACGCAGTGCCACCAGTTCAACTAATCATAAGTGTGCCTATCTAATTTCGAAGCAATTGACAAAGTAGTTTCGGAGTAGATGATTTTTTAAAGGATTATATGTGTGAAAATGATCAATAGTACATCCTCGCTACGCTGGAGGTGCACGATTTTTGACAAGTCGAAAAGGTGAATTGAAGACGGACGGATGACGGACCATCCTATAAACTCAGCTGATTGACAAGTCAGCGGAGCTGAAGAGGAAAAGTGATGAGCCCGTTCTCGGCTGACCTTCAACTGACAGAAAGTCCTGCCCTGGTCTAGGGGTACTCAGAAGTGTTTCAACGCAATTTTGAGGCAGCTGGCAATGCGGTTTAAAGAGAAAAGATACTTTATGATTTTGCCATTAAACTAAGGGGAAAATATTATAAAAATCTAAAAGCTAATGATGTTTACAAAGAAGTGGACAATGTAAACAACCATTGTAATTCCCATTGACTTAGACTGTAACCAACAGTAATGCATGCATTAACTGATAAAAACTCAAATTGAAAATTTTGTCAAGGGTCAATAGCATCAACACCTAGTCAACAATTTTTCTTCTCCCTTCCAGGAGGTAGAATTCCACCAAGTTTCAAAACAATTTTAGGGACACTTCTGGAGAAGTAGGAAATAGCAGAAAAACACACAAAATTGCAAAAAAAGGAAAAAAAAATAAAATAAAAAGAAAAAAAGCAGTGCCACCCGCTGAACAAATTCAGATTTACGAATCCCCAGAGGTTTCCCCTCGCAATTTCAAAGCAAGCGGCTGAGCGGTTTTATTGAAAATGATATTTTGAAGATTTTGCCCCCCCCCCCCGGGCGGATGAGAGTGGAAGGTCACACAAGGGTATATACGTGATTGATTACATATATGCATGCCAAAGGATGTAATTGGTGACTGGCATACCCCACCATCTATTCTGTCGGTGACGGCTTGTTCTGTCCATTCATTCTCTTGTGGCTCTGCTGTGCTTAATAGTATGGCGTATGCTATCACGATGTGCAATTTAAGTCATAAGAAAAGAGGAAGATAGGCTTTGTATGTAAATAATGATAAGATACTGGGGTAAAATAAGAGCACATGGTACTCGTTGCCTTTTCGACATTTTTTGACGAGTTTAAGTAAAATTGTCTTACCTATAATTAAGCCTGATTTTTACATTTCAAGTTTCACATTGTAGCATTTATTACCTGTCCAGGAGCAGAGAAGCATTATCTTAGTATGGAAAAATTAATTTAATGTATAAAACAATTTTAGGGGCCCTAAAGATAAATAAAAATCATGTTGTAGCTTTCTGTACTGTGGGGTAATTAAACTCGCCAAAATGGGTCTCTGGCCGCTCGCCTATAATACAATATGCTTAAAGCGTTGAAAATGTATCATGCAAGTGGAGTTTTACTTACTGCCACAGTACATGTAAGTATCGAAATCTGATGAAAGAGTCATCTGTTCAAAATATCGTGCATTCTATTATTAATAAATTGAATAAAAAATTCGATTGCGGAAATAAAGTAAAACCCTGCAAAACAGGCTTTGCATTTTCCTGTTGAAACCCTTTTATAAATTCAGTCATAGACTTACACATAATCAATGATTCGATTGGATTTGTAACGAACTGAGATTGGCTCCTGTAACGTCTTCATTTGTTTCTTTTTTTTATTTTTTAGTTTATTCATTCATATTTTTATCATCATCATTATCAAGTGTTGGGAGCTGAACGGAAGATGTGCCACGGTGCCACTGTCGTGTTTGTAAAGTGCATGGTCTTAAACAAATTACAAACATGAAAATGGTGAAGAATCCCTAACAAAAATCAAAATATTACCATTTACTTAGCGCGGAACAATTTTTAAAGCTCAAACACCGTACTCACAATATGTTTTGTTACCCCAAATTCTCAACTTCCATTCTATCAAGTGCAAAGCCATTGCAATATTACAACAATTTAGCGGGTTTTCTTGATATGATAAAATCACTTGACAACTTCATGACAAGGTACAAACAACCCATTAATAAATATCATATCTTACACACACACACACACACACACACACACACACACACACACACACACACACACACACATATATATATATATAATTGCGCTGAACAAGGAACCTGTATATTCCTCAAGTTAATAATGTAAACTAATGTACAATATATAGATATGATCTTATTGTTGTATAAAGTGTCACGCGTTGCATGCTAATAATTATTATGAAAAATTTCAATTTGCACCAATGAGAATCAGTTATATTCAAATGCCCTGTATTGTAATATTATCACGCCATAAAAACCATCTAATTATTATCCAATACCCTGATTTATCGTATCAAATACACATTTTCTTCTAAGCACATGGTAATGAGTACATGGCTGAACTTACAGTAGTGCTTCCTTATGAAGTTCTGGATGAAAGTATTCTCTGTCTTTGTCTCGATCACAGCCAGGTGACTGCCGTGGGTCTCACAGAACACCTTGGCATCGTCCCAGGTTTGCTTCACCAGGTAGAATGCATACTCCTTGCCAAACTTCTTGACGGGGATTTTCAGTGCTAATAGTAATGTAAAATATTAAATTGGCAAACACACAGAGCATTATTTCCATGACTTAGGGGCACCTGCAAGCTTCATCAAGTGCCTTGAAACAGAAATCTCCCTAACGGTAACAGACTGAAACAGACCTCTGTTTCACCGGTAAGGCTCGGATCACGCTTCAACCAAAGCATCAATGTGAGTATATGGTGCATGCATGTGCTTGCCAATCTTGTAATAGTAAAACTATGTTGTACTTGTAGGGGACTCGTTGCAGAATGAGGGTTTGCGTTACATGAGCCAACTGTCACTTGGGAGTGGTAGCTTGTGCCAGAACGTTGATAAATATATTGGATATAATTGAACAGTAAAATACTGCTATCTCACACTCGCAGAAACGTGGTCTTTTGCAATTACGATTATCACAATTTGCGAACGAATTCAATTCACATGTATCGAGTATGGAAACAGTGGAGTAAATGTGAATTATATATACAACTCTCCCGATATATGAATGCACAGATGATGACAATAAAACTTGTTTTTGTCCTGAGCGTTTTGTCAGTAGAACACCATAAATATTTTGTAAGTGTAGACTGTGCTAATCAAAGAAAATGTAACAGACGGAGGAGAAGAAGATAGAGAAGAAAGAGAAGAGGAGGAGGAGGAGAGAAGAAGAAGAAGAAGAAGAAGAAGAAGAAGAAGAAGAAGAAGAAGAAGAAGAAGAAGAAGAAGAAAAAGAAGAAGAAGAAATTTACAGCACAACATCGTTGCGAATAAACTCAGAACTGAACACTATTGTTTGTCTACCAGAGATATTTAAGTTATTGTTAGTGTGACAATTTATTAACTGTACGAGGACTTTCAGGGTTTATAATGTATCTGTGTGTTGTATTGTGTTGGAGATTGAGCTCTGTTTCATAGGTCAGACTTTACATACCTGTCTTATCCCCATTCTGGATACTGGCATTATTGCAGATGCACATGTTCTGAAATCATAGTAATAGCCATTGAAGCAGAGCATCGAGAGTACTGTTCATCATAGGCAGAATATCTTTACTTGTTCGTATTTCCGCAAAAAAACACAAAGAGTTCCCTCAGATATTCAATAACATATATTAAGTTTCAAGCTATTGCAGACTCGTATTTAAGTTAATATAGCTAACTTTGATTTAAAAAAAAAAAAAACTTTACAGAATTATGCATCAACAACAACCTTCAATTCCGATACATACACTGTGAAAAAAAAATCCGTTTACATTTTCATTATGCAACGCAGGTTTCCTTTACATATAACCTACTGTGCGCGGTTACTTATTTGCAATCAACTTCGCTCGGAGACATTGTGGTTTAACATTTGAGGTACACACTCAGTCGATACACTATCAATGTAGTAGTTTATTTGCATGTTTTAGTCTCATGCAAAATGGCTCTGCTCCAAATAAACTCTTGTCATATGTACAGTGATTGATCATAAAGATGAGTCCCTGTTCTTGTGTTATAAATAGAAATGGGGTGAATCATACATCACAGAATACAATGCTTCAGTTCAATCACTGATGAATACTTACACAGTCTAGGGAGTGTAAATAATGACAATAGGTATCGGAATGAGGGGGGGGGGGTATGGAAACGTATGAATGATATCAACGACAAAGCTATTAGTGATAAAAGGTGAAGATATGTGGCGCCATAGCCTCCCCAAAATCTGAATAAACAGTGTTTTTGTAAAACCTTACTTTGAATGTCTTTCTCAGCATCACTCCTCTTAGTTCAGACAGCCTTGCTGTCATTTGATTCAGTTCTTTAAGAATGCTTGTGTTCAAGTCACCGTCTTCAGTTATGAGGCTGTTTGTGGGACTTTTTGTCTCAATTTCCACAACTTTGCCACTCAGGTCGCCAGCCAATTCGTCGGAACCAGATTTCTTTTTAACGCTTGCATTTTTGTTGATGCATGCTAACCATTCTTTTGCACACACGTTTTTCCTTCCGGGATCAGTGAGTGATGCCCCTAAGGACCAGTAGCAGAAAGTCAGAACAAAAAAACAAAACCCGACTTTGAAATCCATGGACACAACACAAACACGCTTATAGGAAGAACAGTACGGAATGATCGTTCTGGGATGAAACCACACAAAAAAACCCTGTCTTATACCTGAAAAATATTTAGCATATAAATAATGATGGACGATTGGCAAAATCTCGTCAGATTTTTAATCACATGATCAGATAATTTATTTCTAATCAACCCCAAGAGGGGCGGAATTTGATATGCACTATTTTCAAATTAAACAATCTGTTTGCTGTTTATCGGCGGAAATAAACGCACGTGTCCCGATATCAAACAATGCCCTTGCTGCAATATATCTCTCTTTCGACACATTACACTTCATTTAGTTGGCACTCATTATACACAGATGTAACGTAAAACAAATTAAACTGGAGAATCATATTGCTATTTTCTTTTATAATGTGTTTTTTTTTTAATTGAAAATCGGCTGGTATACTGGAATGGCTAAATGAGAGCTCCAGTATATATGAATTTATATATATATATATATATATATATATATATATATATATATATATATATATATATATATATATATATATATATATATATACACACACATATATATATTCATATAATGTCGTGCAAATTTAGGTTCATGAAGGTATTTCACCAGGTCAAATTTGAATTCGCCCAAAAGAGGTTTGATAATTAAAGTGAATAATAAATGTAACTATTCATATTGGTTAATATGAAATAGGTCTGTGTTAGGGGAGTTCATTGCTGCATGTCAGATGAACAAAACTGAGTGGTAGCAGCAGCCACTATCTTTGACGTATTGCTATTGCAACATCTAGGGCCTAGCTGAGGATGGGGTCTTGCTCCAAGACACCCATCGTAGCTTTACCCTTTCAATGCTATAGTTGTTGCTACTTAAGTCAAACTACTGAAAACGAACAGCTCTAAATCATAATAAGGGTGCTTGATTCATGTTCCCCGTAAAAGACCTTTCATGCAAATGCCAGCAGGCTTGTAATGGCAATTGCTGGCCTCAACCTACTCATATTTTGTGAAGAAATGTGGTCTGGAAAGTTGTCTCGATAAGACCGCTACTAAGGATACCCTATTCAGCCAGATTAAACTGGATATGCCCGTGTGGCTGTTATAACAGTGTCCTATGCAAACTAAGACCACTATTGAATTTATCACTATAACCTAATATAAGTTATGTACATGAGACAATGGTCTATGAAAAGCAATCCATAAACATGACATGGTGTTACATTACAAATACACGTAGAAGGCCTCAGGCACATTTTTGAAACTATAGAGCACAGACACAGAACACAACTGATGGCTAGTTAAAAACAAAAAAACAAAAAAAACAAAAAAAACAAAAAAAAACAAAACCCCCCCCCCCCCAAAAAAAAAAAACCACCCCAAAAACATCAGCCATGAGACAAAAACAATTAACATCCGCTTTAAAAAAAACGTATCAGGTCCATGATTCACTAAAATGACAAATCATTCTTGGAAATATGGATGACAGAGTCAAATGGTGCATTGGCATATGTCAGCATGCCCCAATGTAAACGTAAACCACCAAACCATCCTCAACACAACTTCTTGCAATTTTGCGTTCAG
The DNA here is from genome assembly GCA_964020975.1 of Hermodice carunculata. NCBI lineage: Eukaryota > Metazoa > Annelida > Polychaeta > Eunicida > Amphinomidae > Hermodice > Hermodice carunculata. The sequence goes on from OZ026621.1 coordinate 14,918,160, forward strand.
GCGTTCTGGATGATAAATAATACATTTAAAGTCAGAGGAACAGCGCACACATTATGTCTTACTCTTACAGAGTCTTTGGTACGCAAAACACTTTTGCTCTTATTTGTTTTCGAAGAAGGCAAATATTGAGAAGTTAATGGTAAAGGTAAATAGAGCCTCAGCATATAAAACGCGTAGGTTAAAAAATTGACTATCGTCTTGCCTCATAGTCTGGCCAAGATTCATGGTTCTCAATTTATATTTGTTGGTTGTGTAATCTCTCATGAAACCCGATCTACTGATGAAAATCAGAAATGGGACATGTTGATACTACCTAGATCTGTGTCATTTAATCGTTTGTCTTGAGATTTAATCCATTCTTTTTGCAATGGTGTTTTCCAAAACAATAAACTGCTGTCACTCCTTGGGGTAAATTGGACCATCATGCAGTGTAGTGTACACTTGATTTGGAAAAATAGTCGGTATTGTTTTGTGCATTTAGAAGAGACAAACTATTATGGGGATAAAGTGAGCTTAACCACTTTAGCACAGCATTCGAGTATATGCCTTTAGTTTGGATTATCTATCCGGTTGTAAGTACAATGATTACGAATGCAGTCATTATCCATATAGATCTATGTCTGTCTGTTGTGATCATTAGTTCAATAAAACTTTTTTTGTCTTACCCCATGCAACCAAAGTGCAAGCTGAGGAAATCAGAATAATCAACAGAAATTTAAAGTGAGAGTACTTAGTGGGAAACAGATAGAAAGACAGAGATAGAAAGAAATGTACATGTTGCCTTTCAGAAAAACAATGCTTAAATCGCAGTGAGCATGAATGATGTGCTGTTAAGACTAAAAAAAATTACCATTCAATCTTACACAAAACTGGTACTTTTAACTTTTGCCCTATGGACTGTTCAAGTAAATTGATTTTCCAATTTTGTTTACTTCATACTTACTACGAAACATATCAGACGTAAAGCCCGTATGATTTCCTTTTTATAAGGGAATAACAATACGTGCCATGACAGGCCCCACTGGTCCAGCGCATGAAAGAACGGCATCGATTTATATGTGTCACGTTGTCCTTGGATCTTAAACTCACTTTACTCCTTAAGCGTCACCGATTGGGACCAGTGCATAGCATGTCCACGAGACGTATACTTCACTTTGACTTTCTTCTTGATAGTGCGTATATGATTTTCCTTCCGATGAACACTGTTATGAAAATATGTGTGGACGTTTGTTTTCATTTGGAGAGGTCACTGTTTTCATTCAGTGTGTGCCGGGACAATGAGTTCAATGAATACTTTGCAGGGTCACTGCAGAGCCACTGTGTTGGCTTGTTTCGTTGGTGACCCACATGTAATTGGTAAACGTGTGGAATAAGCTAGAGTGGTGACCTACATTCATATGAGGTGCTCCAGACAGGTCTCAATGCACTGGGATGTGTGATTAAGTGTAAAACTCTGGAACAAAGTAGAGATTCCTCCGTATAAATATAAAGCAGATGTTTTCCTGCCTTAGGGTAAAAGGAGAATTCTGCAGGATCTGACAGAAGCTGTGTGTTGTCATCAAGGCATGGGGACAGTGAACCATTGTTGACATTGTGCCTGTGGAGTGTGGACAGTGTCTTGGGTGGGCTTGTATATTTGGTGCTACCCATTTGCACTGTGTACCCGTGGATTGTGGCCATTGTCTTTGAGTGGACTGGTGTATTGTACCACATTGGAACCAAACCATACCTCTGTGGAATTGGATCAGCACCACACATTCCAGTACCACATTGGGTCCAAACTGTGCCTCTGTGGGATTTGTACCAGGTCATTTTGCACATGTCATAGGACATGGAACTGTGGGACAGTGCCTATGGATAATCTCACCCGGGATTAGGATACACTTAAGACTGTTTGACTGTTGAAATACCAGTGGAGATACGTTTACCTACTTTGTACTGATTTCAATTGTTAATATATCGTTATTGTTAAAGTTGCGTCATTGTTGGCATTCTTTGTTGAGTTCTGCTAATATTCAAAAGGTGGGCATCCTAACAAACACATTTAAAAATATTTTTGAAGTATGAACAGGTCTTCAGTTAGAGTTAAACAACAGGTTCTTCGGTCGTGTGCCTCTTTTTTCCCCATTTGAAATAAAGGCGGGATGATTACATGTCGCTCTTTGCTTCAGGGTACACTTCCAAACAGCTTGTGGTATAAAGTCACGGGAAAGCAGGAGGGGACCCCTGAGAAGTGAGATAGGTCAGGGTCGGAGAATTTCTTTATCTCTATATTATTATGTCGATAAAATGCGTGTCGCATGCGCAGAAATACTATGCACGCCTCTGTATTTTTAAATCCAAATGTAAAATACATGTACAGGAGCTTCAATGCAACCGTCGGGCATTGAATTTGATGTTTTAGCATTGGGAAACACCTAGTTGGTGAAATATTTCACTAATATGACTTATTTACATGTATTGCTGTCAAACACTTTGCACAATTGATACTTATACTTTTCTGTTTTTAATTTTTATTTATTTTATTTTATTTTATTTTATTTCAGTTATTTAAAGGGGACGTTAAAGGGCGAATGCATATACACATACATAGTGAATTATACAAAAGATATCTAGGAATGCAAAGAAATAACTGGATAGAATCAGCCTGTCAGCTTATTTTCATTCCCACGTTTCACATTGAAATGATACGAAACATCGACAAATTACAATGAGGAGGTTGTTGTGTAGTGAGATAACTTTGCCCCATGCATGTATAGCATGTTATTTGATCCATGATGATACACTGATCATGCGCTGATTTTAATCTGCAGCAGTTTTTAATTCATTCATACTCCTCTGATAAATATTAAAGCATTGCAGCATTCAGGTTTCATGTGTTTTTCAAAAACCAGCACAGGGCTACAGGTCTAATGCTTTTTCCGTTGTTGTTTTCCAAATGTCTCTGAACAAGATTTGACTTTAGAATTCGGGTTTAAGAAACTGCATTCATTTTACTTCTGACTGAGTATTCCCCTTGAAAGGTATGTATGTATGTATGTATGTATGTATGTATGTATGTATGTATGTATGTATGTATGTATGTATATACATAAATATGATTTGATTTGATTTGATTTGATTTGATTTGATTTGATTTGATTTGATTTTATTCAGGCAATCATCATAAAATATAAATACACAGAGTAAAATATCTTATAAAAGGAACTTAGAGTAAAACAAAAAACAGGTGAATCATCCAAGCTTTCATGAAATGCTGACTACCTGGGATGTATACACAATAAAGTCGTTATGACTTATTTCCATTGTGGTCCCTGGCAGTCCAAAGACTGGGTGGCTCGGAATAGCGAGTTTGGATGAACCAACAAACTATGAATATAACAGATATGCTTATTTTAATATATTTTAATGTAAATTAATTAAAACTTGTTTTTTTCTCTGGATAGCATGATATTAGTCATATGTTTCTTAACTGCAGGTTTAAAGGTAAGGATCGAGTCCTTGGATTTTATTTCTGAGGGCAACTGGTTCCATAGTTTTATAGAAGTATACAGGAAGGATTTCAGTCCAGGCCCCCCAACTCCTGGGACCACCAGGGAATCCACGCTTGAGCGAGTAAAATGGTTGTGAAAGTCACCGGTGCGGACCATATTTTCTTTCATATAATCTGGACAGGTGCCCCTCACTATTTTAAACATGTGTATCAGTTTGTTTGGTTCAACTCTGCTAGAAACATCGAGCCATCCTAAATCGGAAATTTGTTCAGCACCAATATGAGTTCTTGCCTGCCATTTATTAATATAACGAATCATTTTGTTTTGACAAACCTGGAATTTTTGTTTTGTTTTCAAGGTCACAGTGCTATGCCAAGCCGCACACGCGTAGTCAAAATGAGGTTGGATTAGCGCTGAGCAAAAAGGTTTCCTTGTTCTTGTGCTCAGCCCCAATCCTTGCCTATACAAAAATTTGAGTTCAGAGTTGATTTTATTCAAAACTGATTCTGCATGAAGTTCTCCAGAAACATTCTGGTCCAGCATCATTCCCAGATATTTGACCTTAGAGGATGATTTTATTTCTTGATTATTGCATGGTATTTTAAGAGACGATTTTTTGAGTTGAGAATAAACAATCTTTTCCAGAATTTTTGAGAAGATGCACAATATTGAAACAGGTCTATAACTACCTGGATTATTGCGACTATGTTTCTTGTGTAAGGGTATACGTTTAGCTGACTTCAGTTCATTCGGTACAGAGCCCGTTGAAAGGGACAGATTGACGATGATTGAAAGGGGTACAGCAATAATTGCTCTACCCTCCTTCAAAAATTTAGGGGGAATATTGTCCAGCCCAGTGCTCTTACATTTGAGTTTGCCTATTAATTTCTGTATGTCCTGTACTTGTATACTGGTGAACGAAAAGGAGTCCGCTTGAACTCCTTTCGAGATATACATATTATCAACACGATCACTGTCAAACAGTTTAGTGGCGGCTGGCAATTTCTCCACTAAAACTGAGGCAATACTAGTAAAGAAGTGGTTAAACTGCTGGGCTATGCTGGAATTTTCGAAGACAGTATTGTTATTATCCTGGAGGCATATTCTAGGATTTTCTTCTTTGTTATTTGCACAACCAAGAAGTTTAATATATTTCCATAGTTTTTTCGAATCGCCAAGATTTTCTTGGACTTTGTCCTCGATATAGTTACTTTTTGTTACCATAACTTTTCTTTGTACCAGGTTTCGAATTGGTTTGAAAGCATTATAAAATTTGATGTCACCTGTTTGCCTAAAAAGAAAAAAAATTAGGTCTCTCTCTCTGATACAGTCTAAACTTTTATTTGTCATCCATGGTTGAGTTCTTTGTTTGAGACGAATTTCTTTAATAGGAGCCACTTTATCAAGGACAGACAGACAGGAAGTTTTAAATACATGCCAAGCACTATCAACATCCGAGCAGGATGTTACACTAGACCAGTCCATCGCCTCAAGATTCTGAACAAGCAGATCTTTAGAATAATTCTTGAGCGATCGGATCTTGATAGTGTTATGTGAATTGAAGTTACCTTTGTGTGCTTTTCCGGAACAAAAAGTCAGAAAATGGTCACTAATCCCAGTTTGGGATGACACCTGATTGAGTGACTTTTTGAACATCAGACACAAATATTAGGTCTATAGCAGATTCAGATGAAGGTGTGACCCTAGTAGCGTCCACAATCAGTTGGTGAAGGTCAAATATATTACAAAAGTTTTTAAAAGCATTGAGTAAACCATGTGATGAAGTGCCTTGGTTTAAAACATTGACATTAAAATTTCCAAGTAAAAAGCATTCCGAATCGACGATACAGACACAATTCATAAGAGTGAGCTCAAGTAATTAAAAAAAGTTGCTTTGATTGGGCGGACGATAACACACAGCACCAATGAAATGTTTGGTCTTGGGTTATAAGATTTCAATACCAAGAATTTCAAGGTCGTCCCTACAAGTGTTCCTATGCTATTTGAAGCGATTGGCTGGGCGATTTCCGGGAAGATTTCTTAACATTTAAAAAACAAAACAAAACAAAACAAAAAATCAACAAAAAATCATAGTGGGGCAGCCAGGTCCACAGAAAGGCACTAAAATCTAGTTTCGTGGCCACATCTGGGGTGAAATAAATGAAAGTTATATCATTTGGAAGATAAAAGGCATGAGATATGCTATTGGGTGGTTATAGCCTTGAAAATGTGTAGCTTGATGTTAATCTTGCTTCATTTGTAAGGTATGGCCAGCATAGCAGTTGCAATCATTCCATACCTGTTTTAGTGGTCTACAATATGCTATTTTGCATAAAACGAATAAATAACATATTGTTCATGTTTTTTTTAGATATTTTGTGATCTAAATTTGTAAGTGAAACATAAAAAATCATTCTGAAGGAAATTTATAGGGCCTTGATCAAAATTTGGGTACTTTTTGACCATCAAAAGTTTGAGAATGACGGGCAATTTATTTATTTCTGCATCCACTCATGACATTGACATATGCACCACCAGATTGGGCTGTGCGATGAGATATACATGTAGGCTACCAATCCAACCAAGCGCACATCACACCAGAAATCAGCGGGTATCACAGCCAGGTAACACGGTGCACACGGCACACAGACACGGACACCGGGACGGTCACAGGGTTTATCATGCTAGAAAATATAGTTAGCCTAATTAAAAATAGATGCCATACCTAGTATACAGTGTACATGTTCAAAAATCTATCCATAAATATGATCAAATTTACATCCATGCTCCACAACATATTTCACGGAACAACCTTCTTACTAAACTTTGTTCAGACATTGTACTGTGCTGTAATGTACAATGCACTACGACGATTTAAATTTAAGAATGAAGCTGAGACTGTGTCCATTCTTTACACAGACCTGTCAAAACACTTACATCAAAACCCAACTTCACAAACCACACAAAATATGCTCATTATGAAAAATAGATATCGTAATTCCATTACACAGCATTTTAGGCGTCTCATGAGAAACCTGCAGATAAAATCTATGAAAACAAAATACACTTAAAAGCAATTGCGCACTATATTGTCAGTAGTCTCTGTCAGACACGTCTGATCCCTACTATTGCAAAAAAATTAATGAACGAAACTCGCGGGAAAATCATGGTTAAATGCCTTGAAAAAAAAAAAAGATCAGAGTTAAAGTCCCGCCCAGTGACAAAGATGTTAGGAAATGCCAATCACATATACGTCACAGACACGCCTTTCGTTCAAACAAAGTTCACAATGCTTTCCGCTGCTCAATTACAAACAGTTATGCAACTGCAAAATACTGTGCACCTGTAATGTTTAAAAACAAATCATATTTTTTTCATAAAAACAAAAAACTTGATCCCGTCACACTCACTAATACCAAAATTACTAAAACCTCACGTATTAGTTACGTAACGTTACCTCTTGACCTCCATTGCCGAGATGCAAACGCATTGCTGCAAGGGAGTAAGGGAAACACGCATACTGACCCACTGCCATCGGTAGGGACAGCCTTGAGGGACAATCTATTTGAGTGTGGAGCTGATGTCTGTTAGGAAACCCTCAGAGGTTCGTGGAAGTCAGGCCGCCAGCAGCAGAATCCTGGCCGAAATCCACATTTCACTTGATCGTGACCATCTGAACATACCTGGTAGAGACTCAACCAAAGGTACACAACCAAGCAAGTTTCAAGTAAATCTGTTTTATGGTTTTGGAATAGAAATGAATTTCCATGGCAATCTTCATTCACTAACATTGATAGAATATATGCATCAGCCAACAAGCATACGATTTAAAAAAAATCTATAACAAGAGGATTGTGTAAACAGCCTATGCTCAGCTGACCTAGAGACTCGTCCCTTTTGCAGCTCTGTGAACTTGGATTAGGATCAAGGCAACCCATGTACTGAATAAGTCTGACCTTTCTGGAAGAAGACTAATATGTGCAACATCAAGGTCCGAGTGCAAATAGGTCTCAGGTTATAGCACTGAAGAGTACAATTCATGTATATTGTACTGCAACCTCTGAAATAAGGTCAAGGCCATTCATGTAGTGTCTACGCGTGACCTTCATAGAGAAACATTAACATGCGTAACATCAATGTCCAAACTCAAAATACATCTTAAGTTAACAAGTGAACAACACATTTGATGTCAGTTGCCCTGTGACCTTGGGAATGAAGTGAAGGTCTCTCATGTGCTGTCTGAGTGTGACCCTTAAAGAGGATCATTACCGTGTAAATCATGAAATTATACGATCAAATAGTTCTCACGTTAGCATCTGTTGAGTTAAATACACTTTAGTGACCCTGTGACCTTGATAATGAAGTCAAGTTCACCAATCCACTGTGTAATTCCCGCTGTGGTGCCCTCAAGTGTTCCCATGCAATTTTTAATCAATTGGCCAAGTCGATTTGGTGAAGAAAACTTTTTTTAAGATTCGTCCAAAAAATGAAAAAAATAATCTAATAATCACTGGAGCATGACTATTGCCACAAATGTAGTAGAGATCCACCAGGTATATATCTCCACCAAGTCTGAAGTGAAATTAGACAGTGGCCTTGGGGAACAAATCGCTCAAAATCGGCAATCCACAGCAGTGCCACCTAATGAAAAAAACTGTGTTTCACAACACAACGAACAATTACACAAAGTTTCAGCTCACACAAAGTTTCAGCTCAGTATAAGGGACAGTTCTGCACAAAAGTCGAAAATAGCAAAAAACACACAAAAAGTCATCAAAAATAGAAAACAAATTGCAGCGCTACCTCGTGAACAAATTTATAACTAAAATTTTTTCCGATGTCAAAGCATTTGGGTGAGCGGTTTCGGAGATTTTTTTTTTTAGATTTTCCAAAAATTAGAAACAAAATAAATAAATAAACAAAAAACTACCCAAAAGCACTGAAACATGACCATTTGATCAAAAATGGTAGACACCCACCCAAGGTATATTGGCAACAAGCTTGAAGTGAATCTGCTCAGTGGCTTTGGAGAAAAAGTCGCAATTGTGAATTGTGGATGCCGACGGATGACGGAAGACAGACGTTGGGCAACGGATTGATAGGTGAACGGACGGATGGACGGCAGATGTCTAACCAACACAGAAGCTAAGCTGAGCTGACTAATCAGTCAGATGATGTGTATTTTCAATTGCTGTCATGTATGTAACTCAATATACACTTATTTGAACTCATAGGCCATTTGAAGTTTACTGGTGCACAATTATTAGCTGCAAAGGGGCTTCTTTCCTGATTTGTTAAGTTAGATGCAGTATTAGTATGAACTCTCATAACAGTGGTGTTACAGCCCGAACTCTCTACACTCCATAAGGAAAACTATCACTGTCTAACCTATAAACATGCAGGTACTTTTCTGTAGAATGTTGACATAAGCTGTCACAGCCTAAATAAGTTAAAGGGTCTTCAACTGCTAACTATCACGACATATTTCGGGGTCTCTACCTGTGCATGTCTCTCTGAGTAGCGGCTCTTTGTCTAAGCAAAATATTCAGCAAAGACAACCCACATAACAATGAAAAATACATGAACGTGTCAACGCATTAGTTAAATAAGTGAAGCTTTGTTTTACATACAGAGCTTCACTATGAATGAAGAATACCTGTCAACCCAAACATAATTGCAAAGTTAGCATACTACACGTTCAAATTACAATAACAATAAGATAATGATTATAATAATAATAATAATGATAATAATAATAATAATAATAATAATAATAATAATAATAATAATAATAATAATAATAATAATATTAATAATAATAATAACAATAATAACAAAATAATATTAATAATAATAATTGTGATAATAATAAATATAATGATGATGATGATGATGATGATGATGATGATGATGATGATGATGATGATGATGATGATGATGATGATGATGATGATGATGATGATGATGATGATGATGATGATGATATGCATCATCTTTTCATTTTGGAAACTAAATCCAGGCCTTCAATAGGATCGAATTATGCGCTAGGTGCTACAAGATATGTACCTGTGTCATGTCAAGGCAATTATCTTTACGTTTGAACAAAGCAGTTAAAATTGTGTCATTCATGCTGTTGACGTTCTTAAATTTCAGGACAAGAGTATAGTATCTTGTATGGATGATTCATTTCGTAGTTATATACTAACGGCGCGTACATGTACGTAATTTGATGTAAAACAGTTTTTAGAGTGTTCTTGATAGACTACATGCCCTATGAGGCTCTCAAAAGGGAACATGACTGTGTTTGCAAAATTGATTCGCATACGTAAACCTTGCGGAAAAGGGCAGTGATGTAATCTATATGTGACGAGACAATTGAAGTACTACTGAGACTTGTAGAATATTTATAATTTTCCACCAAAATGCCAACTCTAACATCAACATTCCTCCATAATGTGTTACCTTCAATTTTGGAAGGTCCAGGCAACGGTTATATATATATATATATATATATATATATATATATATATATATATATATATATATATATATATATATATATATATATATTTATATATATATATATATATATATATATATATATATATATATATATATATATATATATATATATATATGTGTGTGTGTGTGTGTGTGTGTGTGTGTGTGTATGTGTGTGTAGCTGAAAATTCTCCAAACATAGTTGAAGTTGGATACATCATAGCAGCACAAAAGGAATAGACAGCATATTGAAATACACTTCAATCAATTTTCAAGCACATTTGGCCAGTGGTATGGAAGATGCACCCCAAAATGTAGTAAAAGACCAAAATAATCCACCGGCAATTGATTTCAAAATACATCACATTACAGCTTGGTTAAGGGGTAAGAGTACTTGAAACTGTCTCTGTTCAATTTTGAAGTATTGTTAGTTTATCGGTAGTTTTTGAGAAGTCGAATATGCAGTTACAGATAAATTGATAAGAGTCCCACAGATAGCCATCCATTTTTGAATTTCAGCTGACTGAAAAGTCGGTTGACCAAAGCATTACAGACTGGAAAGTTCCTTGTAATGGCCTTTGTCACGAAATGTAATTTGAGAGAAGGAATCACCTATTGCCATAAGGTTAATTCAGAGTTCCATGTTAATGGCATTTATAAGGGTGTTTCCTTTTCTCCTGAGTAAAATTTGACTGTTCATGTTAATTTTTTGTTTGTACATACTGAACGCAAATTTTGAAAATGTATCTTTCAAAACAAATCATAGAGTGCCTGAGATGCCTGGCCAGTGGTCATGGAGGTTTCAGATATTCAATCTGCCAGTTCTGTTTTCCTTAAACTGAAAGTTTTTCCCAAGTGACTTAACAACCATCAACAATTTATCTCCAGACAAACAGTTCTTTCCGTATATAACAGGGTTACCACTGACATTTAATGAACTGCCCAGCACAGTCATCCACATACCTGATAGAGACATGTTTGGTAATTTAAATACGAATCCAATAAGGGTTGTTGACAATGTAGCTAAACTGAACATAATGATCAAGGCACAGTTGGCAACCAACTGCGTGTCAAACCCCGCCCGACCACTTGCAAACCTGGTACTTTGCACACTAACCAGAATACTTATATACACTATAATCACCATAGTTATGCTGATTACCACGAACCATACAGAAACAAGGGGCAGGTTAAAATACGGCACCCCAGCTGTGTCATAAATAATACAAAATCTATGTTCTCCTTTGTAAAAACTATCTAAGAAACTAAGAAGAAAGGTGTACGTGCAGAAGCAAAAAACTAAAACCACCCACGTAAATATATACGCTATTTTAAAAGAAGATTTGTCGACATACTTAACACGAAGTGGGTATTTTACAGCAATGAATCTTTCAAACATTATAGCTAAGGTTGATATGACTACAATTTCCATTGACACATAGGATGAGAAAATAATCATGGTGCAACCATATTCAGAGAACCATCGCTTATCTAGAGTAATGTGTCTCCCTCCAAAATAGATTCTAACAGAGGCTACAAAAGTTCTGGAAATGGCATATATTAAACCAGATACTGCCATGTTAAAAAGACAGAAGCTATGAACCAAGGAGCCTGTTCCAGATCTGACTGTATAAACTAAAAATCTCCAATTGCTTACTACTCCAAATGAACCTATTAAAATTACGGTACCTTCCATCAAGGTGTATGCTTTAATCTCATGGCACAGAGACTGGGGAACATCTTTGTCTCTGCCACAAAGAATGCTCCGGTTATGCAGGAAACAACAAAGTAATGTTCCGTCAACCATCAAAAATTCAAGGTTCTCCATGGTTTTTAGGTCATGGAGGAATTCCTGAGGGTAAAAGGCAATATTGTTATGTAGCAATGTAAGTGAAACAATACTTTCTAATCCTCTAAAGCTTCGTGGCTGCATGCTTCGGATCGTGTTGCATGAGATATTGAGCTCTTTAAGACCTGTAAGACCAAGAAAAGATCCCTCATCTATTACGTTTAAATCAAAGCCTTGTAAAGTAAGTTTTCCTATTGATACAAGACCTTGAAAAGCTCCATAATATATAGCTTTTAGAGGATTTCCATCCAAAAAAAGGCTGTTTAATTGATGCAAGCCATAAAATGTTTTCAAGCTCAAATCAGACAGTTTATTATGTTTTAAGCTTAGCGATTCAAGTTGTGGTATTGATACAAAAAATATTGGATATATGCACTTTAGTTTATTAAATGAAATATCTAGTTCCCTTAATCGTGGAGCGTGAACTGTGGTAGATTTTAACAACGACATGTGGTTGTCCGATAAAAACGCGTATGTGGAATATTGGATGGCTTTTCTTGGAAATAAAGTTATATTTTTAGCAATACAATTTAATGCGTAACCTGAACAAGTACATATTTGTAATGACTGACACGGAAAATGGACACAAGTAGCTTCGTCATCATGAAAATAGTTGCAATGGATTATTCCATCACATACTTCTGTCACGTGCAGGCATGTTGCGCCATGCTTACATCTTAACATAAAAGGGCATATGTTATTTCCGTTGCATATCGTTTCTTCCTCTCCATTTGGACAATCCCACTTCCGGTCACACACAAGCCTAAGTGGTATGCAGTAAGATTTGTGACATTTGAATTTGGCAGAGCACGAATAAAGCTGGCAGTATTGAAGGTGTGTACCCCTAAGACAGAACATAAGATTACCACTGTGGTCAATATCATAGTTACACAGCACCCATTGTGGAAAGGAGAACATTTTATCTTGCATGCAAGATATGAAAATTAAGCGATGCAATCTCTCTGAAAAAAAAATCCTCGTAGAGTTGCTTCCAAAAGGGATTAAGGTATAACTGGTGTGTGTCTGCAAAGTTTCGTGATATGTAAAACCACATGTATCTTCATCTGAACCATCAGGGCAGTCTACACGGTAATCACATTTTCTTGATATCGAAATGCAGCCTTTTTGTTTACATTGAAAATACAATATTCCACATTTACATATTCTTGACAGACATTCTTTGCAGAAGGAGCTTTTTACACCAGACCGATAAGGGTTTCTTATTGCACACATATGTTTACAATCATTTTCGTCTGATTTATCTACACAGTCATATTCACCATCACAAAGATTGATTTGAGCTATACATTCTTTATTGACGCATTCAAACTGACCTGCTGTACATATCTCTTTTAGTGTACGAATGTCGCGAAAACATACATTTACTTGATCCATAGAGTCACTCGACCTTTTGATGAACACTTTCGGATGGTTCTTAGGGAAAATAAAAAAGCTGTTATTACGACCATCTGTCTGTACGTCGGAGACGAATGTGTCAAAATAGATATATTTTGACCACCTTGAATGTTTATTACGACCTCTATTGAAAATATAGGTGCTAGGGTGAAAATAAATGTATTTTGACCACGCGTAATTACCTCTCCGGAAGAACATAACAACAATTCTCCTGATAAGGTCAAAAACATCCCCTAAGGCTATCAGCGTTTGTAAGCACATTTCTGTGAATGTGCTTAAAATATTCACATTTTTCACATCAAGGCAGCATGTATCTAAATACGTTGTGTTTAAATGAATGATACTGAAACAATGTTTTCCGATTCTATGCAATCCAAGTGAACAGTATTGTAAAAAGTCCTGTTTATTATAAGCATCAGAATAATTCAAAGCAGGAATAAAGGTAGTTCCGTTTGGATAATCTTCACAAATATAGAGAGAATAAGGAACAGCTTTGTCACATTGCAAAGTGATCCATGTTGTCTTAACGGCAGTAGAAGTCGTGAACCATAGCATTGCCGCACAGAGTGTACTGTTTGTCCATACCGGATGTTTCAGATGTAAGCGTCGAGAAATAAAACTGGTGTCTGCATATAGCGGCCGAGCTGAAGGCCCATATCCTTTGGCCAAGTTTATTTCAATATCCTGGTATGCACTGTTGTGCCATGCAGAGAATACAAGTTTTCTATTAGTCACCCACTTGGCTCCCTTTATCTGCAACGAACAAATTTATATTAACACTACTATATAATTCGGCCAGGTCTTGACTTTAATAAAGAATGCATCAAAGCTTGAACCCTTTGATCCAAGTTTTTACCTGGAAATCAATATAAAGGAGCTAAAGTAAGGGCATAACAGAGGCTGTGAGAGACTAAGGTCACGTGTTCAAATGATGAAAGTTTATCCTTAAAAAATGAAGTCCAAAATAAGTCATAGGTCAAAAGTTAACTCGTTGTTTCAGCTAGTCATGAGGTTAATGGCTACTGCTGTGATGTTTCCACGTCTGGAGCAAACATGTACATAGAGGCCCCTGAGTAGACCACAAGCTTATGATAGCTACGCATCTTCCACGGAACTGTCTTGCGCCCCACTCAGTCAACCATTCACACACGTGTGTGTTGGGGGCGGGGGGGGGGGAGGGGCTGTTCTGACTGCATTTCTTATGGCGGCCACTACTGACTCCAACGCCACAATTTTAGTGAACATTAAAGGTGAATTAAAATTGATTTCAGATGATGTTACCTATGTCAATTGTTTGTGTGATAATAGGACAATATGGTGAATTTGCGCATGCCATATACTTTTTAATTTGTGCTCCCAAGTATGTCAATATTTTAAACCTTACTTAGTGTGGGTTTTTGTTAAATTACTGTTTAACAGCTAGCTGCCACCTTAAAATTTTATGGAGGTTTTCCACTTCCGTTTTAGAAAAAAAATTTGTTTTTAACAGGTCGCTGAATCTTTGCCCTGAATTCAACCCTTTTTCCTCTTAGGGTAGGTGTTCCTGAAAAAAAAAAAAACCAAAAAACCATAATAATGTCGATAAAGGCTACAGTGATTTTTTGAACTGTTATTAGAATATACGTTGCCACCTGAGATGTTTTTCTTACTCCACTTTTAAAGATCAAAAGATCAAAGTATTCCCAGGAGAGCAGGTCTATCCCATCAAGTGTCATGTATGAGCATAGAAATTAATGTACACAGTTTTCTCAATCTGGGGACACGGAAGAGGATCACGTCAAACTTTTGCATGTAATGCAACATTATTAGTATAAACGAAAGAACAAAAAAGCATGCCTGGCAGATTTATTGACACGTAATGGTCTCGTACTACTATTAGAATACCGAACAAACAATAAAGGGGTGCCACTGAAGTTACAACACCCAGGAACATATGATGTAAGTTGCAGATTAAAACGGCTGTAATAATGCATGTAGATTCCAAAAATCATGTCACACATAAAGTAAATATTCTCCACTTCAAAATATCTTTACAAGTCTTCTAACTTTAACACATATTTCGGGCTCAGAGAAGAACATTTTTGGCTGTCAGCTAAATTGGAAACTTTCTCGAATGCTGCCGGGCTACATCTGAAAAATAGGTTCTCCGATCAGAATGAAGTTCATACCCCAAATTAACATGGCTTTTCTTTTTCTACTTCCGAGCAGAAAGGACACAGTGTGTCTGCTACAAACAGACCTTCAAATTTGTTTCTAATCTGATTTCACCCTAGGGGAATGTCGCTAAGCCCTTCGTTCGCTTCTTTTGGCGAAAACTGCTTTTTACGTCATGATACGTGTCGACATCCCCTTGAAACAATATGCATTTAACTGATTTGTTTCTCTCCTGACCTCTGATGACTTTTTCCTTTGCAGTACAGAATACCAGAACTGTTCTCCTGTTTCTTCTGAAACCATCATGCAGCATCTCTTTCGTGTGAAAATGGTAGTTTATATCTCCTAGATGCTGAATTGACTAATCATTAAAATTCGTTTTAAGAGGAGAGTACCATCTTTTTACCTATTTAAACGCAAAACAAACACGGTTTTTCACGGTCGTAACCTGCAGACTAACCTTACAAGTCTGCTGCAGCATAACATAATATCATTGTTCACGAACACTGAATTTCCACCCCATGTTCCCCGCGAAAATAGCATGAAAATAATATTCTGTGGCACTCCGCTCAAAAAAAAAAAAAAAAAAAAAAAGAAGAAGAAGAAGAAGAATTCCACTCATCCCTATCCCACTGTGGCAACTTTGCGCTCAGCATGCCCACAGCCCCTGCTGGTCTTGCCACTTAGCAGGGTCATGGGAGCCCTAATAAGGACTACCTTCTCCCTTTTCTTCTAAGTTTGCCCTCTGTTCTCTTCAGCGACCATCCTAAGATATTATAACCTACTCTCCCAGCACTGCAACAAGAAGCTGCATATTTTCGCAGTGTGAGCCACAGATCTTGAAGCTTGATCTTGTGCAGCGGTGATACAACCTTAGTGAAACGACATTCTGCACTGTATCGTTCATTTATCATATATGAAAAAAATAAAAAAATAAGGAGTTCTTCTGTCTGTCTTTTCCATTTTTTCTCCTGTTCGTCCCTGCTTTACTTATTTTTCATTCGTTTTATCTCTCTTACAACTAAGATGGTACAAACGATTTTTCCTTGGGTATTATAAGTTCAAAAACATCTTTATCATTATAATGATGAAACATGGGGAACTTTTTTGTACATGGCTGTCATATACTGCAACGGGGAATCGGTAGCAAATGAACATGTGTAGGCAGTCAATGTCCCAATGTTAAAATTCATGTTGGCAGAGTTGCCAGTTTAATGATTGGAAGCCGCAGGAGCCAAATATGGGACACCGTGGGAAAAAATGAACGTGAAGTGTTGGACAGACATAATTGTATTTGTGTCTTTTTGCCCAGAACCACTTCCTAGTAGTCAATATCCTATTCCGCAGTTCGAACTCTTTACTCTCCATAAGCTAACCTGTCCCTGTCTAACCTGTATATATATGGAATTACTATTATCTACATTGCACACGTTCCTCTGTAAAATTTTGACATAGGCTGTATCAGCCCAAATAAATTAAAGGGTCTTCAGCGGGTAACTACTCAACATGTTTCGGAGCCTTTTACCCGTACATGTCTCTCTGAGTAGCGGCTCCTTGCCTAAGCTAAATATTCAGCAAAGACAACCCACATAATAATGAATAAATTTGAACTTGGCAATTGATGAATAAGCTAAATATGTGAAGTTTTGCTTGTAAATGCAGAGCTTCATATCAAAGAAGAATACCTGTCAAACAAACCATAATTACCAAATTTTCATAGTACAGGTTCAGATAAGAACAGTTTGACTTACCCCTGAACCAAAATGTACCCTTTCTAGCTGGACAGCTTTTCCTAGTTAAACCATCCGCCTATGTTTAACTGAAGTGGAAACAAGCTGGGGCATTATATTCAGTCCCAGTGATTGTAATATAAGCAGTTGCAGCTAGACCACCTGTACAAACAAAGGAAAATCCTAACAAGGACTGCAACAATGTACATCCTGTACCAGAGATGTAAAACAAACTCCATGATGACACCAACTCCTCAAACAATTAAGCTCTATTTAACTGCCAACCCTGAGTCAATGTGTCAATTTAATGTGTCAGGTTTGTGACACTTGAGAAAATACTGTCAATTTTGAGTAATTTTTTAATAGTGAGTAAATGTGCATTTAGGCATGTCAGAGAAGAATGGAAGTCATTAGCATTTATGCCAAAAACATGCTATCAAAACAATTTTTCTTAACAGGATTTTAAGTACAATTAGGCAAACATGCAACTGCCGTGGGCTGCTTCTTGCTACCTGTAGCCCCTTGGGGTTTACCTAACAGAAAACATGTAAGCCTAAAATGTCTGATAGTGAATATTAAAACAGAAAGATGCCAAAAGATAAAGTCAAGTAGCAAAACAGACAAGTCCAAAAACTGTAGATTATTGCGGCCAAACTTTCTAATAATCTTTGGATGTTAACAGTAGAATTATAGAGCAATTCAGAAAAGAATGGAAGTCTTTTGTATTTATTTCAAGAGAATGCAATGAAAATATTAATCAGATATCAAGTACAATTAGGCAAGCTTGTAACTGTCTTAGGCCGCTTCTTGCTACCTGTAGCCCCTGGGGGTTTACCTAAAAGAAAACAAGCCAGCCTAAAATGTCCGAAAGGTGAACGTTTAAACATAATGGTGTCAAAAGATAAATTTAAGTAGCAAAACAGGCAAGTCTAAAATCTCTAAAATTATTGAAGCCAAACTTTCTAACCATCTCGGGATATTTACAGCAAAATTTGTAGAAATATTTGATCAAAAGTACACCTTTGAATCCTCTTGACTCAAGTTTATTGTAAATAAATTTGGTTCTTGATGCAAAGTCCTGAAATTTAGAACAAATACGACCAAATCTCAAAATTTGTGACAAAAATGTATTATATCCAATAGTATCCGAAATATTATTGTCCGGGAAAGAATAATTAACTACTTCAAAGTTAAACTCATCTATTTTGTGATAGACTTTAATACAAAACCTGTCATTAGTGACCTGAATATCGAAGTCTAAAAACACATCTCTGAAACCATCTGAATTGTTACCCTCCAAAGGGATATCTTTTGGGTAAATTTCCTTAGCAATTTCACTGACATTTTGTACATTTACACAAGCAATGTCATCAATATATCTTGCGTTGTTTGATAATTTTGTAGCCATTTGAAAGTCCTTTTTCATCAATTTATTCATATACTTAAATTCAAGCCAGGTTAAATATAAATCTGCCAGTAAAGGGGAGCAGTTGCTACCCATTGGATTTCCTTTTATTTGTTGAAAAACCAGTGGTCCGCATTGAACAAAAGTATTATCCAAGAAAAATTTTATAGCATCTATCAAAGTTTCAACAGTGTAAGATTTAACGTTACTTTTTGAATATTTATTGTGTGACCAATATGATTTCTTTGTAATTAATATTTATGTATAGTTTACCATTATGTTTAAAGATTTTGCTAATTAATTCTGAAAGTGAACTTTTGACTTCACCTATGGGTAGATTTGTGTACAGAGTAGAAAAATCAAAACATTTGATATTTTTTGCCTTTACATCTTTGATTTTAGATACAAACTCGGAAGAATTGTTAATACTCCAAAAACAATTTATTTCACAGTTTCTAGAAATTGCAGGACAGTATTTACGAAAATGATTCCTAATTGCAGTCAAACACAATGTTACTTCTTTTGATAATTGCTTTGTAGTACATTTTGAAGCACCAGCTATGAATCTAGATTTAAAAGGGTTTTTATGTAATTTGGGTATCCAGAACAAAAGTGGAATAGAGGAGTTCTCTTCAGAAATTTTGATATTAAAATTCCTTTTCATCTCATCTTTATGTGCATCTATCAAATTATCAATGGATTGTTTGTGTAATTTATAAACGTCATTTCCTCTTATGTCTGAAATATTGTTTATACCAAGTTCCTTTTTTAAAACATCCAGATAATATTTTTTGCAGATGATCCCAAAATTGTTACCTGCCTTATCTATGTTAGTGACTACTAATCTATCTTGTAGTTCTTTGACTGCTTTAGAAACTTCAGGCTCTTTTAGATTAACCGTATTGAAATTCTTAATGTGGGATTTGTAACGATGAATTCTATTTCTAAAGACTCTTTTCAAGTTTGATAACCATCCTTCAAATTTCTGAAATTCCATTTTTTCTTTCTTTGCCCATTTCATACAGTAGGAGTCGAGTGCATCACATGTATCCTGAAAAATTCTGTCAATATTCAACTTGGGACATATCCGAAATTTTGTACCTTTTTTCATTATTTCTTTTAAACTTGAATTTTGTATTATATCCAAGTTACCTGTAAATACATGTTTGTGGTGTGCATCAACAAACGTTTTTTTTTATATATATTTTGTGTTGGCTTGAAAGCTTATAAACTTTGCTGGCAACTATTTTGAAAGCCAAATTTGGTTCAATATTTGTCTCTTGTGCAAACTTATATGCCCCATTGAATTGGCATATATCGGGCCTATTTAGCATCACATTTACTGAATATCTGGAGCTGTTGACAGGTTCGTAAAATCTTTTGCCTTACAGATACCAGAAACTTGGATGGTGTTTAAAATTCAATAAATGTATAGCATGCGATGATAGGTAAAAGCTTTATATTGGATCAAAACATGTTGGAAGTGGGCTTGAATTATGTTTTGAGGCAGTTTCTTATAGTATATGTGTACATATTAGAACAATGTATAGATGACAACCAGTCATTAACAAACGTATTGCTATCTTACCATTCTGTCATATCTGAGCCCTAGGTGAACAACGCTAGTAGTTAGCAAAAGAAAAGCAAAAGCATTTCTCATAATACCATGCCTTTGGTGCCAAAATGAGTTAAGAATATTATACTCTGCAAGGGTCTCAGTAGTAATTAAATATCGTTTTGTTTGTATGCAGTCTCCGCTTGCACTGATCCAACTTATGTTGTAATATCTATTTAATTTAACTTCAGACAACATTATTCCATATCTAAGGTACACACCACCTGTCCCGGATATGATGTCATGTGATGTGAAACTTTTAACTAAGTTTGCTGAGCGACTGGATACATAGCTCATACTCATGTTTATAGCGCATTTATGTCCCGATTCACGGAGCTGATGCATGTGCCAGTCATACTTTATGAGAAATCTCAAACGATCAGTCGCACGTGTCTGAAACAAAGACGTATCAATGCAAACAGATGATGTACGGTTTCGCCATATAAATAGTACACGATTACACCCTCGACAATTAACGGCACGCCAGATAGTTCGCCAAGTACGGATATGCCCCAAATTTCCAGCATCCATTTCCATCTGAAGATAAAATGAAGGCTTGCAACTTTGAGAAAAACACAGCTTTCTTCCATGTATACCTTTATGTTCATGATAGAAAATGAAGAAACGAGGGAACCGGACATAGAATATATAACCAATCGTAAATTTTGTGTCTCTCTCGATTCGTATTGTACCACCTTGTCTTACGTCGTAAGCCCTTGTCAGGTGGATAGGGATAAATGGGTCAAGATGACCTTTTACCTGCACGGAATACGCGTCTCGGTTTATGGTTCCCAAGCCAATTCTCTGGTCTAATATATATAAATACGTCGTCAATTTCATCTTTGTAAATGGCCGAGAAAATCTTGTATAAGCTCTGTGTAAATTCTCCCTAAATTTCATTTCTGCTCTCTTAAATGAAAATGCTTGATACTCTGCATGACCTTTGCGAGTTACCCATTTCCAAAACCCGATTCGTAAAGAGGTGATGTTATAATAGGATGTTGGCAAATCTGAATTTACAGTCATTGAACATTTGCCAACCTTTGGAAAACTGGTGTCGGATGGTACATAGTATACGCAACCACATTTACCAACCGTTATACTTTTAGAAACAGTTGGAATAACGAGGTATGGTGAACCATCTTTAAAAGTTCGCAGAAATGAATTGACGCTGCCACATGGGTTAGGAAAGCCCTTGCACTCTGTGACAAGAACTTTTATTCGAAAATGTATATAAAGTGCAGGTCTATACAGGTAAGCAACAATAAGAAATCGATTGGTGGGCGATACAATGGGTAATCCTTTGCGTGAATTCATAT
Source organism: Hermodice carunculata (assembly GCA_964020975.1). Lineage (NCBI taxonomy): Eukaryota > Metazoa > Annelida > Polychaeta > Eunicida > Amphinomidae > Hermodice > Hermodice carunculata. Next base: position 14,939,643 of record OZ026621.1, read on the forward strand.
ACAGAGAACGATTAGTACAAGTTTGCAGAATTGTTTGATACTGCTTAGTGTCCTGTTCCTGAGCAGACAAAGAAATTCCACCGTACAAACATTGTTGATTTGGCCCCGAATAGTCAAAACCCAAGAATTCTATTTGGGGAAACAATTTGGAGAGGATATTGGTTGATATGTTAATTTTACAGAAAGCTCTAGTTTGCCCTTCTCGCAACGTCAAATTGACGATAATATCAGTATGGATCACGTGGTCGATATTTAAAATGTCATTTTGTTGACCACTCAAACAATCAAGAATAGGACGACTATATATATCGTGATCAGTCGGCTGAAAGGTTTGTACCTGGAAAAGGAGACGGAACTTTGCTTTGGCACTGAAGTTCATGAAAGAAACAACGGTGCAAGATATCCCCATAGCAACTTCTCTGCGGGGTGTCAGAACTAATTTTGATCCAACAACGTAAGTCTCGCTATATATGGGTTTTTCTGCATGCAAAGGACCATCGTATGAATCAACAATTACAGATAAGGGTAAATTTGACACAAAAATCCCTCTATATATCATAACATGGTTAGTTATACCTTGAAATGTGACAACAAAATAACTCCTTTCAATACTTTTGAGGGGAACATAATGCAGAAAGAAAAACTTCATATTTTGTTTGTTGTCAGGAACCCAGACGTACCTTGTGTCATTATATATATTAATGTGCTTTGTTACATGAAACAAGATTGATATCCTCACGTCGTCTGTGTACTGTTTAAGGGTAACAAGCTGCACAGTTAAACTATTTTGATAGGAATCTGTTTGCAAATTTTCAAACCTGCCGCAGTATGTTATTTGGTGCGCCACGCCCTGGCTTCCGAACAACAATATTGCTTTCATGTCGTTCATCCAGCTCTCAAAGACACGCACATGTTGAAAGTAGCAATCCGGACTATAATCTGGAATAAGTAAATCTTGTACAAGTCTTATGCCATATCCAAATGGGACATAGATATTCCACTGCACTTTTCCATATGAATTTTGTGTTTTTCCATATGTTATGGAACCACAGGGAGCGTTGTTTGGTGTTCGTCGTAGAGCCTTGAAGCAATGACTTGCAAGAGGCATGACATAGCGGTAGGTGCAAAGTCCAACATTAATCTTCAACGGAAGCCAACGGAGACTTAATGCGAGACAGATCAATTTGCTTCGATATTTTTTTGACAAAATCTCATGCAGTTTTGAGACAATATATGGTTTTAAAGGTAAGCGTATTATTTTTAACGTATGCCGTAGTACTGTTTGATAAACCCCAATCATAGTTCCACGTCCTCTCATGTACATCTCTATGTCCAGTGCACTGCGGTGACTCCTGACAGTGAGGGGTGTAACCTGCCTGAAGAACACAACTTCGTCCAGTCCTCCAACCAGTTTTAGTAAAGGGCAAGTAAAGGTATATGAATGACATTGTATATCGTTAACTGGATGTAGCGTGAATGTAAAAATGATGGATGAAAATGAATTTGTAACAATTTTACACTTTATGCTGTTACTTTTAATGCTCGGTTTCAGCGATCCACAAGGAGCAACTATGGTCATTAATGATGAAATTACGTTGGATTTTTTCAGGCTCATAAAGCAGCCCTTGGTGCTATTGGACAAAATAGAAAAGTGCAGGTTCTGAGCTGTTGTTAAGTGAAACGATTGCCGTTGGCTACCAAGCTGAAGAATGAATGAACTAAGGTAATCCAGAATGTTTCTATCAAAGCTATATCGACGAGAAACCACCAGGATGTTGTGTTGGTGCACGTCCGTTTTATCTGGCATGATGCATACCATTGCACCAAGCAATATGCAAATCAGCAGTAGCATCGTTCTTTAGATGATACACTTATCCATATATATATATGTATGTATGTATGTATGTATGTATGTATGTATGTATGTATGTATGTATGTATATATACATATATATATATATATATATATATATATATATATATATATATATATATATATATATATATATATATATATATATATATATGAGGGGGTTATGCCTTAAAACGCAATATATCCACCTTGCACAGTTTCAGCACAAATTGTGGTGGTCGATTATAGCCTGTTTTTTTTGACGATATTAAATGTATCAACGACCACATGGGTGCCATATGCCGGAATGAGTACGAGTTCTGCAACATGGTATCCTATGCAAGCCGGCTATGCGCTTAAGCCTGTATGGAATTTATACACATGTTTTGAAGAAGAAAAATCGAGTCAAACACGATATATATATATATATGAATAAGTATAAAAGTATTTTTTTTTTTTGCGTTTCAGACGCCACCGGCTTCACCATTTTAATGCATGGTCAAGCTACACAATGCATAGATGTTGAAATAATATTCAGTCCATTGTAATCTTGACGTCATCTGTTATTATAGTGAAATCTATAAGCATAGGAGCATATTATGACGTTCATTTATTACGTTCGTTTCAGGCGTATTATATATATATATATATATATATATATATATATATATATATATATATATATATATATACATATATATATATATATATGACTGAACATTCTCATTATCATTTAATGACTGAACCTCCTTGAGATTGTTTTCATGAGCGTGTGACGAGAACTGTTGAGTGACATTTTTGATGAAGCGCGTTAGCCAGTCAACAAGTTCCCTTCATAAGCTCATGAAAACAATCCAAATGAAGTTAATTATCATATTCACACTTTTCGCTAATATACAAAAAATAATTAAAAAGTTTCACTTTGCTTAATAGTTACAAGTGCTATATGCTGATCTAAAAAACATCTTTTCTTCCCCATTAAACAAAAAGTTTAGCGCCAACCACGCCCATCTCTGGTTACCTGACAACCAGCCGAACATAAAATTAAAACAAACACTAAACACAATGTGCCTTTGCACTAATACTAACACCACTTCTGTTACTTCGAATGTATCTACAACTGACGCGATCAGTGAAAGGGGGGGGGGGGGTGCAAACGGAGGGAAGGTGGCCTACGGTTCAACGCAGCGCGACGATGTTAAACGCGCAGTTGTGGAATGTGGAGTTTGAAATCATTCCAGCATTATAATTTGATTTGTTTGGCTCTGCCATCCTTCAAACTGTGACAAGAGAGCACTGGATGTACTGTAAGCAGCTGCGTCTATGGGAGAGTGGCTGATTCATGACGGGAGACAAGTGTGCTAGAGGCATTGTAAACATGTACATGACCTACACCTGGAGCGCCGCTAACGTCGGCAATATCAACAGAACCTGAAGCTACACGGAACAGGGCAGCACTGTGAGCCTGGCTTTTGTTGCTTAGAGGAGGATCAAACAATGGAGAGTTATCGATTTACCGTAAGCGAACGTCCTGCTTACGAGTAGCATGTAAATGTGTTACGTGACTTTGTGCATGGAAGAGAGGTCCAAGAGCAACGTGTAGTCCCACACTGAAGTATCCAGGTGGGAATATTGACTGCTCTTGGACATGTGTACTAAAATGCTATTATGCACTTGTACTTACTTACTTACCATGTACTTATCTTTATTTCTTGTGTGTAGAGTGTGATAAGGCAGCCCGTGCGAGGGCAGCACTGCATTCAAAAATAGCCTATCTGTTTTCTTTTTAGCCCGTGTGAGGGCACAACATGCTTTGTATTTTGCCCCTTGAGGGGGTATGTATACAGTAAAGATTATTTATTTATGGGCGTGGTTATTTCGTCCTGACTGTGGTTATATTCAGTTTAAGATCCGGCGGTACGCGAGCGACCCTGCCTCTCGTCAGCAATATATTCAGCAGATAAATAAAGCTGCTCAAGCAAGAATTTAATCATGAAATAACTATAGAAATATAGCAACCTGCTGTTCACATTGAGTAATTGCACATATCACGGCGTAAACTTTGAAAGGATAAGAATTATACATAGAAGTTCACAAAAGTGGCATGACTACAGCAGCCCTCAATCGCCACGTTTAGGATCGATCTCAAATACAACATGAAGGCGTGAATTATGCAGGCCTACGCATTTACCACGCCTCTGGCCGCCAATGACCCATGGCGCTATGGGAAATTAATAAAAGCCTGTTGTCACTTGCCCAGTTTTCGATCAATGAATTTGAGTAACTTTTTCTCGCACCTAAACTTTACCTACGTACAAGAAATTCGCACTTTTCAATTTAGATAAGTGATATTTTCCTTTTCATTTTATCTTAATTGTGGACTGAATCAAGAGCTTCTCCTCGACGCTCTTTGACGCGCTTCGAAGAAAGAAATCTACATGTGTTGCCTTTCACAAAGGCAATGCTTATAATAATAATAATAATAATAATAATAATAATAATAATAATAATAATAATAATAATAATAATATCTTTAATAAAAAACCCATGGTTGGGGAAAGTAAAATCATACACAGATAAATCAATACAGGCATGATACCATAAATTATACAGCAATTCACATACAAATAAATAAATAATAAATCAATAAGTAAGAAAATAGGGAAGCCCGACGCTTGTGTAGCTCATGAAACAGGGGCCACACTCTTACGGTAGGCTGGACCAACGTGAGAGCTCGGGAACAAAGAGAGCTCAAAGGTCGAACCCCCACCTTGTAACTGTAACTTAATCACTCATACCGATAATTCGAAAATGCAAATTAATAATATATACTGGCAATATTGACAACTTTATGAGCCCCGCTATCTGTGTTTGTTCTGGTGGCGTCCATCCTTTCGTTTGTTTCTCCCACCACGCTGCTCATCAAGTCCCCTTGGACTTGATGAACGGTGGTTCATTGGAGTTGTGCTGTCAAGTCAGTCCTGTGTTTCCGTCTTTTCTCCACAAGAGGGATTAATATAGGGCTTTGCCCTTCTTCCCAATTGTTTTTCTTTTGGAAATAAAATACGTTTAAACCAACCCCCACCTTATCAGAGAGGGACTCCAGCCATTAACCAATCGAGATTGGCTGAGAAACATCAAGTAATAAAGTGCCTGGAGCACAGACCGACCTCGCCACACACCCGAGCTAAAAAGCTCGAGTGAGCAGCAAAGCCAATCGATGCTCCAGAGAACTCCTATTATTATAATCTTGGTGATTCAACAGGTAACTCAACGAGTCAGTAATGCCATCTGGTGGCGTAGCCGTACATGAAAAGCCCCGATAGCACAGAAAATCAATGGATATAGCAGTAAGTTTGAATGATATTCTGTTCAGACTAGAAAAAATATACAATTCAATCTTACACAAAAACTAGTACTTTTACTTTCGCCTCCGGACTGTTAAAGTAACATAATTTTCCAATTGTGTTCACTTCATGTTTACAACGAGTCATATCGGACGTAAAGCCCGTTTGGTTTCGTTCCTATAAGGAAATTACGATAGGTGCCACGACTGTCCCCAATGGCTCAGCCCGTGAACGAACGGCATCAATTTATTTGTGTCACGTTCTCCTCAGATCTTAAACTCATTTTTCTTTTTAAGCTTCACTTATTGTGACCAGTGCAAAGCATATCCACGAGACGTATACTTCACTTTGACTTTCTACCTGAGTAACATAGTACATTTATAATTTTCCTTCCGATTAATAAATTCAAATATATTTTTGAAGTATGATCAGTTCTTCAGTGAGAGTTGAACAGCACATTCTACGTTCTTGTGCATCTTTTCCCCGTTTGAAATAGAGGTGGGACGATTACGTGTCGGTCTAGCTTTAGGGTGCACCTCCGAACAGCTTGCGGTATAAAGTCACAGGAAAGTATGAGGGTAACCCCTGAGGAGTGAGATAGGTCACGGTCGGAGAATTTCTTTTTCTCTCTGTTATTTGAGCAAATCCTCACTCCTGTGATCAGACATGAGCATTGTGTGGCGAGCCTGAAAGCCTTTATGATTATGTGTCAATCCGCCAGAGGGCGCGTAGGAGTTATGAATTAAAAAAAAAAGTGCACAGTGTACTGGCGACTGAAATTGTGATAGGGCTGCATGGCTGGGGTGAGTAATGGATGTCTTTATGGGATGGTCAAAAAAAGGGAAGCCCCTCTTCTCTCAACGTTAAGAAATATATGAAAAGATGTGACCACAGGTTGATGATGCTTCACGTAGCTTACAACGGAAGTGTACCCTACCACTCCCATAGGCACGAGCTGTGGTAAGCCCCGACCTGATAATGCATTTCCCAATGAATGTTCCGAGTCATTCCAGTAATTGTGTTGCCTTGTAGCGACAAAATTGATCCTAAGCTGAGAGTCCATCCTCACTGTGTAGAATTTATGAACAGTTCCATTTCATGCGATCACGTATGCGAGAATTATGCATTTTAGTATCAGGAATATACAATAAATGTATTATACATGCATGTATATTTCTTCGCTTGAGCATTATTCTATCGACCGTGAAGCACATATTTTCTAACGTAGGGCGTAACAGTCTGAGAATTGTGTACGTAGCTCAACAGCAGAAAGACTACTCCCATACAGATACACTACAAACACGCATACATCTGTCGACACTGATAACATCTACAACCGGGATCAAATTTCTGCTGTTTTGTTGTTGTTGTTGTTGTTCCAAACAGGCGGATTGCATATGAAGCCCCGGACACCCAGTGTTTATTACTTATACATTTAAAATGTTTGATTTAGAGATCAATATATCTTGTGAAGTGTTGGATTTTGTGATCATGCTTATAATAAGCCTGTTTTTTATAACAGAATCATCAAAGATAATTTGGCACCAGTCTTTCATTCAAACATCCCATTTAACGTTCTTCATACTCTTCCGCCCAAAGCTACCTAATTAATGGAAAAAGTATTTTTTGTTATTGTACTTTATTTGTTAATGAATTTACTTGACATATCATGGCAGCATGTGGTACTTGTCAAGTCTTACTGATTCGTGTGCCATCTATTGTCACTTGATTTACTAAAAATGCCATTTGCTTCAAGCTATGAATGTGAGGAGACAAAGCCACACTGTTGGAACTTCATGATTGTATATAACAAAGGATTTAGTGAAATATGTACAATGAGTACAAAAATGGAGTATTGTATAAGTAAAGCAGAAATTTGAAGCTCTAGTAAAGCTTTTGAAACGTCGCTACGTAAAACCCGAATTCTTGCCCATCGCGATCTTTCCTTGGTTGAGTTTTGATGATCAAATCACTGCTTATTTTACGTATGGAAATGTCCTTTGTGTCGTTTGAGATTGCAAGATATTTTCTCTCTCAGCAGAGTTGTTTTCAAAGCAAAATGTCTCATTTGTATTCCTAGAAGTGTCAAATTATTTGGTTGTCCACTTGAAATTAGTGGTTGGTCATTTGGGCTTGTAATTTTCAATTTTCATTGTCTCTTGTTGGCGATTTTCTCTTTGCTATAATGAATGGACGTTTCCAAAAAGATGAAATTCCGATTTTTATTTAACCCCCTCTCCCACTCCCGATGGTTTCTTGGAATTTTGGAAAGTTTTTTTTTTGTATATGATCCCTTATTTAACAGTCATGTTCAAGTGATCCCACTTCAATATGAAGCTTTTTCCGTTTTATTAGGAATATCAAGTGTTTGTGTGTGGTGTTTTCGTCACTGAAGGTGTTTGTGTCCTCTATTGGTCTTAAAAAAAAAACTAGAAAAATACCCCCCAAAAAAACAACACAAAGAAACAAAGAAAAAACCACCAAAAAACCCCCAAAAGTCAACAACAACAACAACAACAACAACAACAACAACAACAACAACAACAACAACAACAACAACAACAACAACAACAACAACAACCACCTCCCCCCCCCATCCCCCGTTTTACCGGTGGGCATAAATTTGTTCTCAGCTAGAAGTCTGTTCCTTGTTGAAAGTGCGTGTTCCCCCTTGTGGGTATTTACGGTTCAGTGTGTGTGTGTCAACAGAAGTCCGGATCTGGGTTTGGGTGTGTTGCTGTGCCTGTGTGTATTTTACAGGCTATATTTCTTCATCGCAACAGTGATCCCATTCTTCATATTATCACGTCACGGATGTCACAAATGGAATAAGGATGACGATACGTTGTTCCCTGTTCTTGGCAGCCACGTTAAACGGAATTTGTTACACGAATCACATTTTACAGTTACAGAAACGTCAAAACTGACAAAGATAGACGCACGATTATATTCCCAATACAGCTCGACCCCGTGATCTTATCTCAAACGTGTCTTGAATGTTTCCTCAATGATTTAATGACCGTTAAATTTTTATCTCGATTTTTTTTTGCTAACGTGTTCCAGAGCTGCAGGCGCTTGGAAACAATATCGATAAGTGCTTGCTTTGCAGTTACGGTCAATTACCAGTAAACCACACGCGCCATGCTTTCAACAGATATTTTACAAATGCAAAACATGCACTGGAAAAACAAGAAACAGGCTGCTTCACAAAAACAGCAAATTCGCGCAAAAACCTGCATGCCGATCCTCAGACGTGCTCAAAATATAATATTTCTCAGAATCAAGTTCTCATGTTTGTTGCGAACGATGGACCTGCAATAAGCCAGGTCCTCAGCGCATGCCTTGACCGAAGTGCTAGCACTTTTTTTTTGGGGGGGGGGGTGGGGATGGGGGGGATGGGGGTGGAGAATAGCAACTTACGGATGCGGGTCAAGTGCCTTCAGCCCAGGAAGGTGAAGGCCCAACACAACACTGATTCTATCAAAGCTTTCACTGTACGGAAGGTCCTTTCTGTTGGTGCAACGCTTACTCGTAAACGAAAAGACTCTAAGCATGACGAATCCCTGTCAGAGCTTCTGAAGAAACAAGAAGATCCAAACTTCCAAGATGGCAGCCTGAATCTGACAGTTTCTGGCGACAATATCACTCATCCCACCGCAGAGTCTACAAAAACGACTGAATCCGTGCCATCGAGACCGATCACCAGATCGACCTCAAGTAAGTTGAATTGTGAGCCCAATGTAGCAGCAGAAAATAAAACAACCACGCCTGTCAATCGGATCCCAGAAGCTGAGGTCGTTGGTCAGAATAGTCCTGAAACGCCTAGAAAGAAACTGTCCAGGAAAAAAAGCAAGCGCAGAGCCAAAATTTCCAAAGGAAAAGAGAGCGATAATGACTCTATTACAGTTCTTAAAGCTAAGCACAGAGAAGTAAAGGACTCCAAAGATAGAAAACCTAAGACCAATTCTAGGTCAGTTCAGCCAAACCGTCAAGCTGACCACAAAAAGACCGACAAATCAAACCATCACAACACCCAAACTAGCCAGAATGACCAAATTGTGAAGTCCAAACGTCGGCAATCAAAGAAGAACAAAGGCGAGGAAATTGTGAATACAGGTAGCCGTAACAAGCCTAATGAAAACGCACCAAACACAAATCAAGTGAACATGCTAGCGTTAAATGGTGTCAATGAAGAGCCTAAACTCTGTATTGAGAACTGTTTGTACAACAGGGAACACAAAGACGCTATGATCCAGTGTGTAGCATGCATGATTTGGCACCATTACAGTGTAGTTTTTGAGGACAAATATCTGAAAATGTGTAACAGGCATATACTTAAAAAAAATAGGCATGATGTATGGATCATTCTACAAGTACGTTTTTAATTTTGAGCTTCTTGCTTGTGTATTTCTTCTTCTGTAGTACCCTGAAAATGGGAAAAATGCTTAAAAATGTGTATAAATCAGTCGCAACATTGAAATAAAAGTGATTTTTGTCAGCCCATAACAGTGAAATGTAATCTATTTCAGATTTTTTTTATCATTTATAATAAAACTTGGTTGTATAATGAATGCAGATTATGTTGTTTTTGTTTGTTGGGGAGGTTCTTTCTCTGTATTTGGTACCCTAAAGTTGTGTTTTTGTCCCAGTTTTAAAAAATCCTGAAAAATGTCTAAGTCCAGCTGTTGGAAAAAAATCGTTAAAAATTCATAAAAAATCAACGGATGGTCCGATTTCAATGAAATAAAAACTGTTTTTTCTCTTTTGGAGAGTTCTTTCATTAAGAACAAGTTAAAAGTGGGTTACAACATCAGAAAATTTTTCTCTGTGGTACCTAATTACACATGTATTGGTGAAAAAGAGCCGGAAATAAGTGCCATGTGGAACTGCAAAGGCTGTAGATTAATGCCTACTCATGTGCGTCTGATAGTACAGGGAATAAGCAACCTTGAAAACCAAGTTAAGGCAAATAATATAGAAGAACTCAAAACTCTCAAGGCACAGATCCAATCACTCAACACGAACAATGCTGATCTTGTAAAACAACTATCTGCAAAAACCGCAGAATGCACAGAGCTTAGGCGCGAAAATGCAGAACTTAAAGATGGCCTGAGTAAAGCCCACGAAAAACTCGAATGTAAGGACAACAAAGCATCCTTTGACAACTTAGTGATTGGGAGCTCTATCATTAAGGATGTCACAAGCAGCGACAGTAAGACAGTAGTAAAGTCTATGAGTGGCGCCACAGTCAATGATGTGCATAATGCATTGACAAAAGAAACAAAAAATATGAAACTGTCATCTTACAAATTGGTACAAACGACTATGCCAAGTCCAATGATGCTGATAAGATAATCAATGACTACAAGTTAATGGCAATTGGCGCTAAACAAGTTGCAAAGCATGTTAAAGTATCAAGCTTGTGCCCACAAGTTGACAAATGTGATGCCCAAGAAACGGCAGAAATAGTAAATTCGGGACTAGCAGGCATGTGCATTGACAATGGCTATACATTTATCAATAATGACCCCAAATTTCGTCTCGCTGACGGCACAATAAATGAAGGGGCTTTACAAAAAGATGGCTTACACCTTTCCCAGTTTGGCACGAAAAAGCTGATCGAAAGTTTTGGTATCCAGTGCCTTGGAGTAAGAACCTCAACAAGCCAATCCAGCCAAAACAAAAGCACACTACCGGGGAAAAGGTCAAATAACGGTCCGTGGTCACGAAACGGGACAGACAATGGTAGGACTACTGAAAGTGGCGCGTGGCAGCATGTTGGCAAGCACAATCGCAAGCATGCACAAAAGGAGACGAACAGCAGACGGAACAATACTACCGGTAGCTATGAAGGAGGACGAACCCATACAGATGTAAGGTCCCAAAACAATACAGCGAAGTGTACTTTCTGTGGTGAAAGAAACCATAACTCCACCACGTGCAAGCACGGACAGAAGATACGGTGCGACACGTGCTGGAAACTCGGACATAAAAAGAAGATATGTTGGTATAACAGTGCATATTAGAGGTGTGGCAAAGAAGGTAGGGCCTCCAAGACCAGCACTAGGGAGCCTACCAAAAATAAGACAGAACGCCATCGCCGAGGTAAGCAGCGTAAGTTAAGGAAAGTGTATAAGAAAATTAGACTAGCATACTGTAATGTGCAAAATTTACGTTTAGCCAAACGATGTGAATTGTCTCATTTACTGGAAAAAGAACACTTTTCTATGTATGCAATGGTTGAAACGTTCCACCAATCTGATCATGACATAATATTTGAGAATATACATCCTCAATATAAGTGGTTAGGCAAAGCAAGGAAGAGCACTGTGAAGAAGACAGGAGGTGGTTTAGGTCTCCTAATTAGCAAAAGTATTGAAGTTCTAGATAACAATGTTTTCGACTCGAAAAATGATGAATTTGAGCGTTTATGGATAAAGGTCAAAGCTGGACAGAATATTTTTATGGTCGGGGTAACTTACTTTCCTAGCGATGGAATAGATAAAGATAGTAGTTCTTTTCTTATGACTGAACTGATCGAAAATATCAGCCAATTGCAATCTAAGGGTCACCATTGTATTTTGTTGGGAGATTTCAACGGTAAAATAGGAGAGTATCGTGTTGAAGGTAAAGCAAGTTTTAATGGCGACCTGCTAAAAAACTGATAGAGACAGCTGATATGAAAGTTTTAAACAAATGTCCCCTATGCACTGGAAAATATACGTGGCACAGAGGTAGCACCAAGACCACTATTGACTATGCACTTACAAGCTCCTCTCTTGAAAATAACATAGACAGTGTCATCATTGATGAAGTTGGTGATTGTGACTGAGGCAGTGATCACAATACAATATGTGTTTCGTTTCACTTTTCCGAGTGTAAAAATAATGCACCCCTGGTAAAAAATATTATGAAGTGGAAAATCAGTGAGGTAAAAGACTGGAGTGCTTTCAGACTAGCTTTATCTGCTAAATTTACAAACTTCGAGTGTGACCTTTCCCAACCTATTAACCAAACATGGCAGGGATGGAAGCAGATTGTTACAGAAGTTGGTGAACAATATGTCGGTAAAAAAGAAATAAAAGACGATAAAAAGCATGTGTGTGACAAAGAAACTAAGAAACTCATTCAAAAGCGTAGAACGGCAAATAGGTTCTACAGGTATTGGGCAGGCAAAGAAACTTGTGACCCAGAAATGTTACAAGAACTTTGGCAAGAATATTTGCGCAGAAAGTGAGATGTTCACGAAAAAGTGAAAACCATTAAAGTCCAAAATAAAATAAAAGTTATCTCTTTAAATTCTAGAAAAGGAACGAAAAACACACGTTCATATTGGCGAATGCTGAAACGTTTGAATGGAAATAATGGACATCCCCTAAAAATCTGCGACCCAAATGACAAAAGCAAAATCATTAACGCTCCGAAGAGAATCAGTGAAATATTAGGTACATATTGGAAACATTTGGGAAATTCTGGGTCACCGACAGATTGATAAAGACCTAAACAATACTCTGATGGAACATCTTTCTTGTGACGGAGATAAAGTGGACATGTCTGGCCTCACAGATATAGAACGGTAAAGCCTGTGGTATCGATAATATACCAAACGAATTTTTAAAGCATGGCGGTGAGGCAATTGTTAACTCACTTACGAAAATATTTAAGCTATGTAAAATACTAGAAAGCTTCCCAGACGATTGGTCAAAAGGTTATATTAAACCAATATATAAAGACGGTAAGCCAGAGCTACTCAGCAATTATAGAGGAATTACAATTACTTCTAATGTATATAAAGTGTTTGCATTCATGCTTGAAACACAAATGATGTCTTTCTATGAGGAACAGGAAACCTTTGGTGAACTGCAAGGTGCATATAGACAAGGTCGTAGGTTAGAAGATCACTAATTTAGTCTCAAAGGTCTATGTAGTCTAAGAAAGGACAGAAAAGAAAAAACATGGTTAGCATTTTTTGATATCAGCAAAGCTTTTGATACGGTAAACAGAAATCGGATGATGTGCGAACTGTGGAATAGTGGAATTCAAGGTAAAACATGGCGATTAGTACATAGATTGTACGAGAAGGTGGAAAAAAAGTTATATTTGGTCCTTTTGAAAGTAATTGGTACGAAAGTGTTAATGGTGTGAAACAAGGATGCATTCTATCACCCACGCTATTTTCTATTGTCATGAATGATCTGCTCTTTATGCTCAATGAGCAGAGGTTAGGAATAACCTACCATGATGAACCTATTCCCGCCTTACTTTATGCAGATGACATTGTTCTGATGGCAAATGATGATAAACAACTACAGAAAATGCTTAATATTGCACATAGATTTGCTATAAAATGGGGAATGAAATTTAATGACACAAAATCAAAAGTTATGGTAATAGGTAAAAAATGGATATGACAAGGAAATGGTTTTTGGGAACGTTGACACTTGAAGAATGCACTATGTATAAATATTTAGGTATCCCAGTCATTACAAGACTCTCCACACATAAAGCAACACTTGAAAGGTAAACTTAGTCGCTTAAATGGATATATATGTAGTATTCTCTCATCGCACGACAATATAAATAGAGTAACGTTTGGTGACAGTCTCTGGAAAAGCCTAATAATGCCTTCACTCTCACATGGCAGTGCAGTATGGTTTAACAATACAAAGGAAAGCACAAGTATTGTAAGATCATTCCAGTACACGGTGGCACGAGCTATTCTACAAGTAAGAGGTACCCCTGCAATGGTGGCAACACTAGGGGAGTTTGGCTGGCTACCAATGATAACCATCTTGAATAAACAGAGAGTAAAATATTATCATCATGTAAAGTATAACATTCCAGCAAACAGACTGTGTAAACGAGTACTTTGTGACTTAGAAACAAATTTTCAGTCCGGTCATAAATCTTGCTGGCCATACATGTCACAGATATCCACAATCTTGTCTGAGGCTGGATTAGATAATGTAAATTGTGGAGGTACTGGTGACTGGATCTATCCTTTTTGTAAGTTGTCCACGCAAAACTACGTATATGACTTTTTTAAAGATATCGACGAAATGTCCTCCTTGTCATATTACAAATTGATTAAGTATTCCACGCTTGGGGAGAGATACATGTTCCAGGTAAATGACTTTAAGGGCACTAGACTAAAATTTATGGCTAGAACCGGATGTCTAGGATTGGAAGAAACATTACACAGATGGAATTTGTCCAACGGAATTTGTAAACTATGTAATCAAGGTATAGAAGATTTATTTCATTTCACTTTCACATGTGAACACTCCAAGGAATTAAGAATTAAGATTTGGCGAAATTTGAAAAAATGCCTGTTGGAACATGGTTATACCCATGTATGGGAACATTTAACTCGCTTTTCCTTAACTACGAAATTTACGCTACTGTTTGGAATATCATTCAATTATGACCATGCTGTTAATGATATATTTGACAGTGCTTGTACAACTTTCCTAAAAGAAGCATGGCGTTGCCGTATGGTAGCTCTTGAAGGTGCTGGCTGTGACATTTCTGTGTAGATTCTTAAAAAAATAACTGTGATATATAAGCTAATGTGTATGTGTGTGTGTGTATGTGAATGTATATATACATATATATATATATATATATATATATATATATATATATATATGTATATGTATATATATATCTTCAACTGTGCCTGTTCACAGTAAAGAAATAGAGTTGTACAGTTCCCTGTAAGGTGCAGATTCCATAAATTTTAAATGGAGCTCCTATATTGTATATAAGTTCTATCTATTTTGAAGTGTACTTTAATTTTATACATTATAAATACGACGATGATAAACATTTATTTTCTACATTGTAAACCAAAAGTGCACGATGTACTTGTCCTTACGCTTTCTAGAGTTTTCTCCCAATGAGTGGTTTATCTCTAGTTTTAGCGCGGGGGACAAAATTATGATATTGATGATTGGTTACACCGGTTGAAAGCAAACTTTAAATGGGTAAGATACTTGGACACATCATGGAATTAACCCTGTTCCATCGATGCCCCCGGTGTAAAGGGGTAGTTTTCCTGATAAAATTATTTATTTATTTATTTATTATTTACAAACCATTGGCATCGGGTGCGGAATTCGCGATTTGGTATTTTGAAGAGGTAGCATCCAAAATGTATGTGTGATTAGTGTTAAGGGAAGGTTAATTTGTCAAAAGAATGTAATGAACAATATCTTGTATATATACATGGAGCTATGAGAAGCCTATTGATGGTTGCATGCGCATGTAAAAAGTAAATTTCAAATGGTAAATGGATGCTGTTCCACGTACGGCTCAATACTGAACGTAGATACAGCCCTACCACACACAAATCCTTACTTTGTAATATAGACGGCTTCTTGTAATATACTTGGACGCATCATGGAATAAACCCCGTTCCATTGATGCCCCCGTTGTAAAGGGGTAGTTTTCCGAATAAATTATTATTATTATTATTATTATTATTATTATTATTATTATTATTATTATTATTATTATTATTATTATTATTATCTGTCAATAGCCACCACACACGCGCTTTGCTGTGCTACTGCGATCTCTCGTCAGCCACGGATGACCACTGGGGCGATCAAGTTCGCACAAGATATGAGTATTGTGCAACGGACTTGTGGCGACCAAGTTTTGATAGTGGTAGTTCCCACAGGCGGATTCAGAAGCCGGGGGGTGGGGGCGCCCCCTCATCCCCTTTATCGCGCATCTTTGTCTTCAAAAAAGAGAGAAAAAAAATCGCGGAGTGTTCCCTGAACAGCCTCCCATACTGGTATATAGGTAGGACTAGGTTCAACATTATTTAAATGGATTCAGTGGTGAAGTTCAATCTTGGTTTTATAAACTTGTATTGACTTAAAGAGGAATGTGGCCTTTATTAATGTAAATTGTAGTTGTGAATTTGGGATCGTGTAGCATTCTCTGTGACTGTGTCCGGTAAATCGCCGGACGTACAGTAGCCTACTTGGTAATTAATTTAGCGGGTACCAGATAGGACAGATACCTGACTTACTTCAGGTTCCATCGTCATGGCTGCAAAGAGACCTAGCACGTCAAGTCAAGCAACTTTGGACTGTTTTTCACTGGTTCCGGTGCAAAGCGCAACAAGCCAGAAGATGGTGGGCAAACAAAGGTTTATCCAACTTGATGATACCTTTCATGCATAAACCGCAAACGTTCAAATGAGTTTAACAACGAGAACAATCGTCGAAGTTTGAATGCGTCACTAAAACCTGAAAACAAATACGCTCATATTTAACATGTAACTGTCTTGAACAGCAAGGCACGGTGTTTCCTTTTCCATCCTTCGTATCGGTCAGATCGCATTTTTGATGACCAATGCCCAAGGTGGCCTTTGTTATAGGTACAGTATCATTTTAAACCAATATATTGGTAACGTGATCAAAATTGTTTATTTAGTAAAGTGTACAATGTCTCAGAAACTCCTGCCTCAACATAACCAGAGTGACCAGCACTATAGGCCCTAGGCCTACTTAAGATCTCTCGATTTGTGCAACCATCATGAGTGTACTCTGTATATAAATAATGTTCACCTTAGTTTGACTGGGGTAGTAACTGTACAAAGTTTTTCTTTCCTAAAGCTTTCGACCAGCCACCAGCGGTCATCTGCAGTGGATGTAAGGAGGTTAAATAGGTTAATGGCTGCAGCAGCCTCCGGGGAAGGTCTATTTTAAAATAGGGCTGTTGTTATAATAAACTGTTCCATAGGGGTGGCAAGTGGTGCCTGCCTCACCTGCATCTCTGTCCAGAGATGGCTTATGTCTCTTGATGTGTATAGCTTCTTTTATTCCTCGTGTGTGCCAATTACTATCCTGGTCCAAAAACTTATGATTTCCTTATTACTCCAAATCAGCAGATGGGTGGCTGGTCGAAAGCCTTGGGAAAGAAAAACTTTGCACTCTAGTCAAACTAAGCTGAACATTATCTCTGTATCTCTCCCGTTCTCTGTCTCTATCGGACACATTCACAAACAAAGGTTGAGTACCGCATGTTCAAATCTGTTGGAATGACGAGAGATTTAAAAAAAATGCATGCTGAAATGAAATAATAGCCCCCACAGGCCCACCTGTCACGTTGTGTGTGTGTGTGTGTGTGTGTGTGTGTGTGGAAATAGAATATATATATGGCCCAAGTTATTTAGTTAGAGGATATTAGGAGAGACATGAAAGAAATAAAGGAAAGAATGAAAACAATAATAGCCCTGTACGCTACTGGGCGCTCAAGGCGAGTGTTGTTCCTGAATTCCTTGAGTGTTGAAAATAAGGAAAAGACCTATGAATAAAATATGAAACAAAACTTCTTAAACCTTGGCAGAATGGTCAAGTATTTGAAGTATTCTTCTCAGACCATCGTTAATTTGGAATGATATACTTAGTACTGATGTTATGAACGCAGTAGTGTGGTATAGACAGTAGATCCTGCTCAGTGTGCCCAATGTGCGGCCACAATGTTCAGATGGTCAAATATTTGAAATCTTCTTCTAGACAACTGTAATTTGTAAATAATATACTCAATGCTGAAACCATGAACGTGTTAGTAAATTTTTCCCCTCTAATATTGTCGGATTCATGTTTATGACTTAGGCTTTTGACAAAACTTGAATTGGGGGTGTTTACAAAAAATATTTTATTTGAATGAAAGCAAACCTGAATTCATTTTATACATTGGTGTCACCAAAGAAAACGCCCATAGAAACAAACAGTATAAATTGCATCAAGATTTACCAAAAATCCAAGAGCTTCCGGAGGCTTCGCTCCCTGGTCCCCATCAGGGGCTCTGCCCGCTGGGGGCTTTGTCGGCCCCCAGACCCCTCGACTCTTATGCCCCCCCCCCCCCCGCATAAATCCGTCCTTGCTTCCATCGTACAACTACTGGGGCAACGCAAGACGGGCGTATTGGAACTGGATGGCCGCAAAAGTACCTATACTCGTATGAGAGGCCTGCGACTTACAGCTGTTACTTTTTAATCGGAATCTTCACTTCCATGTAGGAAATGTAATGCTGCTGAACCACTGAATCCAGCGGCCTCCGAGTTTCGCGACAGGCATTACAGATATTGTTGGTAGTTAATGAGCATGCGTGATATTATCGTTTGGTATTTCTTACGGGAGTGCCTCACCCAAAGGACTAAAGCCTTGAATTTAAATGTTCCTGAAAACGCGGAAACGAAATTATTTTTTTCTGATCTTATTTATCACCAAACTAAAATACATTAAATCGTGAAAAAGGAAAAAAATACATAACATCGTAAAAAAAAGGAAAAAAAATGTGATGCAAGGAAAATCCACGGAAGTCGATAGACTTATTTCCAGTGGAGTCTTTTGCAAAAACACGAAGTACTAAATAAAACTTAGCAGATAAAGCAGAGTACGTTTAAGTACACCATAGAGCACAATTAAATACATTTTCATACACATACACAAAGACTGAAAAAATATATATGTATCTAATACATCTCATAATTTGAGATGTTTGCAGAAAAATCAAAAGGGCTCACAACTACCGAAGGGTGTTGTTCAGCTCTTTTTCATAAATGGCATTTTTGCTTCATATTTAAAATATTGTTGGGCCACTTTGATTTCTACATGAAGGGAATTCCAATCCAGTGTGTCACGGTGTAGAAAAAGGAGCAACCATCAGTCCTGTCATCCTTGGGTACAATTATAGTGGTGATCACTGCCCCTGGTATAATGCCGGTGGAAATCTTGATTTCTATAGTTTTCTGACAAGCATGGTGGGCGCTTACTATGATAAAGGTTATGGGCATTGTTTAGACTTAACTGTAAAGCCCTCCATGGTGCATTTTGCGTTCCTGTTCATGTCAACTCAAATTCCTAAGGACAGATGTGATTCCTTGGAAGGAGATTTACGATGCAGCGAATAAGAAATTTAATCCAGTACCCTGTGGTGCATTGACGTTTTCAAACTCTTTTCTACTGACATCTTCTGACATGGGTGGAAGTATAATGTGCTTTGACTCCCCTTTTTCTGTAGAAATTCTGAAATGTTGCGGAGAAAGCTATCACATAGCAAGGGTTAGTATAATCAAAGTGTAAATATCGAGGCAATACTGGTATTATTATCATGCACTCATCCCAGGGCCAACGATTTCATGTTCAGTTTATGGTGAGATAGTGGTGATGTGGTAAAGAAGAGCTTATAAGCACAAGAAATTGCGGGGTATATTTCAGAGTTTTGTATCTTTTTATCAATGTTATTTGTGGCATTATGAACAAACATTCCACTATTCTGGATACATGATTATATCGCCAGATGGCGTGACCTGGCTGAATACTGCTTTTACTTAACCTCTTTCTGTCGAATTCTACATTCAAGAATGGGCATATTTCTTTTCCCCTCATTGGTGATTCAAATTTGCTGAAAGTAGAAATAATACCAGGCGGTCGCTTTAGCCGTTGTACTGAATACACTACCACAGTCGAGGTTTATCGTTATCATACCAAATTTCACAAAGTTATGCATGCCGAGAAACTCGGCGTTGACTTGAATGGCCTCCATTGTCACTGAACCAATTCCTGTTGTTGAATATACCGGTAAATATACGTAGGTAAGATGCCTTTACATATATGATTAACCCGATCATAGAAATCAACATTTATTTTCTCAGCTAAAATTGCAATGATGCAGATACTTGCACAACTACTTTTCCGACTCGGTCAGTATCCGGCTCTCGGCAGGTGGGGTTGTGGTCCGTATTTTGACAAAAGTTACGTGGTGCGTTACTCGTAATATAATTACCGTGGGGGGGGGGGGGGGCAGAGTAATCCAACAACAATGTGGATATATATTTTGTTTTAACAGCTCAGCTTTGTTACATTTATTATACAAATTTGGAGTGGAATCTTAATATTTATTGTTGGTTGATAATAATATAGCATGTTTCATTTCAAATTGTTTGCGAACCCCAACGCGCATGCACAAAAGTGGAGTTTCTCTGCACAGTAGACATTGTATCCCATTCCTTTGGAATATCCCAAGTCGCAAAAATGAATAAATAGTATAGGTTACTGGGACTGCAATAGAGCTGCAAATTTTTGCTTTTTGGGTTTCGGGCCATTGTAAGCCAGTATGACATGTACATGCATTTCAGGTGATGTAGACCAGTTAAGTCAAACTATTGGCCCATATCTTAAATTCATTATGAAAAACACCTGCTGTATGTTCACTTGCAACCCTCGAGCTGAACATCATGGTCATCACAGGCAGGGTAGAATCCCGCCTGTCCTTGACGTCAGCTCCTGAGCGGCGAGGGTTCTTTCCCTTCACTCTGTTTTTGTACATGCATAGGGCCTATATCGGTCGTTTCATAGCAAATGTTAGGCTTTACACTGAACTAAATAATATCACCGTCGATGTTTTTTCGTTATCTCTGTGACACAATTTGTTAACCAGAAATGGAGCCCATGGAACTCCTCGACAACACCCAGAAGTCAGCTGATTCAATTCCAAAAATCATGAAATCGATCTAACTTTTAGGTACTCATCAGGGTAAAGCCTCTTGGTGCCATCGAGTAAAGACCTACACAATAGAAGTATTCCCCCATGAGTGGGGCATAGGCCATGGACAAGCGGAACTATACTGATGTGTATTGAGTATATTGTGTATATTTTAGTCTTATGTGTCAATTTTTACTTTTTGAACATGTATTTTACCTCTTGTTCCACGTCGACTATAGTAGTACCGGAGGACTTATATGATCTATCTATCTATCTATCTATCTATCTATCTATCTATCTATCTATCTATCTATCTATCTATCTATCTATCTATCTATCCATCCATTCAACTATTTGAT
This sequence comes from Hermodice carunculata, assembly GCA_964020975.1. Taxonomy (NCBI): domain Eukaryota; kingdom Metazoa; phylum Annelida; class Polychaeta; order Eunicida; family Amphinomidae; genus Hermodice; species Hermodice carunculata. The sequence continues at coordinate 14,960,708 of OZ026621.1, forward strand.
CCGAAGTCAAAAGTCCATATTCTCTCAGTCTGGGTGAGGGTCAAACGTTTCAATTCCAGCGTGACAATTACGGAAGTAATGACTCCTTGGACTTGTAACTACCATTTATAACACAAATTGTGCGATGAAAGTAAATTCCACATTGGATTATTACTACCGTCCTCTTGGGAATGTTGCACAAAGTGCCTGGGCGGCACATAGACAACTGTGCCCCCAACCACCTGGCGAAATCTGCTTTTCCTTCACCAAATGTATTTCTCGTTTGTTTACTATTTCCAGTATTCTGGTTGGGCAGTCGCTATTTACCGTGGTCGTGAAAATACACATATAGACCTTTGTTATCAGGAATTTGTTGGTTGTGTACACTGAAGATGAAACTATACAGAAAATTTGTGATGGGCAGGAAATAAGAATGATAATGACTATCGGCCTTTAGTAACGCATCACGATAACTCATAGGCACCAGATGGCGCGCGGGTTGAAATCGGTGGGACGAGATTTGGCCACATGCATGGAATGTAGGTCATACGCTGTTGCTGGCGTCTTGAGAAGCTGTGTTAATATTAAATGGTGGATCACCAGTCATCCACGACAATCACACATTTACATGCAACGTTTCTATATGGTCAGACTCTACGACTACGACTACTAAAACTGCCATGAGAACGTCAAACGCTGCTGACAAACGACACAGAGGTATCACATCATATGTTTCCAAGCAGAAACACTATAAACGAGTCTATTTCACATTTGAGTTTTTCTTTACTTTTTCTCTTATTTTCGTGGCTTTTTTAACAACGAGAACGCTCTGTTAGCGCATGGCTCGTGGGGAATCCTGCCCTTCAGCTTTTGGGGGAAATCCTCTGCCTGCTGAGCGTGACGCACTGAAACAGTTCTGCCGTGGCACACGATGTCATGCATTCATGATCCATATCATGTGCAGTAACGAATCAATTAATGATTAATACAAAAATGAGACCAACATACCATCATAGCCTAAACAAAGCTGACGGATTCCAAGCACGAAATACATCACATTGTTAAACGCCATCAGATATTTTGCCATAATTGCGGCAAATTGGGTTGACCTGCGTATCCATAAGGGCCCTAACACACTGACCAGCCGGCCGGGCGATTTTGGGCTCGTACGAGCGTCGTGCGAGTGTTCCAAGTCGCCCGTGCAGGTGTTGTTCAATGTGTCTCACCGCCGGCCCGACTTCGGAAAATCGCGCCGGTTTTGAAACTCGAACCAACGTCGTACGGATTTTTTTGATATTGTGGTGCGAGTCCAAGCCGAATTGTGTTTCAGCCTATTGTAGTTTAGAAACTAGTATACAGGGGTTGCTCTTGTCTGTCATGTGTCTTGGTCATAAAAGAGGAGAACGTGAGAGCTTGATCTGACAAGATGCCTTGTGGCCGTGGAAAAGGAAGAAGTCGTTGTGTTCGACCATCAACTGAATCAAAATTAACGGAAGATGTCAATAAAACGTCGCCGGCTCCTGAGATTATGGTTACACCAGAAAGGCAGACACAAATTCGCAAAACGACACCAAAGTCTTTGCATGAATTCCAGCGTGACGGAATCACCAAAATATTGTATATTTTCTTCTTTCACCAAACTTTTCTCACCAATATGTACAATATGTCTTCTGCGATTATAATGTATTGGAAGCATTTTTCTGCTCTTGCAGACTTTATCATTCCACTTAGGTGTTTTTAGAATTATATTTAGCACTATTGCCTGCGTGACGGAATCACAAAAACCAGCCCCTAAAAATTTCACTTACAACACAATGAAAAAGTACTGTTTTGCAGAAAAAACAGCTATGTATTACAATAGCAATTACTTTTATATTCAAATATCACCATTGTGGTGAAAACCAAAATACTGTATTGTGATCTTGACTTAGATGTAAAACGCATCATGTGACGGAATCACAAAATGACAAATCCGCTAGCACAAGCCCCTCCCCCCCCCGCAAGGTCATTCAAACGTTTTTAATTTCTGCCAGAGTGCACTTACTACCTTTTATATGCTCATTTGCTAACATTGGACAACTGACCTTAGTTTCAAAACTGTACTTGTCCATTGCTGTTTTATTGTATAGAAGCTGTTCTCCTGGAAAATATGTTTTCCGAAATTGACCATACAGTAATACCTTGCAAATGGCGAAGAACCAACAAGTTTATATCATATGGAATATTTTGAAGTAACATTATTATACACTGACTTTAACCAAGACTGAGAATAAGGACAATGGGCTTGTACTTGTATTTTATTTGTTTTGTTTGTTTTTTTTTGTCCAGAACCATTTTCTACTAGTCATTACCCTATCCCGCAGTCCGAACTGTTTACTCCCCATTAGCCAACCTGTCACTGTCCAACCTATCTACATATGGAATTGCTATTGTCTATATTGCACACGTTCTTCTGTAGAATTTTGACATAGGCTATATTAGCCCAAATAAAATAAAGGGTCTTCAGCGGGCAACTAATCATAAGATGTTTAGGAGCCTATATGCGTATTTGTCTCTCTGAGAGACATGCAAATAACTTGTCCAAGCTAAATATTCAGCAAAGACAACCAACATTATTAATGAATGAATATGAACATGGCAAATTATGAATAAGCTAAATACTTGAAGTGTTGCTTATAAATGCGGAGCTTCACTATAATGACGAAAAACTGTCAAACCAAACATCATTACTAAATTTGTATAGTACAAGTTAACATACGAGCTATTTGAATTACCCCTGAACCAGTGTGTACCCTTTTTAGCTGGATAGCTTATCTTAGATAAACCACCTGCCAGTGTATAACTGAAGTAGAAACAAACTGGGGGCATTATATTCAGTCCCAGTGATTGTAAAATAAACAGTTGCAGCTAAACCACCTGTACAAATCCTAGCAAGTACTACAACAATGGACATCCTGCACCAGAAATGTAAAACAAATCCCAGGATGACACATACTCTTCACTTTGAAAGTCTCCAAACAATAAAGCTCTATTTCGCTGCCAACCCTGAGTCAATGTTTTAACATAATGGGTAAGGTTTATGACATTTAGTAAACACGTCCAATTTGAGGGTTTTTTTCCATTGAGTTAATGTGCACTTAGGCATGTTAAGGATGAAATTCATTAGCATTAAAGTCCAAAACATGTTATCAAAACATAATTTTTCTTAACACCAAAGTTTAAGTACAATTAGGCCAGCTTGTCACTTTCGTGGGTGGCTGCTTGCTACCTATAGCCCCTGGGGGTTTAACCTAACAGGCTAGCCTAAATGTCTGAAAGGTGAATAGTAAGCAGAATGATGCCAAAAGATAAAATTAAGTAGCAAAATAGTCAAGTCTAAGATCTGTTAAATTATTGAAGCCAATCTTTTTAAGAACCTTTGGATATTTACAGCTAAATTTGTAAAGCACGTCAGAAAAGAATGAAAGCCAAAATTATGCAATCAAAATATACTTTTCCTTGACCAGATATCAAGTACGATTAGGCAAGCTTGTAAGTGTCGTAAGTAGCTGCTTGCTGCCTTTAGCCCCTAGGGGTTTAACCTAACAGAAAGCAAATCAGCCTAAACTGTCTGAAAGTTGAATATTAAACAGAATGATGCCAAAGGATAAAATTGAATAGCAAAACATGCAAGTCTATAATCTCTCAAATTAATGAAGCCAAACTTTCTAACCATCTTTGAATATTTACAGCAAAATTTGTAGAACTATTTAATCAAAAGTACTCCTTTAAATCATGCTCATCGTAATTTTCAGTGTGGGGAATACTGTCAATTGTAGAAAAGTCGAGGCCCAACGGGAGGATTTTTTTTGTATCAACAACTGTTTATTTCTTGAATATCTGCCTCACAATATTTCTTCACTTCATTGGCAGAATGCCAATGGTTAGCGCCTAATGTGTGTTTTTTTTTCAATTGTCGTTAATAAATAAAGTAAATTATTTTTAGTGGTGCATGAACATTGAAGAAAATGTACACAGGCTATCTTGTTTTGAAAGGGTCAAAATAGCTGCCAATTGTCAAAATAACACCAAATATGTATTCCTGACCCTAAAATTAGCTAGTTGCAACTATTCACACTTTCCTTTTTTGTGCCAAAGCTAATGAGGTTTGTGCTACTTTCTCGCAGTTGCTAATTAGCTTAATATATGCTTATAAGAGGACTGTGAGCACTATTAATCACATTCTATCACCAAGGCAGTGCCAGAGTTAAGCCCCCCCCCCCAAAGTGGTAGGAATTGTTATATGATACACGTTTCTAGCTCATACATGTCTAAAGCGGTACACTGTGCCTGAAGAATGAAAATGATAAGCATCCATCTTGGGTTTGAAGGTCAAAATATGCTGCCAATTGCCGAAATAACCCCCAAAATGGATGTCTGATCCTCAAGGTAGCTGGCTGCGACTTCTCACACGTTTTCTTCTGTTCCCTTGTTAACAAGTTATGTACTTCTTTCTTTCAGGTGCAAATAAGTATAAAATATGCTTATCAGATGAGTCTTAGCACGGACACAAAGTGTTTTTAGTTTTTTTTTTCATTTTGCCCCAAGGGACATTTGTGTCAAGTGGGACCTTTGCCCTATAATATGCAGTGTAACCTCTCTTAGCAACTCTAATAGTGGCAGGAAAACCATTACCAACATGATACAATTGCACTAAGTTGACTAGCTTTCAAAGTCTGATTCTGTTTTTCTTGATTGTTGTTAACTGTTAAGAATTTCGCACAAAGAGAGGTTTCCAAAGTCTAGCTGTTGATGGAAAAAATGTAATGTCAAATACATAAGGTCTCACTCTAAAATGCCGATGGTCAAAGAATTATTTTGCATGATACTATATTTTGAAAATGTTGATTATCAGAAGAACTATTGCAGAGATAACTAGGAAATAAAGTGTCGCTTTGAAAAAATATAGGGTTAGCTTTAGTGTTTTTGTCTATTTATCTAATGTACTTAAACCTGTTTCTACATAGCTTTGTATTTGAAGTAGCACGCATATGACATGATGATGCATGCAGCGGCTGACTAATATTTTCGATCCTGGTGCATCTACTTGAGTGCTGGCTTTCCAGGTATTCAACCATACTCCATAAAGGGTCGTATTGAAGAATATGAATTGTTTCCCGAAACTTCCTACCGAGAATATAATGCATGCATTTTCATTGCGTTATGTTGCTTTATACCTTTTGAAACAAACATATTTACGCAGTTGTTTTATCTAAGATTGTTTTTAAGTAGACCCTGATGCATATGCTGTTTGTGACTGAAAGTGATTCCTTGTGCCGAAAGGCGTAAATCCATAGGCAAAAGATAGATGCACACACATCTTCAATAACACTTGGCAAATTTAATGTGGTAGTATTATTCGCCACGTGATGAATTGCTATGTGTCTTTTTAGTGAATAAGCTTTAAGAGGCATCTTGTGATTTTCAATTGCACAACTGGGCAACACCTGTTACTGAAAAGTGCCCCATTTCCAAAGAATTACGTAAACTGGCAGAAGCACAACTAAGCATATTGCACTTTGTAAGTTAAAGCTTATGTGAATGTGAAAAGTGTATTCTCATTGCTCAGGACGCCGACCCCCCATACAACGGAAATATATAGAATGTAATAATATGTTCATTCTGTAAGACTGCATGCACAGAGTAAGTGCTTGCAATTGCTACCAGCAACCCCATGTACATATATTTCTTAAGAGACGTTAATATTTGCTTGTGACTGTATAATAACATGTGTGCTATGCGATGTTTCAAAGTCATGCCTTCTGGGCCTTAAAACTAGAGGCTGGAACAACTTGTAAATCCATGCCCTCGCCAACTGGGAGTGAACAGACTGCAGGCACCGTGAATAAGATAACAGGTTTCAAAAACAAGGTTAAGGCTCACACGCCTGCACAAAAACAAATCACAAAAGGCATGCGCAACCCTGTTTATTGTGGGAATTGAAAGGTTAAATTCTGGATTAAGGTCTGCATTAAGTTGACCAGAAATTGGTTTGGTTCAAACTTCGTTCGGCGGGTGAACAAACTTTGGCCACCATGTGTGCATTTTAGATAAAAACGACAAGAACTGTTGTTTTCTGAACAGCCATTTCCCAATGGATAAAGGTCAATCATTTAACAATGCTGAGGAGATCCGATTATTCTTACAGCCAGCTGTATGCAGAGTTATGTTGGATTAACTATTGTATAACAGCGCAAATGAACTGTGATACAAAATGAGTAAGGCTGCGGTGGCGTAGAAAGAATGTATCCTCCCTGGTATTCTTTTCTTCAAGTGTCATATAAATTGGCGAATATCAACACCACAGCACTGCACAATTCTTACAAAATCCAGTGTAACAGCTGGCGACTTCCCAGGCAGAATTAAACAGGTGGACAATGTTTATATTCACAACGGCAGAATATCCCATTGCTATAGTGGGACCGTGGTTAGGTCACAACTTCATAAGCCACTCTGTATGTCGAATGTAGCTTGGATCTGGTCCCACTTGATTTGGGTGTACAGTGTGCGAATTTTTGCTGCCCATTATGTTCTTCACTGCACTTTTCAAAATAATCATGTATATTATTATTATTATTATTGTTATTATTATTATTATTATTATTATTATTATTATTATTATTATTATTATTATTATTATTTTTACTACTACTACTACTACTACTACTACTACAGTGGTATCCAATATTTAAAATGTATAGCTGGTAGCTGGTGCAAATCTATTGTAAATATTTCACTGTGTGTGTAATAAAAAATAATGTACATTTTATGATGGGTGTATTGAAAGACAACAAATACCACAATATTAAAACAACAACAATAACAACTGCGGCGAGGCCTCCTTAATCGTACAATACAAATATTTAAAGGTAAGGGAGCATAGCCCAACGTCTTTCTGAAATTATGTGGACCTGCGCAGACATCATAACTAGCGTGCTGAGGAACAAAGGGCATAGCAAGCTGTTTTCATGAAACGAATGATTGGTTACTCTATCACTTTTTTTCACCAATCATATGGATTAGTTTTGAGACATGTGTGCACGCAATTTTTGTGTTGTTATGGGCCCAAATCATAAGAGTTATGAAGTGTTTTTACATAGGTTGATTTCAAGGAGTGGGATTCTTATTATAGTACTCATTGGTTATTTCATCTCACAGCTTTTACGAATTGGGCATAAGTTGTAGCTTGTCTGACCTGCATTACTTCACCCTGTCATTTTGCCATCCAGCTATTCACACTTCATATTTCCTTTTTTTTTCAAGTAAGTGCACACAGGACTCGCCTCAAGCTTTGTTAGAATACACTTTGAGTTTGTGTCTGCCTCACCCATTTTGCCCACTAGATGGTGCTGATGTTGTGTTCTGATATTTATAAAATTGTTCATACTGAATATACACTGACTTAATGCCTATCTAAACGACCACTAGATGGTGCTTCTGTCATGTTTCAGTTTTAAAGAATCCGTTAGATCAACCAATAAGCAATAGTAACACATTATATAGCAGTCGTAAGAATACTTATTCTGGTGCAATTACACGAATCGATGTTTCTAAAAAACGTTTGAGCAAATCCTCTTCACGTGCGATGTGGGTGTGCCTGCATTGCCGAGGTTGCTTCTATTGCAATGAAGCTTCGAATTTTCTTTGATTTCTTGAAAATACAATTATATGAAATAGAAAGAAGCCTCGCCAGCTCTGGGTACCGCAGTCTATCTGGAATAAGCAAGGTATCGTGGGGCTGGTGTCATATGTAAGTGTATGCTTGTTTTCTATCATGCTGTTAAGACTGCAGGAGCCACTGCAAAAATATTATGTTCGAGCATTGAAGGCCATGAAAAGTTTCCAGATTTTCATCCTCTAAAGACTTCGGAAATTACAACGGATAAACTTTGTAAACATGAATACTTTAAAATTTCCGTCCAGATAACTTAGGAGCCCAAGCTAAGCTGAGCTTGACATTCAAGCTAAAATTTGTTGCGTTCTAGTCCAAGGGTACACAAAGGTGTTTTTCTGAAAGTTAAAACCCGATGGGCAAAGGGTTTTGAAGAATATACTTTACGAGTTTTCTCAAAAAAGTAATGACTATGCTACAATCAACTGGAGCGTGAGACTTACCGAAGGTACATCCTAATCAAGTTTGAAGGGGATAAAGTCCACATCAATGGAGAAAGACTACACGATATATATGTTTAAATGGATTCCCTGTAGTAGCCCGGTGCAGTGATGTATCAATCATGCTTAAAAAAAAAAAAAAAAAAAACTCAAAGTAAGTAAATGACAGTAAAAAGATTGATGCAATGTAAGTCACACTACATTTGCACCATGTTTGGCCTGAATCCAACTTTTTGCTTTCGAGATTCAGTAAAAAGCCACTAAATACAGAAACCCTGGGTTAAAAATATGGAGCAGTATTTATGGAATTAATCTAGATTTCTGCGTCTGCATACCTGTTCCTGATTAATATCAAAGCAATTTGACCAGTAGTTTCACAGACACTAAAAAGTCATAAAAATCTATAACTGTCTAGTAAAATAAAACTGCCTGATGGTTTTGAAGAACCAAAAAATATGAAACATAATTGCTATCCCAATTGACTTACACAGCAGTGAACAGAAAATGTATACATTACCCTTCAGTACCTTAATTCAAACATTAATGAGGACTAAGATATCAAGAACAAGGCTAACCAATGAACAAGTTTGTTTGGCACTTTTACCAGGTACATTTGTACTAAATGCAACACATCCTGAGAGACGGTTTCAGGGATGAAAAATGTACATTTTTCTATACACAAGAGTTAAAAAATGCAGTATCACATGCATGCCGATTGTGATCTGGCAATATGAACGTTAAGGCGACACCAAAACTCCCTCAACTCGACTTGCTATGCGGCAGCATTCCATATCAGCAGTGTACGACAGCACCGTTGGACCTAATGAAGCTTAAGTGTTTCAGTACAAATTCGTAGTAATTTGCCAAATTGTTTCACAAAAAATTTTTTAAAAAATTGCCAAGAAATAAAACTTCATTATACAGTTCAAAATTATCACTTGACGGTTACCATTTGTATGCACTTGGTAAAGACTTGACTCAAGGTAGGTCTCTACTAACTCCAGTGGGGTTCTGGCCCACGGCTTTGAAGCAGTCGAAAATATGAATGGCAGACAATGGAAGGAGGACGGACGACCACTTACCTGATAATCTCGCCTTACTAAAAAGTCAGCTGAGGTAAAATTAGACCATCTAACGAATGGTCAATATAAGCATAAAATATGGCTAACGCATTTCTGGTATTAATGATACGAAGATTTTGAAGGATAGTCCATGTAGAGTGATGTTTAATTGTGTAATTAATCCATTGAAACAAGAAAGTGCTAAAGAGCAAATTACGATATGTAAATGTGTCACTGTTTACGAAAATAAGATAGTATTGTCTTATTACCTGATATGTTCTGTGTTTGTACGGAGATGTATGCATATTATTCAACGAAATCTCACTAGCAATGATTTATTTCATGGGACATATATTCAGCAAAAAAATAAGCCTTCTTAGGGAAGTTATCTTTCTAAATTTTGCTGTTTCATGAAAGAATGTTGCAAACCTTGATATTTTTAGTGTAGAAAATTGCCTTATACCATTTAAATATTATTTTGATCGAACCATAGTGATGGTTGTGTGGACATATAAACTATTGATCATGCCCTGTATGGGCTGAACTGGATATAACATTTTTTACTTAAAAAACAAACAATATACACGAAAATGAAACATGATATAAACAGCAAACAAAGCAGCCATGTAGGCTTTCTTGATTGTAGTTCCAGGTTTTTGTCCCATGCCTTTTGAGAGGACAAATATTGGCTACAATGAATAGAACAAAAATGTGCAGCATTGTTAGGAAGTCACTATATTATCATTCATTCATGTACAGCAGACAAAAAAACAAAACAAGGAAAAAATATGATACAATAATTGGTTCCCTAGTTGAAAGTACCTTAAAAACAAGGCGCTCGTAACGCTTGGAGTATTGTATGTTGAAAAATTAGATGACAAGCGTCATGTAATATCATTTACAACATCCGTCGTGTGTGCCGTTATCATAATGGATTTCCAGTGGTTGACACACTACCTCGACAAGAAAAACAAAGCCTATACGTTTTCGTGACAAACATAACTTTAAGTAAATAAATGAATAAATGAACGAGTAAACAAACAAACAAACAAACCAAAAAAACAAACAAACAAACAAACAAACAAACAAACAAACAAACAAACAAACAAACAAATAAATAAATAAATAAATAAATAAATGAGAATTTGCAATCACTCAAGCATCTTGTATCATCAACACATTTTGGAAAACAATAAAGTTTGCTAGCCGCACATAGAGAAAAGACATGTCCAATTACCTGCATCAGGAGAGTTTGAATTCAACTGTTGGAGTTTCTCTTTTGCATTGTCAATAGCTGTCTTGATTTAAATTTACATGCACTTTTTCTAATACTTGAGTTGAAATATCAATGAGATACTCGTATAAACATACATGTTAAATGGGTAAGCAAGGCTATAAACATACATGTTAAATGGGTAAGCAAGGCTATAAATCCCATTATTTCCATGGAACACATTTTATGGGCCTTTAACGTTTTCAAACATAGTATATTCTGATTCAAGACTCTGTAAAAATAAGTAGAGACATGAAAACCGAACTTTGTTGAGCACCAATGTTAACCAGCTCCCGTCGAATATAATAAGATATCCTTCTTAACATAATCCTGCAAAAAATGTCATTATGAAGCATGCTTAAAGTGGCACCATGCAAATAATTTAATTTAATTTCAACCATCAAACAAGGCACAGGAGGCATACTCACAAACAATTTGTTTTGAGCCTGTTGTATTTTTGGTATACCTAGGGTACTACGGACTTTTCAGAAGTTTCTGCTGATAAGAGGAAAAGGCGCCCTCTGACATGCTGAAAATGGCATCTGAGATAATCCAAATTGATGACTTTGCCATAGTAAACTTCTATGCACTCGGGAACTCAAAATCCAATGCAAATATAGATTGACTGAATGTTTGTTCAATATATTAAAAAGTGTTAAAACATTACTGATGTTCATCAATTTCAAATCAACATTAAAGGCAGAGTTAAATACAGCAAAGGGCAGAGATTCCAGAATTATGAAACATCAAAATTCCAATACCAATTTGAAGAAATAAATTTCACTGATGACCTGAGATAGGCAACTGCTTGTTTAAACCGGCCCTCTGAACTTGTGAAGTTATCTTCAGACTCAAGTAATTGTTCCCAAATTATACTGGCCTAATCACTTAAATCCCCAAAGTTTTCATTTGCGCCATTGACAAAAGGAGACATGGTAGAATTGCCACTTTCAGGTTTTCTTGATTTGTCAGTCAGCTGAGTTATCATCAGCAGAAGAAAGTAGTCATATCTTATCTTCGTGATATTTATGAAGTTGGAAGATTATGAAAACGCCCTCCCTCCATTATAACAATGAGACGAGGAACACAACACACAGACCACAGTACAGCATAGCCAATGAAGTATTTATCAGCTATATCAACTGGCTGAATAACATGTAATTGACATCACTGGGGCATTTTAACATAATTTTTATTACTATGGAGAAACATGCTTAAGATGGAGGTATCCAAAAGCTGCGATCAGAATCCTCAAGACATCAACATACGGGACCTGTTGAAAATTGAATGTTGCTTTGAATGATCTGGTTAGAGAATGGATGAGAGTATCTACCTGTGCATGCTGCAAGTGATTTCCAACAGTGGTACCTTTACACAAACCAACCCTGAATCATAACTTGACTGGTCAGCGAGGGTTCTGACAACAAATTTTTTTTTCAGTGATTATTCCTACCCCCACACAAGAATTCAAGATCTTTGCTGTCATTCTTGCCCCCACACAAGATTTTAAGATCTTTGTAGTCCATAGTCTTGGCTTAGCTATATTTTTAAATTTTATAGAGGGTCGATGATTTTTGTAAAGATGTGGATCCTATATCGGCCTGTTTATACAGAAGTTTTCAATCGGACGCAAATTGCTAGTATAAATGATAATGGAGTTAATTTTTTGCGCATGTTAATGGAGTGGCTGAATACTATGCCCATAGGATATCCTATTGTACACATTCAATGCTAACTATTCCTCCTTTATGTATTTAAGTAGTTTTGGCAGCCAACATGTCAGTCATTCATTTGTGATGTCATGCATAATATGCATTTTCAGTGAGAATGTATGGCCAAGCTTTAGATCTGAAACAGCTTGCCAAACACTTTTTGCCTTTCAATTCCAAATGTTGAAATTTTTGGGTGATAAATAAATTAATATAATAATCCACTTTTTCAATGTTGCCATTTATTACAGTGTGAACACGACAGAACCATTTTGCTCAGCTAAATTCCAAGACATAAATACAATTGACGTGCTAAATCCCTGCGTGGGTAACAATCAAATCAAAATGGCCGCACTAACGGATCCTACCGCAATTCCCTCACATTAAGGCATGAGAAAAAATCTGGCATTGGTTAATAGTTACGTACAAAGTTCCTCATGGTCATTGATTACGACATCCGAATTTATAATCCTCTCTGTGTGCCCATTGCTATGAAAGGCTTGTTTACGTGCATTTTGTACCTATTCCTTTGCTTAGACACAACTATTCAGCTGTGAGCCAATTTGTAGATTCCAGACTTTCCAAATAGGGGAACGAATTAAATAAAACACACACACACACACACACACACACACACACACACACACACACACACACACACAACACACACACACACACACACACAACCCCCCCCCCCTCGAAAAAAAACCCTCCAGATGATATGTCCATTATCTTATGAATGACCACGGGTATCACGTTTCGTAACCCTTACAAAATCAAAATTCTGGGATCATGCTGGATTTTGCTGGTATTTGCTGGACGTGCTGATACTGATACTGGTGGAAACATGCTGGGTTTTGGTGGAAAAAGAACTTAGTTTTTTCAGGGTATTCTCATTGTTGCTGGGAATGCTGGGTATTGCTGGAAACAGGCTGAATTTTCCTGGAGAGAGAACTTAGTCTTTTTTAGGGTTTGCTACTTTTTGCATCGGATGCTGGATATCGCTGGGAGCATGCTTGATTTCGCTGGGAAAAGAACTTGTGAAATTTTAGAACGTTAGATTTTTGCTAAAGATGCTGGATTTTGCTGGAGTAGGCCTCAGGGTACAGAACTTAGAAAATTTTGAATCTTGAGTCTTGACAGCCCAGCAGAATCCGGCACAGTGTTAATTTTGTTACTGCCTAGTTTTTGATGGGCATGTTGGATTTTAATTGCTAAGAGTTTGCTGAAATTTACTGGCACAATTTATAGTCCAGCAAATTCTTAAGTGTTATCACAGTGTCGTTTTGCTAGATTTTTCACATTTCTCAACCCAGCAAATGATTACGTTTTTTATTTATTTATTTATTTATTTATTTATTTATTTATTTATTTATTTATTTATTTATTTATTTATTTATTTATTTTTCATTTATTTATTTTTTTTTGCTGGACCTGCTAGATTACAATTAAAATAGATCTCGATCTTGGTAAGATATTCAATGGTCAAGATTTCTGTGGAAGGAAGGCAGCATGGGCGATAAAGGAGGAACAAGTGCGTCTACCCTCGCTCAAGTTCCAATTATAATCTCAATGTTTCAGCATTATTAATTTGCCCCAAAAGTTTTATTTTTGTATGCAATCTTATGTATATGTCTTATAACTGGATCTTTAATTACCTTTGCCAGATTTTTGGAAAACTCATTAGCCTTATACCTATCAAAATATTGAATGAAGATATAACAAAATATTCGATCATTGGTTAGCCTCATTCTCAAAGGTTTGCAAGGCGGGAAATTTCGTTTAACTGAATTTGCAGATTGTGAAGACGGCGTTCTGCTGTGCTGTGTTGAACGACTGCAGAATTCAACAAAGCATGGGGCAAGGCAACAAATTTAAATATCTAGTAGTCTTTCCCTTGTGGTTGGATCAAACATTGGCAGTGGTTAAACCCGGGCAAACATCAACAGCCTTCAATGGGAACAAAATATTGGGGAAGAGGTGGATGTGCAAACACTGCAATGGCCGGGGATAATTCACAAGGCTATCATAATGGAAATGGCTTGTGAGCACACTATTATTAACTCATGTACTTTCATGTCTTAACGTTACTGGATTAATACACAGTATGAATATCTTTATTGACATGAACCAATGCAACTCAGTATGGTGGAGGTACAGTCATGATGGATGTGATGTACAATGTAAAACGTAAAAGATGAAATCATGCCTTTCATGGGGTCACACTAAACACCAAACCCCACCTGAACCCACCAAAACTCACCAAACCCCAGCTGAACTCACCAAAACTCACCAAACCCCACCTGAACTAACCAAAACTCACCGAAACCCACATTTTTGCTGGATTTTGTCGGGATTTGGTTAAATCCCAACAGAATCCAGCCACATTTTGTTGGAACTGGCTGGAAAAATGCTGGATATTGCTGGATGCTTGGCAGAAAATGCTGGATTTTGACAGATGTTTTCTCCAGCATTTTCCACCACGTCCAGCAATATCCAGCAATATCCAGCATAATCCCAGTAATAATAATAATTGTAAGGGAATGCCTACCATCTACTTAGGCCAGCTTAAAGACATCTCAGTGGGCAGTATGGTAATGTGTAGTATAGGAAGCTTATAATACTGGTATGTAACTATTGATGTGCCACAACCGGGGAAGCAGGAACAGACCTGGGAATTATTATAGAAAAGAAATGTTGGATTACTTAGGAGCAGAGTAGGGATCAAAGGAAGGAACTATCATGCATACAAAAAGGGGCATGGTATGTTTGCTTTGATGCCTATATTTGACTCAAGTTACTGATCACTAACAGCGCACATCAATGAAAGGCTATTGTAGCAAGAAAACAAAGAACAATCAGACGAAAACGTCAGTTTCAGTGACTAAACGTTGGTCACCTCCATGGCGGTGTGGTATGTTCCATGCAACAAGGCAGGGCGAGCATTATAAAAGGGCTTGCGAAATTCCAAACAATTTAACCTGGCAAATATTTTGATCACAATATTTTAACACAATCTACATGTTAAGCTACCAATAGGTGAACGCTTGTGTGGCTATCACATCTGATTAATACAAAATTGTAGCATAAAGAAATACAAGCAAACGGATAAATCTAAGACAAAAATACCACCCTTCTATGCCTTTTTCTTAGGGGGAGATACTTTACTCTAATTGAGTCCCGATTTCATGCTATGGGGGAATGAAAAA
Source organism: Hermodice carunculata (assembly GCA_964020975.1). Classification (NCBI taxonomy): domain Eukaryota; kingdom Metazoa; phylum Annelida; class Polychaeta; order Eunicida; family Amphinomidae; genus Hermodice; species Hermodice carunculata. The sequence goes on from OZ026621.1 coordinate 14,976,090, forward strand.
CAGTTATGTGCCGTCTTAATTTAAAACCAGGAGACTCGTCAGTTGCTGATGGTTTTTGGTTCTTCGGGATATGGGACACTGGTTCGACTTATGATAAAAACAAAACAATCACACTCCACAATAAAGTAGGTTTTATGTTATAAGCAGCAAAGTCAGTTTTCTCGAGTCTTTAACTTCACAGTATACGAATTTATTTCTGCTGTTGTCACGGACATAAAGTTGCTTTGGTTATATACACGTGCGTATCAACTACATAATGGCAGTTCTACAAATGCAACGTGTTATTCCATGATAACATCCATATGAATACAACCTGTACCTACGCATAATGATAACCATGTCAACACAACCCTACCCATCCTTCAAGTGTCACAGTTTCCGTTTAATTTGTTTGTATTATTTCAGTCATCAGTGGAAATTAAAGGTACCATATATTAATCTGGGATGGTGAGATGTGAAGAAGCCATAACAATAATATATTCTAACAGTTTTTCCGCTCAAACCAGTCTACAGTGGTCAATAATCTCAAAGGACGTCGGTTTTGTCTACTTAAGGAAATACTGTCTATTCTAAAAATACTTTTCAATAAGTTTCAGAAAAGACCTGTCACAGTAACTACCGATAACTTTCGCCTGCGCACTCACGACACTTCTTTTGGGGAAGTTGTTGACTGAAACCAATAATATGACTTTTGTGTGTGTGTGTGTGTGTGTGTGTGTGTGTGGCGGGGGGGGGGGGGGGTAGGTAGATTCCTGAGCCCTACAGTGTATTCACGAAGATTTGTGCTGCGTCTTGACTTCATATACTTCATGTTATGCGCAGAACAAGTCGACGTGAATTGACTGTACTTCTTTGTATTCCTATTTTATCAGGCTGAAGGGAAACATGAATTATGTGTAGCATTTGACGAAGTCCGTCTGTTCCCTTTGTTCTGTCGTTTATGCATTGATTTGTTGACTGACTGGTTGACTTTCTGACCTTTTCGTTACCCATATATAAACTAAAAACATCCCAAAATGGGTTCGAATGCCCAGTTTGAATAGGTCAATTTGGACACTCTGTGGTTCTTAAGAAATTAGTAAAGAATGCTTAATGGTATCATAATGAACTACCTAATCATATTTTGATTATATAGAAATAAAGTATAATTTATCATTTCAACAAATAAGCTTACAGTTACTATCAATCCAAACGAAGAAAACCCTCGTTATGCAGCCTTACATCCTTGAGTTTGATAAGATTTCATTACTTTTTGGCCGTAGTGTCTGCAGTTAATGATGAATATTTCTAAGGTTGAGAGGACCGGTTTAAAACCACCAGTTGCCTTTTATGGGTGATTGCCTGTCTCAAGTCAGGAATGAAATTTGTTTCTTCACATTGGTATTATAGAAGAAATGTTGATGCTTTGGCAAGTCTGGAATCTCTTTGCTGTCATTGTTGGGTTTGGAATTAATGAATATGGATCATGTTTTTCTGTTCTATTTGAAAATTCCTTCATTGGCTATGTTGTGCTGTGGGCTTTGTTCCCCGACTCATAGTTATAGTAGAGGTAGAGTGTGTTTGTAATGTTCCAGATTCATAAATATCACAAAAACGATGTAAGCCTACTTTACTCTTTTGCTGTAAACTGAAGTGATTGACAAGTCGGAAGAACTAAAAGGTGATAGGCCTAACAGGTATCTTTTTATTTTTGGCAGAAGTAATGAAATTTGTGTTTTTGGTGGTTAGGCCTATACATTTTGGAAATGAACTAGTGTCTGCAGTTAATGATGAATATTTCTAAGGTTGAGAGGACCGGTTTAAAACCACCAGTTGCCTTTTATGGGTGATTGCCTGTCTCAAGTCAGGAATGAAATTTGTTTCTTCACATTGGTATTAGAAAAGAAATGTTGATGCTTTGGCAAGTCTGGAATCTCTTTGCTGTCATTGTTGTGTTTGGAATTAATGAATATGGATCATGTTTTTCTGTACTATGTGTTAGTTCAGCCTACTTTGGAGCCGTCTATCAGTTATGTTTTTTGTCTCCACTTCACGTTTGATTGGGAAGTATTGGCATAGGTTTTGCCAAGTTTGTCTAATGAATTGCCCTTCAATGATATCATTTTTTTTTTTCTGATTGGTGTTCATTTTGTTGAAATCTAACCAAATAAATATCTTTTCTCTCAAACAGCAAAGAAAGCCAATTGTTTTGAAACAACTTAAGAAAAATCTTAGTCCTCTTTCAATTTAACTTGTCTCCTTTCCTATCACATGTGCCAGATGGAGACATACAAATATTGAAAGCAAGAGCCAGCGTGTGCCCGTTCTGCTTGGTTTGTGGAGAATTTTTACGATAAAATACGGATATTTGTAGTAAAGAAGTGTGATACCTGTGCACAATATAGAAAGTGGGTCCTATGTGAGTGATTGCCGGATATAGAGACACTCTCATATGTTGGGTATCCTTGTACAAATTTGAAAAAGGTTTGGCATTAAAAATTACACCAAGAACACACCATATTATGACTCATGTGTCATTATGTTTGACCTTGATCTTTTTCCAAAGTCATGGGGTATATAATACATTCTTGTTGTGGCACTTCCCTTGCTTTCAGTCCCTGAGGGTTGTACCGGGAACATATATAGGGAAACAGAAAAGCGGTGGTCATGCATGAGCCGTCTCTGCCTTCGTTCATGTTAATTTACGCGTACATGCTTGCAGGTACTTTCTGTTAACTGTGGTCATGTGTAGTATACGCACACATATATATATATATATATATATATATGTATATATAGACATACATGTATAGATATGACGTAACACAGGACAGAACGGGAACACGTACAAGCATAAATACGATGAGCAGTTCAGGCTCAAGACGGACAGTTAAGGATCTGAGACTAATGTGCTGCAGTCTTAGTCTGAGAGTGGGTGTGAAGTGCCCAAGATCCGTTGCTAGACATTATGTTCATGATATTCCATCAATTGAATTGCTTTGTATCAAAATCAGATTTAGTCACAGAATAGTAAATTTTGGTGTGTTGAATCTTGAAATGACAATTTCCATGCTCAATATAATGTGAAAAATACGATAAATTTATGTCGACCTGTATGGGATTCGAACCCACTACCTTCGGCACACTCGCCTAGCCAAATGTAAAGTCCAACACTCTGACCTCTAGGCCATCGGGACAACCCCCCAAAAAAGTTGGCCAAGGACCCAGGTTTTCACAGTACTTCAAGTATGGGGGATACTTACATTTTTTAATGAATTAGGTTGCATCAAGTAAGATAGCAACTCCAACAAATAAAGAATGGCATCACCTTTCTTGATGACAGAAACAACAAGCCCAAAATGGTGTTTAAAGTACTCCGATTCTACACCAGTCGGTGTTTAAAGTGCTTGAGCCCACACGTAATTGTCTAGAATAAAGTTTTCTTTTCTGTTGATACCAAGAAAATAATTCATTGTTTTTTTCTGTTGAATTTGATTGGAATTCTTGTAATGCTGTTCTATATATCTGTTCTAGTTCAGAAGCTGTAAATTTCAAATATCAGGCCACATTAGGTTTTAGCCTATCTTGAGTTGCTTTCGGTAGCAACTTTTTCAAGTACTTCGGAGCAATTTTGTTCACTATCTCATACAAAGTTACCAGTTTTTGTTTATCCCTACGTGCAGATAATTTACCCACCTAGTTTCAATTTAGATTTGACCATGACTCATAAACATAAGTTTACCTGTTACCGCTTGAGCTGCTGCAAGTTGAAAATGTTCTAACTTGTTGATATCTGCTTGAGAACAGTTTCAAAAAAAAAAAAAAAAAAAAAAAAAATCAGCACAATTATCCCAAAAGTGGTCGTTTGAAGCAAAAACAAAACACACACACAAAGAAAAAACAGTATTTCAACAGAGCGTCTGCCAGGTTTGTGTTGCAAGCTGCGTAAGGCAAAACCCATTCTCAATGCTTTAATATTAACCGAGTAAATATACGAGAAGACCAAGGTAAGTCTAATTTTAACAGACGCCTAAAATGAGTATGTTATTGGACATTGTCAATAACTTTTCCTTAATACTATAAAGTTGGATGAGATATAATATATCGCTTCGAAATTACTACCATTCTATTTTTATCTATTTTGGCTTAAATGTCTGAAGCGGCTCTTGGGATAGCCCAGAAACTGATTGTGAATCTTCCTTTATTCTTTCTAAAGCAGTTTTCGGGTTGTCAACTGTGGCGTACAGTATGTTATCACCAGTATGTTATCGCCAGCAAAAAGACGGAATTTCTTTCATGTACTATGTCAACAATACCATTGATTTAAAAGAAATAACGAAGGGGGCCAATTACATACCGTTGGGGTACACCATCTTCTATGTATTCCAGTTAGTTCATTCCCCTTTGAATACGAGTCTTGAGATAACTTTGAATACGAGGCTCGAGATAATTTTTTATCCAAGCAAGCAGCTCTTCTTTCATACCTGAGTTGGCTAATATACATTACAGAGATGGGTGGTATCACAGAACTACACAGACTTCCTTCTGTTCATCAATCGCTTCACAAAACTCATTTTACAAAACACTTTTTTGGAGGTAATCTTAAAAGACTGACCTTCAGACAGTACTCTATATGATTTGCAAAGTATTAGGACCACTTTGGCATACTCCTGATCTGAAAATATTTACCAAGTGTCGCCATATATTTTTATGAACTTATGTATGTTATCTCTATTTCAATTTCTCTACACCGACTAGATTGACCTTGTATCCTCTTGCTGGAACTATTCATGAACATTTTTCTGCACAATTTTCGCTATCAATTTGAAAAGTCAGTTGCAGGCTTGCATATGCTCATGGAGCCACTGACCACGACCTACAACATAGGATGGCCATTGTCCAAGCATATGTTATGTCAGCTGCCTACAACACAGAGTTTGGTAAAACATCCACCCCTTCTAAGAGGACAATCTGTCATCTTTCCACAAGTTTGTTTGGAGGATGAAAGAGGCTGGAACCGTCGAGATTTGAGCAGAACATCTAGGACCTCTTTGTTCAATATGGCACATTTGTTCTACCACTTTAGTGGGATACACAAACCACTGTTCATCTTTGGATAACACCTCTGTGGGTGGGGTGGAAAACAAAACTGGCTGTAGACTTGTTCATATGCTCCCCACCCCCCACCCCCATTGAATGGGTTATAATGAGTACTCCATACTCCATGCCCAGTCTTGTGGGAGTGGGGCATCTATGTCAGATGAGATCTGTTGGATCTGGTAGCATATCTGAAAAGCGTAAAGAGTCCTGAAAAGGTTACCTTTTTGCCGAGACAAGCCTGTGTAGTATTCCATAAGGATATCTCTGGGAGCTCTGTTGGAATTAAGAAAGCAAAAAACAAGCTGTCGGTCACAGTTCTAGCCGAGGGGCTGATTGAAAAGCTGGTTTGAAAACATAGTGTGGGGTGCAAAGGACACTGATAACACAGGCATGTATCCCTTTTGCCCTTGTTGCGTGCGCCACCAGTGTTCTTGACAGTTCCTTAATGATAATCACTTAGCACCCAGTTCGCCGATCATTTGTGTTCATGGAGCTTTATGTGCCTGCTCTGCTAGAACCACCAGTATGTATGCTAGTTAAGCTACATAAAGATCATAAATGTAGGTATTTTTGTGGAAGGATAATTATTGACAGGTGGATTATAGGCCTACATCCATCCATGCTTACAATTTTACCGACTGACCTATCACTGCCATCAGAAGCTCTGATCACGACACACGCTTATGCTATCATCGATTAACCATATTCTACAAAATTATTCATGTGTGCGGGATATTCAGATCTGAAGCATTTCTATTTGATGATGGGTACTAGATTATCAGCACCTTAAATGGAGACTAATTTGAAAAAAAATAAGAGGATATACCTATATAAGAGGGATGTATACAGTTTTCACACTGATTAGCGTCCTTGATTAAAATGATAATGTATGGTACAATTTGTGAAAGGATATCCGGTCGTCTTATAATTATCCACTAAAGCCTTCATCAGCTTCGTGTGCCATAATTAATGATTGCACTATATATTCTGGGGAGCATTATCACTCTCTGCGCTGATGTGTAAGCCACTGAGGTTCTAAAACATACAATAAAATTCTGTGAATATCGTAACAAACATAAATTGTATGGCAGGACCCAAACAACCCCCATATATCATGTATTCTGTCCCTGAAGGTGCCATGGAATTGCGCTATGTTTATTTGTTTTGTTTTGTTTTGTTTTGCTTTGTTTTTTGTTTTGTTTTGTTTTTTTTTTTAAGACAGGAAATCGTTAAATTTCTACAAAATGTCTGACAACTTACATAAATTATATTGTGTTTGTGTGCTATTATTTTATTCACATGTATATTTTCAGGTGGAAGACCTAAAGCTGGCACCTTTGGATAACCTCAGATCACTTTTTTCTTATTTTTGGATAGTCTGATACTTAAGCTACATGCTCCCAAAAGCTCAGATGTGTGAACATAAAATTGATGTGAGATAATTGATCTCAAAACTTAAGTCTACACTGAAAAGTTTAATCAGTGCCCGGCACATGAATTTGTTTGCATGGGCAAGAGAGTGAACCGTGTCATTATTTGCACTGTCTTTATTCCATGACCCCTGGAAACCAATTGAGCTATTGATAAGGGTCACTCACACGAAACCATTGGCCATGGAGAAAAGAATGGGCCAGTTTAGACTAATAACTACCGTTGTTCTGATTACTTTGAAATTCTCTATTGATGTAAAAACAAATTAGCACAATCCACTTACTGGTCCCCATGTATGGAAAGCCACATGTGAACCCATATCGAAACAAGCCAAGTGTGGTGTTTCCATGTTAAAAAAGGTCGAGATTGAAGCCACAAAGTATACTTTTTGTTTAATGACAACATCACAGAGGCATAACTACAGGTTTACTTCACAAAATAATTAAAACACAGCACAGAAGAAATGAGTATGTGTAATATTACATAAATGCGTAAGAATTGGCACCTTTTTTTCAATGCGATTTTCTCGGAACTGTTTTTTGCGCAACCTCTGCAATTTGCATCTCGCCTGACAAACGTACGAATTGCCCTATCACATTAAAATCTATGGACATGAAAAGAAAAATATCATATCCAGGATTTTTTTCTGACAACCCTGCCGTGACTTTTGGAGCAATTTAAAGAAGGAAAATGAACAACCAGTCAGGACTAAATTACAAATATTATAACTTTTTGTTTATGCTATGTCGGGACTAACCATTGAATTCGATCCTGGACATGGATATATATTTTAAATTTCTTCTGATTTCAACTGTTATATATATATATATATATATATATATATATATATATATATATATATATATATATATATATATATATATATATATATATATATATATATATATATATATATATATATATATATATTATTCTGTGACCTTTTCGCGAAAAATGTGAAAATCCTACATAGTCAGAAATAATGCTATCAAATCTAAAAAAAATTCCAATCCTGACAAAAAAAACTCTATGGATACAAATTTTTGGATATGTAGCAATCAGAAAATGTATAGGTTTAATGTACTTGTGAAAAAAAAATAAATGGGTAATTGCCATCCAAAGTTGCCAGTCTCAATGCGCACAAGCTCCACAGCTTCCACCTTAAAGCTTACTTGTATGTATTACATATCAACTACAAGGTGTCACAGCTGAAAGCTTCATAACGTAACAAACGGAAAAAAGGTATTATTTGCAAACCATTCCAACAAATCACTCTGGCAAATCATAAGCATAATTGTGGTTCAATTAAACCACAGTGATCACTTGCATTCATATATTAATTTGTACATTAAGTATGCTGTAAATATATTTATGAAAAAAATAATTGCAAACAACCAAGGCAATTGTTGTGAAATTTAATAATAAGAAACAAAAAGGCAAGTTCTTGATATTAATTGAAGGGTACAATGAGAATGACGAAAAAAAATATGATGAACGGGTGACTGGTCTGCCCTATTGTCAAAGAATGATATGGAATTATATCTGTGGAAAAGTGCCCAAGTGGTCAAAAGGACATATGCATAAGTTATATGATGATTGATATGCATATATATATATATATATATATATATATATATATATATATATATATATATATATATATATATATATATATATATATATATATATATGTATATATATATATATGTATATGCACCATTGTTAGAAAACGGATAAAGTTCCTTTCGTGACAAACAACAATAACTGAATTTAATCAATTTGCTCGACGAGTGGATAGTATTATCTTACAAATAAGCATTACAAAGAGGTGTTTTCAACATATATGGCCTGGATATATTATATTTTATATTGTAAGGCTAAGATTGTGTACATATTAACACACAAAAAGGTCAAATGATCTACTCAATGCCCACAAAACTATGATCCCCTAGGTGAAGCTGTTGCCTGTCTGTTCACGCTTTTTACGTCAGGGAATTTGTATGCAGTACAACTATGGAGCATACCGATGCGTTACAACTTTGGTAATACCCATACAAAAAAAATCGATTGTTAAAGCTTTATATGCCTATGGCTTACTCAATACACGCTGGAAAGGAATTATCCTGTAAGTGTATCCGAAAACTCACTAACGTAGCTTAGCGCTATAAAATCACCACGGACTTCTTAAATAAGCTAGTAATAGTTTGCATGTTTTCTGGCAAGTATAAACATAGATAGTTGGATTATTATTCGAGGTCTGTGTACAGCGAAAATTAAGTTAGACCGTCCTCACCTATGTCCAATTCACAAATATCTTTTTTGTCTTTGAGGGGATGCACGAAAATGGACATAATGCGTAACCTCAGTCCTAAGAGCTGAGATACATAACGATGCAGTGCTTCTTATTTATTTGCATATCACTCTTCTAGAAACACGAGTAAAATTCTCATTTCTGTTTTGTGAGTTTCTTTTAATCATACCTTGATCGGTGGCGTTATCTGAATATTTTAAAGAGTGAGAAAAGGGAAAGATAACTTGGGGTATATACAAAATGGCACTTGATTAAAGTAAAGTTATAATTTCTTGTCAAAAGTCCGTACTACTTTATCAGAAGTATGCAAATTACTGATTGCACGTGTAAATGTGTGGATATGGAGCCAGGAGTGTTCATGCAACGTGGTTTTATTAATTAATAGAAATGCAGGTACCCTCAATTATGTATATATGTATGCATGTATGTATGTATGTATGTATGTATGTATGTATGTATGTATGTATGTATGTATGTTTGTATGTGTGTATCACTTTATTTAAAGAGGGTCAAACCCAGTTAGCTGGTTCTAATACAGGGTACATATAATATTCATAAATAAAGATAATGATAGAAAAAGATGTAATTTACAAGAAATCATCGTACTAAAAACTTGACAAAAAGTGTCCATATATTAGGTAATATAATTACGTTAAAAACAATTGTTTTGCTTGCGATTTGAAAGACATGAAGGACTGGCATGTGATTATTTCTGCGGGCAATGAATTCCTGCTGTGTCCCATGAAAGCTTAAATTGTTTTTAAAAACATTTACACGGGCTTTTGGTACATATATTTTCTACCACATGCGCTTATTATTTCAGTAATGTTGAAAGCATCAACGTGTCAAATTTTACACTTCTGCTTTCTCAATTACTTAACAAACACAACATTATGGATGTTCTTTCAAAAAGTGCTTCTTATGTATAGTAAAGAACATGACCCATATTCATAAATTCCAAACCCAACGATGACAGCAAAGATATTCCAGACTTACCAACCCATCAACATTCATCTTCCAATACCAACGTGAAGAAAATATTTCATTCCTGACTTGAGACAGGCAGTCACCCATGAAAGGCAACTGGTGGTTTTAAACCGGTCCTCTCAATCTTTGAAATATTCTTCTTTAACCACAGAGTATGGACTACAAAACTCAATACAAAAAAGTTATACAAGGGAAGTGCGACTGTGAAATGGTAATTCAATTTAGAATTATATGAAAAGAAAGCTACCAGGAGACTTGTACAATTTTAAGTTGTCACATATGCTCACGTCAAAAGCTGGTAGTTGTCCTGCTCTCTTGTGCAGTGTGTAGGCAAGGGACAATTTCCCCGTTTAATTCATATGTTAACAAATTTTAAATCTAATGATATATTGTTTATACTCCAATTTAAATTTGTACCCTGCGACAGTGGAAAGAAGTGGCATATTATAAATTAAGCTAAAATCTACCTTTATTTATAATTTTTTTTACATTCGTTCTACTGGTAATTATGTACATTAATTCTTTAGTTGATTCTGAACATAGGACTTACCTGTCGTCAAATATTGACTTGAAACAAAAGCTGAGACATGCACCAGGTTCATCTGTGCAATTTATCATGGGATATATATCCCCCCCTCATTTTGTTTGTCTAAAGGTGAACTAATGTTAAGCCAACGTATTGAAACTGCTGCCAGGACTGTACCCGAACGCTTTGGTGAAATATGCTTGGTAGAATTTATTATAAACCATTATTGGGAACCCCTTTGACATCGCGCCAAAAAGAGCTAAAGATGTCAGCTTAGACTTAGTGCAGACGTACCTTTGGTGTTTCCCTGTCAAGTTTGAGTCAATAGCTACACCCCAGTAATATGCGCATCTTTTAATACATTGGTCTGGCTTGGTTTAGAGAAAAATAATGACAAAGACCTTGAAACCACTTGCCCATATATGCATTTCAAAATTGTACTTCTATATATCCATTATACGATGACTTTTCCATTTTCATATATCGAAATTTGCTGCCATGAACTATGTATTATAAAAAGGACAAATTATTTCAGTGCTTTTTTTTCAAAATGAAGAATTACCACCCAATGTGTATATTAGTATATCTAGAATATGCAAGACGTAGAAATGATGAAAATATAAATATTTCATGTCACAGTTTTGTCAAATATTATTTGTTATCGCACAACTGTATTTCTATTGCCAGAAAAAAAAACCAACAGTTGTTTATTATTTCAACTTGGATGTACTCGGTATCAACAAAAAATATCAGTCATGCAAAGGAAAATCGCACATGCCTCAGTGTTGAGTCACGAGCTTTCGAAACTCGGAAGTGTACATGCAAATTATGGCAAGCAAAGCCAGATAACCATCACAGAATACGCCATGACTTGATGTCCCAACTGCATAGTAAAATATTGTGTTGTAACATACAGCCAAAACACCACTTTAGCTGTAGGTAATATTCCCCATTACAATCTAAACACATCCACTTGTGGTCTGAAGCTTTTAAAATATGCAAATTGTTGTTACATGCAACACGCCATAAACAGGAATGAAAACATTAAAAAAAGGTTTGCTATAAATTATGCAACAGTAACCATAAAGCTACCAGTTGTCGAAGAAAAGAAGCATACAACCTTTAAATTGTTCCATTTACTATATTGCTAATCAGCATGCAACCTTTACCTTTACACATTTACTGTTCACAGTGTTATCTCACTGCAATTAAAAATTCTCATGCTTCTCATTTGTGCGACTTTTTACCACGTAAAAGAGTCACATTGATCACGTATTTTTGTAGTTATCTTCGCTTTAGGGTTTGTAAATGTACTTATCAAATCGCCAGTTTCGAATCCTTGTTTGTCACTTTTATTACAAGAATGATTAACAGTCTTCATAACGCCTCTAATAATTTTGTTTTCCTCAAGTAGTCTTTATGATGAGACTAACCCTCCAAAGTCCTGTTAACACCTCACCCTGGTAACGCCTATACTGATACAAAACTTTTATGGATCAGCATGATTTTTTGCTTTGAATGTTTAAAATTTTACATTTCTACGTTTTTTGCGTGATGAAGCATTCCAAAATTAGTTATCACGAGGTCGAATAGCTTTAGACACATTTAACCAGCACTCTTTGCCGCGAATAAAGTAAAAAAAGAGCCTCGTTGACTGACACAAATATCCCTTAACAGATAATCTATTAAAGCTTAACTGATTTCAATGCAACCCAGTTAATTGTACGTCATAAATATAATATAATTTTTCCAACCAAAAATCGGTTTCACCCACCAGCTGATCAGTTCTTTCTATTTACCCTTATGTGCTGAATGAGCTTGCTCAGAATATATATATATATATATATATATATATATATATATATATATATATATATATATATATATATATATATATATATATAATATATATAAACGGGTGTAACGGTTGGAAAGGCTGTGGAAGCCCCGGGGCTTAAAGCTGTACTGACATATGCTCTGATGATCATCAACTTAATAATAATTTCCTCATATGTATTCCTTGTTGACCCTGAAACAGAATGTAAAAAAATGTATATTTTGCAGAGGCAAATATGAGTAATTTTCACTTAATTTATCCAAATAGGGGATAGTAGCTTTAGTTTCCTGGGGCATAGCATAACCACCTCAACAAAAATTACTGCAAACAGCGGGACGCAATCAGAATGATCCATGCTGTGCCAAGTTTTGGCTACTTACCCGTTGTTAGCAGATAGTCATTAATATGGGAAGATGGATGGCATCCTTTTATAGATTGGTTTCAACAGATACTGATAGCAAGCCTAAAAGAACCCTCTGGCATCATGCTGGCTATCCCGCCATTGTGCTAACAAACAGCAATTCTCGTCAAACAGTCATAAAAGAAAAATGGTGTAGTCTCCGTAGGTCAGAGGAATCCTTTTATCACTACCCTAAACCAGCCAATCAAGATGGATATCATAGCAGAACGGATTCCTGATATTGTCTTCATACTTCCTGCACACTAATATGAGTGGAACCTAAAAGAGGGTATCTCGGGTAATATGGTGACAGATTGTATAGCTTTTACGAATGCATACCTCTAAGCTAAGAAATCTGAAGGAGGTGAAAAAGAAAGGATTTTCCATAGTAGCGATGGATACGTTTACCAGGACAACAGAAAAGCTGACATGCACCAAAGAGTTTATTCAAACGTCTGGAGTGATGTCTAATCATTATAGGACAGGGTGATAGCAGCCATGTGGGTGAACCTGCCTGGAGGTGATACTGATGACAGTTAGCCCCGAGCTTTATTGGCTAAAAATTAATTTAACGGGATTTTCAAGTCCACAATATCCCCCGCCCACGAAGATTTAAGCTGTCTAAATATATTTGCATATTCTGTCTTTAGTTTTAAAAACAAAACTAGAGGACAGTGACTGTCCCGTGCTCAGCTGACCTTATCTGCAAACACTGAAATGGTTTGCAAATTGTAGAATGATAGCCACCACCACTGTTGAAAACTTACATATGTCCATACCGATTTCTTCTTAATGTAACAAATTTTCAAAAATCATAAAATGAGCGCTCCACCATGCAGTAAACACATCTGGTGGAGATCAAGTCGACGTACATTCCCATTACTGAAGAGGATCGAACTTACAGTTTGGGGGTAAAGTAAAAAACAAAAAAAAAACCAAAAAAAAAGAGGAAAACAAAAAAAATCTTTAAAAGGTGAAAAATAATTGCCGTACCACCAGATGAAAAAAAAGTCCAAATGTCCCCAGAGTTGTCCCTGTGCAGTTTCGTAGCAATTGGCTTGACAGTTTTGAAGAACAGTTTACTTTTGGAGAAGAAGAGTTTACAGATTTTATTTCTGAAAAATAGAACAAGAAAATTTATGAAATATCTTAAATTCACTGCGGCATGACTGTTTGAACAAATTTTCCGGTAAGCCACCCGACGTACATTCTCGCCACGTTTATAGTGAAGGTGATTGACTGCTTTATAGAAGTCGAAAATGTGAATATCCCCTGCAATCCAAAATTGACTGGAATTGTAATGAGAACGAATGAATGCAATAACTAACAGGTACCCAAAATTGAGGAATTTGTTTAAAATCCAGAGTACCTCCACCTATTGAACAACTTTGTTTAACACCACATTTAACAGAATTTCAGCACAATCTAAGTGACAGTTTTGGACATGAAGCTGAAAGTAACATAAACACACAGAAAATAATGAAGAAATAGAAAGAAGTGCAGCCACACCTCTTTAACAAATTGAGCTGGCGTTGTCCTCAGAAGGTTTTACCAAAAACTGAAAAAAAAAAAAAACAATTTTTTTGAGCTGGTAGAGACCCATCTATGGTACATCCCCAGTACGTTTGTATTGAGTCTGGTTGAATTTTGAAAAAGAGCTCCAGAATGGCAATTTTGCATTGCAATTCCCATTGAATGACATGGTAACCAATATGAATACATGTATTTACCAACTGTTGGTACTCTGCTTCTATGATTTGTTGTTGTTGTTGTTGTTTTTTTTTTAATTTTTTTTTCCATTTTTTTAGTTGTTTAGTTTGGAATTAAAAAATTCATTACAACTTGGAGACTCCCTGTATCACCACAGAGTTTGCAATTCTGCTTAATCTTCCATCAAGCTCCTTTTCCACCTATTTTCATGATATTATTAGTTGCGAGTTTGAAAAAGGTGCCGCAAATGGCAATAAAACAATAAAAATGTAACCCCCCCCCAAAAAAAACCTCTTAATGCTACATGTTGAACAGTTTATGGTCTAGGAGTCCCCAGAAGCGTTCATATGCAATTGTGAGAAATTGGCGTTGCAGTGTGAGAGAAGGTTGGTAAGGTTTTCCAAAAAATAGACAAAATAGACATGAAGAAATATATAAAAAAAAAGTAGACCGAGACGATTTAAATTATTTGGTCCCCACGAAGTCTGGAGTCGATCTGGCAGACGGTTTTTTTGAAGTCAAAAATGTGCAATGTGAATGGACAGACGGGCAGATGTACAACCAATGACTGGTCGTCTTATCAGTCAGCTGAGTTAAAACGAACAGAAAAAGACAACAAAAAATTAAATAAAACAAAAACAAAAACAACAACAACAACAACAACAACAACAAACAGCAAAAAAAAAAAAAAAAAAAAAAAAAAAAACCCCCCCCAAAAAAACCAAGAGAAAATCCTGAGATGACTGCAGCGTCATCATTTTAACGAAACATGGTAGAAATTACGGAGGACGGAGGACGGACATTGACTAACAAAGGACCATAAGATAATTTCACCTACGGACAGGTCAGTTGAACTAAAAATAGGATATGGATTATAAACATTCAATAACTGAAGTTGTACACGTTTCTAAAGAAACCAAAGCAAAACAACTTATATAAGAAATACATGCAGTGTGCCACTCTTTTACATGAGTGGCAATATAGTTATTCATATTAGTGGAATATGTGTGTGTTTGCTTTATGTGAAGGACAAACAAGGGTTCTATATACTTGATGAATAAAGTAAGCAGAATTTAAGCTTATTCTGTAAATGAAGCAACGGATGAAAAGCAACCAATATCCAGATTACCTGTTTTTCTGAGAGGCTATTGAACAAGGAGCAGAATACAAATGCATGTCTCACCAGCACTTTCTGGCAAAAATGTTCGTGATAGGACCCCTCATGGACATACGGCCACTAATCCCACAAGCTTTCCAGGAGATAACATCCATAAAAATATTAAAAACTATTATAGAAACCTAGATTGAGAACCCTTTGGACCTCGGAGTTATACAAGCCTGTGTGTGGAATATTTTCAATGTTTCTGTATCTCGTATGTCTAGTTGTTGCGTATGCATACAAACTTTCAGCAAAAAGTCAGTGGTTGCTTCCATTTTTTAGCTTTGTTTTATGCTAGCTCTAATGTAACGGACTCTGACATTTTAAAGAACGTCTTTTTTATTTAAAGGGCGTATATGTAGTCTGTGTAATGTATGTATGTATGAATGTATGTATGTATGTATGTATGTATGTATGTATGTACGTATGTATGCATGTACGAAATACAAAATTATCGGTCGTGCAGGTCCATGCAAAGAAGGGAAAGCTTTATATTACACTCTGATTGTTTGTGTTGTTTCCTGTATTAATTTAAGAAAACACAACACATCAAAACATAAAAAATGTCTTGGTCTTTGCATATTACTTGATTACTTCATTAAACTTCCAGACCAGAGGGGATTAGTACTGCAGTGGAAAAAAATATATGCAACACAGAAAAAAAAAATTCTATACATTGGAGTCTGGGCAAGGCACAAAGCTCTCTTGAGGGACTACATGTCATACTGGTATCCAACGATGATGATGATGATGATGATGATGATGATGATGATGATGATGATGAGATGACGATGATGATGATGATGATGATGATGATGATGATGATGATGATGATGATGATGATGATGATGATGATGATGATGATGATGACATTGACATGCACGAAACACATTATTTACACCCATTCCAGATTGCACATTGATTGGCAAATTCTTCTCATACATATATGCCCCTGGGGATATATGTGACTTGCATGTATGCACGTAAGATCACGTCGATACATAAGTTGGTCAGGGTGGACAATAGTATCAAACTAGACTACTGCTTTTACAAAAGATATTCCTGGCAGCCTTCAATATTTCATTGCCAAAATAAATGAAATAATAGATAGGTAAAACCCCCATTTGTCAATCTATGTTCTTCATTACTTGTCAAAAATTAAACACATGCATAGGCAGAGTCCAAGATATTATCACAGCCGGGTATCTTTGAAATATTAAGAAGTTATGTGGTAAGTTAGTGCGGCATTCGATATTAACATTTCCAACAGGGGCTGAATGAAATGTTGACAAATGTTTGCTGAGCGTTTCAATTCTTATTTTTTTAATACTACAATGGTTGAATGGGGCTTTTAGACAACCACTTTTATTATAATTAAACATTGCGTTCTTATGTGTTTAGTTTCGTTGCGTACCTTCACCACACAACAAAGTTCACAGGGTGTGAAAGAAAGCTTCAAGCACCTTTGTTCTTGCACTCCAGTGCCAATTACCAATTGCCATATTTTTGCCTCGACACACTTTATCTTGGTGTTGATATAAATGTTCAGTTTCCTTGTGAAAAAATGTTTTTTCAGTCTGAAAATGAAAAACACATTTTTAAGAAAACCGAAGTATGGTCTTCTTTGTGAGAAATTTGTGTGAAAAACAAACATAATATCATAATTTGTTTTCAGAAAAAATGACGTAGGTGTTGCATTTAATTGCTATAACGGTTCATTTATTCATCGGACGTACATGGGTGATGTCATAGCCAATTATTCCACCGAACCACCAGAGGATGGAGGATAGGAAATCTGTATGTATGTACGCGTGTCCCTTCAACGAAATAATCTTGCTAAGTCAACTCACTATATATTAAAATGAGTCACAGGTCTGGCTCCTTTGAAATCTGATTTCTCGCGGTGCAGCAGTGGGTGGTGCACTAACCTTGCCACAGCTATTACTTGAGTTATGTTTCATTTAATTTTTCAACCTCATTTAAAAATGAAGGACTTGATGACCAAAATGTATCAGAAATTTCCAGAAGATTGGCATGCAAAAATGAAGAAATCACTTTATATCACCATCATCCTAATTCATGCAAAAAACGGAGGCATTAAGCAAAAATCGCTAAATATATTATGGAGTTTAATATATAATGATTGATACCTTTCAAGAATGATTGTTTGTATCATACATGTTTCAAGAGGAATAAAAGGGTTATGGGATATACCCAGTTCTTTCACAATCATATATCTGGTTTCCCATTTTTACACAGCAGTTGTCACCGCGAGTCTTATCTTTATGTCTGTGTGCCAACACAGGCATATTGCTTTTTTTAGGAATTCTTTCTTTCTTTCTTTCTTTCTTTCTTTCTGTCTTTCTTTCTTTCTTTCTTTCTTTCTTTCTTTCTTTCTTTCTTTCTTTCTTTCTTTCTTTCCTTCTTCTTTTCTTTCTTCTTTCTTTCTTTCTTTCTTCTTTTCATGCAAATTTGTCGGACATTTCCTTTGGAAGTGTATTGCACGAAAAAACTCAAACCTTTGCATGATTATACTTACATACATGAAGTCTTGAGTTTGTGTAAAGAGATTCAATGATTTTGAAAATTATGTGAATTAAGTCCACTTGAAATTTTAAATTTTGAATATCTTCAAAAATATAATAGGTACAGGTAACCGATCCAACTTCAATTAATATATTTGTAACACTGCACATTTTGTAATTTACATGTGACCTCTAAAGGTCAAATGTCAAGGTCATTTGGACCTTTGAAATTTTTATCCAGTCATAACGCGGTCAATTTTTATCAAATTTTGATCATGTTGGGCTCAAATTGTAGCTATTGTAAAACTGCACATTTTTGTAATTCACAAGTGACCTCTAAATGTAAAAAAATCTAGGTTGCTTGGACCTTTGAAATTTTTCATCGAGCCATAAATCAGCCAATCTTGATCCAATGTTGGTCATGTTGGGCTCAGTTTGTAGCTATTCTAACACTGCACAGTTTTGTAATCTACATGTGACCTCTAAAGGTCAAAGATATAGGTCATTTGGACCTTTGAAATTTTCATCTAGCCATATCTCAGTCAATATTTATCCAATTAGGATAATATTGAACTGCAATCGTAGCTATTTTAATTCTGCACATGTTTGTAATTTACATGTGACCTCTAAAGCTCAAAGATATGTCATTTTGACCTTTGAAATTTTCACTAAGCCATCACTAAATTAATTGTCTAGTTTTGATCATTTTGGCCTCAAATTGTAGCTACTTTAACACTGCACATTTTTGTAATTTACATGTGACCTCTGAAGGTCAAAGATATAGGTCATTTTGACCTTTGAAGTTTTCATCTAACCAAACCTCGGTCAATTTTTATCCAATTTTGAGCATTTTTGGCTCAAATTATAGCAATTGTAACACTGCACTTTTTTGTAATTTACATATGACCTCCAAAGGTCAAAGATCACTGTCATTTGGACCTTTGGAAGTTTCATCCAGTCATAACGCAGCCAATTTCCAACCAATCCTAAACACGTTACACTAAAATTGTAGGTACTGCAAAATTGCACATTTTTGTAAGAACCTGTAACATCTATATGGCGAAGGTCACAATTGTGGGTACTTTAACACTGTACATTTTTGCAATTTACATGTGACCTATAAAGGTCGGAGGTCAAGGTCATTTAAACTTTGAAATTTTCATCCAGCCATAAGCTTAATGGAATGTGAAGTACTAAAGGTCAAAAGTTGTAGCCCGTAATACTTACAACTTTTGAAGGCACACAGACATATTTGCTTTGAAGCAAATCTTCTTTTCTAGTTTTATATGCTGCGTCATGACCTCTAATGCATATGTTAATTATACTCGCACATAACTACCTCCATTGAACCATTCTTTTTAGGGATGGGGATTTGGTCGAGTGGATTTCCTTAATGCTGGTGGATTTAAGTCCCCGATTCTGGAAATAAATGCCGAGTCATTACATATACTGCATTACCGTGTTGATATGGCACTCGCACATAACTACCTCCATTGGATGGGGGATTTGGTCGAGTGGATATGTGCGTTTCCCATTTCAGCTAGGCGACTGGTACCAAAGCTTGCAGGTTCGAGTCCCGCTCGTTCCGAACATGAAATACTAATAACGAATATTCTGACGGTATTTTACTATTAGTTACACCTCTTTGTCTGAGCGCCCCTATTTTAAGCTGCAAACAATGTAGTCTCTCTGATGTAAATCTCGATTATATATTATTTTATTTTTGACTTTTTTGTCCAGCGCGACGTCCTAGCAGTCATTATCGTATTCCGCAGTCTGAACTCTTACTGGCAATAAGCTAACCTGTCATTGTCCTATATGATGTTTAATTTTTCGTTAAGCTACCATATTTATTAGTTTGGTTACATTTATTGGAACAGTGACTATCCAGGCATTTTTTTTATTTCTTTACTGTTCTGAGTTTACCTGTGTAGTTCCATTCAGAATAAATTTGCCATATTTATTTTGACTTTTATTACTGCCTAATTCCGTAGAGTGTTTATTGCTGGGTAAGTCGACAAAAGAAATGTTCACAGAAATGTATGCATGCTAATTGAGTATCGCCAATTTAACATTCCACCGATGCCTTGTGCCTACCAATAGCCCAATTTAGGTCTATGTGGTAAGGATATACTGCATAAATTTATTTCCTGTGTTATTTCCTGTCCGTTGTATGTACTCAGCATGGTTTTAATTGATTACCTGCCAAGCTTACATCCAGTTCTAGTTCTGTTAATCATCTATTGTGTCAATATGGAGGTACATGAACGGCTACTCAACTGTACACTGCGCTTCTCAGTATTGAGTAAAACGCAACAGAGTCTAGAGAGATCGAGTACGTGAAATGGTACCGTAAAAACACAGTCCTGGAAAGTTAAAATATGATATAATGCTCTACATATTACATGTATCTGTAAGAGTTTAAAATGTAGCAATTAATCACCTATGTATTTTTGACCTGTTCAGCCTTTTCCACACTTCACAATCATTACCGTCAGGTAAATTAGATTTGTTGTTGATTAGATATGCTGCCAATTTTTTCTTTTAGCTGTTCACTCAATGATAATACAAACAATGTACGATGTGATGTCTCGTTTTGATTCACAGAATTGAAAGATTTTCAAATTGCAAATTTCATCACAGTTTACTTCTCTCACATAGAAAGATTTAAAGTGAGACTCCTTTTACCGGTCTATCCGCACACACATGAAGCTAAATATACGTAGGGACTCCTATCTATAAAGTAGTGTCCCCGAATTTTCATCCCGCTGGTGACTGTGGACTCCTGAGAACATTTTATTTTACGAAATAGTGATTCCATATACAGCATACGTTTACATCGACATGACACAGATGCCTCATTACAAAAACAGCGCTCTCTTTTATTGGAGCCACCAAAATTTTTGAAGCGATAAAAATACACCCTTATACTATTTCCAAAAGAAGGAAAGCGCTTTGACAAAATACATTTCAATCCACATAATATGAACTCAAATACGATATTATCTACAACAGGGTTACACAAGACACGAGCATCTAAATATACTCAAAGTCATAGAACTGTGCTCAAAGTGGGTACGTCATTTAACATGGTATGTATAGAAAATGCAGACAGATATTAAAAAACGGCATACACATGTATGTATGATATGCTATGAAATACACTGGAATATCATAGCTTTTGTGTTAATTATATACAGCACTAAAGGTATCCAGTAATTATATAAATGTCTGCGCAGACTGAGTCCACGTGTGAACAGCAGGAAACTATACATACCACTGAATTTTTATTTTGTACAATCTTGAATACGAGAGCGCCAATATATCTTCATGCACATGTAGCTAATCGCACATACGGAAACATATGTTGTATTTTTTTAATTGTATTGGCGTCTTTTTGCCCAGAACCACTTCCTAGTAGTCAATATCTTATTCCGCAGTTCGAACTCTTTACTCTCCATAAGCTAACCTGTCCCTGTCTAACCTGTATACATATGGAATTACTATTGTCTATATTGCACACGTTCCTCTCTAAAATTTTGACATAGGCCTTATCAGCCCAAATAAATTAAAGGGTCTTCAGCGGGTAACTACTCAACATGTTTCGGAGCCTTTTAACTACTCAACATGTTCGGAGCCTTTTACTCAAGTAAGTTAAATGATATTTTCACATCCAGCTCCATGTGTTCATTGGTATATACCAAGCGTTTAGAAAGTTACTGCATCCCAATTTAGTAAAGTCTGTGGTGGAATAAAGGATTGCCCGGACAGGCAGCATATATGCAGAAGTTGAAGGCAAATATGGGTACAATATGCCGATACAAGGATCAAGTTGCACGCAATTCGATGTTTATCAACATTGGGTTTGGATGCGAAAACGATGAAACGGATGATTACTTCCATGTGCATAAACATGCCCGCCACATCTCTTTCTAGTCATAGGTTTGTTATATTATTTGCCTCTGCTAGGAGTTTGCGTCCAGCTTTCCCACAAGCACTTGCTTGGAAGCAATGTATTTAAACTATTTTTATCATTTGAACGAGTAAAAGCCGGCACACAAAAACTATTCTTAAGAAATGTTTCAAATTCTGACTCACCATAATATCTGTCAACATGCGGTTCAGATGTGCAAAATGTGAACGTTGTGCTTATTTTCTCGTGTATTAATATGTTTTACACATCTCTATTTACTCTGAATATGTAGCTCATAACCGTATTATTTTATTTTATTTCCTAGGAGGCTTCGTGAGTTTTGTTTGCAAGCACTCATGTGGAGGTGGTATATTTAAATTCTTTTTCTTATTCAAGTAAGTTAAACGCTGCACTAAAACCTATTCAGCAGAATAGGTTGAAAGTAAAATTCCTTTTCTTAAGTTTGCAGAGGAATTCCACATAGCTTCGACACTTTAACTTTAGGGTCTCGTTGTGTTGATGTAATGCATTTCCGCATTCTTAGAAGCACAAGGGCGTATGTTCATATACTTAGAAGCACGATGACATATACAGATGACAACGACCGGTGCACTGCATCTGTTCGGAGCATGCATGTGATGGAGTGATGGACTGCAAAGATGGATATGACCAGCATAAATCTAATATCACATGCCCAAATAAATGAGCTCATTTCAACAGTGCGGTCACTGATGTTCACTCAATGATACGGTATTGCTTGTGAGCTTGGAAACAGAGGCCAAACTAATTTATACTCACAACAACATTATGAAGCTGCATACCCCCTTTCTCTTTCTTTTGAATTTGTCACATAATAATATAGTAAAAAGTACTATCTGGAATATTCACAGATACAACAAATATGCGTAAACTGAACCTTAGTTATAAGGTCGTCTTGATACTTTTAACATCAAAGACAACAGCAGTAGTCGAGTATGATGTCCTCAATGGACCTACGTCATAGCAGAAGCCACAGCTTGTTCATAATTTATCAGCAGTACTAAAAGAAATAAGCCAATTTTGGCTGACCAGGTTATACAAGCTATATTTAGGATGGAGAAAATAAGAGAAGGATACGTTTCTTGGTCTTGACGACTTGATACTTTGAACATTAAGGACAACAGCAGTAGTCGAGCATGATGTCCTCAATGGACGCACGTCATGGCAGAAGCCACAGCTTGTTCATAATTTATCAGCAGTACTAAAAGAAATAAGCCAATTTTGGCTGAGCAGGTTATACAAGCTATATTTAGGATGGAAAAAATAAGAGATGGATACGTTTCTTGGTCTTGACGACTTGATACTTTGAACATTAAGGACAACAGCAGTGGTCGAGCATGATGTCCTCAATAGACGTGCTTCATAGCACAAGTCACAGCTTATTCACAATTTATCGTTAGTATTCAAAGAAATAAACCAATTTTGGCTCACCAGTCTTGAACAAACTATATTTAAAAAGGGACAGAATACACACTATAGAGGCGGCTGTTTACCACGATAGTTTTTCTGTTGGATGAGTTTCCTTTATCTGGCAATGACATCAATCATTTTGATAAAATTGAGGCTCTCTTGGCTCACAACCTTGAAAACATTGATTAGTGCATATCAGTTAAGCCAGTGCTGATATGCCTTCCGAAGGACGATGTCTTCTCAATCTTTTCTGATCTGATGGCCAGTGAAACATGACTAGTTTTTCTGTGGGTAATTGAATTATGTCGCTCGCCGGACATTCCCTCGCCATAGGCTTCCAATTCAGATCTAGCGAACATGATTAATTTAATTCTTTCTTAAATTCTACCTTAGTGGGTGCAGACATATAAATGAGTATTGCATTTTCCCTCTATGGCCAATGCTGATCCCGCGTACCGAGAATCGTATATTGAAATACGCATAATATGGCGCTCGTCGCCAATTTGTATTTAAGCGGGAATATCTGTATCAACCTAAGGTCTTGGCTCTCTTCTGATGCTTCTTAATAACATTGAATGTATTTCATGCTTATAGTATTCCCACCCAGTGGATTGAGATTAAGCAGAACAGCAGCTGCCATCATGGCGTTGGTGATGTGGCTTGTGGCTCTCTTAATGACTATATATCCTTTTATATATAATCCTTTTATTTTCGGGTAATTCTAACTTTCACAGTTAGCCTGTGACTTCATATTGCTTCAGAAACATACACAGATTAGCAGCTCTCAAGTTTTCTTTATCAATAATTCCAGCACATGTCACTGTCGTATCGTCTACATGAATGTACAAGTGTCTTAAAAGTTACAGTATCTTTACAAATACATAGAAGACGCAAAATGTCTGTGTATTCCGAGAAATGGTATGAATCATTAGAATAGATTTGTACTGCTAGTTGACATTTTGTATTCTAGGTTAGTACAGATAGAGTTTATTATTATTATTATTAATATTATTATTATTATTATTATTATTATTATTATTATTATTATTATTATTATTATTATTATTATTATTATTATTATTATTATTATCATTATTATTATTATTATTTTATTTTATTTTTTTTTTTTGGGGGGGGGGTAGGACTCGACAAATGCTTTTGTTATTATATTTGGTGAAAATTATCTCTTGGAAACGAGATGCCCATATTTGTTCATAAAATATATATTCTTATTTGTTATATGAAAATTAATGCAAGAATAATTTTATCATTTTCTCTCTAGACAGAAATATAGTTTTTCTGCAAAATTATGAAACACCAGGATTTCACAATTTCTCTTTATCATGAGCATGATAACCACAGTCCCTTCTTGATTGTTCCAGTAACGAATTTCATTTACATGCACTTATACAATAGACCATGCCATAGAGTCACCAAATGTTGGAACTTGACTAAAATGCGTGATGTGCTCGTCCATAAAACGGTACAACTAAAAGAGCACACTATCCACTAGAAGATGGAGGTTCGTGTTTTGGTGATTCTTGAATCTCTGCCGTTTTACTGGAATTAACTTTGGTGTCATTGTTGAGTTTCAATTTATGAATATGTGTAGTGTTTTTTCTGAATTCTTTTCATTCTGATATCGTTTACTATCTATGATTTTGTAATATTCACCATTATATGTGTGGATTTATAAACGAAACAGCCATCTGAAGCTTTTATTTGCACCTGGCAGCAGAAAAGCATCACAATTTTTGTGTTATTTACCGTTAAGTTGGTCAAAGAAATGTGCTAGGGAATCTTGGCCACACAACATTAAAACAACGTTGTCGGTGTATCAGTGGTACTGATTGAAATGCGGTTATTTAATGGAATTGGAGATCATTAACTGCTTTTCACGGTTCAATGTGGAATGTGGAATTTAGCAATCGATATGCTTTCACAAGTGTAAGGACAATTAGAAGCACAGCACCTGATTCACGTCTGGCTCCCTCAACAGCAGTATGTACTCCTTTTCATACTTATTGGGGCCTTTCTCTCTGCATACAGCTACAGAATGAATGAGCAGAGATTTGACATCACTGACATTCCAAGTGTCAGACGTGGTCACAAATTTCAACTAAAAAGTCATTGTCATGCATCAGCACATGTGTCTTTCTTACGACACATTTCCAGACAAGCTGCATCAAACAGGGTACTGATTTAAGTAGACTTCGTTTTCAGGACCTCGCTTACCTGTTAAAAGGGAGAGCTCTTGATCACTCTAACATCTTTAATGTACCTTTAAAGGAAGAGATGAATTTCACGCAAAGGGCCCATCGCTTCGACAGAGATGTCGATATCCGGGTTCCCTATGTTTTAACCAAACACATGTGCGCAAGGAATTAATAGGATTAATTTGCTCACATATATTTCAAACTCATGATTTCTTATGTTTTATTTATTCCAAGTGAGCCCTTCTCCCCTCCCCCGTGTCGATAATGTGTTATTGAAAATGCCTAAATATAGGAGCTGCAGGCCGGATGCTATCATAACAGAAATCAGGGGCAGATCTGGGAATCCGAAAGAAGGGGGCAAGGCACCTCCAAATTCATGGTCGGTAGGGTACCTAACGGTAATGCCTACGGAGAAAAGACAAGACTTAGCTGAGGTAAATAAATAAAAAAGGGAGAGGGACTTCAATTAAAGAACTGCATGATTTTGTCAGAAACAGTTGGGGAAGTCAGATTAATTGAATACAAAAGCGACATACACAAAAGTATAAGGAGCAATAAATGGAAAGAA
This sequence comes from Hermodice carunculata, assembly GCA_964020975.1. Lineage (NCBI taxonomy): Eukaryota > Metazoa > Annelida > Polychaeta > Eunicida > Amphinomidae > Hermodice > Hermodice carunculata. The sequence continues at coordinate 15,002,201 of OZ026621.1, forward strand.
CAAAATGTGGCAGATATTTGGGTCCCGAAAAACTTTTAAATTCTGACCATCTGCATTGATAATCAATTACTGATTGTGGCTTATCTAACGCCACAGTCGTTGTGCCAGGAAAGCCCCTAATCCTCACGCTTGCAATTGTAAAGGAAGCTAACATTTCAAAATAGTTAAGCCAGTGTTTAAAAGCCCACACCTGATATCTATTTCTACAGAGTACATTACCAGCGAGAGGTGTTATTCTTTTAGAGTTTGAATATCAGATTCTTATTCTCATGGTTTTAACCTGCAGTGTGGCACATATACATTTGCAAATAAACGAATTTGCAATTAAGTCACCTTGGAAGCTTTGAATCTCCAGTGGAAGCTTCTGCGCCATTCCCGCCTTGGGTGACATGGGTGTCAAGTTTTGCCCTGATGTCAGTCTTCAGTCCACCGGCATATGTTCAAGACGTAAAAATGTATTACTGCTGTATGACATCCTTAGAAAGAGTTGACTTGTAACGTTCTCCATACAGCTCTTAAACTTGGACGACGTCATTTGGTTCTACTCTGCTGGTGTATGGAGTAAGAGTGCTGGTATATGAAAATTGAATAGAGCCTCAAAATTTCTGTGACATTTTCGACAATTTCGGATTTCAATGGATTATCTGTGTGATATACCTGTAGAAAATAGTTTTGGAATAAACTGGTGAGTTACAGCTTGTCGGTGTGTTCAGAAACGGAGTAATCATGCCAAACGTGAAGCGGGGTGGTGGTCCAGATGTGAGCTTCGTTTCATACCTTTCTATATATGAGCTCCATGTGACGACGTTGTGGTTTTAGGCCCATCCGCCACCATCTTATTAGCACAATTTATTGACCGCACAGATGAATACACAATATTTTATTGCAGATATGGCCCTATGTGGGTTATTGAACGCACAGATGTCCCAGGTCCACCCTCTTAATCCACTACTCCCCCCCCCCCCGCGTATATTAGCACGGATACTTGACTGACTGAACGTTACGAGCGCCTGTGATACTGGACACCAACAGAGCGCACCAATATTTTGCTTTACTTTGCGAGAAGTAGGATGCATGCAGGTTGGTCATCACTCAGTAATAGATAGTGTATTCGAGAATCACATGGTGAGGATATGTGTATATGTTTGATATTACAAAATTTTAATAACGCCAAGGTCACAATGCCTGTGGTGTACAATTAGAGGTATTTATATTCAACAATACTGACTGCAGACCTGCTCTGGTTTTTCTCACTGGAGGACAATAGAAGTATGCCTCCACCATGATAAGGGCACTTGAACCAGCTATTTTACTTATCCATTCTTATTTAATGCTTTTTCTGCCAAACATACGAAATATTCCTAATGTGATTATTATTTAGAATCTTTAAAAACATAGTAAATGAATTTTCTTAGGGGTTTTATTTTTTCGAGTTGTAAGATTAATCATAAAAGCTCATTTAGCCCTGCCCTACACATTTTTTATCTATCCCTCTTTCCTGCCAGGTTCCTTGCCTCAGCCTATTTGCCAGCACAGCATCCCAGATAAAAATGATAACTACTATTGTAAGATGCAGACTGGCCTATCAGTAGACATGAATACCTGTGTTTGGAAATATCTACAGATGTCTAGGGGTGACATTTTAGAGCTCGCATTCCTATGTTGAACCATTCAATGCAGATCAAAGCAGCAGATCTAAACTACACAGCAGCTATGAATTCAGTCATGCGTTGAAACTTAAATACACCAATCGGTAACTGGAGATCTCATAAGTAGATAATTTTGTGCAGCAGTAAACATTTTATGGTAAAGGAAGAAACCAACAGAAATGAGTGAATTAACTTGTTTGTTATTTGCATATGCACGACATAATGACAACAAGGAAGAATCCATTGCAAATAGTACATGCAACCATTGACTATTACAATCATATTCAGATGTACGGCTTTACAGTCATGTATGTTCCTCCTTAAGTGTCTTGGATTTTCTAGAATTCCAAGAGTATAAACCGTTGCTTAATTCAGAAAGCTTGGTTACGTTGAATACGAACTTCAGTACATGGTTTTGCAGTGGATCTTGCATAGTTCTCAAGATGCATCAAGGGTTCAACTCAGTTGTATATCTATCTGAAAAGGTGTTGATCTCCATCATCTTTTCACTTTATGCCAGCATCGCAGATTTTCGGAAATTTATCTTGGTTACATACATGCATACATACATACATTTCGCTCAAGCGAAAAATTGTGAATAGCTTCATGAAGAGAATTAACCACTGTGATAACCTCCTCATTGCCCATCTAGTCAACAGCGATAACCGATGGTGCTCAATCTTCTGGCGCAAGTGGCATAAGACTGTTTTTATCAATATGTAAATGTGTAGGTTGTAACTTTTATCTAATTTTTTAGTGTGTATTTAAAATTGTAACTTTTACTTGATCTTTTAGCTTGTGTATCTTTTATTTGTCATACACCTCGTGTGACTCCTGCCTTTTCATTTTTAGTTCCTTTTAGTTCTATGTTATACTTGTAACTGTATACGTTTCTATATGGACCTTGAGTTCGAAATAAAGGCTACTTACTTACTTGCTTACTTACTTACTTACATAAATACATACATACATGCATACATATATACATATGTAGATACATATATACATACACGGATGTATGTGAGTCAGTGTTGGCGTTCAAAACAAGACGAAACAGCATATGTTTGCAGACGATTTAAAGTGAGTCGATGAACAAATATTCTGATTATTCCATGGAATCAGTTGACGCATGAACAACCGCCGAGGGATCAAGGCAGACGACACTAAGCAGTGTACATATTCAGACGCCATAAGAGAGTCAAATGTCAACAACCCACTGTGCTTTACTTCAGCTCTTGCTCACACAGGATTGGCCATTTTTCGCTGCAACGACCGTCATTCCAGTGAAAATTTTGGGGCTTGAAGAACTGGATACAATTCTCTATGCCCAAGTTGTTGGGTTCTTGACGAGTCCAGTCGTTGTACGTGAGCGGTTTGTTGGATACCCACTTCCATTGTCCCTCTATCTCTTTGTCTGTGGCGCCAAACCAAATACGCTCCATGGAGCTCAGCACTGAAATCATCACAAGGTGAAGGGAAACAACTTTTTATTGTAATCATGGACACTTGCATGATTTTAAATGCTGCCAAAATAGTAATCATAGTGTGCTTATGGTCAACAGTTCAGTTCAAGTCAAAAATTTTGATATACTAATTATATTTTCGGTCAAATGGAGACCAACTATATGAATCCGAATGCATAATATGCTGATAACATTGAAAGTGGATCATCCAAGTGGAGTTATGCTTACTGCCACAGAATATGTAAGTGTCGAATCTGAATGAAAGAGTCTTCTGTTAAAAATATTGTGCATCGTGATATGATTTAATCAAATAAAATTCAATTGCACAAATCACATAAAAGGTTGCAAAACATGCTTGGTGGTTTACTTCTGAAAGCCCTTTAATAAATTCAATTATAGACTTAGACATGATCAATTGTTGGATTTTGGACTAACTGAGATTGGATCCTGTTACGTCTTCATTTGTCTTATTATTTATTAATTTATCTATAAATCATCACCATTATCAAGTGTTGAGAACTAAAGACGTGGCACTGTTTCATTGTCTTGTTTGTAAAGTGGTCTTCAACAAATTAAAAACATGAACATGATGAATATATCCCCCCCTCCGCCAAAAAAAACCCAAAAGAAAAAAACAACCCCCCACCCCCCACCCCCAAAAAAAAAACAAAAAAAAAACAAAACAAAAAAAAAACAAAAAAAAAAATTGCCATAAACTCACTACAGAACAATTCTTAAAGTTATAATACCATACTTAAAAACGGTTTTGTTAACTTCCGTACCATCATGCAATAAACCATTAGAATATTACAATATTTTAGCTAATTTTCTCAATATGTTGAAATCACTTGACAATATCATGAAATGGTACAAACAGCCCTTGTTATATATATATATATATATATATATATATATATATATATATATATATATATATATATATATATATATATATATATATATATATATATATATATATACCATAATTACATCTTTAAACATTTCATTGCGCTGAACACGGAATCTGTATACTCCTGAAGTTTAGACTGTACATTAATGTACAGTATATATATGGCCTAATTGGTGTCACGTGGTGTATGCTACTGATTATGATGATAAAAAAATTCAATTTGCATCAACTGAAATCAGTTATATTCAAATGCCCGGTATTGTAATTGTATTTATGTCATTTGTTCACAAGCATTTTTTAATAATCATTACCCTATTCCGCAGGCCAAACTCTTTACTCTCCATTATCTAACCTGACACTGTCTAACTAACCTATGGTAGTACTATTGTCCGTATTGCACACGTTCCTCTGTAGAATTTTGACATAGGCTATTTAAAGGGATACGCGGTGTAATGTTATCATATTATAAAAAAAACATCTACTCCAGTACCCTTATTTATCCTATCAAACACACTTTTTCTGCCGAGCACATAGTCATGAGAACATGGCTGAACTTACAGTAGTGCTTCCTTATGAAGTTCTGGATGAAAGTATTCTCTGTCTTTGTCTCGATCACAGCCAGGTGACTGCCGTGGGTCTCACAGAACACCTTGGCATCGTCCCAGGTTTGCTTCACCAGGTAGAATGCATACTCCTTGCCAAACTTCTTGACGGGGATTTTCAGTGCTAACAGTAATGCAAATTATTAGATTGACATACAATGTTGTTTAATGTAATCTATTGAGTGTTTTGTTAAATGACGTGGTACTCTGTACTGCCTTTATCGGTTAGGTGAAATAGACGTGCTGGCAATTTCTTTGTTATGAAACTACTTTTGAAAACCCCACGTTTGCCGACGTCACGTTACAACTGTGGCATCTAAAAATTTGAAATAACAAACATAGGACCACAATGTCGTGCACGCTCAGGAGATCAGGTATCGAACATGTATGTCAGGTGGACGCGTTCTCGTTTTTTCCCCGTCTTTTCAACATCCATGCTCTTTTCTGTTTTCAACTTTTTATCTTTTTTATCAGACAATTCAAACTTGTACCACAGGACTGGTTCCCATGTGTTTATCTGCACTCAATTTAAATGACACCGACACGTAGTTGCTAATCTGCTTTCTTTTCGGGAGCATATGCACAAAAAATCAAAATTTAAAATCCAGCTGATTGGGCCAGACAAAATTACGAACAAACAGGCAGGTACACACACAGACACACACATTTGACACACACACAGACACACACATTTCACATACACACACACACACACACACACACACATAGATAGATAGATGGATGGATGGATGGATGGATGGATTGATAGATAGTGGAAGGGAAGGAGAGAGAGAGAAAGAGAGAGAGAGATACCTGCATGCTTCATCGAGAGAGAGAGAGAGAGAGAGAGAGAGAGAGAGAGAGAGAGAGAGAGAGAGAGAGAGAGAGAGAGAGAGAGAGAGAGAGAGAGAGAGAGAGAGAGAGAGAGAGAGAGAGGAGAGAGAGGAGAGAGAGAGAGAGAGAGAGAGAGAGAGAGAGAGAGGAGAGAGAGAGAGAGAGAGATACCTGCATGCTTCATCAAGTGCTGTAAAACAGAAACAGAAATCTCGTTCACGGGAACAGACTGAAAAGCGTGGCGCAGACCAGTGTTTCAGGAGAAAGGCTCGGATCACTCTCATCCAGAGCATCATTGTGAGTACATGGTGCTTGCGTGCACTGGTATGCGTAGCAGAATAAGGGTTTGCGTTCCATGATTATGGCACCCGCAAATCAGGTCAAGCAACGCCATTCACTGCAATATCTCACTTACCGACAATAATAAACTAAAACCTGATTGGTTGCTTGCTGTGAGGGTATGATAGGGGGTAACAACGTCTTGAAGGATTATTGTAGAAGTGAAAACCGTGGTATTTATTTGTACTTCTCCTTTTTGAACGCACACGTACTTTGGATAGCAATACAACGACGTGAAAACGACATTACATGGAGAAAATAGGTGGAAGAGCCCCCACCCCTTCAAGTAATGAATACCCAGTGGCGTTGTTTTATCAACAAGAACGGCACAACAGGTATTCAACCAAAAATCGATAGTAAAATTAAATAAATTAAAACGAAATGCAATACAATAAAATGACGCAAATGAGGTTTTGAATAAAATGATACAATCGAAGAAGCAAGACAGATTCTGCCGACCCGTATCATGTGCCGTGGTGTGGAAATAGTAAAAGTGCACCGTTTCGACCTGTACATCATTGCACAGAGGAATACGGTAGTTGCACCTGTAGGAGCGTGATCTATGGCGATAGAGATACTCACAATCTGCAAGCGAGTTCAATTCATATGCATTGAGTATGGATACGGTGGAGCACATGTGAATTATTCCGGTTATAACAATAGACTTCCCCGATATATGACTGCACGGAGGACAACAGTTACGCTTGTGTTTATCGTGAGTGGTTTTTTCTGAAGAACACGATCAATCTATTTTCAGGATAGAGTGTGTTTACATTTGACACACCACCTCATAAAACCATTATGCTGTATTCATCAAAGAAGATGTAACAGACAGAAGTGGAGGAGGTGAAGGAAGCAGAAAGGAAATAGAAAAAGAAGACGAAGAAAAAGAAGAACAAGAAGAAGAACAAGAAGAAGAACAAGAAGAACAAGAAGTAGAACAAGAAGAAGAAGAAGAAGCAGACGAAGAAGAAGAAAAAGAAGAAGAAGGAAAAGAAGAAGAAAAAGAAAAAGAAGAAGAAGAAGAAGAAGAAGAAGAAGAAGAAGAAGAAGAAGAAGAAGAAGAAGAAGAAGAAGAAGAAGAAGAAGAAGAAGAAGTGAACACTATTGTTTGTTAAAAACAACTACCAGAGATATGTTAGGTTTTGTTTGTGTGGCAATTTTAAAATTGTACCGGAACTATCAGCTTTTCAACGAATCTATGTGTTGCTTGGACTTGGAGGTTAAGGTGTTTTTCACATACCTGTCTTGTCCCCATTCTGGATACTGGAAATATTGCAGATACACATGTTCTGAAATTATATAAACAGCCATTACAAACAGAGCATAGAACATGCTGCTAATCATGGGCAGAATATTTTAAAATGTTCGTATTTGTGTACAAAATTCGATTTCGCTCAAATATTCAATAGGATATATCAAGTTTCAAGCTATTGCAGACTCATATTTTAAGTTGAAGTAACTACGTTTGATTTGACAAAAAAGAAAAAAAACCAACACCAAACAGAATTACGCATCAACAACAACCTTCTAATTCCGTAACACACAATGTGAAAAAACAAAACAAAACAAAACAAAACAAACACCCCCCCAACACACACACACACACACACACACACACACACACACACACACACACACACACACACACACACACAAAGAAAGAAAACAGCCATTAACATTTCTACTCTGCACCGTAGGATCCATCTGCACATAACCTACTGTACCTCGTTATTTAGTTGTAATGCGTACCGATAGTAAACATTATGGTTTAACATTTCAGGTACACATCCAGGTAATACACTATTAACGTAGTAGTTTGTTTACATATTTTAGTCGCATGCAGAATGTAAGCTCTTGTTACATGTACAATGGTTGATCATAAAGATCATTTCCTGTTCTTGTATGTTAAATAGAAGTGGGGTGAATTATACATCACAGATTACAAAGCTCCAATTCAATCACTGATGAACACTTACACAATTTAGGGAATCTAAATAATGACAATGGGTATCGGAATAGGGCGGGGTAGGGGGCGGAATCGTTTCAGTGATATCAGCGACATGGCTATTAGTAATAAAAGGTGAAGATATTTAGCGTCATGGCTTTGTATACCCTTACTTTGAATGTCCTTCGCAGCATCGCCTCTCTTAGTTCAGACAGTCTTGCTGTCATCTGATTCAGTTCTTTCAGGATGTTTGTGTTCAAGCCACCGTCTTTAGAAATGACGCCTTTTGAGGTACTTTTTGCCTCAATACCCGCAACGTTGACACTCAGATCAGCAACCAATTCGTCGGTTCCAGAAATCTTTTTAACGTTTGCATTTTTGTTGACGCATGTTAACCATTCTTTTGCACACACGTTTTTCCTCTCGGGATCAGTGATTGATGCCCCATAGGAAGAGTAGCAGAGACTAAGAACAAAACAACAAAATCCGACTTTGAAATCCATGGGCAAAGCACAGACACGCTTACTGGAATAACAGTACGGAATGATTGTGCTAGGTTCAAACCACAAAGAAAACTCCGGTCTTTGACTTGAAAAATAAAGCATACAATTTTTCTTTCTAATTTTTATCACATGATCAGATCATTTATTTCTAATGAGTACCAAAGACTGATTTGGCCCCGGTATTACAGAATTTGATATGCAGTATTTTCAAAGAAAATAATCTGTTTCCTGTTTATCGACGGAAATAAACTCACGTGTCTCGAAACCTAACAATACCCTAGCTGCAATAAGTCTGCATTCCGTCATACTACTTTTGAAAGAGTTGGCCCTCATTATACATAAATGTAATGTAAAACAAATTAAATTGAACAACTATATTGCCCTTTTCCCTTACATTGCTACTTTTTTTTTCAAATCGAGAATCCACTGATATTCTGGTGTGGTTATTTGTAAGTTCCAGTATATGTATATATATATATATATATATATATATATATATATATATATATATATATATATATATATATATATATATATATATATATAGATATGTAAATCATATGCAAATTTACGTTTAGGAAGGTATTTCCCCAGATGAAACTTGAGTTCACCCAAATGAGGTGTGATAATCAAAGTTAATAAAAAATAAAACTGGTCAAATTGGTCAATATGAAATAAGTCTGATTTAAGGGAGTTCATATGTATACCTCTTGGCATTGGACAAATAAATCCTTCAAACACAATCCTGCCATTGCTTCCCAATTCCCAGATTCTGCTCGTGAAAAAGCCCATTATTTGTCCCAGACTGTAATTTAGCCATTCAACAAATAAGTATTGTTTCAAGCATAGTTTGCAGTTCAGAGGACTTTCTCAGCACACCAAACAAATGAGCTATACTGATGATGCAGTAATTGGCTATACTGGGTCACCATTTTTGTCCGTACGATTGAATAGATCCTAGGTGTGTGAACGAATAAATTCATCAGAGCACCAGATTTAAGTGGCGCTATTTTTTCTTTACTTGTTTAGAGAGAAAATGAATTGATTTCCTATTTAACGAATAATAAACTCATAGTTTTGAAATATTCACAGTTTACATTATCAAAATTTGACATATATTCCTCTCTTCATTATTTCTGAAGCTTCCAGAACCAATATATTTAACCTCAGGGAACCTTTTAAATTCTGTTTTGGTTTAGCACATTTGGATCAGTTTATACTGGGCATGCTAAACGGGAGTTGAGAGGCAAATTGGCTGCAAGATTTGCACAATTGTGGTATGTGAAGAAGATAGAGACTTGTTGGTACCCTTATTGTGTAAAGGATGGGATACCGTGGCTCAGTTGCTTCATAGATGTATGCATGCTAAGAAATGCTGGTCATCTTAAAAGGGGGTGTACCCAGGTGTGTTGTCAATGCGAACTGAATTATTTATTGAACTGCGAATAACCCATGGATTTGTATAAAGAAAAAGCATAAAGGAGACCGAGGGGCGATGTCCCGACAAGTTCGTCAGGCAGCACTCTTGCGCAGGATTTCTCTCTCTCTCTCTCTCTCTCTCTCTGTCTCTCTCTCTGTCTCTCTCTGTCCCTCTGTCTGTCTCTCTCTCTCTCTCTCTCTCTCTCTCTCTCTCTCTCTCTGTAAGTTTTAATTCTTTTTTATGGTTTTAGAAATTTAAAAATGTCTCGGTCGGGTAAAACTAATTCGGCCGATCAGGATTAGCTTGCCCAATAAGTAACTCTTCCGGCGAAGCTCTTCAGCCACTGGAAAAAAATATTGGTAACTGTCATTGAAATTCTGATAAATTGATAATTGTAAAAGCTACTGATGCACATTATCAACAAAAGTTTACGTTTTGATTTTATCTAGTTTCTTTTACACTTGATTTTAAAGTAGCGTACGATGTGTACTTTTAAGCATTTTAATTTCAAATATAGCGTTACAGTTCTTAAACATTTGAGCAAAAGATTATTACATAAGTTTATGCAAATTTTATGTTCGCTAGATAAGCATATTTATATTTATCTTAATGCTGTATATCTTGATCAGACGCACATATGAAGATGAAAAACCGTTATTGCAAACATTTGATTCAAACTTGTTTCCAATACGTTGCTACATTTTCTGTGCAATTTACATGCTACGATGTAAACTTTCTATTCATTGCCTGCTGTAGCTCATGGATCAACATGTTTTTGCAGACATGGATATACATGTATCTTGTACACAAGTGCTGCAAATTGGCATATAAATAACTTGTACTTTACAAATTTAGTAATCATGCTTGGTTTTACGGGTATTCTTTGTTCATAATTAAGCTCTAGATTTATAAGAAAACTTCTATTTTTTGGCCAATACATTGTTTGCCACCTTCATATTAACTCATTGTTTATGTGGGTTATCTCTGTTGAATAATTAGCGTCGATAAGAACCCTCTACTGAGAGAGACATGTGCGGGTAAGGCTCCGAAACATGTTCTGAGTGGTAACCAGCTAAACAGTCTGCACTTTATTTGGGCCAATGCAACCCATGTCAAAATTATACTTACGAACGTGTGCAAAAAGGACAATAGTACATGCATATATAGGTTAGACAGTGACAGGCTAGCTTATCGACCGTAAAGAGTTCGCACTTCGATATAGGGTAATGACACACACCTGGAAGTGGTTTTGAACAAAAAGGCACACGTGCACTATATATAAAATCTAAATATTAAATATATATATATATATATATATATATATATATATATATATATATATATGCTCTGCATATTTGGCATTTTAGATAGAAAGGTACGAGCACGGGAGCCTCTTTTTTATAATTTCATGATAAAGCTGAGAAAAGTATGAATGTTTAGTAAATCATCAAGCATTCAGACAAATGTGCATTGAAGTATCAACAGAATTTCAGGAGAACATTTGATCGTATCTACAATTGAAAAAAGAAACCTCAAATGAATTTGATCTACGTACTTATTCAGGGCACAGTTGAGCTTTGCAACTTTGAGCTTCCAACCTATGCATATTTGAAGAGATGTAGGTTAGAAAGTAATCTCAATGGGACCGTTTTTACGGACACTCGATTTAGTCAGATAACCCTGGAATCTGTGGCTGTTCTAACAGTGCCCTATGTAAACTATGACCACTTTAGAATTTGTCAGTACAAAATTCGTCACTATAACATTAGTTACGTACTTACGTAAATGGTCTACAAAGGTAATCGATAAAAAATGACATTGTGTTTCATTTCAAATACACACAGAAGGCCGAAAGCACCAGCTTGAGGGCACTTGCATGAAAGGAAAGACCACAGACATGGGGCACAACTGATGCCTGGTTTGAAAAAAAATCAGTCATGAGACAAAAACAATCAACCTCCGATTTAAGAAAAAAGTGTCAATTCCATATTGCAATACAATGATAAATCATTCATGGAAGTATGGATGACAGGGTCAAACGATACATTGGCATTCATTAGAGCGCACAATGTAAACCACAAAACCATCCTGAAACTAGAGTCGATTTTCTCCAGTAAGGTTAAATTGGATCCAAGGATCTCAGCATCTCATATATCCCGCTTTCAGCCCAAAGGTTGACTGTAATGGATAAAACGACGTTGCTGCTCATGTCGTTGCCTTTTCTAGATATCACGCAGTTTCAACTTTAAATGGGAAAAAGTAAAACGGGTGCGGCTAACATGTAAACTGAGCTCTTCCGGAAATAGAGCGCTTGGAATCATTGCTTAAAAATTGTAACAATACCTGTATGTGGGCTAGGAAATCACCTTATATGTGCATTTTATGTATGGTTTGACACATACCATTCCACAAGTATTTTATCTTTTGAACGAAATCTTATGCCACGCTTACCTTTTGTATTCAAACATATAGTTTTTATGGAAATATTAGTTCCCGGTTTTTTAACAATAAATATAAACACCAGCATTCATAAGTGTACCCAGTAAAGCGAAAACGGTGTGTAAACAAGTATATTAGTCATTATTATGCCCAAAACTTGCAAGCATCATAATCATATAATGATAACACCAGGCTTGATCCAGCATGTTTGCGTAAATATCACCAAAAGTTACCATTCGATGGGATGTCAAACGTGAAATGACAGGATGATGGCAAAAAACGTGGTAACAGTTGAAGAAAAAAGATTGCATTAAATGAATGACCAGCAGATACAAGATACCAGAGTTGTGAAAGCATCACAAACCACTCGCCTACATCATGTATGAGGATGTGTGATCACATGACTGGGCAGTCATATGAGAACCTAGTTGAAAAGCTTTCAAAAGTGGTTGAAGAGGAAAAAGTTTCCAATTGCTGCGCATCCACATCATTTCTACATAAACGGACTGATTCCTTCTGCAGCCTAACAATGTTTATATCATTGTGACGTCAGAGTCCCATGCGAAAACAGATACGTACATCATGATACTGAGATACACATTAAAAGGGGAAAGCTCGGTTCATATTACGAAGAAAATGAACACAACATATTGCACCATGATAATGACACAGTAACCCTTGCTATGTATCACGTGAGAAAAAACCGGCTATGCCAAGACAAAAGAAGCGGGTTCCTGTTAAAGCAGCAGTTCTACTTGGACTACAGACAAGATGAGGATATTGGTCATCAGTCTGCTCTGTGTAAGCGTGGCGTTGGGAGCGAATCGTGATGTTAAAGAGAGTGTTTGCACAAAAAAATGGCTGCAGTGCATTGCTGAAAGAGATGAATCCAAGGCATCTAAAATCACTGCCAAGGAGTCAAAACTCGCTGGTGATATTGCGGAGAGTGTAACAAAAGTGAAAAAGGGATCAACTGTTATTGACATTACAGAAGTTGAGGAAAAGACCAATTTGGTTATGGACATAACAAAAACCGATGGTACATGCTTAAATGGATTATCACGAGCGAATCGAAGGCTGGACCAAATCCAAAAGGTTGTTGAGGAAGGATTCAAACAGGTACAGCTTGGAATTTATTGATAAAGAACTACGCTTGCAAAATAGTTAGGTCTGGGGCGTAACACTTAACATTCTGATTTCTAGAGTTAGCAAACAATAGACTGGGGAAGGTTCTAGACACTGGTTGAGAACATATCTACTCTTGGTAAACCGCGGTTAAAAGTTCAAACTCTATATTCCCGTTGCAGAAACTTTTCATAGCTATTTAATACAATTTCGCGTTCTGGACTTCTGTATCGAAATGTTAGATTTAAAGTCAAAAGACCAGCACAGATCATGTGTTACTCTTCCAGAGTTTTTCTTACAGAAAACGATTTTAATCTCATTTGTTTCAGATGAAGACGGATATTGAGAAGTTAATGGAAAAGGCAAACAGAGCCCCGGGCTATAAAACGCCTTTGGGTAAGAAATTGACTGATCTCTTGCTTTGTGATCTAGCCAAAATTCATGGATCTCAATTTGTATTTGATGGTTGTGTAACCTATCACGAAACCCGATCTACTAATAAAAATGAGACATGAGACACCCCAAATGTTGATACCGCCTAGGCCTATGCTGTTTGATCGTTGTTCTGGAGATTTTGTATCCCTTCATTTTGAAAATAGTATTTTCCAAAACAAACCACTGTCACTCTTTGGGGTAAATTGGAACACATCTTGCAGTGAGTTGTACACTCTGATCTTGCGAAATAGTCGGTATCGTTTGATGCGTTTAAAAGAGATTTTGGGGATGCACGCGAGTTAAACCACTTGAGGACAACATTCGACTGTATTCATTTAGTTTCGATTGTCTGACATGTTTTAAGTTCATTGATTAAAATGCAGTCATTGGCTACATAGATGTGGTTGTCCCTGTTGGGATCTTTTGTTTAATAATACTATTTTTTGTCTTGCCCCATGTGACCACAGTGCAGGCTGAAGACATCACAATAATCAACAGAAATCTAAAGCGAGAGTACTCAGTTATCGTCAGGCGCAAGACTTGGTATGATGCGAGGCGGCACTGCCAGCAAAACGACAGCGATCTGGCCATGTTTGAAACAAAAGCAGAAAACGACTATATGGTCCAGTATATCCGTAGCCACATACGTAAGATTGTTTTTGTTTATTCAAAATGGGCGAAACCCTCATTTGCATATTATTAAAATATTTTAATTTCTACAAAATAATAATTTGCTGTATAATCATATAAATAACGTAAGCGTCAAATTTCCTGGATGAACTCCAAAAGATTTTCGCGAGTTAAAAATTCCCGATTATAATGTAAACGTTCACTCGACATCTAATCTGCTAAAATGTAGCATATTTTTATATTTCCAAACCAGATTTGCCCGGGAAAATTCGGGAATATTCATTCCTTGCGAGGATAAATATATTATACTCTACATGCATATGTCATCCGTACTTCGGTAATATTATGTTGATTAAGCATGTTGCACGCACAGAGTTACTGTGTACGCCTCTGTATTTTAAATCCAATTATAAAATACACGTTTCAATGCTACTGTGGGGCATTAAATTTGATTTTGTACCATTGGGGAACATCGCACTTTGCGAAATATTTAACTAATGATGAATCATTTACATGTATTGCTCTCAAAAAGTTTAGCGCAATTGGTACTGGAAACATTGCTAAGAGTTTTTTCGGTTTTTGCTTTGTTTTTTAATTATTTTGTTTTTTGTTTGTTTGGTTTTCTTTCAACATGGGAGCAGTTTTTAATCCAGTCATAGTCCTTTGATAAATGACAAAGCAACACAAGTTTTAAAGTTCAACACCTTTTCAAAACCAACAGAGGGCTACTGATCCAATGCTTAATCCGTTGTTGTATTTCACATGTTTCTAAAAAAGAGTAGTCTTGAGGATTCGTGTTTGAAAAAACTGTATACATTTACTTCTAAGGACTAGGTACTCCCCTAGGAATGTATGTATATATATATATATATATATATATATATATATATATATATATATATATATATATATATATATATATATATATATATATATATATATATATATATATGATTGAACTTCAAGGGAAAATCAATGGAAAATTAATTGGGTCATGCCGATTGATGACACATTTACTATTAATTTCCTTCATAGCACTGAATATGGCAGACCGTTACTGGCTAGGTGGCAGTGATTTCGCCAGGGAAGGTAGATGGAAGTGGGACAAGGAAACTGGAGCAAGAATGACCTTTAAATATTTTGGCTACAATGAGCCAAATGGCGGAACTAGAGAAAACTGTCTGGATCTTTTGGCAAAGAAAAATTTCAAATGGAATGACGAAAGCTGTTCGGAGAGGAATTTCTTCATATGCGAAAGGGCTCTTTCGTAAAAGATGAGAAAGGTTCACGAAAACGAATTATTACCTAATCATGATGAATCTAAAATAATTCGCTGGATAAATATTAATAGAGAAATGGTGCGGAAAACTGTCAAGACAACAAAAGAATTGTTCATGAAGAAACCTAGGTTACTATATGTTGATTACCCGCAAGCTCATCGCGCTGGACAGTACCCTAATGTGGCTTCACTTTTTAGTTTCCAGGGTAAGAATACATATGCACAGACTGAAGTGGTCCTGTAAACTGTGACATCAAGGCCACATTTGTTTCAGGCCATGCTCACTGTTGCTAAGATATACATTTCCCCTTGCCGAACATAAAAATACAGTTAAATGGCAGCACCACCTGTTAAACAAATTAAGGACCAGGGGTCCCCACAGGCGTCCCAATGGAATTTGAAACAATTGGCTGGGCGGTTTCGGATAAGATTTCTTAACATTTTGCCAAAAAATCAAGACCTAAATTCATGGTAAGGGAGTCAGGTTCACGGAGAGGCAAAATTGAGTTTGGTGGCCACATCTGGGGAATGAATGACAGATATGTCATTTACAAAAAAAAAAGTCAGGAGATTTGTTATTGGGCAGTTATAACCTTTAAAATGCGAAGCTTGATGTTAATCTGGCTTCGTTGGTAAGGTATGGACTGGTCAGTTATAATCATTTCATACCTGTTTCATTGATCTTCAATATGCTATTTGGCATAAGACGAATAAAAAAAATATTGTGGTCATGTTTTGTTAAATACCTTAGTGACTGAGGTTTGCAAGTGGAACATAGAAAATCATTCTGAGGAAAGTTTATAGGCTCTTAATCTAAATGTGGGTACTCTTTGGCTATCAAAATACCCCCATCACTTTTTTCTCCTTTTATGACAATTTTAGCTTTTTCATGACTTTTTAGCTCAGAATTGGCATTGCAGAATACTATTATGTAAGGGAATAAAATTGCACAGGTAATAATTATTAAGCATAATCACTAATCGTTAAACCTATATTCTTATGATAAATCTAATTCGGAGGGTGTTTTTGCTTCAAAGTAAAGTAAACCAAACCCTTAAGCTTTCGCTAAGTATTTCACTTTTTCTGCTTTAATCAAGGAATGTTTAACCAACCATCTGGCTTCAATTCTGCTGAACTGCTGTAAGCACACAATTGATATATTTCATGTCAAATATACTGCAACATTCACCATATTTGTACTGTTTGGGACTATTTCCTCCCCCCCCACCTCCTAATTTTCAAGAATTACATTTTATATAATTACACCAAACTTTTTTTAAAGATTTCCAAACATGCTTAAATGCATGGAGCTGTATGCTAATTTACTTATGAATACAATGGGATACAGTTGTGAGTCTGCACAATGCTAAACCTCATTCACAAATTTCATGCACTTTTTATACATTAAATTAATCACTGACCATTATTGTTTAATAAAATAGATAAAAAATTAGGGTTGGCGGGTAACAATTATGCGTGAAGTAACTTCATATTGTGTAAAGTTAAACTATTTTACAAATAATTATGAAAAATTATATAAAATTTACAAAATGCGCATATTTGGTCGCGAACATATGAGTTCATATAGAAAATATTTTTTTTTTAAGTTCCAAAATATTTTGAAATCCTAAAAAGATTCAGATATTTATTATCTTGCGCTTTCGGGCCAAACGTTACTTTTTAAGCATAGCTGCAGCTGAACTTATCTGTCATATTCCAGGATAGGAAAAAATGGGCATCAGTATTGAGAACTTGAGTGATAATGAGAGCTTAGTAAAAAGAACTTTGAGTATGTGTGTTAAAATGGGTACACATTTCAAAATATAAAACATTGAAAATAATAATCATTTATGGAAATAAGTGAAATTCATATTAATTTTGACAATAGTGGGCATGCTTACCGCTCATTGATCCATGCCTAGACCTCCGTGCCCAGGCCAAAACGCCTGACACAATTCAGTTGGGACTCGATTGTTCAAAAGATGACCCGGTTCCTGTGGAAGCAGGATAATTTTCGATGCCCATGCCCCCTATTTTTCCATCCTCCTCGTGATTGGTTAGTGGACGTCAACTATGTAGTGGAAGCGGTGAGGTCGATTAGGCTTCTCTGTAGGTCGAGAGATAAGTACACTCACAAACTAAACAATTGGGCAGTAAAGTATACACCAACATCAGTGCCGTGGAGAGTGATTGATATGGACTTGGCCCATGTGAAACATATGTGTCTATATTTCTTTTTTTCTCTTTTTTTGTGTATGCTCACTAATACCACAAATACTAAGCATTTCACGTATTATGTACGTAACGTTACCTCTCCATCATCATTGTCAATATACAAGCGCATTGGTGGGAGGGAGTAAGGAAACACGCATTTTGACCTACGATTGTCGGCACTGACAGCCTGGGGGTGGGCTGGGTGGCTATCCAGCTGAGTAAGGAAGTAATTTATGTCGGTAAAATATCAATCCTCCGTTGAAGTAAGGCCGCCAACTGCAGAATCCTGGCCGAAATCCAAACTTCACTGGACCTTGACCATTTGAACAAATCTGACAGAGACTCACCCAAGGTTCACCCCCAGCAAGTTTTTTTTTCAAGTGAAATTGCTTGATGGTTAAGAGAAGTACAATAAATAAGTAAATAAATAGATAGATAGATAGATAGATAGATAGATAGATAGATAGATAGATAGGTAGATGGATGGATGGATGGATGGATAGATAGATAGATAGATAGATAGATAGATAGATAGATAGATAGATAGATAGATAGATAGATAGATAGATAGATAGATAGATAGATAGATAGATAGATAGATAGATAGATAGATAGATAAATAAATAAATAAATAAATAATACTAATCATACGTTCCATTGCAACCCATGTTCACTTACTTGACGTAATACTTGCATCAGCCAGCAAGCAAACGATATGAAAAAAGGTCTTTAATAAGAGGGCTGTGTGAACAGCCTATGCGCAGCTGAGCTAGAGACTCCTCGCACTTGTGGCTCTCAGAACTTGGGATAGGATCAAGGTCACCCATGTACTGTGTAAGTCTGACCTTTACGGAAGAAAACTCACATCAAGGTCCCAGTTCAAACAGTTCTCAAGTTATAGCACTGAACAGTAAAATACATGCAGAAGAGCATTAACATGTGCAACATCAAGATCCAAACTCAATATAGATCTTAAGTTGTCGAGTAAACAGTTGTCAAGTGAACAATGTCATGTCAGTTGTCCTGTGACCTTGGGAATGCAGCCAATTTTACTCATGAACTGCCTGATTGTGGCCCTCAAAGAGGATCATAATCATGTAAAACATGGAAATCTAGGCTGAAATAGTTCTCAAGTTATCATCTGTACAGTTAAATACACCTTAGTGACCCTTTGCCCTTGATGATGAAGTGCAGGTCAACCATGTACTTGTAGCTCCCGCTGTCACGCCCGAAAGTGTTCCTATGAAATTATGAATCAATGGGCCCAGTGGTTTTGGTTAAGAAATTTTTTTTTAAGATTTATCCAAAAATAAACAGGAATAAAATCATAAAAAATCTAAAAATCACTGGAGCATAACTATATGAGCAAATGTAGTAGAGACCCACTCAGGGTACATCTTCACCAACTTTGAAGTAAATCTGGACAGTGGCTTTCGAGAAGATGTCAGAATCGTGAATTACCATTGCAGTCACCAGTCACTTACAAATGAATCAATAGGACTGTATGCCTAAACCTGTAAGTACCTTCATTACAAATCGGAGATTCACAGGAACGCCATCTTTGTGCACAGCTTTGGTAGGCCCTTCCACAAGACACATTTCCATCAAGTATCAGTATTATCTGAGAGACAGTTTTTGAGAAGAAGTCGCCAATGGTAAAAAGACACTTTTTTACATACAAAATATTTCAAAGGTGACAGCGCTGGTTGTTGATCAAATTAAGGTTTCAAAACCGCAGAAATCTCTCAAAGCAAATTAAAACCAATTGGCCAAGCACGCTTGGAGAAGATTTTTTTTTTCAAATTTGGCCAAAAAAAAAAAAAAAAACAAACAAACAAACAAACAAAAAAAAAATGAACAGACAAAAGAATCATAAAAATTCCTAGAATCAGCGAAGCGTGACTATTTGTACAAAATTGGTAGAGATATACGTAAGGTCTACCAAGTTTGAAGCAAATTTGGACAGTGATTTTGGAGAAGTCGAAAATATTAATTGTCATTGCAATCCCATTTCAATCCATAGTAATATATACCACTGGACGCATTAACTGATAAGTATCCCAATTGACCAATTCATATAACAGCAGGGATTCGGAGCAACGCCACCCTATGGACAACTATGTTTGAACTTTTTACAAGGACCATGTTAACTAAGTTTCAGCATAATTTGAGTGACGGTTTCGGAGAACAAGTCGAAAATGGCGAAAACACTTTTTTCGCAGAAACAAAATAAATAAATAAAACGAAAAAATAACGGCGCCATTGGCCAAGCGGTTTTTTGAGAAAATTTTTTCAAGATTTTGAACAAAATGTACCCCAAAATTCATTAAAAATCGAAGAATCAAAAGCCCTTAACCATATGGTTACAGACCACAGTTGTGATTGGCTGGTTGTGCATCCCAACGGAGAGAGTCCGTAATTGTGAAAATACTGTGTTTTCAGCATGCTGTATCTTCTGTTTAAATAAACTTAGCTAAGTCAGGTTTGCTGCATCGCAGAGTTGCTTCATTGGTGGTCATATAAGTGCACTGTCTTCCAGGCCAGGTGGGAACTTTATGGTGGGGAAGGACAATGATGTGACCCTGGCAAGAGCACAGTTCATACACCTGTATAAAGCTGACATCCAGGTGTTGTTTTGTATTTCAATTATCACAAATTAACGAGCTGGGAGTTGTATGACAAAAATCCGTCCATATTTTTCTGACATTTTTATCTGTTGAATGCCGTTCACGGAATTTCAAAATTCCAAAATGCTGATTTTTTAGACTGAAAAATGCTAATATGAAAAATAGAAGGATTTATAACTGTAGTCTGTGGCCATATGAATTGGTAGAGACTTACCCACGGTACATTTCCACCAAAGTTGGAGTAAATCTGGCGAATGGTTTTGGAGAAGTGCAGAATTTGATTTGTAGATGCTGACAAATGGACAACGAACGGACCGACATCGAAAATAAAGTAAATATACTGAAAAAAAAAATCATTCAAAATCCAGTACGTACTGGAGCATGACCATTTAAATAAACTTGGTAGAGACTCCACATAAGGTACACTGGCACCAAATTTCAAGTGCATCTGGCTGATGGTTTCTGGCAGGGCAATTATGCGAATAAGTATTAGAATGCCCATTGACTTGGAAGTAATCAGTGGGAAAGGTACATTTATCGATAAGCATCCGAGTTGAAAAAAAATCTAAAAAATTCAGCAATCCACAGCAGTGCCACCTAGTGAACAACTTCGTTTGACCTGTTCACAAGGAACATATACACTAAGTTTTAGCTTAATCTGAGGGACGCTGTGGACAAAAGTAAAAAATAGTGCAAACTCACCATAAAAAAAAAAAAACAAAACCATTAAACAAAAATGCAGCGCCACCTGGTGAACAAATTTAGAGCGGGAAATGTTCATGTGTGATATCAAAGCATTCAAGTGAGCTGGTACAGAGGAGGTACATCTGCTCTCCTCCCCCCCCCAAAAAAAAACCCCGTCCCAAAAGAAATAAATGAATAAACAGATAAATAATGATAATGATAATAATAATATACTACTCCTACTACTACTACTCCTACTACTACTACTACTACTACTACTACTACTACTACTACTACTACTGCTGCTACTACTACTACTAGTAATCTCCATACCACTAGAGCATGACCATTTGGACAAAAATGGTAAACAACCACCAAAGATATACTGCCACCAAGTTTGAAGTTAATCTGGATGGACGACGGATTCCTAACCAACACATCAACCTAGCTGACTGAAAACTCAGCTGAGCTAATAAATCGTATGATGTATACTGTTTTTCAACAAAAATTGTTGATAATGGATCATAATAAACGTCACTAGTGTTGGTCTTACGGATATTCATACATGATATGGGCAAAGTGAAGTGGAATTAATTTTTGTTTTGTCCTTATTATTACCTGGTCTATTCATGAAATAGTTTACGACCCATATGTTGAAATTATTTAGTCTACACGACGTTTGCTGTGTTGTATGGTATTCAATGCACACTTAGTTGACTTCAGAAGCCATTTGAAGTTTACTGTTGCACAAGTATAAGCTGCAAAGGGGCTTCTTTCCTGAATCAGAAGTATCAGCATGAACTCTGAAAAATCTGGTGTTATCAATCTGAAGCAATGTTCAAGGTCGTTAACCTGTGATTTGGTGTAAAGGTGTCAGTAATCAACATATAATCAACTTGGTCCTTCAGCAGGGCAAACATTGTGTCAAATTTCAATTCCCTTGCTCAAACGTCTTCAGATGACTACCCATATAACAATTGTAGTTGTATTTTTTCATACAGAACCACTTTCCTGGGGTCATTACCCTATTCCGTAAGCCAAACTCTGTACACTCCATAAGCCAACCTGTCACCGTCTAACCTTATATAAATATAAAAGTACTATTGTCATGTTTTTCTGTACAACTTTTACATACGTTGTATGAGCCCAAATGAAATAAATGTTCTTCAGTAGATACCAACTCAGAACATGTTTCGGAGCCTCTACCCATACATGTCTCTCTGAGCTGCGGCTCCTTGTCTAAGCTAAGTATTCAGCCAAGCCAACCCACATTATAATGAAAAATACATGAACTTGTCAACGCATTACCTAAACAAGTGAAGCCTTGTTTATAAATGCAGAGCTTCAACATGAATAAAGAATACCTATCAAACCAAACATAAGTACAGACATTGTATAGTGTTCAGATAATAATTACACTAATAAGTCTGATAATAATGACAATGATACTACTACTAATAATATTCAATATTAAATTCAGGTCATCAATAGGATCGAATTGTGAGGTAGGTGCTTAAGGTATGTACCTGTGTCATTCCAAAGCAATTATATCTGCGTTTGAAACGAGCATTTTTGATTGTGTCATCCATGCTACCGACGTCCGTAAAAACTCAGAACAGGAATATAGTATGTTACATACATTAAACATTCCGCAGTTATACTAAGGACGCATACATGTATGTAATTCGGTGTAAAAATGTCTTTTGATTGTCTTCAAAATCCCTATGAGGCGCCCAAAACAGAACATGACTGTGGTAACTAAATTAACTATAATATACATATATATATATATATATATATATATATATATATATATATATATGTGTGTGTGTGTGTGTGTGTGCGTGTGTGTGTGTGTGTGTGTGTAACTGAAAAAAAATCAAAGCATTGAATCGGATACATGATAGCAGCATTATACATGAATGAACAGATATGAGATTCAAATACACTCCAATCAATTTTCAAGCGCATTTAGGCAGGATACAATTGCACACTTCGTGTTACTTTTATTTCTATATACTGCACGCAAATTTTGAAAATTTATCTTTCAAAACAAATCATTGAGTGCCTAAGACGTTAGGCCAGTGCTTACAATCTTCAATCGCTCTGTTCTGTTTTCCCGAAACTAAAAGTTTTCCCCAAACAGCCATCGACAATTTATCTCCAAACAAACAGTTTGTTCATCCGTATATCGTATGTTTACCATTTACACTTTAAGAACTACACAGCACAATTATCCACATACCTGATGCAGTCATGTTTAGTTATTTAAACGCGATTCCAATCATTGTTGCTTACAATGTAGCTAAACTGAACGTAAAATTCCAGGCACAGTTGGTAGCAACTGCATGTCGAACCCCTCCCTCGAACACTTGTAAACCTGGTACTTTGCACATCAATAATATATATATATATATATATATATATATATATATATATATATATATATATATATATATATATATATATATATATATATATATATATATATATATATATATATATATATATATATATATATATATATATATATATATATAACCTATCAGCACCATGGATATGCTGATTACCACAAACGATATAAAAAAAAGGGACATGTTGACACATGGAGACCCAGTTGCATCATAAATATGACAAAATCTGTGTTCTGTGTAAAAACTCTCTAAGAAACTGAAAGGAAAGGTGTAGGTGCAGACGCAAGAACTAAAGTAGCCCACGAAAATATATACGCCATTTTAAAAGCTGTTTTGTTGACATATTTAACAAGAAGTGTATCTTCACAGCAATTCATGTTTCAAGCATTATATGTAAGGGTGGTATATGTACAATTTCCATTGATACATAGGACGAGGAAATAATCATGGTGCAACAGTATTCAGGGAACCATCCGTCACCCAGAGCAATGTATCTCCCTCCAGAATACATTATAACGGAAGCTACAAAAGTTCTGGAAATCGCAAAAATAAACGGGCTCCTGCCATGTTAAAACAACAGAAGCTATTGACCAAGGATATTATTCTATAAATAACAATGCACCCCCCCCAAAAAAAAATGAAAAAAAAAAAAAGAAATAAATAACAATAAAAGGAAAAAAAAAAAGAAAAAACCCAACTCAACTTCTTACTACTCCAAATGAATCTATTAAAATCACGGTACCTGCTAATGAAGGAATAAGCTGTAATCCTCTGGCATAAAGACGGAGGAACACCTTTGTCGCTGCCGCATAGAATGCTCCTGTTATGCAATACACAACAAAAATATTCCCTTAATCATCAAAGATTCTAGGTTTGCCATCGTGTTTAAGTGATGGAGGGAATTCCTCCAATGTAAAAGGCAATGTTATTATGTAACAAAATATGTAAAACAATACCTCCCAATACTCTCAACAGATCCTGGCTGCATGTGTCGGATCGTGTTGCAAGATATGCTGACATCTAGAAGACCAGCAAGACGTGTATCACGTGTAAACCAAAGCTTTGTAAAGTAAGTTTTGCTAGTTTTTCAAGACCTTGAAAGTCTCTTTAATATATAGCTGTCAGAGGGTTTCCATCGAAAAAAGCAGTTTAATTGATGCAAGCCATTAAATGTTTTCAAGCTCAAATCATACAGTTTATTCTGTTTTAAGTTTAGGAATTCAAGTTATGGCATTAATATGAACAAAAAATTGGATATATTTACTTAAGTTCATTAAATGAAATATCTAATTCCTTTGATCGTGGAGCGTGCACTGTGGTCGATTTTAACGATGACATACGTTTGTCCGATAAAAAGGCATAATATTATGTGGAATGTTGGATAGCTTTTTTGAAAATAAAGTTATGTATTTGGTATTGCAATTTAATACGAAACCTGAACAAGTAAATATTTGTAATGGGTGACACGGAGATTGGACACAGGTGATCTGGTCATCAGGAAAATAGTTGCAATGGCTTATTCCATCACATACGCCTGTCATGTAAAGGCGTTTTGTACCATGCTTACATTTTAATGTAAAAGGCATATTTTATCTACTTTGCATGTTTTCTCTTCCCCTCCATTTGGACAATCCCATTTCTGGTCACACACAAACTTAAGCGGAATACAGTGGGAATTGTGATATTTAAATTTGGCAGAGCCCGAATAACCCCGGCAGTATTGAAGGTGTGTACCCCCAAGACAAAACAAGATAACCATTCTGGTCAATATCATAGTAACACAGCACCCATTTTGGAAATGAGAACATTTTGTCCTGTACGTACAACATGAAAATTAAGTGATGAAATCTCTTTGAGAAAAAGTTCCAAGGACAGTTGCTTCCAAAGGGGATTAATGTATGATTGGGGTTTCTCTGCAAAGTTTGGTAATGTGTAAAACTACATGTATCTATATCTGAACCATCAGGCAGTCTACACGGTAATCATACTTTCTTGATATTGAAATGCAGCCTTTCTGTTGGCATTGAAAATACAATATTCCAAATTCACATATTGTTCAGAGACATTCCTGACAGAACAAACTTTTTACACCAGATAGTTCAGTGTGTTTAGTTGCACTCATATGTTAACAGTCATCTTCGTCTGATTTATCAACACAGACATGTTCACCATCACAAAAATATATACGAGCTATGTATTCTTTAGTGACACATTCAAACTGACCAGCTGTGTATTTATCTTTTGATGTACGAATGTTGCCAAAAAAACCGAGGTTCGTGGCCACTGCTGTGATGTTTCCAACTCCCCAACAAACATGTACATGAGGCTCCTAAACGGACCACAAGCTGATGATAGATACAATATATATTTCAGTGATGTTTCATCCTTTGTACAAGCAAAATAAGCACACTGGTGGCACTTTGGTGCGGCCACTACATTTTTCAAATCTTCAGAGATGACGCAAAAAACATATTCTGTAGCAGGGGACCTTATTTATAGAGTGTATCAACCTATGAAGAGGGTGTAAATCTAGTATAAACCTAATATACCTTGTTTATAGAGGGTATAAATCTGAACCATCTGGTAAGCTGACCTAGTATAACTAATTCATAGAGGGTGTAGCTTCAAGTAAGCTGACCTGGGATACTTTATTTATAGACGGTGAAAATCTGGCAAGCTAGCTTCCCCAGGGCCCCCCTATGCACCACTCAGCCAAACATTCACACAGGTGTGTATGGGGGACCTGTTGTTAGTGAATTTCTTAAAGTGGTCAATACTGACTCAGTAAACTTGCAGCCTCTAACGTCGCAGGTGACACAATGAGGCATTAAGACCTTGACCAGTTAAATGATCACTGCATGTAAAGAAGCAGGGACTAATCGTTTTGGATTGGACGGTAGTCGAACCCAGTACGCCTCACCCAGAAAGTGAGCACTGTAACCGTTCCGTCTGTGAGATTTCCCACATTTAGATTCATGTAAAAAATTAAGTACTGTATATCCGATCATGAACTGCTTTTAACTTACTCGTTAACCATTGCTTTTGTGTAAATTTTCAAGATTAAAAATTAACTAATTTGTTTAAATTTCTGCATTGCCAATACTTTTAAAGAAATTCAAAAATCTCAAAAGAAACATTTGTAGGCATTTAGCTTTTATATCTAATGCCACAATGTAAATACACATCAAAGGTGAATTAAAAATGAGTACAGCCAATGTAACCTATGTTAATTGTTTGTGCGATAATAGGACAATATGATGAACAATATAAGCACAATTTTTTCCAATTCCAAATTTTTCGATTTTGTGCATGCAACTGTTTTTTGTTTACGCTCACAATTATCTGTATATTTTACACTTTGCTAAATATGGGCATTTTGTTAAAATATTGTTTAACTCCTAGCTACCACCTTAAGATTATGTAGTAGTTCCCCACATCCCTTTTAAAATAAAATTTTGTTTGTAAAAGGGCGCTTAATCTTTGCACTGAATTCGACATTTCTCTGCTTAACCCTGCAAAGGTAAGTGTTCTTCAAAATAAAACATAATAATGTCAATTAAGGCGTTCAGTCATATTTTTCAAATTACTATTCTAATATATATATTGGGCACCAGAGATCTTTTCCTTACTCCAGTTTTAAAGATCAAAGTATTCCCAGCGGAGCAGGGTTATTTCATAAAGTGTCATATGCGAAGATAAAGATTAATGTTTACAGCTTTCTCCAAATGGGGATATGGAAGAGGGTCTCATCAAACGTTTTCAGCATTATTAGTATACCTTTTTACATACTGCTACGTACCCATCTTCTTGAAACAAAATGGACTTAACTGATTTTTTTTTCTCCTGGCCTCTGTTGACTTCTGTCCTTTGTAGTAAGGGATACTATAACTGTTTTCCTAATTCTCATGAAACTATCATGCAGCAAATTATTATCATATGGAAAACGTAGCTCATGTCTCTTAGGTAGTGAATTGACTAACCATTCAACTTCTTTTCAAGAAGAGAGTACCAACTTTTACCTGATGCAAATGCAAAACAAACACATAGTCGTTCACGTCATAACTTGCAGACTAACCTTACTAATATGCTGCAGCATAATACAATACCATTTTTCATTGACACTAAATTTCTACCCCATGTTCCCTGCGAAAACAACATTAGCTATATATTCACGCAGCGTGAGAAGCAAATCTTGATGCTTGATATTGTGCAGCGGTAATACAACCTTAGTAAAACGACATTCTGCACTGTATCCGGTCATTTATTAAATATGGAAAACACTAAGAAGTTCTTTCTTTCTGTTTTTCCCTGCTTTACTTATTTTTTTCTTTTTTCTCTCCTTCCACTGAGGTAGCACACCTGCATTTCCGTTGGTATTGTAAGCTCAAAAACATCTTTATCATACTAATGATGAAAAATGGGACACCATTAGGCATATGGATGTTATATATTAGAACACGGGATTGGACCGTCTGTACGCAGCCAATGTCCCAATGTTGAAATTCATGCTGGCAGTCAAAAATTGTTACCAGTTTAATGATTGGAAGAGGCGGCAGCCAAAAATGCAACACACTGGATCAAAATTACAGCAAAGTGTTAAACAGATATAAGGTTTTCTTCCTTATTCTATTATTATTATCATCATTATCATCATCATCATCATCATCATCATCATCATCATCATCATCATCATCATCATCATCATCATCATCATCATCATCATTATTATTAATATTATTAATATTATTATTATTATTATTATTATTATTGTTATTACTATTATTATTAGCTTGATGTCGAAAGCTTACAAACTTTGTTGCAACTCTTATGAAAGCCCAGGTTGGTTCAATATTTGGCTTCTGAGCAAACTTACAGGCACCATGAATTTGGTATATATTGGGCCTATTTTAGCAACAAATTTATTGAATATCTGGGTCAGTTGACAGGTCAACAAAACCTCTTGCCATACTGATATCAAAGACGTAGAAGGTGTTTAAAATTCAATAAATCTTATAGCATGCTGCAATAGGGTAAAGGCTTTATATTTTAATAAAACACGTTGGAAGTGGACTTGAATTATGTTTAGAAGCAGTATATTATATGTACATATACACATGTTCGAGCAATTTAAAAATGACACCTGGTCATAAACAAAGGTTTTGCGCTCTTATCATTCTGTAATTTCTTGGACCCAGGTGAACAACGCTTGTAGTTAAAGTACAAGCAAATGCATTTCTCTCGAAACACCATGCCTTTGGTGCCAAAATGAATTAAGAATATTATATTGTGCAAGGGTGTTAGAGGTAATTAAGAGTCATTTTTTGTATCCAGTCGACCTCTGCTTGTACTGGTCTTACTTGTCAGACAACATTATTCACTTTCTAAGGTATATACATCCTGTCCCGGATGTGATGTTATGTGATATGAAACACGTAGCTAAGTTTTCTGAGCGACTGGAAATATGACTCTTATTCATCTTTATAGTGCATTTATGTCCTGATTCACGGAGCTGATGCTTGTGCCAGCCATAGTTTGTGAGAAATCACAAATTATCTGTCTCATGTTTCTAAAATAAACATATATCAATGCAAACACACGATGCACATGTTCGCCATTTAAATACTGCATGGTTACACCGTAAACAATTAATGACACACCAGATTGTTTGCAGTGTGAACATACCGTAAATTTCCAACATTCATTTTCATCTGAAGATAAAACGAAAGCTTGCTATGTTTAGAAAAACCCAGCTTTCTCCCATGGAAAGCTTTATGTTCATGATAAAAAAGAAAAAGTGAAGGAACCGGACGTAGAATATATAACCAATCGTTAATTTTGCATCTGCCACGATTCGTACTACACTACATTGTCTTATGTCGTAAAACCTTGCCAGGTGTAAAGAGATGAATACGTCAAGATGAACTTTGACCTGCACTGAATACGCGTCTCTGTTAATGGTTCGCAACCCAATTCTGCAGTTAAATATGTCCAAATATGTCGTCAATTTTACCTATGAAAATGGCTCAGAAAACCTTATATAAGCTCTGCGTAAATTCTCTTTAAATTTCATTTCTTTTCTCTTAAATGAAAACACTTGATGCTCAGCATGAACTGTGTGATTTACCCATTCAATTAGTAAACCGATAACATTATTTGACGTTGGTAAAAAAAAAAACAGCATCGAATGCTATGTAGTACACACCCACAGTTCCAGAAACAGTTGGAAAAACAAGGTGTAGTGGACCATCTTTCGAAGCTTCCAGGAATGAATTGACGCTGCCACATGGGTTATGAAAGCCCTTGCACTCCGAAATTTAATTCGGAAATGTATACAAAGTGCAGGACTACATAGGTAAGCGACATGAAATCGATTGGAGGGTGATACTCTGGATAATCCTCCCCGTAAATTTATATGCAGATAACGATGAGCAAAGGTTTGCAGAATTGTTTGACACTGGTTAGTGTTGTGTTCCTGAGCTGACAGAGATATCGACAGTAGGTCAGCCTCAGCTTAAAATTATAAAGAAACCATACACAAACAAAACTTTGTTTGATATACACAGCAGACCCACAGCGCTGAAATGTTTTTATTGCCGTAAGCAAAGAAAAAGGAAACGATCAATGAGCAAGTATCATAAACCTCTCCACCAGAGCTATTCGTCCTTCCTTGTACAATTACAAAAATAAACCGCTTCTAACCTCATAACCCGGGAATCGACCAACCATCACCTACCCTCGTCAGCAAGGCATATATGTACCCTTCGCTCTAAAACCAGCTTCTGCTTTTTGCGTATTGCTGGAAAGCGCCATGGCCAGTCGGCAAGGATATGCCTTCATGAGGAGAGACTAAATAGTCAGCGATATCTTGTAATAAACTATACGAAAAAGAAACATGTCCTGTGAAACGTAAGCAATCTGATGAAAAGTTGTCTTCAGCTCTGAGCGTAGAAGTGAACCCCTTCCCGAGAAACACGGTTTTAGGGCTGTGACCGTTGCATAATTTCTTGAATTTAAACTTACGAAGGAATTCATTTACGTAACGCAAGTCCAAGATGAGTCTTAGTTTTCCACTTTAATTTTCACTTACGGTCAGTGGATTAACAATGAAAGGCTTTTTCGCGCATCTTACAACGCACCCCCCTCCCTTTTTTTCAAAGAGTACTTATCTCTTTTTCCACGAAATGTTTGTGTGTTCGGGCAGAAGCATTATTATTGAGCTCTTTCGAACTTGGGAGCGACAAAAAAGGCAGTTTACAACCATCCCTTATTACATTTAGAATAAAAACTGAATTTGTAATGTATTGCCAAAAAGGTAGGCATTCTGATAAACGGCCTTTAGTTGTAATAACCTGTTTATCTATTTCCCCCAAAGATGGAAAAATGACTTAACTGAACAGGTTTCTCCGCCTTGGACAGCCTCTTCAACAGGCCACATTGGTTCTTCCAGTGTCCGAGCTGTCCAGAGATGAAACAGATATCTCTGGACTTGTCAATTCGCGGACCCATGGCTGGAATCCTGCTTGAACCTTGTAAAACTCCAGGTGCCACTTGATCACCCCCCACAAATGGGAGAAGCCCATTTGAAAACCTTCTGCATTTGTTCTGTCCTTCTTTTCCTCCTCTGTCGCCCTTTTTTCAGCCCGGGCGGTGGCTCGCCAAAGTTTCTTTTAGTCTTCTTCGTCTAAGCAAACCTCGTTGAGGTCATAGTACCTATTATTACGAGAAAAAAGTCGTCCCGTTTATCCGAGTCCGCAACCTGGCCTTGGTTTGAAAAAGACATTTTTCGCAAGAAATGAAACCCTGGCCGAACGTTAGCAATCTGGTGAAAAGTTGACTTCAGCTGTGAGCGTAGAAGTGAACCCCTTCCCGAGAAACACGATTTTAAGGCTGTGACCGTTGCATAATATGCACGAGCACCAAATAGAATACAATGTGAAAATCGCACTTGCACACTCCAGTGCTTCCCGCCTTAAACCTCCAATCCCATAATTTTGCAGAACGGCAAAACAACATTTTCATTCTATACTACGTACCGAATGAAAATTATATAAACATCGTTGATTTGGTCCTGAATAGTCCAAACCCAGGAATTCCATTTGGGAAAACAATTTGGAGAGGATATTGGTTGATTTGTTAATTTTGCAGAAGGTGCTTGTTTGCCCTTCTCCTAACGTCAGATTGACGATAATGGCAGTACGGATCACGTGGTTGATATTTAAAATGTCATCTTGTTGATCACTCGAAATATCAAGAATAGGACAACTAGAGGTATCATTGTTATTCGGCTGAAAGGTTTGTTCCTGGATAAGGAACTTTGCTTTGGCACCGAAGTTCATAAAATTCATAAAAGAAACAACAGTGCAAGGCATACCCGTAGCAACGTCTAGGCGGGGTGTCAGAACTATTTATGATCCAATAACGTGAGTCTCGCTACATATGGGTTTCTCTGCATGCAAAAGATCATTGTATGTGTCAACATTTACTGATAAAGGTGAGTTTAATAGACGGAGAAACTTTACAAACCAGAATCTCTAAGCTCCTGTACCGTTTGAACACTATCAAGTTTGATATACTAAGAGCAAAGTCCTATTCAGTACCATTCACTGAAAAATTACATTGTCATAAATCATTATGGCAAATTTCATTTATTAAAGGAACATATTATATTCATACAAGTTGAAATTTAGATGAAGGTTTTAGGCATTATTAGCCTTTATAAAATCGGATCATCAGCGAGGACCAAAAATTCCCGTATATATCATAACATGGTTAGTTATACCTTGAAGGTGACAACAAAATAACTCTCCACACTACTTCTGAGTGGAAGATAATACAGAAAGAAAAACTTCATATTATGTTTGTAGTCAGGTACCCAGACGTGCCTTGTGTCATCATATATATTAATGTGCTTTCTTACATAAAACAAGATTGATATCCTCATATTGTTTTTGAACAGTTCAAGGGTTACAAGATGTACAATTAAACTATTTTGATGAGAATATGCAGATTTACAAACATGCCACGGTATGCTATGTTTTTCAGTGTGCCGGTGATCAAACAAGAATTTTGATTTCATGTCATTTCTCCAGCTCTCAAAGATACGCACATGTTGTAAGTAACAATGTGGACTACAGTCTGGACATTTCCACTGCACATTTCTATATGTATTCAGTGTTTTTTATATGTTATGAAACCAAAGGGAATGTTGTTTGGTGTTTGCTGTAAAGCACTGAAGCTGGGACTTGCAGATGCCCTGACATAGCGGGTGGTGCAAAGTTCATAGATAGAATAAAATTGATAGAAAAGCTGTATGCAGTCTAAACAATGTTGCACAATGTGGTACAATAAAACATTAATAAGTTTTAAACCAGGAGACCATACATTAGGACTCTGAGGAGACGCTGATATGTAGGCCATCCTAAAGATACACTATGTTTAATTACCATGTTTAAACTCACACGTTGTAAGATTTCTACCATAGTATGGTAGGCTGAATGGTAGCAGATATTACAAAACATAAATTGTAAACCGAGTGGCAATAATACATATAATATAACTAATAATTGTCGGTTGCAGACGTGACAACTAATAATGTTACAATTAATATCATAATGGTTTTTCATATAATTTTTAGCATATTGTGAGAAACCTCTTAAGCAGCGTGTACCCGTTTTCTATGACTATTTCAGGTAGGTTATTTTCATTAATTAAATCACGTATATTTAATGTCTTAAACATAAGGAATTAATTTTGTATTTTGTTTATAGTATTGGGATCATTGGAGTTAAAATAGGAATATTATGCACTTTTGCATCATATTTTCGTGGAACTGTTACAGTTCTATCAGTGCGTTGAATTTGGTGAAAGTTGAGTACATCATTGAAATAGTTAGGCAGCTTATTGTTTTTGTACTTGTAGTATATTTTGATACAGTGTAGCTTCAATATATATCACTGAACTTATGGAGACCAAGTTTTTTTTAAAGATAGGAGATATATGTGCATTGACACAGAAGATAAAGAACTGACCACCCCACAAATACTCAGCTGACTAGTCAGCTGAGCTCATGGCAATCGACTACACAACAGCGTCAGCAGCTGCATAAATTTGGATCATTGAAGTGCTACTCCAGAACCACATTTTATGAATAAAATTATCTAAAACATATATATCATCATGGTGATATGCTGCAGATTCTCCTAGTTATATGTATATATATATATATATAATGTGCAATATAGACAATAGTAATTCCATATATATACAGGTTAGACAGGGACAGGTTAGCTTATGGAGAGTAAAGAGTTCGAACTGCGGAATAGGATATTGACTACTAGGAAGTGGTTCTGGGCAAAAAGACACAAATACAATATATATATATATATATATATATATATATATATATATATATATATATATATATATATATATATATATATATATATATATTTATATATATGACCTAAACAAATGCTCTTTATGAACAAAATACACCTTGTCCCGATTGACCTGATACAAAGTATTTTACAAAAAGTAAATATTGCTATCATAGATTGACAGTTTACAAGGGTTCTTGAAATATGTTAAATACCGATTCATAAATACTAATCAGTCATATCGTTGTGTTGCACACTTCACGAACAATGACTAATCATAAAAAAAAAGGAAAAGAATAATAAAACTAATAAATCTCCACTTTATCTGTGCCACCATTCTTCACAACATTACTCACAATTTACTAACTAATTGGTCTTGATTTTCACTCTTCCCAATAGAAATTCATACTAAAAAAACAACTCTAAGAATTTATATGTTGAGACAATTTCTTTTTGTGTATCTTGTATTGCAGTGACACATACTGGGTCACACTGTTAGTCTCCTGACCGCCACGTATGAGAAATATATAAATATAACATTTCCGTGAATTCAATGGAGTTGCCCATACACTACTTATTTATTTTTCAAAGTATCCTGGTAACAGTTACTTCAGTTTCCAGTTGCCAGCTATCCTATGGACGCATAACAAAACTTATTTGTGTTCCTTTGTTTATAGATTACTCATAAACATTTGGTACACCTGAACTATACAGGTGTCATTGACTTATATCACAAAGATGAGTACCTGCGTTCATAATGTGTGTACCTTTACTTACTTTATACATTATGTACAAATGTCCAGGTTCATGTTGTGCAAAACATAATATGTCAGCATTGTTGGCAACAGGAATTTAAAGTCTAGATAGAGAGGGTGTTTTGCAAAGAACATTTTCTACTAAAACCCTCATTAACATAAAAGAATGACACAGTGATCCATTAATTGTACCCCTTTAAAACCTTTCCTAAGCAAATGTAATACAATATAAACAAAAGGGCTGCACAGAAAGCCCACATGTCGCTGACATCAAAATATTCACCTTAAGTGTTTCTCAGCCAAACTTAATTTGTCAAAACAGCGATAAATTATAGCCTAAAGAAAATGATACAATGATACATCATTGTAACTCAAGAGATTTGACCAATGTCCCCTATTTTAAACCACAATATATAAAGTGCTGGGAAGAAAAAGATGCAACCTCCATTGGCTCAACATTGCATGCTCTAAACATGTCTATAGATGGTAAATATAGGTGTTACATTGACCATTATGTAACACCAACAGGGTAACTTAGTGTATGCCTGAGCAGGTACACACACAAAGTGTCATGCAAACAAGACAACAACCAGATTGATGTGAAAAGTGTGTCTGGTATTTCTGGTGCCCATGGGCGTAATAAGCTGCCATGGCACAACTGGGATCCGTGTGGATCAACGATATTACGGCATACGGGTCCCTCTCAACTGTCTGAATGTGACAGGGGCCAGGATCATTGGGATGTTGGAGGCTGACCTTTCCCAGCGGGGCGTTGCCAGGTTAATGGGTTGATCTTGGCCGTCTCTGTAAAAAGTTAGTGGGACCATTTCCAGGAAACCAGAACATGCAAGATGAAGGCTAGATCTGGGCGACCAAGACTATCAATGGGACAGAGAACTGTTACTTGATGCAGCATGTGAGGAGGCACAGGTTTCTTTACAACAAAAGGCATCGTCAGCAGCGGTGTCAAGCTTGCATCATCAGAGCATCACAGTCTACAATTAACAACATTTAGTCAGCCAAACTCAGGGTATACTGCCGTGCCATTCGTATTCCTCTCAGTCCTGCACACAAGGACATGCCAGGTACAGTGGTGTCACAAACATGCAGCCTGGACTAAACATTAATGCAACAGCGTGATGTGTTCATATGGATTCCAATTTTGCTTTGATTTTCGTGAAGGAAGAATAAGGGTGCAACGAATGCGTTCCGCGAGGTGCGTAGAAGGATGTATGGTTGCCCATAACTGCTACAGAGGAGGCTGTGTCAGAATGTTGGTGGGGGAGGGGATCCAGCAACAACGAGAACAGCTCTCATCAGGCCATTACTACACAGATAAGATCCTGCCCACCGTTGGCTAATGGATCCAACCATATCCAGGCCTAAAGTTTCAACTGGATAACGCACGATCGTACACTGCTGAGTCAGCATGCAGTAACTAGAGCAGCACAATATTCCATCTTTGCCATGGCCAGCCCATTCTCCTGACCTGTCCCCCATCCATCATCTGTAGGATGGGCTTGGCCGTTGAATCAGGGATGAATATAAGGAGCCCGTAGCCACCCTGGACCAGCTGGCACAGAAGTTCAGAGACCAGTAGAATAAAATCTACAATGTTGAGATATCCAAGCTGACAAGCAGCTTGATAAAGCAGATCCAAGATTGCTTACATGACTATATGAGCGTGACTGAGACATAAACACCTCACCGTGTAGCATGTTATCATTATTAATGGTACTATGTTAACTTATTGAACGGGTAACAAGTTGAAAATATATTAAATACGAGGAAATGGCAGCAGTCTCTTCGATTGTAGAGGGTAACGTATACCTGCGGAATCGTCCTGGAAATTTGAAGGAAAAATTATCAGTGGTTTTAATGTATAATAAAAAGGCACATGTCAAATGAATGCTAAAAGGACCAAAGAATCCTAGCTCCACATTTTCAGTAAATTTAAAACTGACTCTCCAGAAGGTTTGTGATAAAAAATCCAATTTGCATGAGGTGTGGCCTGTTGAATACAACTTCTAAAGATATGCCCAATGCATATCCTGAAAAAGAAAGAAAGAAAGAAAGAGAGAAAGAAAGAGAAAGAAAGAAAGAAAGAAAGAAAGAAAGAAAGAAAGAAAGAAAGAAAGAAAGAAAGAAAGAAAGAAAGAAAGAAAGAAAGAAAGAAAGAAAGAAAGAAAGAAAGAAAGAAGGAAAGAAACTGAATCTGTATCACCTGGTCCATGTTTTTTTTTCAAAATTTAACTTGTGTAGAGGAAATGTTTCATTTAATTTATGGGTTGTTATGAAAGCTCAGTGCTGTTTAAGTGCTTTAAAGTCCCCTTTAACACAGTATGTAACATTGAAGCCAGTGCAATGAGGAATGACCCTGGAAGCTCCACTAAATATTAATCCCCCAGAACAGATAACTCAGCAATGGTCAACCATTACCATCGGCTCGGGAAAAATTGCAAGCAAGTACATTTGAAAATACTCTGAATTGTGAACATCATTTTTCATAATTTTATCCCTGCTAAAATCATAAAAATCGCTGCTCCTTGTATTGCACTGGTAGTCACTGAAATCATTAATGGTTCCATTCCTCAATGCAAGTTCCCTGATGATTGTAAGCTTGCTGAAGTTATACCTTTGAAAAAGAATGAAAATTCCTTGGACAAGGGAAAAAACAGACCAGTCAGTATTCTTGCGTGCATCTCTAAAGTTATAGAAAAGTGTTATAACACCAAACTTTTTAGATTTAAGTGACCAAAGTTATTACTGCTTATAGAAAGGGTCACAGCTGTCAACATACTCGTTTGATGGTTATGGAGCTTTGGCGCTGTGCTCTTGACAAAGGTGAGGCTGCCGAAGCTTTAGTGATAAGGCTGGTATGCACCAATCATACTTAAATTATAAGTCATACTTACCCTCATGGTAAGCACGACTTACCTAGCAAGTGTGCTTCACCAAACGACCTTACTGCTAAGTCTTCCTTATATTTAAGGTTAAGTCTAAGATAAGTGAAGGCTAGACTTACAGCCTGGGACAGAGAGCCAGTAAGCAATATTCGTTACCCCTTTGTGACCTTTTCACACAATTATGAGGTTGCAAAATGGAAGAATACATTGACAGGTTGTGGCAGCTTGAAAATTTGATTTTTTTTTTGTACACAGAGACGCGTCTTTTAAGGGAGCGAATGAATCAATTTCATCACTTCAGGGATGAAGAGCTTAGAATGCGCTACAGAATATCAAAGGGTTCTGCCTATACACTGCTACAACAAGTTGTTACGCAATTGGAATATGGTCACAACAGAAATGAAGCCATACCAGCACCCATTCAACTCATGATGGCATTGAGATTTTATGCCACAGGCTCCTACCAGGCAGTTATTGGCGACTTGACAGGTGTACACCAGAGCACCGTTGGTAGAATAGTCTACAGGGTATCCCAAGCTCTAGCAGCCCTGCGTCCACAGTTCATCAATTTCCACACTGAACAAAACAGACACGTTATCCATGAAGATTTTTACCAAATGGCACAATTTCCTGGGGTGATTGGTGCCATTGATTGTTCACATAGAAGTATCAAGTCACCACCTGGGGAAAATGCAGAATTATTCCCCAATAGAAAAGGCTACCATTCGGAAGAGGATACATCCCAAGTTCAAGGGATTCCAGCTAAATCACGAGAACAAGGGGTGTATCCTTTTTATACCGTGCCTTCTTTGTTTTCATGAATATAAATGCATTTTAAAATGTATTCACCAAAGCAAATCAGTCCTGTGTTGAAATTTAGCCAAGCAGGTATATAATATGTGTAAACAGGTGACATACATATCCCTTGAGAAAAGAAAGGAGGCATGGTATAATTGAGTGTTCAAGCATTCTGTAATGCCAAAATGGAGTTCACTTACATTGTTGTTAGATGGCCTGGTTCTGTACATGATAGCCATATATTTGACAACAGCATTATATGTGCCAGGTTTGAGAACAGAAAAATTGGTGGCTATCTCGTTGGTGATGCTGGGTATCTATGCCCCCCCCCCCACCTCTTGACTCCACTGCAGCATCCCGACACAGCTGCTGAGCGCAAATAGAATTATGCTGAATCAAAAATACGCGCTGTGATAGAACGTACTTTTAGATTGTGAAAAAAGCGTTTTCCATGTCTGAGAAACGAACTTCAGATCAAAGCAGAACGTTCACTTGTAGTCATTGTGGCAACAGCTGTATTGCACAACTTTCTGTTAGGCAGACATGATGTGCAAGATCTTGATGGAGAGGGAGACGACAATGGCCAGGTAGTAAATGAGGAAAATGGGGGCATTGGTCTAGATGCTGGCAGGGCAGCCACAGGATATGTCATTCGAAGGGCAATTATTGAGCAGAATTCACAAGGTAATTTTTTTTCGGGGGGGGGGTATAGTTGGAAAGTTGAGCAAAGTATTATTTTCAGATATTTCAGCAGTGTGTTATTAAGGATCATTATAAACAGTATGTTTCCATCTAATTTTGCTCTGCGATTACCTTTACATTAACATAATATTCATCTCCTCAAAAATGGGTTCATGCCGTCCAAAATTTCCCAATATAGTAAAAGAGGTATAAATATTGAATGTCACCAAAAAGGCAAATTGCCGTAATTCAATTATCTTAGTTCATGTACTTGAACATGGTGTAAAGTATACTTCACGTTTTCCTTTAAAATTATGTTTCCAAGGAGACCCTCAGAGGTTTGCCCTTGGCCTTCCAATGTATTGGAAATTGCAAAAATGTTAAATGAAAATATCCTTATAGTTCTCAACTTGATGTTTACATGCACACAACGATACGCACGCACACATATACACGTGTATACACACACACACACACACACACACACACACACACACACACATATATATATATATATATATATATATATATATATATATATATATATATATATATATATAAATATATATATGGAAGAGGACACATGGACAATGATCGGAGAAGCATACATAATAATATTGTTAAGCTTGTGGAAGCCTGTTGACAGAGTTTTGTACCTTGTACCACTTTCGTTTCTTTATCAGTATTTTTGATTGACCATGGCTGTATTGTCATCATTTTACCTCCATGATGATGTCATTGACATTCACACTTGAACATGTTGAAGTTGAGGCAAACAGATTTATTTGCAAGTATTATTTTATTGTTTTTTAAAATTCCAATTACCAAAATCCAACTTGCCATCCAGCGTCAAAGCTGGGACATTTTTCCTTTTCCGTGCTACAGCCATGAACAATCAAAAATACCCTGCCCTGATGATGTAAAACTATTACTTCATGGATGGCCAGTGTTAACAATACAGCTTGTTTACTTTTGTTCATTTGAGCTTGACTTCTCAAAGTGGGCCCTATTTTCTACCACCACAATCGGTGCAGTCAACCTAGAAGTGAGCATTGCTTGCATTGTAAGTCTGCCCTATGAGAATGTGAGGCCGACTTACAAAAGGACAACTTGAGCACAGATATAAGTATGGTTGATGCATACAGACCTTAATCTGTCTCAAGCTTTCGACTGCCTACCCCATGATCTCATTGTGGCCAAACTCTTAGCACATGGCATGTCAGAACAACCAGTCACTCTATTTTGTCAGCTACCTGAAAGGTAGGTTTCGAAGAGTCGAAATAGGCAATCTCAAGAGTACATGGAGGGCGGTATTAAATGCCATTGCACAGGGGTCTATCCTTGGCACTTCAATATCTTCCTCAATGCTATTCTTTACTTCTTTGAGCAGTCGAATCTTGCAAATTTCGCAGATATCACCCTTATCTTACAAGGTGAAAATCGCCAAACACTGGTAGACATATTCGGACAGGAAGGATCTATAGCTGCCGACAGATTTGCTTTCATTCTTATGAAAGTAAACCTTGGCAAGTTTCATTTTATGTAAACAGCCAAAAAAAAGCCGATGTTGCGATTGATTCCATTGACATCAATTCAAACTCAATACAAGGCGAAGACTCAATTAAATTATTAGGTGTTCACATTGATAATCGTTTGAACTTTAATAAACAAAAATTCTGAGGTATGCAAAAATCAATGCCCCAAAGCGCTCATCATCGTATTTGAGTTACAATGCTAGGCTCACAGCTTCTTGATGTTTCATTGTTTTCCACCTGAACTACTCTCCACTTATCTGGATGAATAGCTCTAATGTTCAGATAGACAAGTTTGAAAAGTTGCTAGAGTGGGCCTTGCGTATTGTATCTAGGGATAACAAGTCAGCTTATGCCAAACTTTTGACCATGGCTGGTGTTCCATCTATGGCGGCCCGATATCAATCCTTTTTACAGAAAGAAGTATATAAATCTGTCAAAATCTCACAAATCCCAATAATATTAATAATCTATTAACAGCGCGAAAGAAACTACAGTTTCAGATGAACCCATGTGCTAACTCTACCAAAAGTTAATACGACTTAGTACAGGCTCACCTCATGTACTTTTAGAGGAGCAAAATCAAGGAACGTATTCGACAACACCCATAGGTCAGCTGAATCACTTCAAAATTTCATGAAACTGATTGAACTGTTTGGTATGCATCGCCATAAATCCTCTTGCTGTCGTTGACTGAAGACCTACACCTAATATGAATTTCCCCATGAGTGGGACATTGGCCATAGTCAAGCGGAATTATACTGATGTGTATTGAGTATGTTGCTGATATTTTAGTCTTATGTGTCAAGTTTTACTTTTTATACATGTATTTTAGCTGTTAATCCACGTCAACAATACTAGTCCCTGGTAGACTAACGTTCTTTGCAATGTTCGACGAATAATAAAATCTATCTATCTATCTATCTATCTATCTATCTATCTATCTATCTATCTATCTATCTATCTATCTATCTATCTATCTATCTATCTATCTATCTATCTATCTATCTATCTATCTATATGTCTGTCTGTCTGTCTGTGTGTGTGTGTCTGTCTGTCTGTCTGCCGGTCTATCTATATATATATATCTACCTATCCATCCATCCATCCATCCATCTGCCCGTATTATCT
The DNA here is from genome assembly GCA_964020975.1 of Hermodice carunculata. Lineage (NCBI taxonomy): Eukaryota > Metazoa > Annelida > Polychaeta > Eunicida > Amphinomidae > Hermodice > Hermodice carunculata. The sequence goes on from OZ026621.1 coordinate 15,043,895, forward strand.
ATTTACTTACCAGCGTGTACATTTTAATGCAGACAAGCTTGAATACTTGCGACTGGTAATTTTCACCTTGTGTTTAAAGGGTGTGACTCTCTGTCACACAGACAAACATGTAATAACCGCCCGTTTTTTGTTGAAATTTGAAGGATAGGCCCGAAATTTAAGCATAAAGTAAGGTAACTTTGCCTGTTTGAGGTGTCAACGTTTCGTTTCGACAGCCAGGGTGTTTTATACTGTTCTTTGTGCAAAGAGCCTTTTAATTCAAGGCCTTTCAAGGGTGCCTAAAATTTGGGTAAACTGACCTGGAATCTGCAATGGAATATGAATCATATAATTTGTGACAAACTTTCTGATGGTAACTTTCAGTGAAATGGTATTTAGAAAAAGGCTTTCCTCGCACGTTCAATCCTGCATCTAGTTTGTTGCGTAAATGAGTAAACAGTTGTCCAGTGGCACACTGTGTATGCTACCAAATACTGGCAGAACGGTGAAGCTTAAAGCTGTATTCATATTTACACTGAAATAAAGAATGTAAGATGAAATTGGGCTTTTTGCCTTTATTATGCCTTCAAAAATATTCATACAAGAAGACAATTGGGCTGGTTGCCTTCATTGTGCATTAGGAATGATTTGTGAAAGGAGAAAGAAGTTGGCCTTTGTTGCCTTTATTTTTCATTCAAGAATATAAGAGGAGAAAAAATAGGACGTTCCATCGAACGTGGTACTTTTTTCTTGAGATTTATTACAGTGGTTTGTGAAAATCCAGACCTTGCCCGGATCTGATCTGATCCATAATTCACTGCTAATTATGATGCTACCGTGACCATGACGACTGTACAGAGCAAAAATTGGGTACTTTGTAGAAGTAGGACACCATTCATTCCTACCAAATACGGCACACATATTACCTATCTCTCGAAATTTTAAGCTCAACGTTAATATGGACATCAAGCATGTGGTTCAACTTAATATCAATGCACGATTTTTCAAAAAATGCAAAACCCTTGCACTGTGAGCAGAAAAAAGCGTAATTTATCAGCGAAACATACCAACCAATGTACACACTTACCGGAAGACAAAGCAGAAATGCAACAAGTCTCGAACTTTTGTCCGGTTGTGGCTAGTTTTGTCTCTTTTTGTAGCTAATTTTTCCCCAAATATCGATGTAACGAACGCGCGAATAATATCGGACTTTTAGAAGCATTGCGTATGTACGGTTCTCACTCTTTTGTGAATGTCGCGACTCAGGTGGATGCTTCGCGGGCCGCTATCCCAGTCACCACGCATGCCTGGCAAGTTGTGTTGTCGAAAAGATGATTGGACTCGCTGTTTATCAAATCGCAGTAATTACATCGCCTTAAGGAGGCAGCATAAAGGAAATTTAAGGGTTCCCTTTAAAGACTGACACCTTTCTTTTGTTTTAAGTCCGAATGGCCTCTCCTTTTGTGTAGCCACCCTGCTATGATCTACTGTCAATGATCTATGCGTCTGTTTTATTTTATTTTGTTTTGCCTTTAATACTCTTTGATTGTAAATTTCAGCTGTAATCAAGTAACGCCACTTGCCTGTTAAAACCTTTATTACCTTTTTATTTTTTTATTCGTTTTATATCCTTTTTTCCTGATGATCGATGTTGTTGATCACTGTGGACTTGAGGAGATACTCTTCTGTCTTAAACAAGTAAAAGAGAAGCACAAGCATTGAACAGCTTTGTATCATGAAAAATTGGGTCTTCACCCCACGTAACACTGAAAACCCAAAGCACAAATAGCCAAAATCAAACAAAGAAGACTTTGACTGTCTTGTCATCAGCAGACCTTGTATGCTGTATGACCCTTGAAATCGCATCAAGTTCACTTTTTCTTCTTTATTACAAAATTAGCGCTGTTTGCAACATCAGTCCTTACTCCTACAGTTCCTGAGTCATTCTTGTTTATAATGAAGGTTAGTGTCAATATATAAGTCAGTATGACAAGTTCACTATCTACGATCTCCAAAGTTCAAAACTAGCAACCGAAAGTGATTCCATAGGTTCCATATTACTAATGTTAAATGGTAGCCAAGGAGCTCTTATATATATATATATATAACAGACACCTTCCTATTGTGCTATTCCCATTGTTACAATGCTAATCAGTACAATTAACGATTTGTCCTCACTTTTAGCTCAGCTAAATTGTGAGTCAGCAGAGTTTATGGGGTGGTTAGGGATCCGCGGTCCGTTCGTCTCTGAGTGTCCATAATTCATATTTTTGACTTCTCCTCCATAAGCACCGGCCAGTTTCACCTCAACTTTGGTAGGAATATACCCTTAGTACGTTTCTACCACGTTTCACCGAAATTTGACGGTCCTATGATTTCTGGATTTTGCATAATATTTTAATTGTTCATTTTTTGGCAAATATGAAAAAAAATCTTTTCTGAACTCGCTTGGCTAATTGCATGGACATTGCTCAGGAAGAGATCTCGGAACCCTGAGATCTTATATGTTCAACAAGTGGCGTCATCTTTTTTTAAACATTTATGTGAAAAAGTGTTGCTTTTGCTATTTTCGACTTCTTCTTCTTCAAAATTGTCACTCATATTATGCTCAAACTTGGCAAAAATGTTCCTTGTAGGGGCCAACAAAATGTTCACAAAGTGATGTTGCTGTGAATCCTTGTTTTTTAATGATTTTTTTTTTTTTTTTTTGAATTCCGGTACTTATCAATTAACGGATACGGTTTTATTGGTTACCATTTTAGTGAATGGGAATTGCAACGGTAATTCACGATTGAATTCCTTCTCCAAAAGCACTGCCCAAATCCACTTCAAATTTGGTGGGGATGTACCTTCGATTGGTTTCTACTGATTTGTTCAAATGGTTATATTTCAAGGATGCTTGGATTTATTATGAATTTTTTGGTTCATTTTTTGGCCAAACAGTAAGAAGAACTTTTCTCCAAAACCTTTTGGTGAATTGATTCAAAACCTGCATAGGAACACTTACGAGTATGGGAGGTTCACAGTACATGGATGACCCTGACTTCATTCCCAGGTCGCAGGAAAAATGACATGAAATTTAATGTTTAATTGATAATTTGAGATCTATTTGAATGAGAACCTTGATTTTGGACACGTTAATGTTTCTTTATTGATGTCACGCTTAGACAGCGCATGAGTGACCTTGATCTCATTTCTGAGGACACTGTGCAACATACATGAACTTTACTCTTAGCAATAACTAGCAAAAAGTTTTTTAATGCAAAGCCGAAACTGTATTGCTCTTGCGTAACTCATTTGTCTTTGCCTGCATCGGTTTCAACTTCGGATATGTCTCTGTGGATATATCCGAGTATGATTTTCTTGAAAGGATAATCACTTTTTCTTGATAGGATAATCACGTTGCGTGCAGAAAAAAACAAAAGAAAAGTTTTTCAAGCATTATATTACGGACCACAAATCATAGAGGTATTTATTCATTCACTATAATTGGCCCAGTATGCTTTCTTTATGTCCTAAGGCACAGGTATGTAGATTTCCAGCACATGTGAAAATACCCGCACACAAAGAATTATCTAAATTTATATCTATTATACAGAGTAAAACACTGATCAATGTTGCACCCAAGCAGGCAAAATACACATGAGAAAAAGATATAACACAATGTATTTATATACACAGCTCTATCTATCTATACTTACTCACACACATGTGTATATATATATATATGTGTGTGTGTGTCTGTGTGTGGTATATATATATATATATATATATATATATATATATATATATATATATATATATATATATATATATATATACATATATGTGTGTGTGTGTGTGTGTGTGTGTGTGTAAACTTTGCAACAAAAAGTGTGTACCCATATTGTATATAAACTATATGCAATATAGTCCTGACATGGTCATAGAATATGCTTATTTACCATTGGACTGCAAAACTACAAATCTGTCTGAGGGCGGTTCCTCATGTGGTCAGTAACTGCCATTTATGCAGATGAGCCCTGGCCAAACTTACTTGACCTGGAGCCATGGTAGGGAAACCGGTGCTGCCGTGGGTTTCCCACAGTATATTCAGTGGGTAAGATTGAACAACATGGCACCCTAGAAGGCTGCTGGGCACACGATTCACGCCTGGTTGCAATTACACCCAAGCTTATCTCCACTCTCTAAGTAAAAACCTTCCACTTAATATTACCACTGACCCTGAGGGCTTATCTAAAACACTGTGCTCGTTCATGTTTGGGGTAGTTCCGTAGCTCACCACTTACAAACACACCTTCAATGTTCTGAGGCAGCATATGTGCTGCACACAGTTACTCAAAAAGGAGGGTAGAAATCTACGTCAATCCCGATTTTTCAATATCAAAAGCCTATCCTGTAGGTATTTTGACATGTGAAAAATATGCGCTGCAGATTCACACTTCAATATAGTAAAAGCTGTCTTTTCAGGCGATTCAATTATGTTATGCACCGATGCTGTCTTGTCCCAGTCTTGCATGCATGTATTAACTTACTCTTGAACTCGCGTACATTTTAAAATCAATCAAAAAATGAAATTCTTCTACTACATTTACGTCTTTTGCTTTTATTTCTGTCCTCATATCGTCATATTTTAATGTCTCTCAGTTTCAATATACAAGTTCGGAGTCAAGTAATGTGGAGCCTGTAGTTGGAATTATTTATGGAATATAAATTATATTGTCTAGATTTTATGCTGTTCTGATGAATGTCACCATTGATGTCTCAACACTGCTGCTTGCAATAAAAAAGTTCAAGGTATGGGTACTCCGTTACATTTTTAACCATTAGACTCCCGGCCCGAGACACACATATATATATATCGTAGCCCATGCACAGACGTGGACAACCACACCGAATTACCATATAAGATGCATTGAGCAGGTCTATTTACTAGCGGCTTGACGTTTTATCAAGATTCGGCGAGTATGTGCGGAAAATAAGTACCGTGGACCTGCAAGTTTTTAAGGACAGCATTACTATGTAATTTGGCTATCTGACATGTAGATCGACAAAGAGTGGGATTCAGCATCTTAAATCTATTCAGAACTTCAAGAGGAAATGTGCAGTCTAGTAAAGTGACTTCATTCCGTCAACACGCGTTTGGGAGTCCTTGTAAAGATGGGCAACAGTACTTATCCTGCATACGTTATGCAACGCAATTCAACCACAGTTTCCCATAAATTAGGGTAAAGACTCCAACCTAAATATATAACGTGAATGTGGAAATCTCACAGCCAATTTGCACCGTTAATTGCCGTTGAGCATATGTAGCACAATCCGATTTAAAAATAGTTGAACAGCTTTATTCCCCGCTGTGAAGTACTATTCATTGTGCGTTTCAGATTGATATTATTAATCCCAGGAATGTCACCAATTACAACTTATCACATTTTGCTAGCGTCATAAAATGGACAAGATAATCTTATCCCCTGCCACAAAACAAACACACACATAAACACAAGCAAGCGAGCAAATAGGTATCACATGAACGTATTTTTCAATGAATATAAAAAACAAAAATCTCAGTCGTCATCTTTGGACCAAGCTGATTGTATCAACGAAAACAGTGTCTATGGTGCCACCAGTTCTACCATCGTTATGTGTGATTCAGTGACTGGTTTGTTATGAAACATTGAAACTCATTTTCACTTGCATTCAAGTTTGAAACATAGACCCAGGTTCACTGAACTACATTCGTGTTTAAAGACAGTATGGATTTTCTTCATAATAACAAAACAAAACAAAACAAAAAACAATCAATAAATAAAATAAAATGAAATAAAATAAAATAATAGAATTAAAAATAAAAAATAAAAAAATGAAAATAAAAAAAAAAGAAAAAAAAATATATACATATAAAATAAATAGATAAAACAAAAATGTCGGCTTTTGTATGAAACGGCATGATTGCTTATTGAAGATGACTGTTCTAAACAAACAAGTAGGCAGAGTAAATTTGATCATTTAGAATGGTGTACATAAGATAGCAAGATGCACCTCAAAAATGCAGAACACAATTTGCATTTCGGCTAAATGACATAGTTTGACATGACATTTTACATTTTCAATATTAAACGTGAAAACAAAGCGAGGTCCCATGATCATATTTCTGTCTGTGCGTGTGTGTGTTTCATTTTTAATCATTTTTTTTTTGGGGGGGGGGGGGGGGAGGCTGCTGTTCTTTTTCCCAAGAGTACTTGTTTCAGTGCAATTTGCATCAAAGCATTGCAGGAAAGTTGTCCTCATGGGAAATGCAATACGATAGACAATATTCGTGAGGGATCAGTAGGTTTCGATCAAATATATTGATTTGATATAACTTCTTCCTTTTATTATAATTATTGGTCTTCGTTTTGCCTTATCCTTATTGGGAATATTTTCTATTGGATGAAAAACTTTACATTGGGTGGGCATCCATGGAATATTATACTATTTCTAGACTTAAAAATTCCATTCCACTCCCACACACACTTTGTTTGAAGGCCAGCGTAGACAGCATGCATATATATATATATATATATATATATATATATATATATATATATATATATAGATCTTTATTTTCAGAGGGTAGCTCAGTTAGTATATTGGGTATACTAATCTTCCCTGAGGCCCTCTCTGGTTCACATACACAGAATATACAAAATACAGTGTCCATCAAAATCAAGCTGATCGATACATCAAGATAGTTATGTGTTATTTCCCCTTGTCAATAATATGTGTTTTGGGCACTTTTTCTTAAATGATGCTAGAGTTGGAGAAACTTTTACATCATGTGGCAGTTGGTTCCAAATCACAACTCCATCATAGCTTAGACTTCTTTTTATGTATTCTGACCTTGGACGAGGTAGGTGTAGCATATCATTACTAGTTGACCTTAGGTTTCTACTGTGGAAATCTCTGACATGTAAAAACATATCATTCATATATTGTGGTGCCAGGCCATTTAAGGCCTTGTACACAAGGACTGCCTTACAAAATACAATACGTTCATTTACTGTCATCCAGTTCAATTTTTTTATCATGTTCATATAGCTATTGAACTCATTTGCGTTTAAGACCATATACGCAGCCACTTTATGAAGGCGTTGAATTTTCTTAATAAGAGACTGACTACAATTTCCCCATATAGTACAGCAGTAGTCAATGCATGGCAGTATATATGCATTCACAAACATTTTTCTGACATGGAATGGTAGATAGTGCCTTATCTTTTTTAATATATTCAAATTTATAGCCATCTTTTGACAAATTTTGGAGACTTGGGTATCCCACGACAAATTCTTATCAATATAAATTCCCAGCATTCTTAGTTGATGTACAGTTTCCAGCATTTCGTTTCCCAATTGAATCTTTAATCCTTCATTTCCTAATAATCCTCCCTTTCTCTTAGAGCAGACTAACATGACCTTTGATTTCTTTTGATTGGCAAGTAATCTATTCTGGGTGCACCATGATTCTGCTTCTTGTGCTTTCAGATTCAGGTCTTTTTCAATTTCTTTGATACAGGTACCAGTGGTATGAATGGTTGTATCATCAGCATACATATTAATTTGATCATTGTCAAAATACAGTGGAAGATCATTTATGAAAAGAATGAAAAACAGTGGACCCAATATAGATCCCTGAGGGACTCCATACCTCACTCTTAATGGCTTTGACATAACCTTGTTTATACATACTGTCTGATAACGATCAGCCATATATGATTCAAACCATTTATAAGCATTACCGGGGCATCCATATAGGTTGAGCTTTTGTAATAGAAGTTCATGATCAACCAAGTCATTGTATATACCATATATCTTTCTATATTTCCTAAGAATATAAAATGGAATCCAGTAATGGGGCTGGGACATAGCTTATCATATCAGTAAAGGTGCATATGATGTCATATGATGAGAGGATTCCCCTACAGTTCTCATTCGAATGTGGATATCACCCTTTTGTCTGACACAATCAGTGACTTGCTACGGAACCTCAATGGCATATCTACCAGGATGCTTAATTTACCATTTAATACTTTACATGCGCAAGGTTAAATCTAACCTGTATTCTCAAGTTTGCGACACAGACCTCTTGAGATTCCGACACATAGCACAAGGTTCCCCCCTGTCAATCACAGAGGACACACGTGCATGTCACTAGCACAGACAGGGCTAGATACCCCTTTCTCACACAATCATTGTCTTTTAGAGAAATTTGAGTTTACAAATGCCAAAGTCATATGCATTTACTGCTTCCTGAATTGGTTACAAGAGTAAATTTCCACCGGCATGTACTACTTATTTTCTTTCCCGAAATGTTAGTCACACGTTGCTTGTCCGCTAAGGCAGCTGCCCATGTCTCACCAGCCGTGATTTTCGCTAGTACAACCAGATATGCAGTTGTTACGGGAAATTAACATGCATGACTCATATTTGGTATACATTTAAAGTTTGAAATAACCCTGTGGCGTCAGCATAACTGCACTTTTTCATTGTGTACTATAAAAATCTACTAATAACAAGATAAAAAACTTGTAATTACAAGAAAAAAATTCTTGTACATGGAACAATAACACTTGAAATAAAAAATATAATGCCATATCTATATATTACAAAGTTCATGAAAACTCATGAATTCCAAAGCGGATTAACCACATGACCCAAAGGTGCTATAACCTTGACCCTAGCAACATTGTTTCCACGTCTTCTGAAGTGTTTGGTCAGATCCTAACTGTTACAGAGGTCAAAAGAATGTACCAGACGACCTTCAGAGGTAAGGCGATGACACTATAGATCGTACGCATAGGTAAAAGTTTCATAGCTGGCCAGCCGGGCTGTCTTTGCTAACATGCGAACAACCACTTGAAGGTCAAGCACAATTTCACAATAATGCAGAGTGAATCTGTCAAGCAGACAAGAAAGTTTCCAGTTTCATCAAACCTGAAAAAAGGTATTGGGTACTGAGAGGGGGAAGTTCTTTGCGGCCTTATTTTGTGCGGCTGCTTGTTGCCGGGAGCATAATACAGTGGTACCTCTTTTGAGAGACCGCCCCTACAGCGGGTCGAAATGCGGTCTCTCAAAACAGGTGGTCTTTCATTAGAGGTACAACAAGATGGAAAAGATAGCCCAGTGTTCTGAGAGAGCGGTCTTAAAAAGATACCTCTCATTAGAAGGGTCTCTCAAGGGAGGTACCACTGTACACCAAACCTCTTTTATTGGTTTCTCCACATATTAGCGCCTGCCTTGTGATCAAGAATGCCATTCACTTTGCCATGCTCTTCTCGCGTATTGCCATTCATATAATGGATAATTTTATTTTGTGAAAATTGCTGGCCTACTGTATGATAGTTGGGTCACCCATGAACTGCAATAAACTGATCAAGGCACAAAACCGAAACTTTGTGACGGGAGAAGGGCACGTAAGTGCCGGTAAGTGGTAAAATATTTTTCTCTATTCACTCAGTGTACTTCGAAACACACCGTGTGGAGTAGACAAGGCCATTCATATGAAATGTGCCAGTCTTTCACACGATGTGCCATAGCACTTCAGACGATACCAGTTTGATTGGAGGAGAACGCTTCACATAAATTAACTTCAAGGTTGATACTTTAATGCTATTTAGCTTTTCACATTCATGTAAATTTGAAGTGGTCCAGTGTTAGGATCACTTGATTGTTATGCGTATTTGCCCTTCGTAAAAGCAAGTTGGTCATGGATAGGACAAGACTATAGAAAGGCTTGTAAGGCTTTATAATGCACGGGTCTATAATGCCGTGATTCTGAGTAAATATTTATGCATGGGTAGAAACCAAGAGAAATTGAAAACACAATGAGGCTCACGTTGGTCGTAAGGTGCCGTTTTGGCAATCGCCACCTTTTATTATTATTATTATTATTATTATTATTATTATTATTATTATTATTATTATCATTATCATTATCATTATTATTATTATTATTATCATTATCATTATCATTATCATTATCATTATTATTATTATTATTATTATTATTATTATTATTATCATTATTATTTGGAGGCTGAGAAAAATTATTGTACGTCGTCCCAAGGGAATATTATCAAGACTGTGTGTTGTCTCGGTAAAAGTTCTCATCATACATACCTCTTGCAAGCTCTGCATATTCCTATCTTAAGGGATCTCTTGAGACAGATCACAACCAGTCTGTATTATAGACCATTTAATGCTGGTTCTTTCGCAAGAGATCTTCAATTCAGGTTTCTGGCCACATATGCATTTTTTGGTAAAGGTACTCAAGGCAGTTTATTAAATAGTTATTTCGTTCGGAAATTCAGCTATCGATTTCATTCTGAATTAGATCAATAAACACAGTTTCAGTAACTGCTCCTCTGGTGAAAATTTAGTTGTAGACTCGCTTCGCTACTAATTGCGGCATAATTTTTTTTGTCAAATCTTGGTCAAGCAAATACTTGCTGACAGGGCTTCTGACGCGGGCATTTTAGATAGTATGTTATGTTTTGACAATGGTCATACTCGCCTTTACTTAAGATTGGGGCAGTGTTTACTTGCTTACCCACCGCGTCTGTCAGCTGTGGCACCACTTAATTATAAAATTTTCATGATAATTAAGTCAATGCATGTTTCATAATAGGGTGTCCCTTAAATGTTTATGTAACTGTGTGGAACCTTATATATTAATATATACCTTGCAGCAATTTATTTTTGTAATATGATTTTGATGTACTTGTGTTTGTGCTTGTGCTTGTGGTTTCCCCATTCGCAAGGGCGTGTTGATAAAGAATTATTGTGAGCTTGGGGTCTCCCTCTCATTAGGTGGGGGGATCGACTCGAGGCTCACGCATGTTTCCAGGCTCTCGTGTTGACCCAGCCCACCAGGGGAGAGGGACCCTTAGTACCTACATCTGTGTTGCTGGCAGAGTCCAGTCACTCAGTCTCAAGTGTACCCATTGTGATGTATTTGTATGGCTTTTTCCTCGACACGGGGGTGTTGATAAAAATTCCAAAAAAAAAATTTTATTTCTATAATTATTATCATCATCGTCATCATCATACTAGGAGTAGTAAAAATGAGCCCATAGATGACTATGCGATCACCACAAAATCTAATTAAGCTGCCCTAATCCTGCCCAGCAGTTAACACATGTATTGCTAGCAGCACACCTCAAATGTCACAGTTAGTTGCTTGCCGTTGCCACTATGTAGGGTTGTGGAAAGCTGCCGACTGCCATCAACACTTTGGCGGACCAATTAGCATTCGTTTGCAAACAGCCATAGTCACGCTCCAGCCAGTTAAAACAGCGTCACGTTTTCCTCCTTTTCATGAATTAAATTTTGCTTCTCTAGTATTCATGTTTTCATGAGGCAACTAAAAGGTAAAGTGCTAAACTTTACGAACATGGAAAGCAATGTCGCTTTGTGTCGGGTGACGATTTTGCCGTTATAGCTCAGTCCCCACCGCTACCTGACCGTTATTTTATCACTTTGCACTAAGCCTACGTTAAGAGCGTTTGTATATTTATAGACGAACTGTATAAATGCAGGATACATGATATTAGATGATTCATAGAAAGTACATCAAATACGGAGCAAGAAACATAATATGTCGCCTGGGCAATATTTTAGCAAATGGTTGTATGAAGGTGATGAGCTGTAAACAATTGCGATGTTTTCTACCGCACATCGCGGAGACTTAGGAATAGTTGGGTGATAGATCCAAACCCATTCTGCACTACTTTCATTTCAAGTCAAGCAACCCATGGTTGTTGTGAATAATGGTGACTATATTTTCCACAAATAGTAGTGAGACTATTAGGTGTCAATACCGTTGTCGAAAATCAGTCAAATTCTAAAACCGTCCAGACTATGACAAATCTGTCAACATTAACATCACCATGCACAACACCAGGTTTCTCCCATGTGTCCTTTTGTCCATTGTGAATTTAAAAGAGGTACACAAGGAATATATATATATACATATATATATATATATATATATATATATATATATATATATATATATATATATATATATATATATATATATATATGTGTGTGTGTATGTATGTATGTATGTATGTATGTATGTATGTATGTATGTGTGTGTGTGTGTGTCACATGCGATATAAGTAGGATAAATGTGCACAAAAATATATGAATGATGTCCATCGTATATTGCAGACTATAGAATAAGAATAATTTTCTTTTGGCCTTCTCCAGTGCAAACCAAACTGATTACATATTTTTCCTTTCATGTACACAGCACATCCATTGAAATGGGGCGCTTCACTCTGTCCAACATAGTACAATTTCGGCATCGGTCTCGTGATTTCACTTATAGCAGTTTTCACTCTTACCATTCTCACCCTTCCGTCCTTCCTGGGATAGCATTGTAAAAGTCTAAGGCACGAGCCATTGACCACAAGGACGCAGGTCGTCAGCTGCCAATACTAAATCGGCCACTTAAAAACTGTGTAAATCGCCCTGACCTGATAAGTGTCTACTTTGCCTCCAAAACCTTTTCCAGCATAGGTCATGCTTATTGGCTGGTCCTACCGATAAGGCAGCTCAAGGTTGCAACAACGGTTAATGGTTAGGAGTCAATGCCTCAAAGTTTTTAACATAACAAGAAGTACTGGTAAATGGTCTGCCGTTTATTATCTGTCAAACCTGACATGATAATATCAGCAAGACATCTTCAGTGAGCATCTGTTCTTCCAGCAAGCGTATTTTATTCAGCCACATGCTGGGATTTCTGACTTGTCAGGCAGCTGAGAAAAAAAAAAAAAAAAACGCCAAAGAAGTAAAAGACGAAGATACTTCATACACATTGCCTTTGACCTTCAAGTACTGACGCCTCTATATTCCATCCATAAGATGAAAAACTTCTATTTTATCTGATGGCTATATAAGTATGCTAACATCGCTACGTGCCACTTGTCTCAGTAGGATCAGCAGTCAAAATAGAGTCACACTGACGGTAGGCTTCCTGTATCGTTCCCTATCGGCATTTCTACATAACACGAGGAACAGGTATTCTAAATATACTAACATAACAAGTATAGCTGAATTTTTATGTAATGCATGTACAAGGCAAGATATTTATATGATAAGCTGAGAATTGCTACAATTGAATCGATTTAAATATTGCACATACTTTAAACATGCTGCAGTTTGTAAAGGACGTATAGTCAGCAACTAAGTTTCTGGGTCAGTCAGTATAGGGTTTCTATCAGTGTATTCGGAGAGCCGTTTTCAGTCTCTAGTTTCCAGTCGTGCATGTGGAAAAGCAATTAACTACACGGGCTGCCTCCAACTGAATCTTCTCTCTTGCTCGCTGGTCTCTGAACATCCATCCGCCACAACACTGACACACTCAAACAATGGTCTCATGTAAGATAAACAAATTATTTCTTATGGTGTTCGCTGTAGTGAACATTGGCAATTTTTTTACAATATTAACCATTTTTATACGTTGTAGATGAAATTTTGAATAAGCATTTTCCAATAAAGGTCGTTTTTGATGATAATTCCAAGATGTATGTAAAAATTTACCTTCACTAATTGCACATTTTAAAAATAAAGTGGGGGAGGGGGCGGATACTCCTCCTTTTCCTAGATATATCTATGGATTCGGTTTAGTGGTATTGAGTGTGACCAAGCATCCATTGGAACATTCGTCCAGGACATCATATCAGTATTCACGCTGTCAGCAGTAGTTGCAGGATTTACTACATCAATATACAAAGATGCGTCATCAGTGAATAACGTGATATTTGGGCTGAAAACGTCGATAATGTCAGTTATATTAATTAAGAATAAAAGCAGACCAAGGACAGAACCTTGCAGCACACCTGCTTTTAAAACACCACAATGACCACTCTTTGAGAACGACTACTAAGAAAACATTGATACCAGTCTAGCAAAGCACATTCAATACCAAAAGAGCGAAGTTTATAAATCAAACCTTGATGCCAGATGCAATTAAATGCTCGACTAATATCACAGAAAATAAGCCGTACCTCTTTCTGGTCATCTATTGCCTTGGAAAATTAATAAATAAGACAGACCAGTCGGTTAACTATGGAATCATTCTTCATGAAGCCAGACTAATGATATAGAAACACAAGAAAATCGCTATGGAAATTGAATACGTATTCTAATACTGTTCTTTCAAAAACTTTCCACATGCAACTTAGTAGAGAAATAGGTCCATAGTTGTTACACATATTAGGTGAATCATTTTTTAGCAACAAGGGTAACATTTGCATTTTTCCAGTTAGCTCGAAACTGTTTAGGACGCAGAAACACATTACGTAGCCAAGTCAGCAGTTCAGCTATAGAAGCAGTTGCTTCTTTCATCATTCGGGATCTTTCTCGTCTGGGCCAGTATCCTTGCTAGTATCGATGCTAGCTAATATATGAAAAATTTTGGGCAGGGTCTAATTGTACTGTATCTAAAATGGTTTCTGGTATTATTGGATTATCTTGTAAGTTAGCTTCACGATCGCCAACACTACACTGCTCTAAATATGGCCATTAAGGAAAAGTGCTTTCACTTTTGAATCGGTATTTACTTGGTTCTGATGTATCAATGATGGAAACCCTGAACCAGGGACATTACCTAAGAAGTTTTTGACAACTCACCGCCTGGATTTTCTTAGTATTAGAAAGCTTATCATTAAGTGTCTCTTTGTATTGCCGTTCCGCATCTTTAAGCTGGAATTGACAATAGTTTCACAGGGTTCGAAAATATGCCCAAATGGATGCACAATTAGTTTCTTTTCCTTTTTTATCTGTTTTCTTTTGACTTTTTATTTAGGTCGCACGCATACAGTGTTATACACTGCCTTGTGGTATTTGAAAAAAGTATGTGTCCAGGCACAGCATATATCATCTACATGATCAAAGTTAAAACAGATATCCCAATCAGCATTACCAATCATTAATCTATAATTATCCCAGTCCGTCTTATTGTTTGCCCATATGTTTATAATAAACCTGTGTCGTTTGGACTCTAAACAATAAAGATGCCGTAACAGTACAGTGATTACTGTCAGCAATGGAAGGTAATACCTCAGTCTCTCTGATGTATTGAGGAAAGTTAGAAATAATTTGGGCTAAACATGTTGCAGTGCTGTCGGTGATACGTGTTGGTTCTTTGGTATGACAGGTCAAGTGATTGGCCGAAACAAAAAGTCCCAACTTATTACCAGCTGCTGTTCCAAAGTCTGCATTTAAATCTCCAATCAGGATGATTTTATCTGTACCACCACTTCTCACAAAGTCAACATTTTGTTGCAAATCGTCCCAAAACGATGTTTTCGAATAAGGCTTACGAAAAATGGCACCCGACAAAAACTTTTTATTATACAATCTTAACTCTGTCCACATTAATATCAGATTGCTAGAATTTTAAATTCATCCGTTGCTTGATTACAAGCGCTCATAAAGCAAATAGCACGTCCGCTGGTCGGACCCGACCACCAAGTCGAGTTGAACTATCTGTTTCTTATGTAAAGCAAGAAAATCAAGCCCGTATAAAAGTGACAGTTGACACATATCTATCTGTAGATAGTTGTGACTCTCGGACAAAAGACCCGGATATTTCATGCCATATTTCGAAGGATGACAGAAATTTCTGCTGCATTTACTTATGCGAGATTTTAAATAATATTTCGTATTAAAATTATTTGAAAAAAAATCATACCCAATATTTCTAGTTTATCGACACATTCTAGTTTCACAGCTCCTATGGTAAACACAGGTGGTGACAAATAATAATTTTAGCCAAATGTGATACATTTTGATTTGTTTGTACTAAAATTAGAACCCCGTTTTCTTCAAATTGATCACAATGTCTAGAAGATGTTGAAGGCCTTTGGCACTGCTGCTCATAATGGAAATATCATCTGCAAAAGTACAGCAACTAAATCTATTATTATCTATTATTATTTCTTCTCCCAATTCTGCCAGTTCTGCTAGTAAATCATCAATGAAAACATTGAAAGGCGCAAGGGAAAGAACACTTCCCTGGTGGGTGCCTCTATTGACGGAAAATACATATCAAAAATGGCCATTCTATTTTACATCAGCAAATAGATTATCATATCATTTGTACACATACAAGCCCTGAGAGGCGGGAGTACCTTTATCAATTGAAAAAAAAAAAAAAAAAAAAAAAAAAAAAAAAGGATGCCAAAGCGATCGAAGCATTTTTCAGCTTCCAGCCCTGTTATATGCAGTGGTCATTTCTAACTCTTGAATCTATCCATCTATAAAGGAGCATCTCATGGAGTGCTTCGGTTTTCTCTGAAGCAGAACTGGGTATTTTTAACATTGTTGTTCGGTAAAATAAAGTACTCAAACAGTTTTGCAAAGGTTGAATATAAAGCAATGGGTCTGTAATTACAAGAAACATGTTGATTCAATGTCACTGTGTTTAGGAAAGGAACAATGATATAACTAGCGAATATATCAGATACAATAGTTTGGGACAACAGGGTAGAAAAAAGATTACCATGTGTGTTATATAAACTGTCACTCTTGCCACAGTATATAGTATATATGTTAAGCAGTGGCCCCGTCGACACCAAAATGAACTACTTCGATTAAGTTTATCTATGGTGTCTGACAATTTATACTTGTGAATCTTAACATCGGGAGCCACGTTTTAACATTTAATAAAATATATTTGAACCTTATCTTGAATATCCAGCTGCCCATGGTTTACTGATATAGGTCACATGCACCCACAAAAAATGCGATCTCCGGATAGCAGAAGGCAACATTATATGGTCCAGAAAGAAGGGCAGCCAATTAGTTTGCAATGTTTTGCAAATACCGGCAGAAAAGGACAGGCAGTTGGGTCAATGGCGTTTCTGTCACAGGTATTGACGCAAAAAATAAATTTGACACATTGACAAATTGCGTGGAGTTTTGTTTTCTTTACACCACGAATGAAACTAAAGACAATGAGAGCAGACGGATTAGGATGGGTTTTGCTGAAAGTTTGGGGAATCAAGTTTTCTGGCCACATTGTAAATGGCAGCTCAGTCCGAGGATCCCAATCCTTCATACCTTGTATCTTACATATATATATATATATATATATATATACCGATTGTTCAGGTCTGTGTCCGTGCGCTCGTCAGGGCGCCCTCTGGCTCCAAGCGCCTACTCTCAACCATGCACACGAATGTACGCCCACAAGAATGAAGTATCCCACCTTACACATTTAATTTATATTCTTCCTTCACCGAGACATTTATGGGGCTATTATCATTCGCTTACTTGGGTTATCTTTTATGACCTTCATTCTAAATTCACTTGACTTCAGCGGTGACGCCATATCACTGCTGTTATGCTGTATGTGTTCTTCAATAAAAATATAATATACGTGTCTTTGTGGCACTGGTGACGCCACACTACTTCTGTTTATGCCGTAAGTGACGCCACGCCATTTCTGTTTATGCCGTTAGTGTCGCCACACCGCTTCTGTTAATGCCGTAAGTTTCGCCACACCACTTCTGTTTATGCCGTAAGTGACGCCACACCACTTCTGTTTAAGCCTTAAGTGACGCCACATCACTTCTGTTTATGCTGTAGGTGTAACGCAATGGAACATATAAGCTCCATGTCGTTGTATGTCTTTAATAAACTACTATTAAACTTTGTTTGTACTTGTCTCAAGGGATCGTTTCCCTACATAATGTAATTCATTTTAGTTTACTGATGTATAGAAAAAAAAAACTTGTTGGCATGTCTGCCCTAAACCTTTTTTTTATATCGACCATGCTTGTTTGATGACTGAAAGGCTTTGATCAGGGATGGTTCTTCTTTGGTCAGATTTTCGATGCAGTTTTTGTAACATTGTTGAAACTGTTTTCTGTTTCTATTTTTCATGAAAGTCGTTATTTGAATGTTAGCAGTTTGACATGATATCCGATATTCAATAAATAATGTGTTAATAATGATAACAATAATTTTGTTAAGTGTCCGTAACGTGAGGAAATCACAAACAGAACAAAGTGAGCACAACGTTGGCATAATATACCAAAACATAGATTTGTAAATAGAATGTAATTTCACACAACATTGTAATAACATGATAACTGAAGGAAGATACACGCAAATTGTATGTATGAAATACCACATAAAATATTACTACGAATACTAAAATACCCTACTCCGAAAGTCTGGAGCAGTGGTGGAACGACGCCCTGTAGGCTACCATTGATAACAAACTTGCACCCAGAGCAACATCAGCAGCAAGTTGTGAATATATTAAATGATTTGTGGCAATCATATCTTCGGTTGTAAAATCATTCGAACAAGGCAGGACCGCAGGGCTATCAGCGAGTCCATCTTGGCCTATAGGCAGCCCAACTGTCCTGCCCTGAATCAGCCTGTAAACATAACTGCATCAAAAATAGGTTCCAACGGGGAAATAAAATTTGAGTTGACAACGCGGTCGATAGGAGTGCTTGGACCTTTGTACCGTCAATTGAATAACTAGATATAAAACGCATGCACGACTGGTAGCATAAGGAAAGCGCAAATACCCATTTACATTAGTCAGCAATGTCCGAGAGAATAATCTTGGAAACGGGAAACATTAACCAAGTGCAGACCCTAATGATACAACCCTGGGCGGACTTAAGCATAAGTAAATTAGAAACTGAAAAAAAATAATATAATTTTAGTAATGATATCGACGTATAAAGGTCTACTACAAGGTTGACTTTGTCCAGGAAGTGTAACCTGCAGCCTCGGTCTGGTGTTCTGAATGGCGACCATTTGAGCCAAAACTAATAAAAATGTTCAAACCAGTTTGGAGTTCAACATGCAAACAACAAGGATTCCTGATTTTTTCAGCCATATTATCTTTGCTAAAAAATGTAAATTTCTTAAGATTTTGTAGCAGATACAAAACCTAACACTTTCCAATCGACATTGGGATCTACTGATGGATGGTATGCTGGTAATTGGGAACAAATATTGTATCTATGACCCCAGTTGAAAGCAGACCAGATGTTTATGTATAGAGTAAATGCGGATGGTTCAAATAGGACATTAAAAGCTCTTTACTATTACCATTACTTGAACAAATGCCAGTTTCCATGGGAAGATGTGTGAGGGCCTTACAAATTGGTCCTTGTTTAGACCACCAATAGTGGGGGCAGCTTCATGAGTAAATCGGGCGTGATCATGGTTTCAAAAGATAGCATCTGTCACATGTTTAAGGGCGAAAACAGCATGAAAATACTAACGCTCCATATGTATCCTACATATTACACAAAACGTGTCGAAAGTCTAGCTATGTTTCATTTCTCATATATTATTTTACAGTAAGTGGACTTACAAGTTACAAAGAGTTCAAAACGGTTGATTAATAAAGTTTGAACTGTTCGAAGAAAGTGCTGTATCATCCTGCGGATTCTTCTCATGTGGGTACTTTATGGTTCGACCTCTATCCTCCTATACTACCAAAGATGCCATATGGGAAGAGAAACAACTCCTTGGGCGATGATGTCTACGGACTCAAATAATGGATGAAAACTGTTTCTGGGGTATTTCCCCAATGGCTTCACAACACATTCCTGTAACAATGTGACTGCATTCCTAACATAGCATGACACAACAGTTATTTTAACTATTTACAAAACATGCCAATCAATTTAAAAAGAACAAGTTTGTTTTGCAATCAAAGTAGATGGATCACGACAAAGGAAATATGAGTCAATATCACATTTTTATTATCATATAATTCTGTTAAATGTGCATAGGATGTAAAAGACATATTTCATAGTTTGTTAGGCAAAGTATTTCAAACCCACGCACGTTTAGCAGAAATATTCGTTTAATTATAAAGTTCCAAATTAAACCATTTGAGGCAAAAATTTTCATCCAATGCAGTGGGTGTGTTATAATGTCTTTATACGTCCTCATACAACGGCCCCAATCTGATGTTTCGGCGGTTCAAAGTCAATAAAAGTATGGTTGGGCATTCGGGTCCTCAGCAAAACGAGATGTATTTAATATGTTTATAGCTCCATATTCTAAACAATGGAACAGTTGACGACCTTTGTATTCAAAGTTGCCACTATATTGTATAGATTGTAAGTACCAGGTACTGAAGCAGAATGCACCAATTTCATAAATACAATACGTTATGACCTATCGAACATGGAATGCAGGGGAAAATGATGAAATAGCCCAATGCTGGCATGCTCGTCCTGATACCAGATATACATACCCTCCTAGCGGCTACCGACAAGGCACCCAAGGCACTCAAATCTGGGTACAAGGTCAAATAGGAATTGATTGGCAGATTATTAACATTCGTTTGGTCGTTTTGACCTTGCTCTCCCAAGCTCCTCCTATGTTTGGAGTTGGGGGGGGGGGTAGGGGGCATCGTCAGTTGATTTTGTCTTTTAGACAGAACGTTTCAATTCATGTTTCATGTAGTAACTTCATTGCAGAACTTAATTAGCGATATGACCCAACGACATCAGTGGCTTTATCGGCTCTTAGTCGCAGCGCCCTTTGCTGCCTGCCCATAAATTGCGACAATGGCTTAATACAAGTGTCACTATAGAGGTTGCAATACCTGTTGGTAGGCACGTACAAAGCTATACATAAACTATAAAGAAATAATAATAATTATAAAACATGAATATGATGTTAAAGGTATTTATAATACAAATTCCATTCAACGACCAAAAGTTTGAATGTACTCCTTTTAGCTCCTGTAAAAACTTTCCTATCTGTGGTATAAGTCTCAGTGGACTTGGAAGATTATTCCAAAATCTTCCAAATTAGGGGTCCTTCAAATTAAGTTGCATTTTTATCATAGTTCTCTTATGTACATGACAGAAATAAAGCTACACTTCATGAAGCAGAGTAGTTATACAATGAGCTGGTTTTGGTAAAATTATCATCACATATGGAAGGTGAGTTTTCATCTACAGTTTTGTGATCAAAACTTAGTATGGGATGCTTATAAACATGGTAAACCTGTAATAAAGTGGCATGCTTATGAATAACATTTGTACTTGTCCTTGGGTGGAGTCAATTTCAATCCCATAGGCTATTCTTGGATAACTGAATGAGTCATAGAGAGTACTTGCACAATTTGCTGGGCGATGGTGTAGGATACATTGGAAGCACTTTAGGTATTTTCTGTATTACTTTCTATGATTTTTTTAATATTCATTCGATGTTAGTTTATTATCAAGGATAAGACGAAGGTACTTTGTTGATTGCACACGTTTTAAAATATCGTCCCTAAAGATTAGATTTGGAGTTAGATTCTGGGCATGGTGTTTGGTTGTGAACATGCTAAAAGTTTTTTCAGTATTCATGGTAAGTTTGTTTACAGAGATCCATTTGTGTAAGTTCTTGAGGATTTGTGTACATTCAGTTTTTAGTTCATTAATCTTTTTCATTTATTTCATTGTTCATTTATTTTCAAATATTTGTTTGCATCTACAAACAATCTAATACAATTCTCGGAATATAACGGTGAATATCATTTGTGCAGATGAGACACACGGAAGAGGCTTTAAGACTGGGCCTTTGGGGAGTACACAACAAGACATTGAGAAAGTACTTGTCTTGGATCGTCAGTAACGGCATAATGTTTCCTATTATTTAGATAACTATCGAAATATTCCAATATTTGACTTCTCTAACCGAAGTCCTGAGATTTTCTCAGTAGAATACCTTGTTTTACGGTATCGAAAGCTTTGGCTAGGTCAATGTATATGCAAAATACATAGTAAACATCATCTAGTTTTGTATTTAATATTATCAGCAATATCTACTAGAGCCATGGATGTTGATAAGTTGTGCTGAAATCCAAACTGATATTGGTATGGAATATTGTTTTTGATTTCTGCCTTAAGCTCTTCGACATTTGTAGATGCAAGGCAAATATACTTCTCCAAAACAGTAAGTTATGATGATATTTTGTCAGTTACATTTTTTCATCTTCTGGCTAAAGAGCAAAATATTAATTTCATAAAGGTAGATCTGTGTCTTTCTGAAGTTACATAACCCGTGCTTAAACAACAATAAAGAAACTAATTATCTTTGGCCACCCAAAACTCTAAAGTTATGTCTGCAAAAATTGAGCAGAAGTACATTGATAAGCTCTAATGATGTAACAACACAGTGTTTGAGTATGATTTTTTATTTAAAAATAGTCAGTATGACATGAAAACGATTTAATGAATGAAGGCTTTATATTCCATCTCAAGAGCATACTGAAAAAAAACAGTTCACAGTCCATTGCAAAACAAAACAAAATTTCAGGATGTGTTCTAGTAACGTATATGTCCTCCTGGCTGGTCAATGCATTTGTCTTTACACTTTCGAATACTGCGCATGATCCTGTTGATCGTAGCCCATGACATTGCACCCCATTCTTCTGCCAGTAGTATTTTTAACATTTGTTACATTATAAAAATGAAGTCTGTCTGTGTTGTTGTCATTGGCATGTAACAGCGCGCTTGTGGGTAGGCATTTTTCATGACGTCGCGATAGCGACGTCATGAAGAAAATGCCTACCCACAAGCGCGCTGTTACATGCCAATGACAACAACACAGACAGACTTCATTTTTTATATTTATATTCATATTAACATTAATACTAGACTAGAGTTAAATCTGTCATGAATATTTGTGCCTAAAAGTTTTGATGGCCACTGCGAAGGAGCTTTTGACAAAAGTTTTGTTTATCAGTGGGAGGAGCTATGGGTGTGGCCAGCCGCTTGTTACGTAGCTAAGTAGGCACTGGCACGTGCCGTGCTGTACATGATGTTACCATCGACTGATGAAAACAAAATTTGTCCCTATTCTTTCAATGCTAACAAAAACTCCGAATGTAAATATTTTGGAATGTGATACTACTAGTACTTCTAAAATATCGCAATACTTACATTTTGAAGGGTATGATATTGGTAACAGAGACGTCTTTTAAAATGAATCAATTGGTTATTGGCAGTGTGGAACTTTTGATGCCGGGTTTTCACCAATGTTACAAAAGTATTTATTGAATGCTTCAGCAGCTTGTAGAGTATTTTAAATATTTTGCGTATCGACAATTAATTTGTCAGCTTGTTTCTTTTTCGTATATATTTGTTTAGGTTGATAATTTTGCCAAAGGTTTCCCTAAGATTCTTTATAGCATTGTTTCGGGTGGTGTTGAAAAAATCATTGTACTGCAACCTCTGTGTGTTTGGAGGATGCCTCTAAGTCTACTCCTATATTCATTTTATTGCGTGATATTTTCTGTTGTATGGTACTGTAGTTTAAGATCGTATCAAATGTTTCTGTGTCAATGCATTTTTCTAGACTGGGAATAATCCAGTTATTATCCTTTGCTCCTTTCCTTGAAAGTTCCATTTTTGGGAAATTCTGTTCAAATAATCTACTATTTATACATTTGTAAGGGGTGTTTCATTTTAATTGTAATGGAAGAGCGCCAAGCTGACAAAGTAATTGTCGATGGGCAAAATATTTCAAATCTCTACAAGCTGTATGGAATTCGTGGTAATAGCACCAATAAAGTGTTCACACACGTTTTGTAACACATAGATCCATAAAGGCACCAAAAATAACCTTTTTCAGTGCACTATAATTGAAAAAATATGCTTGAATTCTTGAGGTGTGGAACAGTCCAATCACTTGTTCAATGTATCACTTCCTCTAGAGAATGCATAGAATTATTGAGTTTTAGTATTATCAGTCCTGAGATTTCAAAGTTCAGCTTTAAAATGAAGCTTTAACTGACCTTTCTTGTATGAAGCCTAGATTCCTGACAGCAGGGTGTCTAGGTCTCTTGTGCATATTATCTGTTTGATCAATTCGCCACGTCTGATAAATCTTTTAGTCATTGGTCCACAACGGGGGAAATGGTCAGTTTGGAAGTGTTCAGTGTTGCGAGATGTTGACGACAACGCCCGTACAGGTCTGCAGCTCTCTTTGTTACCGATTCTCTAATAAATATGTCTATGTTCTTTAACTTGGCACGTTGTTTGTACACTTTATCCTCTGTGGTGTGACTGATAAAGCTGATAATCATGGGTTTTGTGCAAATATAATTGCTGGGTAAACAATGCATGTTGCCGATTTGCCAGTCTTTGATAGTTGTGTTAGGTGAGTAGCTTGCCAAAAAGGACTGAAATACTTCCAAGTCTGTCTGCTCCCATCCGGTTCGAGACCTTGAACAACAATGCAGTTCTTGCGTTCATATAGTTAGAGGTCGTTGAGATTTTGCACCAGTTGGTGAATACTTCTTTGTATAGTTCTGATCTGGTCTTTACTCTCCTTGACACCTTGAATTTATGTGCCAAGCTTGCTTTGATAATCAGTGTCACAACTTTGGGACTTTTTGGCAAACTATGGGATTTTAAAGTTCAGCATTAAAATCAAGCTACAACTGACTTGCATGCATACAATCCATTACCCAGACGACCCTCAGCACAGACTAAACCATCAGATATTATTGCACGGAACTGTCACAAATGGCTGTACTTGAAAATTATAAAATTGAATTCAATGAATAACATCCTTGCTATCATCATCATCATCATGGTCATCATCATCATCATCATCATCATCATCATCATCATCATCATCATCATCATCATCATCATCATCATCATCATCATCATCATCATTGGCAGAAGCCACAGCAATAAAAACGGAGAACCTACCATGTCATCAACACTATTAATCTTGCTTAGTCAGAATGTCCCTGATCGTCTATAAGGTTTTATTGCTATTGTAAGCATCTATTCCACTTCATCATTTTCTATATCCAAGAGCTGAACATCAACCAAAGACATTGGTTATGGCTAAGGAATAGTGTTTGAATCAAATTAATACACCCACGAAGCTGCTGGCCAAGTCTGGTCGAAGTGACGCTTTGTCACTAAGGGATAGACCATCATGTGCAGTCGCACAATTACGTTTTATGGTCTTTTTTTTCTTTTTTTCCTTTTTAAAAAATTTAAATCGGGCGGGGGAGGGGAGGGGAGGGGATGAAATACCGGGTAATATGGCAAATTAGCACACTTTCCAGTCTTGTCCATTAACTTCGTCTTCAGGAACTCCTCCTGCATAATTTTAATGACAAAACATTTACAAAACATTTACGTTTTGTATCTAGTTTAAATATCCTGGTTGCTTGTCATTCTTTTAAGAAAATATAACCTTTCCTAGCAGTCATTTTGGTATGCGGAAAGTCAGACTTATAGGGAATTGGTAACTCATATTGACGGTCAACTTTGTCAATTGCTACCTTAAGAAAAAGAAGACATATCTGCAATGCACTGACAAATACCTTTGGTCTATACCATATGTTTATTTGGAGAATCAATCTACCATACTTTGCTTTAATGGCAGACCCTTTTCATCATATCAGGAGTCTGAGTGAAATTGGCTCACAAATCTGTATTTGCACCTGAAACTGGGCTGTTAAGTGTCTACCATAACATTGTTAATACAGCATAATGCTAAACGGAAGCTTCCGTGCTGGTTTCTTTGAAACTCAGTACCTCCTGTGTATCCTGACCGGTAAGTCAATGTACCTAACCTTATCTACTTTCGGTAATTCTAATCTTTGCCACTTGTCCATTTCGACCTGTTTAGATAGCAATCCTGTCCCAATGAATGTGTTAGGCTACAATACACCCTATTTACATTAACGGTGCTGACTCATCTGCCATTTTGCAAACTTCGATCTTTATAATTTAAATATTGACAATAGTCAACAAGTACTCAAAGTAAACTTTTCGTATTCAACCTTAAATCCCAAAATCTTTGCTAGATGCTAGAACAAAAGTGAAGAATTAAACCTCGAATGGCGAAGAGCACAGGTTATCAACGCTTTACGCCACCAACCATTGTTTCGTTTACAGATATGGTTGGAAGTGCCACACACTGCCACTCTTCACCGAGGACATTGTTGCACTCGATATCGTAGCCATGACCTCCCGCCAGCTTCTAATTTTGCTGTGGAATATCGCTTTCCTTATGTGTATTAGTCACAGTTTATTTGTGTTTATGTGTGTTTATCCACAAGACACTGGATTGACTTGTTGATCTCTATGTAATAACCTGATGTGGGTTTCCCCACGTCCATCAGCATAACATGCTTAGTCATCATAGGTATTCCTTGCTACCAGACAATTGAAGAAAAGTTTGTTGCCAAACCTATGTCCATCTTTAACAGACCAAGATGTAAACTTAGCACACTTGTACAAGAGACGCTGATCAGTAGACAATTTTCACAGGTTCTTACTGACATCTATGGTGACTTGTGTCGTGTATACTGTAGATTTAGTGGTTTTCATATCATTGTTTTCACTCCTGCATACACAAGCCAAATATTGGGTTGAAATTTTTTCAGCGGCAAACTGACAGTTCTTTACTCTCAACTTTAAATCTACTGGTTTTAGATTGGCATTTTCTTTCTAAGCGGAAGGTACTTTTTCTACAGTTTGACCAGGTTGGTTTAGTTACGCATCTCTATAACTATCCTAACAAAATTTAATGTTCCTAAACACTGACGCTAATCATCAGCATACTCTTGCAACGATCTAGTATGATTTGATGTGATACTAAAGCCTGTGGCAACATTTTTCACCCAATTTTGACTAACGTCAAAGTCGTCACCATGCCAACTATTTAGTATATGATGTATCCTCTGATAGCCTTTATTTGGTGCAGGCTTATTCAACTACTTATTAAATCTCGTGGTTAACCGTCACACGCGTTCATCAGGTGAACTGGCCTGGTTTTATTCGCTGTGAGGACTTTATAAACTTCCAAAGAACTGTCCAAAATCTTTCACACATAGACTGGGGTATGGTTGTTCACAGTAAAGCTTTAAGCCTGTAACTTGTGACACAACTAAAACCCATGCATCATCACAACAGTAACCATATATCCATCATCGCAATAGTAATGGGTATGAGCATACAAGCATGTTCATATGGTGACAGGTTGATACAATGCTTCCATTCTATGATGTTAACGTTGAAGAGTAATATCTGCTAACACATATAATTTATCAAACCTAATCATAACGTTTACAAAACACATATAATAAGACATACATCACACATATAAAACACATTAATGACACAATCTTGGAAATGGAATATCGGCACTACTTACAACTGTTGGTGGTTCTGTACTGCAAATAGAAGTTAGAGTAGAAGATCTGAAGCTAATGCGCTGTGAGACTGGCAAATTTGGATCAGTATTACCCATTTGATTTTTTCACAAGTACATTAAACCTATATATTTGCTGATTACTACCTATCCATAGATTTGTAAGCATAGTTCTTTTTTTCTTCCTTTTGTTTTCTGCAGGATCAGCATTTTATGAAATTTTACTGTGTTTTTTTCTGACCTAGAAGGATTTTACATTATTTTGTACAAAATCCTCACATTTTTTTCTGTTGTTGTTTTTTTGTGTTTTTGTTTTTGTTGTTGTTTTTATTATTTTTTTTTTCAAGTTGAAATCAGAAGAAATAGAAAATATATATATGCCCAGAATCAAATTCAATGGTGAATCCTGAAGCAGCACAGATAAACAGTTATAAATATTTTTGATTGTCCTCACCGCTTGTTCATTTTTCTTTCTCAAAATTTCTCCAAACGTCATAGAAGGAGAGACAGAAAATCAATTTCTGAGGTTACATAAAAATTACACTGGTTCTGCACAACGATGTCCGACAAAATTGCGTTGAAAAAAAAATGTCCAGTTCTTTTGCATTTATGGCTGTAATATATCACACATTCACCTCTTCTGTCCTGTGTTATTATATTTTTATGAAATAAGCTTTTAGCTTTACCTCTGTGATGTCGTAAAAATTAAGAAGAAAATTTGTGACTTCAAACTCGACTTCTTTTAACTTTGGAACATCAAACGTAACTGCACTTTGCTTGTAAGGGTGTGTGTATACATGGGCCTTTCCATACTTTGGGCCCAGCAAGTGGATTTTGCTAATTTGTTTTTACATCAATAGAGAATTTCAAAGTATTTAAGACAATGTTAGTGATTATTCTGTACTGGCATATCCTTATCTCCATGGCTAATGCTTCCTTGTTCCATATGAGGGACCTTTGTCAGCGGCTAACCTGGTTTCCAGGCGTCCTGAATGTTACAACAATGACATGGTTCATCATCATGCCCATGCAAACAGAGCCCATGTGGTCAGCACTGCATAAACTCTTCACTGTAAACTAAACTTTTGAGCTCAATTTTATCCTCTTAATTTTGTTTTTCAACCATTTGAGTTTTGGAAGCATGCAGTTTCAGTGTCAAAGTGTACCAAAATATTAAAAGGTGTTCCAAAGGTGGTGGCGGAGATCGTCAACCATAACATTTTGTGGGTGTAATGCACCCTCTCTCAAAGAAGTTTGCCATGTTAATCGACCAAAATGTGAAAAGCACACTTTGTCTTATCCTGCTGTAGAGTTATATCAGATGTTAATAGTGTCACTAAAATTATAACTAAACCAGGGGTGCATGATATTGACTGAACAATAACATATCTCTATGGTATCAGAATTACTATACTGAACTGGCACAAATGATGAGTTTTGGATTTAAGTGGCTGGGATTAGTTTTGCTTAAGACCTTTTCTCAGTTAATTTATTATGCAAAATACGTAACGAATATTATAATAACCAATGAGTTTGCGGTCATAGCATTGAGCCAGGCCGCCAATCAACCCTGACTGGGGATCGAGTGAACAAAGGGTCTTGTTGGGTTGACAAAGTTTCCACCACATTTGTTTGACAGCACTGCAATGCATATAAAAACACATATATCTGAACACCAGGCAACAGCTTCATGAAACAGTTTGATAACACTTGTTGCAGCAGGTCTATACTAGGACAAGGTAGTGTCAGTGGACACTGTGGTACAGAAGTCTGGCCGATACCTGGGTGTTTTGATTGGCTAATAGTAACAGTATAAGGCTATAACTTGTGTGATGGGTTTCACTTGAAGTTTTATTTTGAAATGAAATTTAATCCTGAATAGAATGTGGGAGACAGTCCATCGAGACTTGAGGAAGTTAATTTGGATCACAGTAGTTATGGTAGTAAATTGTTACGCATCAAATCTTCGATGGCATAAAATATTCTAACACCTCCTGGAGCTCCCACAGGTACCCATCTCGTGCTAAGTGTAGGATGAATTTGCAGAGCAATTTATACATACATACATACATACATACATACATACATACATACATACATACATACATACATACATACATACATACATACATAAATAAATACATACATACATACATACATACATACATACAAACATACATACATATATACACGTGTGTATGTGTGTATGTCTGTCCCTTGCTTATTGTTAATATGCAAAGATGGAACGAAAAAGCAATATTTTTTATGTCCATAGAGCAATAGAAAAAATTACGTTTAAGCATGTTGGCTCTGGCACAAAGAGAGCGATATTGGCGTCGTCATCTGATACAGAAGTTACAATGATGTGACCCAAATATTTGAAATGATTAACAAATTTAAGCTTCTCACCAGCAAGAGTTACAGTAGGATTGACACTCATTATGCGTTCTCTTACTTTTGGTAATACGGTGGCCAGAGCGATTGGTCTGTAATTGTCTTTATCAGTGATGTTATCCGTTAAATATGATATGGAAATCAACGCATAATGTGTCTGAACTGTGTCATGCTTGAAATTGTTTCTCTTGAGCTTTAAAGTTATGCATGGCTAATGCTCCAATATCAAATGTTTCAGGTTACCAGATCCCTTATTGTAGGAGGTTCACATGCTGCAGTCAGAGAGGTTGAAATTACACATGCCTTGTGTGAATCTTTCGTCAACGTTTTGTGAAGGCACCAAAATGGTAATGCACTCCGGGGTCATGAAGCAATGATCATATTCACGCTAAAGGAAAACAAAAACGTGAAAAAGACCTTTGCTTCAAGACACGGGTACTAATCACGCCTGAGATGCTGTGTTGAAAATTTTGGCTCATATTACTTTATACTGCATAGTGTGTACCACGAGGGGTGGCAGGGGGACATGCTAGACAGCGAATATCTACTAGTTTTTGTGTTTCAGAGTTGACTGGATTAAACATATTTTGTTAGCAAATTGCATAAAATTTACATGAACCGCATGAAAAAAAGGGGGTAAATCATATATGAATCCCTCTTGTTGAACATGACAAGAAGAACAGAATGTTGCAAGACATATTGCTGGCAACATATATAATATCACATCGACTTTAACATTATGGACAGTGTTGCATGGCCTTTTGAGCCGGGTATGTAATGGAAACATAACGCCATGCAGCGCAGTAAGGCGTACAGAAAACAAATCCTTAACAATATCTGCTAGTATAGGGCAATTCGGAGCTCTACTGAGGAAAATAGTGACCCCAGGAAAGCAAGCCCTGAAGTCCTGAAGGAAGTTTGTGCAAAAATTCAGACTGGCCATACCTATTCAAACAGAAAAAAAATTAATGAATCGTCCCTCAGCTTTTCATTTAAATATTGAGTTTTAAATAGTTATAACAATGATCAGTCAACACCATTTCTTTGAATGGTTTCCTGATATTAGGAATTCTTGAATGGCT
Organism: Hermodice carunculata; assembly: GCA_964020975.1. Classification (NCBI taxonomy): domain Eukaryota; kingdom Metazoa; phylum Annelida; class Polychaeta; order Eunicida; family Amphinomidae; genus Hermodice; species Hermodice carunculata. The sequence continues at coordinate 15,074,565 of OZ026621.1, forward strand.
AAAAGTGTCAATGTTTTGCTCAAGAGATCATTCTGGAAAGCAATACAGGACTACAAGTAGCAACAACAGTGTAATACGACAGATTGTTGCGTACAGTATTGATCACTGGGCAGCATATAAGGACAATGGGAAGGCCCCATATCATATTCCTTTACTCGGTGAACCGCAGGGACACTTTGAGGTGTCTGTAATGCCAATTTGTAAACAATGCCTGATTTCAACAGGCTTCCGTTGAGACAAAAACTTCAAAGCTGAACTTACTAAATATATTGCTAAACGTTGTGGATATTTCATAGAATCGACGACTGTGGGTTTTTTTTTTTAAAGATCAGTTTGGTTATGGACATCAGAAAGATCAAGTTGCTGACGAGCGGTATAATGTTGAGTGACCTGAGTATTCACACAGTGAATAAATGAGCATACCGACGCATGAGGTAAATTGTTTACAAATTTTATATTAAGGTCAATAAATGCATGTCTCTACGTTTAGTCAATTTCCACCATCTGGTTTCCTTGTATATTAAGAACTGCTAATACATTGCAGCATTTGTGATGTGAGAATCGCTTGTTATGTTTATTTTATACTATCGAATCTATGTCAATCTATATCAGTCCAACCGCTCCTCACTGGGTCAGCATATTCCAGGATTGGTCTGATAATGATGTATAAATAGATTCTAATATACGACTAGGAAAAACAAGTTTTAAACTGTTCTGGTGGTTTATCAATTTCCTGGATTTATTGCAGATTTGTGAAGTTGACTACTATCTTAAGTCTACATGTATTGCTCAAGATGCTTATATTGGCTAACATATTGAAACACAAGCCTTTTAAAACAGCATAATGGTGATTACGTGGATTAGATTTTCCTAGAAGTGAGCATACAATCTGGTTTTCGGCATCGGATGTCATTTGCAAGTCTTTAGAGCACTGCTGAATATTGATGAGATATGAGATAATAGTTTGAGTTGTTTCATCTGGATTTACAATGATCGAACACTCGCAATGTCATCGAGAAATATTCTAATATTGGATCATCAAAGGTCTATCAAATAATTGATACAGATAAGAACCATAAGTGGTCCCCGTACAAAGATTTGTGTACACCAGCACTTAAATCACCCTCATCCTGAAGTCTGACCCTGAATGACCACCCCTAGATAGAGTTTTATCAGAACACGAGAAAATCAATAATGTAGACTGCAGCTTATATAGCTCTATGTTCACATTATAGTTTTATAAGAGAAGAGAATGCCAAACTTTATCTGAAACTTTGGTATTGTGCAAAACATTATAAGAACCCATTTTTTTCTTATTCTCTACCTTTTTTGTTGTTGTTTTTGTTGTTTTCTTTTTTTTTTTGGGGGGGGGTATTTCTTTTTCGTTAGTCGTGATCAAAAGAGAAAAAGCTAAATGTGTTATATTTCAAACACTTTACCAATGCAGCCCAGTAGAACAACTCACCTTTAATTGTCTGAACGATTGTCATGATCTTTTTTGTAAAGTGGATAAACGTTTGCTCCTGTCTGATGGAAATTTGATAGGGGTTAGCAAAAGATTGAATCATTTAGCGAGTGAAAAAGAAAAGCACAAACCCGTCCAGCATGTATCTTATATCCTGTGACACACTACGAATATTACAGTGACAAAATGATATATCGCCTGTATGCTGCGCAGGATGTTTGCATGGACATCTCCTGCCTGGAGAAACAAAGGGGGGTAGCAAAAGATTTACATTCCAATAATCTGAATTGGTGCCTGTACATAAGTGCTGAATGAATATGAAAGAGAGTAGTTGGGGACATTTTATTGGAAGAGAAGTTAAAATGGAGAATGAATAAGGCTGAAACACAATAGCTTATCATATATCAAATTAGGGTCTGCAGGCAGAGCAAATCTCTTGAGCAATATAGATTGAGGTATGAACTGAGGTACAAAGTTAAAAAAAGGGGATTACAAATTAGATAGCAACATTCAAACAATACGTCATCATTTGTGATAAGTGAAGATAAGTTTTCAGACACGTAGCCCAAGAGAGGATGAAGTTCAATATTATCACGCCAGCAATTATTCGCAATCATAAATACAAATGTAAATGGCATAGTGTTCTTAATGGTGATGATACAATTTCAACCCAATGTCTATAATATGTGGAAGAGACAAACACTGGGATTATATAAAGTTACCGCACCCATGCTGAAGCAAAAGAAATATATGTAGCATTGCGAACAAAACTTCACTGCATAATGATTCATTAGATTAATGATACATTGCGTAATAAAGCAGACACAATGCATAACTAAATCAAAGTAATGGTGAAAGCGTACCCTGAAAGCTCCCCCATGTAAAACAGATGGTCGGAATATATATAGATTACATTGAATACACCTTATGTCATAATGGATAGAACGTCTTGAGTGTCTATATGCATGCAAAATAGGCTAATTCCGGATAAAAAATCAACGTCCTGAGAGTGAATAAATTCGAATGTTGACACCCTAAACAAGAAAAGAAGTTACCAAGCATGAAGCACTTAACATTTACTTCTACGTACAGCAGTTGCGAAGAGAACGGATGAGCGAGATCTAGCGAGCTATGCTTTGGTATTCGTAAAAGCATGCAGGCTGGCGTACAATGCACAAAAAAAAGGGAAAGGGGTGTAAACTGTCACGATAAAAAAACAAATGAACAAGTGACATGTCGAGACATCTGGAAGGCCTTTTTTTTAAATTAACCCAACCACAGTAGTAAGTGTTTGACTATTATGGTACCGAGGGTTTTCTCCACTGATCATGTACTTATTAACGGTAATTGTGCATAATGGTAATGACTGAAATGGGATAAGGACTTTTGCATTTTGATGTTCGACATTGCACTTGAACTCCATTGAATCATGAACACTGCCAAAAGAATATGTTTTCTTCTTGTGCACAAACACAAGTCAAATGGACTTGTAAATTTTCCGCTTCTTTCTTTGTATTTCGAGTTTTGGACGCTGTGTATGAAAAAAATCTTTGAGCAGTGGTCATGAAATGGACTTAAATACTCGAAAATTGTATTATTGCAGCGACATTAACTTATTCAAAACTGCAGTTAAACAAATTAACTCTATTTTTCCTGCCCTGCTCCATTCGTATTCTATACTCTATAATAAGACTGTTTGGATTGCTCTGTATTGTTATCTGCTGTTAAGGATAGTATTTTCCATATATATATATATATATATATATATATATATATATATATATATATATATATATATATATATATATATATATATATATATATATATATATATATATAGATATATATATATATATAGATATATATATATATATAGATATATATATATATGTACAAGAATTCAATAGGATGTAGTTAATAATGTTTATGTTGAAAAATGTTCAAAGTTATCTAGGTGTATCAAGTATTAATTATTGCAGTTGTCATGATTGGTAGGCAAACACTCTATCTATCCCTATCTTGTGCATGTCACCTGTTGCGTGTTAAGCTGTTTTCCTGATCATGGTGATCTAAATGGATGATTTGATGAATATATAAAAGAACGGGTAAATCAAACAAATGAATGTACCTGGTTGTGTGTGTGTGTGTGTGTGTGTGTGTGTGTGTAGTGCTCATTGCGATTATAAAGAGTACAATTCAATCGTCTAGTATACCGTCTATCATCATTCCCCAGTGTTTGCTCAAGAAAGAATCACAGATAGAAGTACTACAATCATTTCGTCAAATACACTTATCTGTAGTATCATTTCTAAGTTATATCACAGGTGGGGATATTTAGCACTAATTCGGTTATTTACAATTGTGTCCACTACAGCAAATTTTGTTAATTTTCTTCACATTTCAATCAACGGTTGGTTCCATTCAGTTCGCTATATTAAAGACTAAGCAAGGAATAATTCCAAAATAAACAGCTGATATATATATGTATATACTTTCAAAAGTCCATCGATCCCTATGTAATTGCTTAATAAAAAATGGCCAGTGAAATATATGTGGTTCAGATAGCTATATTACCGGTTTTCCAACAGTGTTAGGATAAAGGTTAATAATACACTTAAGGGGATATCTGAAGGTGCATTTCATTCCCACTTTGCAGCCCAGTGGAAAATTATTTGTCACCAGTGCCTATTTTCTTGAGATGTGGGTTTGTAATGGTAGAATTGACAAAAGACAACACGAATTGCATTGCATTGTGATAGACCAAAGTAAAGGAACAGTGCAGGGAAAATCTTAAAACAAAAACAAAAAAAACAAAAAAAAAAAAAAAAAAAAAAAAAAGAGAGAGAAAAAAAAAAACAAACAAACAAAACAGAATGGAGTGCGTTGGTGTCTCTATCTGTTTGCCTCGTATTTTCAACTTAAAATCAATAAGGTACACCGAATAAGAATTCGCATGTTTTGCTCAAGTGCTTTAAAAATAACTGTTCTGTTAGATACCAATTGGACATATCTGACAGCATTTTTTAAAATAGATACCTGGCAAGAAGACTGTTAAATGCAATCTGAGATTCCACTTATCGATACAATGTATGTTTAAAGTTACAATTGTATGTTTAGAACACACAGGACGGTCCAACTGCTGTCAATGAGTCTAAGTCATGTAGGACAACAGGTAAAACAGCAATTATGACCAACTTCGTGACAAACAAGTGCACATCTGCTTTGCCTAAAGGGACAGGGGCTACCATGTCTTCATTGTACATTTTCAAGGCTGCTTAAAGCAAAGGGCATCACACAACAGACATATTTCAAATTTGAAACTAGTGCTATGGATTTTTGTTTAGAATTCAAAGAAGCTGGGTGTCTTTGGTCAGAATGTATGGCATTATTACTTCTACCTTTAGTGTGCCCGAGCAGCATTTTAGGTGAGCAAATAACCCTTAATTTTTGTAGCATAGTTTCATTTAATATGTCTATCGTTCTAACTTTATAATGTCAGCCGCCTATTTTGCAAAACTCATCGAATGCAAATCAATGAAAATATTTATCTAAACGTGTAGTCCGTTAATGGCTATTGTTTAAACTTAGGTGTGTAGTGAGTGGTTGGCTCGCTGGACACGACAACAAAAACTATCAAAGTATAAAATTGACATTGCGGTTTTAAAAAAATGTGCTGGATGCATACGCATAACTCCCCTCTATGATTTTAAGATATCCCGTACAATACATAACTGTAACAGGTCCCATGTGATGTGGTTGTACCGAGACAAATAGTAAGGGTCCTTCACTTTGCTCTTAAAAGAAACCCATGAATTGTCGTGTGTATATTGAAACATGTCAACTGTGTAAAGAAAATACAGGTCACTGTAGAATTTGTCATAGATTTATATCTCATGAATACATTGCGAGACACAATTGAGATTGAGTGGAGTGACAAAATAATTAATCAAGAGATGTGAAGTGGTTAGGAAGCATTATAATTTAAAGTCTGAAAATTATACATCCCCAATTGTGAACTGTTTCTTACACAACCAAAAACTACAACACAGTCAGAATATTTTAGGTGATTTTATACATACACACAAGCACATGTACGTATATACACATATACGCTTGTGTGTGTGTGATTTTGTTATGTCAGCAAAAGCTCAAAAGTGAGATTTTGTACACTCGACGAATTTAGATAATTGAAATTACGTTTCATTTCCAAAGCAAGCAAAACAATATATAACATCAATTTCCAGATCGCCTGTTCTTCTGCAAGGTTACGAATCCGGGAGCCGAATACAAAGGGAATATCTCACAAACCAAAACTGGCAGAACATGTCAGCGATGGGATAGTCGCATCCCTCATGCTCATGGGAACACCGATGCCATTAAGTTTCCGGAGGATGACATCAAAAGTGTTGCGAATTATTGCAGAAACCCAGACGGTGAACCTCGTGGGCCTTGGTGTTATACAGTAGACCCAAACTGGCGTTGGGAATACTGTAATGTTTCTCGATGCCGTATGTTAAGTTATTGGTTATGCATGTAAACGTGTAGCACAATATTAGGTATCCCGTCAGTGTTTCAGTGGCAGTGTTTTATTTTATCTCCCTATAAACTTCGCTGGTTAATTCTAAGATTTCGCGACTCTCACACTCTTCAGACGTATGTTTTTATTGTTATGTATACAGTCCATGTGTTTTTGTGTATATGAATGTATGTAAATATATATGTATGCATACATGTATTTAAGTGTGTATGTATGTGTGTATGTATGTTTGTATGTATGTATGTATGTATGTATGTATGTATGTATGTATGTATGTATGTATGTATGTATGTATAACACTACTAGCGAAACAAACCAGGTATTGTATTAATTAATCCTGCAAAACAATTCCACTATTTGACGTAGCTTATCGATTATAATAATCATTGTTCTGTTGACAGTGGTGTGGTTTGAAATAGAAATGTGAAGTGATTGGTGTAGCAGACGCATGCGAAATAGAGGGAAGGTGCACATCACACTGGGAATTTGTGAGCATCATCTTTGTGTTATCACAATGGAAGTTGAAAGCTTTGGTCAATTCATTTCCATGTGGATGTAGATGTAAACATTACATATTGGTTACATGAAAAGCATGATGTTATTTTGAAATGCATAAATTATACTATTATGCTGTGCACGAGTAATATCCCTGGGTTGCATTATGGATCACATGGAAGGTCCAAAAAGAATGCCACAATTGCCTGCGGTAAATTTGGCTATGCAAAACGCTGTAATTTAATATATCTATCAGAAATCTAAAGTTATGACTATGCCCAATTGTTATTACGTCTTTTTTTAACCCCACAGCTACTCCACAGGATATGGCTAAAGCTAAAAATGAGCCATTCAACTGCAACTTTGATCTCAGTATGTGTAATTTTACTCATGATTTAGGAGCAAATTTGCAATGGAGAAGGTAAGAAATAAACAGATCAATATGATGACGAGTACATGTCAGTCCTTGTGGCAGTTAATGCATATGGCACTAACACAAACAACAGCAAAGCCAACCTTCTGAAATTGATGTATTTCTTGCGAAATCCAAGAGCATTTGGTAGTAATTGCTTTTGTGTGAGACAAAAAGTGAAAGTAAAAAAAAAAAAACAAAAAAAAAAAAAAAAAAAAAACAAAAAAAAAAAAAACGACCCCTGGCAGTCATAGTCTTGTCATTGCCGTTGATAACAAAGTGGTCATATAATAGTATGCTACTAAATATCAACATGTGGGATGACTCGTGATACTTACACTTTCAAAGTCCATGATCAGGGAATATGAAGAAATGCAGTAACTAACCTTTCCAGTCCATTACATGGGCACCGTCATTAAGCGGGCAGGGAGGGACTTGATAAAAAAACTGAAGAACAAAAACCTTATCAACACATTCATTATTAAGATGATACCATATATACATTTCAGTCGCAAGCATGTGTAGTTTGAAATTAAAACAAATTCAAATGAAAAAGTTTAAAGAATGCACTTTTGCTACCAGGTTGCAGCCATAGTTATACACTGAAGGCAGCACATTTGAAAACCTACTTAGCTGCATCTTTAGTAGCATTAACAGCAAAAGTATAGAAACCTTTGTCTACGGAATCCTTCAATATTCACTAGCAAAAATGGTGCATGGATTAGGATCAATATATACATATCATATTTCAAACATATATTATAATTCTTTCCATCTACGTTTATCAATGCACAGTTCATCTGACCATTCGTGATATGTCAGTGAGATGAGCTGATATAAAAGGACTGTATCTGATCGTCGCTCATTTTCCAATTCTGGTGAATCCACCTGTCTTTCTAGTAATACCCATCTTCCTGCTTCCGCTGATACAGTCTATCATTTTGCTATCAATATATTCCTTGTCGCTTCCGTTCTTTTTTTCGCAAAACATCGATTATTATGAAAGTAGTTTTAGATGTGGGTGAACTGCATCTCTACACAGTTTGTCCATTGATGCCTGGGCATTTTGATACACCTTCTTGTCTTATTTGATGAAAACTTTCACAACATTTTGTTCTCTGCCGCTGATTCGACAATTGCACAGGAGTTGTCATGAAATACTTTTATCTGTCCCACGGCTTTATGGTTTCAACAAGCAACATTGAAGTTCTCTATTTCTTCATTAAAAAAAACCACTTGTGTACTTAAAAATCTCCAAAACACCTTGGATTAGAGCTAATTATTCCAAAATTAACTTTAATCATATTATTTACTAGTTTGTCATGTGGCTTTCATTTTATTCCAGTATTTGTAACTTGTTTTTAGAATCATGCAACATCTAAAAAAGTGTACATGATCGTTTTGGTATTGAGGCAGTGGTTATCTTGACCCCTTTATATGTATTGGTCACCCAAGCAACCGATTGGATATGTTGGGGACTATCTTGAGTCCCCATCCATTTCAGTAAGCAACTACGTACGCTGTGTACAGCTCTCTATGATACGCACAGTTTCCTGCTTATGGTTGTCGCATAAATTAACGCCTTGCACTCTGAGCATGTAACTTTCACGCAGGCCAAAAAAAAATTTAAAAAAAAAGATTAGCTCTTTGGTGATTTATGTGATATTTGCATGCTGATCTGGTGCCGGCCAAATAAGAGTAACTCTTCGTACATTCCTGTAAAATTGTTACATTGAGTGCATATTTTGCATCGCATTACATTTACCCTTTACAGTTATTAGGAAGGACTTACATTCAAGTACAAACTAATTTTGAACGCTGAGTTGCTTTGCACACGTTATTTCGTGGCAGTTTCTATGTGTCTCATGCTGAGATCGTCTCCAGCAATTTCTCAGTAGGAGGTGATAAGCACGTGTATAGCAGGTAGTTTCTGATTTCTGACTGGTGCTGTTTATGACCTTAATCATATTGCTGGAGATCAGCCAGGCTAGGTGTATGGTAGTGTCGTCAGAAAAGTCTAACAGATAGCGGTTTTTAGGAGAGAATAAAGACAAAATGGGGATATTTTATCATTATTGTGACTTTTTTTGTCAGCACATATACAGATAAGTTAGCACTCTATTCCAAGGCCGTAGTGTGAGGATACCGATGGTACTGATGTCCCAGGCAGCCAGCGTTAATGTTGTTTTCTTTTCAACAAAACAAGTAATAAAAACAGACAGACAGACTGACAGACAGACAGACAAACAGACAGTCAGACGGACAGGCAGTCAGACGGACAGGCAGTCAGACGAACAGACAGGACAGATAGATAGATAGATAGATAGATAGACAGACAGACAGACAGATAGATAGATAGATAGATAGATAGATAGATAGATAGATAGATAGATAGATAGATAGATAGATAGATAGATAGATAGATAGATAGATAGATAGATAGATAGATAGATAGATAGATAGATAGATAGATAGATAGATAGATAGATAGATAGATAGATAGATAGATAGATAGATAGATAGATAGATAGATAGATAGATAGATAGCGTTACATACATAAGCAATGAGCGTTAGTTCTCATCATGGCCCAGCCAGCAGAGAATATTTACAACAGACGTATAAAGGTGTTTATAATGAACACGATAAATTAGAACCAAACGATGCAGTAATATCGTTTTATAGCATTTTATAGCGTTTGCACTTTGTTAAAGACATTAAAAACCATTCAAATAATTATAGTCCTGTCAAAATAATTATTAACTGCATTTTTAAAAAACTGATATGGTCTTTGAAGGGCAACTATTTCAAACATATAAACAGCTCTGAACAAGAAAAGTCCAAATTTCCACTGCTGCAGAAATAGTACAAAAACAAAAGAACATTTGGGTATCTCAGGTTTTTTTAATCTGGATGTAGACACAGGAAGTTACTTGGATCTGTTTACTTTTGTAAACAGTGATTGAATTCCGTAATTATCCGGAAGCCGTATGCTTATGCTCCCCATCGCCGATGCATCACCGTTGGACACTGCCATTCAACTTCAAACTTTATGTCAGCCATAACTAAAATGATCATATGTATGCAGTTAAAAGATGCAAATGGTAAATGCTCCCGGCAATAAAATGGACTGTACTGAGGGTGTAGAAAGATTTGAATTTCCCTTGAACCAGGGCCTATGGGGGTCCAAACACACATAAATACAGGATACAACATGATATTTTGTTTTAGAAGAAAAAAAATAAAGATTTAGCATAAGAGGCGTGCATGCAATTTCTTACATTAGGAGAGTGAAATCACTCCAGGCATATGTTTGAACACCATACAGTGCAAAAGGATTAAGCTTGTCCCTTCTTCCACCTGTGCTGTAAAATCGTCTGGACAAGAACATGCCGCCGGTCACGCGCACTTAATTCCGCAGAGGTTCAATGAGGAACTGTACGTCCTGCCTATGCAAGCTAAACCTGCAAATATTCACAAATAGAGATATCTATATTTCTTATACATATATCTGTTTTTCTAATTCAGATATGTGCATTCCTAATTCAGATATCTGCATTTCAGATTCAGATATCTTTTTTTTAATGCAGATATCTGAATTACACTGAAAATATAGATATCTGTATTAGAAATGCAGATATCTGAATTAGAAATATAGATATCTGTATAAAATGACCAAATTGAGATATCTCTATTTCAAAAACACAAACTAGAGAGCAATGAATGCTTACTTGTGCGGAAGTGCTACAGATCTAAGGCACGCATTTTATTTCGCCAATGGATACCTCAGAGCGTGCAAACCAAACTGGGCTATACGCAAATCACATTTGATTTGGAGCCAACTCAGAGCACATTACCCCACACACATGATTCTGGTCCTGGGGTATTATTAGACCTGGTATCGAGCCTCGGGATCACTGAGATTGGACAGAACGTCCATGTCACACATAGTCCAGAGGCCCAACACCAGATGACAGGACTAGGGTACTGTTAGCTCCCGGTAGGTCAGCCAGGGCACACATGACATTGACCATACATTTATTTGGTCACTCTTGAACTGAAATCAAACCATATGACAGTGAGTGCCCTTGACAGCCCGGGGTAAGGCTACATACATGTTTATGTTCTGTAAATATATATATATATATATATATATATATATATATATATGTGTGTGTGTGTGTGTGTGTGTGTGTGTGTGTGTGTGTGTGTGTGTGTGTGTGCGTGTATGTGTGTGTGTGTATACGTAGGAAATAGGGAGTAAGTTTTATGATGACCAATTTGCCACATAGTCGTAGCAGGGTGTCTTGGGTTATTGAAGTCAAAGACTCCAGTCACCTTGCTACAGATCTTTCACTGTAGAGCATGTCCTGGAAGTGTCGCGGCTATTGCTGTCTTTGGTCAACATATTTTAAGGGAGAGAAATCCCATGTCTACAGACGTCTGCAGTACCAAAGTCTGTTGTCCAGATCATTGGCCCCTGGGCCTCAGATCACCGTACAGTGTTAACAAAGGTTCTGTCTGGCAAGATGCGAGAAGCACAACGCCAAAAAATTACCTCATATCAAGTCCAGGGAATGTCCATTCATGGGGACAAACTGTCCACTTTGCATCATCACTACATTATCATCATCATCATCTTGGCATGACTTGACAAAAAGTTGTACATTTTTACTCCGAACATAAGTTATACTATTAATATGTACATAACCAACTACCTGTAAACCTTCAGATGATCCCTTTTGTTTGGAATCAAGAACATAAGCATGATACTTAGCCAAACATGGATCTCTTGCCAATAGATATGCATGTTACCATGCATAATTTGTCCCCCCCCCCAAAGAAATATATCTATAAAGGACCCTTGCTCGTACAAACCTCCTTCAAGCACTGCTTTATACAAATCTTAGTTAAATACCACAAAGTTTATATATAATTTCGAGAAAAAAAAAGAAGAAAAAAAAAAGAAAGAAATGGGATTAGATTGATCTTGTCAGCCCAAAGTTACACAAAGCACGTACAGATGGCGCATCGGGATCCATCATTGACTATACCTTAACCATGTGACAACACAAATAGAGATATCTGTATTTGTAATTCATATATCTGAATTAGAAGTACAGATATCTATATTTGGTAGTCAAATAGAGATATCTGTCCTTAAATACAGACATGTGTATTTAAATGCAGATATCTGTATTTTAATGTAGATATCTACATTTAGAAATACAGATATCTCTATTTGGCTTGCCATACCTGCCAATTGTTATCATCGGCGGGTGATTGCATTTTGATTACGTTGTGTTAGCGACTTGGTGTAAAAATGTCCATCATCAAGTTGAAATCAAACGACAATGAACAGAATTGAAAAGACATTCAACTCTGATATTTACACTGAAGAAAGACAGTATGCTACCTTAATATTTATGGCTCAATGGTTTATCTCACCATTGATGTTAAGCAAATACGTTGAACAAGCTAGGGAGAACGTTAGTAGGGCCCACATTTTGTGCCAATCAGCATGAAATAAACTAGTCCTGACACCATTAATGCGCTGTACTAATAAAAGGTTTATCTGATTGCAAGCGTCATGTAATTGACTGCATTTACATCAAAATGGACGTCCAAACGGTTCCTATTCTCATTATGCTAAAGAAAACACCACATGTAAAAATGAAAGGTTATTCTTGTAGCTGTGAATGGGAAAGATGTGGCATGTGCCTTCGATCTTTACGTTATAGTCATATAACGCTATTGAAGAGTGCAAGTGTGTTCAATTACTGCAGATTTTTTGCACGTATGGAGCATAATTTACACAAGATGTGTTATGTGAGGATCTTATTGCCATGGTTCTTTTTCCAGGGGACATTGCTGTTTGAAGTCCCTAACAGGTATGCTATATGGCTGTTATGGCCACTAAACTCTACACTTAATGCTTCCCCAAGTTGACTTCGTCCACCTATTTGTAATGTCACTGCAATATTATAAACTTATTATTGACAAAAGGTTCAACCTAGAAGTTGGTCAGGTTAGAGTATTATCAAGAGGGTTAGGGGTGGGGTGGGCAGGGGGATGAGGGTTGTGGTGGGAAAGAATTCATCGTATTTTGCACATGACATGCAGCCCAGAACCCAGTTGGGTCCCGTACTAGGTTCCAAGATGTTAACTGGACGGCAGTGCACTCTTATGATTTTTTTTACTCTGGAGCAGTCAACAAAAAGGCAACAAAAAACAAGAGCGAGTGTTCCCGGCGTCACATGTGCAAGCTACAAGTAGCCGCAAATGGGTAAGCTTTGATATTTATTTTACTTGTACATGAATTGAATCTAGTTACCAGGATGCAGCGGGCTGTTTACTTCGTTTATTGTGAAAATGTTACATAGGTTGAATGGTTTGAATTAAAGATATATTTTAATTGATTCATGATTTCACAAGATTGTCTTTCGATATACCATATGATTTGTATAAGCATTACTGCAAATCAGTATTAAAGCACATGCCTGAAAGGTTTAAATTCCTTTTTTTGTTGTTGTTTCATTGGGCCACCAATTATTCTTCTACAATTTTTGAATGTTATGTGTACACAGACACAGACACACACACACACACATACATATATATATATGAGCAGTATAACAGCGTCTCAGTTTACTCCCATTTAAATGTTAGCTTCATATTCAATTATATTATATATGAAGTAAGTGAGAATAAGAACCAGGGGGGTTATACAACGGTAAATGGAAGTATTTCAATAAAGACAAAACAAAGTTCACCAGGTAAGCGTTATCCCTTAAAAGGATACGTCACTTGGTTTAACTGTCGCAAAGACTTGTTTCGGTATAAAACTTAGCCTTACTGAAATTGAAAATCTTATATTTCTTTATACTATTAAAGTACATCCAAAATATTTGTCAGCTTCGTCTAATGCACACAGCTCCTATCCGGTAGCTGCAGAAAGGATGTAGATGTTTAAAAATAAAATTTCCAGCAGCAAAACGCATATGTTCCAAGTTAATCCTGGAAGTTACCTGCTTATTCCCTTTTATTTTTTTCCAATTCAAATGATAAAATGAATTATATAGGATAATATCTTAAGGCGAAACTGTATATTGAATTAGTAATTGCAGCTAAAAATATACATAGAGTTCATACACCTGACTTCAAGTTTTGGATACACCTTTTTACGACACGTAAAAAGTAAATAGGTTACCAATCGCTAAGTGAATTCAAATCAATTTTTTTAGGCATATGTTAACGAGTACATAAGGGAAAACCTAAGAGACTGGATAAAAGAACTGTGGTATGCCGAAGAAACAACCAACGCATTTTAAGCGCCATTAAAACTAAGTTTTCATTACAGAACTTTAATGATAGTTGGAAAAGCAGTCCAATCAATTTGGAGACTAAAAGCAACGAATGTGAGATAGATGTAATCAAGGTTTTAAAATTTGGAAAAAAAGGAGAACAAAAGGCAAATCATCCATGGTTATTTTGCATTAGACAACCGCAGAGTGTTGGTTCACTGTAGTCTAGATCTTTTAATCCTCCTGATACTATATCTTCATAAACATCAAGTAGACGTGGTTACTAATCTAACTTGAATTGATATTTTACATTTATGTTGATTTTTTTAATATTATATTTTGTCTATTGCAGACTATGAAAAATATACATTTGTACAACACTGTCACATTTGCCCAGCGAAGTTCCACACAATCGATTAACCTTCTACGTTCGCCGCATTCATATAATTACGTTCAGGGACGCAAGAACATACCTCGCCGCCCTGCAAAGGGACAGCAAAAGAAAAGGCAAGAAGCTATACCTGCTAATAATAAATTGTCAACCAAATGTATGCATTGTGACCAAAAAGGCAAATATGGCTTTAGACAACACGTTTGGAACTGTCTCTTTTGTGGAAAAGGGACTTTAGCACCATTCACAACTCATTCGTGACCTCCTAAAATGAATATGCTTTATGTTTACCAGATACCGCCCCTTTTGTTACTAGTATATGTGCAATGCAAAGGAAAGCAGCCCTGAGATTGTTCTTGATAGGAATACAGGACCCATGGTTCTTGTTCGAGTATACTGCACGTATTGTTGTTAGCCTGGGCCGCGTTCTATTGAAGATATTGATGACACATCAGCAATGGATATTATGTGCAAAATCGCACAAGACCCTCTTCCCGGCAAAGTGACTTAAGATTTACTTGCAGACAAAAGTCAAGCAATTTTATAAAGGGTGAATCAGTACATCCTTATGATGGTATATAGAGTGCTGTTCTCCTTCCTGATATCAAAATACAATCCCTTTCATTAATGTGTATGCATCTCTTGGGTCACCTGTTGTCCTGCATTTGCAATTTGTCAACTTCAGTAACCTGTTTCTTGCCATATTGCTCTGATCTTTTGCTTCTGACACAATTTGTGTCGCGACCTGTGTCCGAAATTTCCCACCCTGGGTGAAATCCAGGACAACAGATGTATAAATATAAACAAAAGGGTTGTATTCTCATATCAGTACCACCATCAGCACTACAAATACTATAACGCAGATATACTGATCTTCCATATACGCCGTATCCAGAATTGCCTGACTTTTGTCTGCAACTATATTTGCTTGTCCACTTTATGCTCTGCATGAGCCGATGAATGCACCATTTCTCTACAATTAATACGAATCTACTCACTATTTACTATAACTTCATTGTTGTGTCTCTTTTTGTCACGCATATATATATATATAAATAAATATATATATATATATATATATATATATATATATATATATATATATATATATATATATATGTGTGTGTGTGTGTGTGTGTATAAACATGTACATATATGTATGTGTATATATATGTATATATATATATATATATATATATATATATATATATATATATATATATATATATATTCATTCATTCATTCATTCATTCATTCATTCATTTATTTATTTATTTATTTATTTATTTATACACATATACATGTATACAGTATCGCCCGGCTAAAAGTTAACAGCCAAACACTTTTTTCGCGTTTTGCTGGTGTTTGGCCTGTGTTTGGGAACATTTTAAAACGTTTGGGATGTGTTTGGAAAGTGTTTGGAATGTGTTTGGAAAGCGTTTGGAAAGCGTTTGGGAAAAATCTCAAACACTTTTACAAAACGTTCGAACACATTTACAAAGCTACCGCACACTTCTCAAAACGCGTTTTAACACTTTCCAAAGCGTTGAACAATTACCCAAATGATTTCAAACACTTTCACAAACGCATCCAAACACTTTGCATTTTAAACACTTGCATTTAAATGATGAAGAATCTCCAAACGTATTTTTAACAGGTCCAGCAATATATGATATACCTACATGTAACTGTGCACTTATCCAGCATGATAGGTTGTATTTATTTATATAAAACATGATCCAAATACGTTTACCCAAGTGTCTAATTCAACTAAAATTAATTTAAGACTTAATTCTTCATTTAAGATGTCATGAATACTTCATCTTTCAAAAACTGTTTTGGAGTAAATCCATAGGCAATATCATCATCATCAGATCATGATTCATTATCCAATCATGATATTGCCTATAAATTTACCCCGAAATAGTTCCTAATTTTCAATATCAAAAAAATATATAATTACTCTAAGGACCAGGTAGCTGTTGTTGTGTTTTCCACTGTATCACAGGCATAAACCAGTTGCAATTTGTCACGCAAACAAGAAAACGATGATATAGCCTACAATAAATACACATGCTTTGTGAGTGATACATGTACAAACTGTTAGCTAGAGCTGATTTTTTTGAAAAAGCATAATTTCAACTTTATTGTGAAATATACATAGTGGAGCTTTTTGGCTTATCGCTAAATGAAGGCATGCACATGTAGTTGGAATTTTTAGGTGCTGATAGGCTTTTTAGACACTTGTTAAAATATACCTGTCATTAGAATTAGCTTTCCAAGTAAAGATGTACATGTATAACATTCGTTTGGCGCAAAGTGTAAAGTGTTTGAAAGCTTTTGGAAAAGTGTTTGAAAACGTTCACCAAACGCGTTCGGCAAAGCGTTTGAAAGCGTTTGGAAAAGTGTTTGAAAGCGTTTGGAAAAGTGTTTGAAAGCGTTTGGAAAGTGTTTGCAAAGTGTTTGCTACGCGTTTGCAAAACGTTTGACTTTCACTGGAAGTGTTTGAGAAATGTTTGGGAAACGTTGGTGCCTTTGGCGTTTGTTAACTTGAACGCGAGCGTAACTGTATGTATATATATATATATATATATATATATATATATATATATATATATATATATATATATATATATATATATATATATATATATATATATATATATATATATATGTGTGTGTGTGTGTATGTGTGTGTGTGTGTGTGTGTGTGTAAGAAACAGAATCAGGCCTCAGTGCAAGCAGTTGTAGTCACGACAGGCATATGACGGCCTGATGAACTGCAGTCATGTTGTTATAATTACCCTTTTAGCACGCTTGGAAATATAAGAAGGAAGGCGATGAGTCTTGATTTACTTGGAAACGTATGTTCATAATTTTTATGAATAGGAAAGACTCTTTTCTTTCTTTTAAATGTTTGCTAAAATTTAGTTTTTAGGAATTACTTGTTCTTCGTGATGCGTGGAGGATCAGTGTTTCACATTTTATCAATAGAGAAAGCATATTCGATGTTGAGATATCTTTTAAGCCTGCTACCTATATAAAGTACAGATTTTGCAGCTAGTTTGAATTGAAAACTGTAGAAAAATAAGTAAAGCATTTTGCATTTCATGATCGCTATAAAGTTTTGAAAACTAAGGGCGTGTGTGTGTTTTTTGTTTGCTTGTGTGTCTTTTACGTCTTCATTTGGTTTCATTGTTTCCCACGTTTTTTGTTTCATTTTTGGAGTGTCTTATTGTCTGTGATATTAAGCCTTTTTCGGTTGCTTCATATTTTTATCAATCGTTTTACTGCACATTTTTAATCTGTGTTTTCACACTTTCATTTCCACATTCCAACAATGGACAAACTCACGTTGCAAGATAAAATGAGCAATTTCAGCAGAAACTGACATTGCCTTGCACATGGAAAGCTATTCCACAAGAATGGATTTCAAACTACTGACACAAGGCATGTAATTATTGCTTTGTAATTCTGTTCCCAAAGGTATATCAAGGTCAATAAAGGCCACGTGCTCAGCTGCAATATTAGATTTTTGTTGTTTTTCCACACATTTAAGCAATACCTGACTGATATTTTTATCATTCATGTATACAATGCACGGATGCTAAATGCGATATATGGAAAACATTTTGAGTGTGAGTCTTGCAGAACTAAGCCAAGGGCCTCCTTTGTGTTGAGGCTCTGTCATAACGTCCGGACTTGAGCTTGTGACATCTTGTATCAGTCAAAGGCTATCAGGACGATCTAAAGCCCCAACGTGACTTGTCGCATGACACATTTTATGCTGCATTCATGATGGAGACTAATTTGAAGTGGCAATACAGTTGTAGTTGGGCTTATACATAATGATGGTTTTGACAACCTGTGTCACATTAGACATCACCAATGTCAAATCAACTGAAGGCGTGTGCGGCAAGCTGCTGTTGTCCCTCTATGGTCGCTTTCGGTAGTGAAAGGCTTAAATATTAAACATTTCAGAGTCTGGAGGTGTTGATTCACGTCAAGTGTGTAGGCCATATATATATTACAGAGAACGAAATTTCTTATTCGTAATCTAGGGCGAATGTTTGTCTGTGTTTCTTGTACTTAGCTTTACTTGGCATGTATTTCCGTTTAGCATGGCAAAAAATGTTTCACCTTTTTCATAATTTATATCTGGATTTTTAGATAAGTATGCATATAGCTAATGCTATCAATTTATCCTGTACAACACCTAGAAGAAGTCGTTTAATGGTGATTCTTTTATAGTTGGGTTATTTGACACATTTTAGAGGACCGGTCAGTTTAATATTCAGACAAAAAAGTATTGGGAATGATCAAATGAACTTGAAAGTAATACAACTTACATAAATTCCTTTTGAATGCGTATTGCTGCAATGCTGCAAAAAATTCGATTCAAGTGTTACGTCTTTTAGATATTATAATTGATTGAATAAATTTGATCATATATGATTAACCTGAACTCTAAGTATTCAGAATAAAAATGTATTCATATGCAGTAAATCCAAAGATTAAAATCCCGAACAACAAATTTGTCAGACTGACTGTTCATTTACAAGATCAGATACAATTGATGATAAGTCAGTTTTATATTTTAGTTCTCTCCCGCAGCAGTGAAAATACATACAATGCGTGAAGCGCTTTTATGTTAAACCATTTCTAGCCATACCAATGATTCGGTTCTGAAATGTGAACTGATATATTCACTGAAATCTCGCTCACAATTTCGAATCTGTTTGTGCAGATAAACTAACTGACCGTTAAAGGAACTGCAAGTGACACTCCAAAGAATACGCACTTATATATCCAAATAAAAAAGAGACCCTGGGCAGTTCTTCAATCCAAGTTTCCGCTGAACAAATAGCGTTAAAAGTTCAATACAGATTATTGTGAATTAATGCTTTGAACTCTTGAAATGCGGTACTCTGCTTCTGTATCATAAAAATCAGAAATTAAAAAATGTATGGGAGATGGGTTTAAGCAAAGACTGATGTTTTTAGCATTCACATAAGGCAATGCTGACACTATAGAAATAGCACTATCTTAGTCCGCCGCATTTATTGCCATTGCATTACAATAAGTTCTTCATGCCCCCCCCCCCCCCCACACACACACACACAGACAACCTATATTTCAGGAAATCAGTTGGCAACTGCACACTTCATATTAATAAGAAAAGAAGATGAGAACTTTAGTAAATAAGTGTATATTCAGTCACCAAAAACACATATAGCAAAACATTGTACACACTGGTCTTAGTTTTTGTGAAAAAGAATTCAGTTAATGACTTACATAATACATTTAAAATGTATAAGACACCTTTAATTTTCCTTACATGTATTACCGTGCAAATTAATGCTAACTTGAAAAGAAACAAGATGACATTTGTACCTTCGCAAGCCAAGATATTAATTTATGAGACATGTATGTTCAGGATCTGGGATGCGATGTATGGAGCAGAAACAAACACACGCAATCCCCTTCTGCGGCAAGGGAAAAGGTAGAAGACCTTAGAATTTGAACACAATCTTGCATTTCGGTTCTGTGGGTTCAGTATCATCATGTGTTTATAAATTGTATTTGGGCTAAACGATACTATTGCAATGGTTTTGAGAACACTGTTATCAGAGAACCTCCTGATCTTTATTATGAACCCGGTAAGTGAAGAAGTCCATGTGTCCTGGATATTAGCAAGCAATATTTTACCACTTGTTGTGAATTTCGATGCCATTTTAGCGCTTCTTGCTTTCTGTAGCATAGGTCCAAAAATAGCCTTGAATCACATCTTCTTGCATACGACGGCTTTCATTGTATGGTAGTTTTTTACAGGATCTCGTTTATGATCGATAATTCTTCCATCAGCTTTCATGTATTTTCCCTTTAAAATGATTCATTCTTATTATCCCTATTTTTTTTTCTCAGACTCAAAATGCAAATCAAGCAGAGCTTCATGTGAAGGATAGGTATCTTCCCCAACGATTCTCGTTTTCGTACGTGCCTGTATGTGTTCATTATGATCTACAAATGAATTGTGCGATCAAATAGTTTGACTACGCACTACCATATAGATATAACCCAATGAATTGTCAAAAAAGTGGTTAAACATGTACTCTTTGATAATGCAATTCTATAAATGATAAGGGTCTCGTTCTTGATAGACATCTTAGTCATCTTTATACGATTCAAAGCAGTTACGTTTCCTACTATCTCCTTCCCTCATAAACTCACATTTGGGGGTGGGGGTTTCTCTTTTGCAAACTAAATTTCAACTCTGTGCTACATAATCGTCTATCTTGCCTTTCAAGAGCCTATTGATCTATATTTCAAACAGAATTCTGTAATGCCGTGTAAAATGGAGTGAAATTGTTTTCTAAAGTTCACAAGCTGGCTTGTCTGTGGTGTTTGAAATCAATCCCAAATCTAACTTTGACTTTTATCAACATTTCACTGATTGATCGCCAAGCGTTCTTTCCGAAATAAATAGAAATATTTTTCAATAATGATAGTTGTTCTACAATTCTGCATAGCAATGGTCATTACGACTAAAAGGATGATATAATATAACTTGACGGGGAAAAGCAAGGTAACCAAGTACAGGATTCATCAGTTTTCGCAACATGTGGAGGCTTGATGATGAACATATAGGAAACGCTAACGATACAGTGCCACAGAAGTATCATTGTCTTCCAGGCAGCCAAAAGCCTGAATGTCAAAAGTAAGACAAAACACAAGAACATTCTAAGCCGTGCGAGAAAACCTTTCGTTCAGTGGGATCTTGGTAAAATTGTCAGTAGTGGTAGAGGCGAAAAAAAGGCTACTATTACTCATGCCTTACTTCATTCAAATAAAAAAGTAGCGATAGCCAGGTGCAATTCTTTTGTAAAAAAAAACGTCAATTCTGTACACTCTCTTCATTTAATGATTTCAAAAAGCTACAGCAGGGCACAAAATAAAAACAAATAAGGAAATCTGTTCCCAAATTAAATAATCGGCAGTCAATTTCAGAGAGGTCTGGATATTAGTTGTTCTGCAACGTCATCGAAAATGCTTTTATCTTAAAACAAATGACATACAGACAATTGCAGTGAAGGAAAGACCATTACCATGCATCAATCATTGCTACATAAGATAAACTCACACTATCCCTCACTTCAAGGGCTGACGTTCAGTGAAATGAACACATAGTTAGGCCTTAGTGATTTTTCCATGGAATTTTGTTGGATGTCAAGGCCAAGAAATTTAGTTCTTTAAGTCAAGTTCATGGAATACAGACAAACTGTGGGTTTTTTTGTTAAGGTTTGCCATGCATAGTATGCTTAGCCAAAAAACCAGCCCTGCTTCACTGTCTCTGTCCAACGCAACCAAACTAATAACTGCACTTAATCTTAGCCGGGTAACTATCCTCTTGTTTTTATTGCAATGACTTAATGCCTAAAGACTCCTTGGCATGGGGTAAATGAGTACATGATTTGGGATCCTGGAAATGTGTGGGCGGTGTTTGATATCGGGCCAATCATTGCATTTTCTGGTGTGGGGTACGGGTATAAATGATTGCTTTTTATGTAGCTCAAGCAAATTTCAAAAGAGAGAAAAGGGTAGCAGCATTGGTACAAAGGGTATTGGAGTCTGTTAGATCGAAGATTTGCAGATTGCCCTCTATTCTACTTGAGTGATCAGGCATGCTGCCTGAAAGCTCTGTAATAGCTGATTACTAAAGCTTGTATATAACCCCAGCACAAACACTTCCTCTGGCGCACCAGCATATTCAAATAGACATATGCCACATGTAGGGATACCGACTCTGAAGACTGATTTTCTAGCCCGCACTTTAACATCGCGCTGTAACAAGTTATGTTAGTCTGGCATGCTAAAGGGTGTAGTCTTAGAATCTGTCATACAAATGTGCCCTCTATTTTAATCTGTCATTTATATTTACCTGGTCTTAAAATATATGGTGCTAAGATGCTAGTCTTAAAACTTTGTTCAACTGAGGAAAATTTATATCCTCACATGGCCTGAAACATGGCTTAATACTGTTTATCTTAATGAATAATTGTTGATTAAGGCTATAGTATGTCAATTCAAAGAGTCAGGACTGAAGATTTTGAACCATCTGAATAGAAATAGAGATGGTACATAATATGTTGCTATAAAAATAACCAAAAGACCCCCCTTCACCAACATTTAGTATGTGTGTGGGGAGTTTTGTTGTTGTTCCAATGCTTCTATTACTTCTTTTTGGGGTATGTAGTGGAGCTGAAAGATGTGACCATCACACTTCGTCAAACATACCTTGGCCCTGTATTTGGTATGTTGTTGATGAGCTTGGCAATATCGGCCTGAGGAATTTGATTTCATTTGTCTGTGAGCCACAGTGGCGGTTGATCAAGTGTGTGTGTGTGTGTGGGGGGGGGGGGTCATTGTACTCATTCCTGACTGGACCACGAAGCCCATAACATAAATGTACAATGGGGCACAAGTCTGAATATTGGGCTGGCCATGACACCATTTGCATATTGTCCTGCTGAAGATACCAAATGCTGTGCAGTATGTGGCCATGCTTTGTTTTGCCGGAAGAGTGGTCCGACATGTTGATGGAATCGTTCAGTGATTATTAGCATGATCTCATCGATATAGCACTGGCCTGTTACAGTCCCATGCACCTTCGATGTTAAAGATAATGATTCTTAATACACC
Organism: Hermodice carunculata; assembly: GCA_964020975.1. NCBI lineage: Eukaryota > Metazoa > Annelida > Polychaeta > Eunicida > Amphinomidae > Hermodice > Hermodice carunculata. Next base: position 15,097,867 of record OZ026621.1, read on the forward strand.
ATGCATGCATCCACCAATGTCTGAAAGTATACATCTAACCCGTGTTCGCCCATTGTAGAAATTTAGGTGAAATCTTAAATCCTCTGACCGGATCCAACTGCTGTACTGATCTCTGGTCCAGTCAGCATGTTTCCGACACCACAGTGTCTGTGCAGCCTTGTGTGTAGGGCTGAGAGGGATGTAGATGGCAGGGCGGTATGACCCAGGTTTGTTGCAGGCTTGGGGTCACTCCTGACAAAACCTCAAGGAACTGGCGTTCCTTCCATCTGAAAAAAAAATGGTCTTACGGTCACCATGTTTCCTAGAGCACTGGCCACGCAGCCTTGTAAGCTGGAAGGAGAGGGATGAAGATGGCAGGGTGCTATGACATCCGTGTGGCTGACACCAGTTTGCTTTTGACTGTATGCTTAAATGCTGCAATGTTGCTGGCTAGGCGCCACTGCTGACAATACTTCCCTGCCAAAACGAACGTATATGTGTTCATGCACTGCCCCAGCTAACAGTCATTCCTCCCATCGGACAGTCTTGGGTTTTCCAGATCCAGCTCTATTCTTCTTGCATCATCTTATTTCTTGAAAACAGTCCAAGTACCTGCGTAATTCTGATCGGGAGTACCCCATTTTGCTGGCAATTTCACCCCATAAACTAACAGGCTCCAACATGCCAATGGCATGCTTCTGTCCAATGCAGAGAGCTGTGAGTAACGCGTACAGCATGACATCATGGATTCACCATGGACTCTGTATTGCCCGTGGCTCTTTATACAGCCCATATGCATCAAATACAATACACATTTTTGCACCTGTCTTGCCGTTATCTCAATTCCAAAATATTTTGAGGGACTGCCATTAGCTTTCTTGTTCATGTTACACAATAGTCCATGTGACCTTCATATCTTGTATACAAGCTAATATTTTCAGCAGTACATGTTAAACCAAAGGTTTTGCTTTTTCTTCAGCCAAATGTCTATTACTGAGTGTTTGTGCGTTGGACGTAGTGAAAATGACAAAATGTCTGAGTTACTGGTTGTAGAATAAATAAAGGTTACACAGTAATTGTTAGGTCGAGGTTACTCAGCTATTTAAACGATAAGAGCCAGTCGTGTCTCAAAACAAAACAGGAAAGTTTAAAGTTAGATTGACAAGACATTGGCCAAGTTCACTGTCAGAATGTTATCTACCCCAAGACTTACATTGCAGATTAGAATCCCCAATTACATATTTTGGATTTGACTGTAGTGAGTTGATGCTTCATTATCAAAGTCATTATCCAATATGTGCTAGTGACCAGTTATTTGGCGGGAGAGATAAATGGATGGTGAAGCAAAATTTATTTGTACACCACAAAGCTAAATGAATCATTGTTTGATAAGTAGCTGCCTATTCATAGATAGCTAACTCAACAAGAACATGACTTTTATCCTTGACATAGATAGCCGCCCCTTGCCCCTTTAAACTTCTAGTTTTTTTTGTTATAAACAGGCCAATATATGCACTGTTCCTTTAAACATATATATATATATATACAAAATGGTACTACAAAAGATTTCAAATCAAAATGCCATTTCAACTCTGTGATATGATTATTAAGCAAACATACAGATTTGAGACAAAGGCGTGAAATGATATATGTCAACAGAAACAGAAACTTTTTTCCATTATGTTTTACTATTTCATTGCAGATATGCTGGGAAAACAGACAATTTTCATACTGGACCGAGCAATGACCACACCAGTGGGACAGGTATCCCATATTGCTATCTGACATAAATTATTTGCTCCTTTTTTTCGGTACCAATTATGGGCATAGATTGTCTTGGATACCATATTTTGTAAAAGACAACATATTTTCTACAGTTGGGCGTTTATATAGATTTTTTATCATGCGAAGCAAACTATTATGACCATCAAGGCTTCAGAAATGCAATACAGACGCAGCTAAAGCACACACACACACACACACACATATATGTGTGTGTATGGGTGGGTGGGTGTTTGCATATATGTGTGGGTCTGTGTGCAAGCGTTTGTCAGTACATTGAAAAAGCGCAATTAACACATGTTAAATGGAGTCGTAAAACTATGATGTGCTAAACTGCAGTGCCCATATTCACAAAGACGTTTATTCTGATAACAAATTTAGGAGATTGTGTAGTTCACGGTCCAATTTCATTTTAGGATTAAAGTCAGAAAAATATCAAGATCTTTACAAATACGACCATAAATATACTCATGACATTTAAAAAATATACATGCGTAATTTATTGTAACTTGGGCATATATGCGATACCATTATGTTACTGTGCATTTAATCATGAATAAACAAGCATCTAGTGTTTTAATTATGAAAGTAATGGTCATTTGACATTCAGAACATCAATATGTGCAACAGTTGTATGCATAGATATGTCATTCAAGAAGGTATCCGTGTAACCAAGCTGCTGTCTATCACTGGTATACCAGTCATGCGATTTAGAACAATTCCAGTTGATCTGCCCCATAAGTGCAGCTTTTGGCATAAGATTGGAGAGTTTTTCATTTCGTTTTGTCCGTGTGTGTGTGTGTGTGTGTGTGTGTGTGTGTGTGTGTGTGTGTGCGTGCCTGTATGTGTGTGTATAATTTTTTACCCATTGTAGTTTACTTCAAAAAAAGTGTCAAGAACAATAACGTTTCTGTAAAACAATAAAGATAAAGAAAATGAAGCAGATGGTAAGTTGTTTGGGCTGCAAGCCTCCTTTGTGCATATATCGTGTCACCCGCAAATCCTATAGCGTATAGTTACTGCCTTGCTTTTTGAAACATTTGACCTCTAAAACTAGCATTGTGATTTACATTTTTATATTCACTACTACTACTACTACTGCTACTACTACTACTACTACTACTACTACTACTACTACTACTACTACTACTACTGCTACCACTACTACTACTACTACTACTACTGTAGCTAACACTACAACTGCTATGTATATCAGCATTGTTGTATACATTTTTTACAGGGTCTTATCTGTACATAGAATATTCCAGCCCACTCAAGCTTGGTGGCACTGCACGATTATTGTCTCCAGCCATTAGTATAATAGGGAACGTGTACATTCAATTCTATGTTTATATGTATGGAACTAGTACAGGGCAGCTGATAGTCCTGGCAAAGTTGACTCATAGTGAAACAGAATTGACCATCGTGACAGGCAACAAGGGAAAGCACTGGCATGCAATCAATCTCCAAACAAACTTCAGTGAACCTACTGTTGTAAGTTCGTCGACCATCCTCACAGCATCTATACATTATCTGCTATTATTAGGTCCATCTTAATATACTAATGGACTTTTTTACAAATCAAATCTATGAGTGGTTTCACAGACAGAAAAGTAAATTGGCGGATTTAAACATTATCTTATCAATATATTATTACTATTATTATTATTATTATTATTATTATTATTATTATTATTATTATTATTATTATTATTATTATTATTATTATTATTATTATTATTATTATTATTATTATATGTATATATATATATATATATGATTTTTATTGACAACAATAATCAGGATCCTGTTTGACCATACCATAAATGTCATCAAAAATGACAGAACTCAAATATTAAGCACAGTACGCTATTTTACTCTTTGCAGCTTATATTTGAGGGAAAGGTTGGACCTAATTTCAGAGGTCATATTGCAATTGATGACATAATTGTCTCGGGTAAGCCCTTAATTAAAACAAGTTTCCAGAATTTAAAACAAAATAAGCCCACAAGAAGACATATCTATTATCACTTCTACACACTATTTAATTTTGTAATTGAAAATGACAATCGAGTTTACAGTTAGACCGGTTTTGTACGTTTTGCCTACTGCTAAATCAGTTCATGTGCAATGGTGTTGTCAAAATTGAATGGCTGTAGATGGTGTTATATTGTCACTGGCGAGAAAATAAACACAGCAAGGCAGAACTATCATTAGCATCTATATAAACGATCTATATCTATATTATAATATAGCTGTTATGATCAATCGTGTGAATAGGATAACGCATGTGCGAGTATACCAGAACAATGGCTTCATTGGCCTGTTAATAACTGAATACACAAGTCACAGAGATACACCAGGAAGACGCACATTTCGCCTAAAAAATGCCCACAGAAACCAGGGATACACCTTGTATGGAATAATGTTGAAACAAAGGTTTTTCAGTCACACTTAGTGGTTTACATTCATAAATTCTGAAATGCTCAGTCAATGGTGAAAAATATATTTTATTCAAATTTATCAAAGTTTGCAGGAGTTTCTCTTGTTCTTCATGTTCACTCATATATTTCACGCACAAACATCATTATGATGTCGCTCACTGGCGAGAAAATAAACACAGCAAGTGACAGCTATTACTAAAATGCATATAAATGATCTTTACCTTATGATATAGCTATTATGAACAATTATGTGAAAAGAATTATGACGCCAACGGAGTGTTTTATACCAATTTTTAGGTAATAAACACTAATCATTGTAACAGACACGGCTGAATTTTTTATTCAATGACATGCGTTTTCTTGAAAGTTTTTTTTCAAAATTTCTTGAAATATTTTAAAAATTAAAAAAATATATATATATGTTACTTTCTGGAATTGGAGGCTAATATACCAGGTTTCGAACAAAGTGGAACACATCATAATTTAGATATATTGAAGAAATTCTGTTTATGTCTCGTCGACATGAGCTTTTATTTCTTTTTTCGCATTTTTTTGTTTTGTTTTGTTTGTTTTTGTTTTTGTTCTTTCCACAACGTATATAATGTTTTTTTCTTAAGCTGTAAATTAAGATCTGCTCAATTTGGTGTGATTTGTGTTAGAATCAGGATGCAACAAACGAGAATCCACTCTGGGTCCTCACAGCATCACCTGCCTGAACAAGTGGTGGGAAGAGACAGGCTGTTTGGAAGGAGGGCGGACTGGTCCCATGATGTATCCTTCTAACAGAAGGCACTGGAATTCCCTCGACATTGCATCCGTGAAAAAAGATATGAGGAACTATAAAGTCTTAGCAGATAGAAATGACGGCATTTACAAGTTGAGATGTTTTGGACGCAACCTACGTTGTTAAGTATTTAATTACCAGTGGTGTATCCATGTATCTTGCACTTAAAAGCATAATTAGAGAACTCCATTGCTATGCCGTGTTGTAAGTGATGCTGTAATTAATCTGCTCAGTATTATCATGAAGTTTGTAGTTTAAGTATATGGCAATCTCTATTCCAAGGCTCTATTTTAATTAAGTTGTCATGGGTAAGTCTTTACCGATTATACTCGTTTGCTTGTCCTAAAATATAAAGTTAAACATTGTCACATGAAGGGGTGGGCTCTAATTGCAAACGATTCTCTTGTATTAGTCTGATCAGTATATTATTTCCTGCATTGTTCCAACCAATCCTTGTCAAATCGATTCTGCATAGGATTATGTAGCTTCATCAATTCTGCAAAAGATGTAAATCACAATTTGGTGAGACATAATGTGACGTGATAATATACCTGCCAGTAAGTTGTGAAGGTGTCCCTTGCAAGTTTTTCAGTGATAATATCCGTGCTTCTCTAATCATTTACGTTCAATGAAAACCAACTTAATTTATGAATATAAAAGTTTTAAAAGTAATCTTTTAAAGAAGACTAAAAAACTAATTCATATCACATGGCAGATGAATGTGCACAGCGTTTGCTACCTCACAATTCTAATTTTCCTGGTCCATACCACACAAATTGTTTGGATATGTGGTGGAAAGATGCAGGATGCCACGAGGCAGGTCTGGCAAGCCCATTGAACAGTCCAGACCAAGTCAATATTTGGAATCAAATGAGGACCATAAAAGCTGTCAGAGAAAACATGACCAATTTCAGTAATCTGGCAAAGGGCAGGGATGGAAATGATTTCTTCCAATTACTTTGTCATGGAAATAACGCAACAAGTAAGCAGATCACAGTGTCTTAAACGAGACGAGCGTCCTTCCTCAATGAAGGAAACATGAGTTGCTGTAATAGCTGGCAATAGGAATATTCTTTTAGTTCAAAAGGCAGATTTTTCTTCTTTCTTTTTTTGTTTTGTTTTCCTCTGGATGAAACTATTGACTCATCATCTAATATATATATATATATATGATAAATGTGTGTTTGTATGTGTGTGAACATACATACAATTCAGGTTTCTTGTCACTCCATATAAGGGTTTGTTTGCATTTTGACCTTCAAATTCAGATTCTTGTAAAGGATACATACATGTACTTAACTCATACGCCATAAGAATGGAGCTGGCTTATCGTGTGTGTGTGTGTACATACATACATACATACATACATACATACATACATACATACATACATACACACACATACATACACACACATACATACATACATATGCACATACATACATACATACATACATACATACATACATACATACTTAGATACACTTGAGGTTTCTCTCGAGTCCATACAGAATTTCTTTCCACAGGGACCTGCTCATTCAGATACTTGTAACGACATCATACATGTGTTAAGAATAGGACTGGCTTAGGTGCCTAGAAAAGTGATCATAATTTCTCAATAGATGCACCCTGTACAATTACAATTTTTTTGACGAGGCATCTCCGTTGCTGTATGAAACTTTCGATACCAAAATGCAACTCGGCTGATGACTGAGGTGTAAATTGGTTTCGCCAGGTGTATTGACTAAAAGGGGATTTCACCAGCTTACTACAAAGCCATGGTCGTCATATTCACATTTGAGGATATTGTTATTAGAGGTGCGAGCAATTACGAGAAAATAACTCTGCTGTCTATGTCATATTTTGATAGCGTAACAGTCAAATACTACCAAATACTTGCTTTATTAGTCAACTTAAAATTAAAAGCAGCACATAGTTTTTGACCCATGTCATACAGAAGCAATATTTGATTTTTACTGATACTAACACTGGGTTGAGCAAATATATCACAGTTTGATGGGATGCAGCTGGTAAGGCCTTTTTTCAAAAGAATCTGGGACATTATGAAATTGAAGGAATTCCTTTAGGTAGACTTCAGTACACAACAAAGAAGTGTTGTTTGGGCGACTGTGGTCATGCGTGGCGGAAACCTCTAGTGATAGTAGAAATACGGAAAACCTGGCCATGTAACCATAGGTGATAATATATGCTCGTGCAAGTGCTTTATGGCCTACTATCTGTATTTAGGAATGTATTTATCATTATATTTAGAGAAGGAGCAGACCTTTTCCTACCAAGATTCGGTGTACATTGTGGTAGACCCAGGATTGTCTGGCATCACATGGATTGCAGCAGAGGAAGATTGTCAGAAGAGGAAAGGACATTTAGTTTGCTTTGAAAGCGAAGAGGAATATCATTTTGTATATAACAATTCAAGAAAGTTGACATTCATAGGTGAGTCACATCAGCCCACTGATTTCATTTGAACCCTCACACTGCAACCATGGTTGATATATTTAAACAAAAATGTCAAAATTCGTGGTTAATTGATACATTCATATTTGTTAAATTAATGTTACATTTCTATATACTTTAACATATTACACCAGTAGCAGTAATACATATTTTCATATGTGTCAGCCGAGATAAGAAATCTCCCTGCCCCGACCAATAACTCCCAGTATAGGCCTTGCAAACATTACAAAATTATTTATTTATTTTGGTGTTGAAGTAGCACCCAAACAGTTTCCATAGTAATTTTGTCCTATGGAAAGTCATAAGAAAATGGTGGGGGGGGGGGGGGGGGTTGTGGGATTTTTTTTTTTTTTTTTGTTTTTTGTTTTTTTTTTTTGTTTTGTTTTTTGTTTTGTTTGTTTGTTTTTTTTTTTTTTGTATGTTTTTTGTTTTTTTGTTTGTTTTTTTGGTAGCATAACTTTTTAAATGAAAGGGAAATCACAAAATAGTTTTGTTTAACAGACAGGCTATTAAATATGCTAATTTACGAAGCTGATAGCGTTTAAACTTGAAATGTCAGGTCTATGTCACAGTAGTACACTTGTGAAGGCTTTTGATGTTAAAATACCTCTTTATGTATACAATTTTATTCACTTCATAAACCAGTGTATAAAGAACAGAGTCAATATAATATCTTCATCGATAATACGAATGAAGTTGGAATACAGATTTTGATTGGAAAATAGACCTGAATTCATTCCAAACTTTCAAACTTTGAAAGTAGAGTACAGGTATCCCAGTCCATATTGAACCAATTGAACACCACCTTAGGAATAAATGATGAATTCTAATACCTGAAAAAAAAAAGGTAAAACAATATGTTTGCACTTAGCGTGTTCTTCACTTAATATACATTTAATCCATGTTATAAGTTAGTGCTTTAACTGTCATCTCAAACTTGGGAACTTTTAGTCCACGATGACCTGGCTTTTGGTACATATCGCCCCTTTTTACTTGTGGAATAGTACTGCCCCAGAAAAACTGATCCATTTTCTTTTTTCCCTTTTGATCATTTCAGAGCTAAGTGACACTACTGAAGTACTGTAAGCTAGCTGAAAAGTCCCTAACGTTTTCACAACTTAAATTTTACCAATAAAAGACAGGTCTCACATATTCCAAATATTTAAAATGTCATGCATGAGCTGGAACTTATCATCAAAATTTCTAACCTGTATAACAAGTTCATTAGTAAGTTATTTCAGACTTAAAGTAGAAAATCTGTCAGTACTCTGTTTTGCAGGGATGTTGCCAAGCTGTCTTCCTGTATTACTGCCGATCCATACTCATTCTGTTTTCTCCAAATTCATGTTTAAACCACAACACTCCTGACCATTTTGCAAAAACTCTATTAAACCATTTCAAGATTCTACAACCAATACAAAGCAAGTGGTATTATCTGCAAGTTGGCTTAGTTTGATCTCTCCTGAATCTTAAGAAATACTTTTTATCTTATGAATTGCTCTAATATGAATAGCTAATAGTTCAATAGTTAGTACAAATAGAAAAGGAGATAATGGGCAGCCTTGACGAACTCCCCTGTGTAAGGAGAAAAAGGGTGAAGTATATGCATTATTGATGATACAACCTTTTAAATTTGCATACATGATTTTAACCCATTTCCGGAAATATTCACCAAATTTTGAATACCTGTAAAGTGTTATCCAAAATATGCCATTTCAAATTACCAAATGCTTTTTCATTCCACTCAATTATATCGTACGGGGTTTGTCATGTAAGTTTGTTAATTTAATAATGTCTGAAATTTGTCTTATATTTCTACGAAAAATATCTGTCCTTAACATAACCAGTCTGATCTGTCTTCACCAGCTGTGGCAAGAATTTTTATAACCTTAATGCGATTACTTTGGCAAGTAATTCATAATCTACATACATTCATTTTTTCTTTAGTATAAATGATATTGCTCCTCCTCTCTGATCTACTGAGAGTAGCCATTTTAAAAGTGTAATCAAAACTCTCCACAATTAAATGCTTCATATCTGACGCCCCCAAAATGGTAAAATTTTACTGTGAGCCCATCAGTACCAGGGCTTTTATTATTTTTACACTGTCTTAATGCACTTAAATATTCAGCCCTAGTTACTAAACCCTTATATATTTTGTTTCGCATCATCAGATAAAGTTGGAATGTTTGGGTTGCTAAAGATATCCCTGAATTGAGTACCATCCACCAGATGAGCCTCTTTATTAGAATAATATAATCTTTCATAATATTTATTTTTCTCGATTAAGATATCCTCTGCTTTTACAATTTCGAATAACAATTTGTTAACCTTATTCATTAATTTTGTAGTACATTTCGATTTATAGTTTTTCTCCCTAGAGATGGGAAATAATATTTGTACTTGTTTCACCCTGTTCACATTATCTAGCATGTAACCAAACCATAATTACTTCAACATGTGGATTATTAATGTCATTTAATTGCGCTTGAACATGATCTTTTCTATTTTTAACTTCATCATTAGGTGATGATGCTAAATCAGTATGTAATATCTCTAACTTTTTATGTAAGTTCCTTCCCTTATGTCTAATTTCACTTGCCTTTCTTCTTGAGCAAGAAACTGTAAATCCTCGGAGCTCACATTTAATGACATCCCATTTCGAACTTTTCTTTTTCAAAAAGTGTATATCTATCAGAATATTCTTTGATTAAATATTTCATTCCTGCCACATAAATTTCATATTTCAGCTTCACAACTTACGTTGCTCTTGTGTTTAACTGTTTAAAATTTAATAGGACCAAGACCATTAAATCAAGAGAGGGGGTGAACATCGTATTTTGTCATGAAAAGGTTCTCAGCTATGTGTATCAAGCAATCAAGCAAAAGCAGGGGGCAGTTCATACCCCCATGGACCTTTGGATTTGTGTACATATTGTTTTAATTACTAACATAGATAAATAAGTGAATAAATAATTAGATCGATGAATAAATGAATGTATAAATAAATAATTAAATGAATAAATAAATAAATAAATGAATAAATAAATAAATAAATGAATGAATAAGTAAATAAATAAATAACCAAATAAATAAATAAATAAATAAATAAATAAATAAATAAATAAATAAATAAATAAATAAATAAATATATAAACAAACAAACATTACAAATTGAAAAATCAAGATCGAAATTAGATGCCAGAATTGCGTATCGAACAATTTGGTAAACAACTTTTAAATTACTATTTTTATATGATAATTCTTCATTTATATCTATAAGCATTACATACTATGTGTACTAACTTTATCGCTCATTGTAGCTGGTGTAAGATTCAATATATAACCCAGTTGTTGTCCTTTTTTGTTCTGTTTTAATCATCTACGATTACTTGTGTTTGGAAATATTGGAAGATTCTTAAAATATAAAGACAACTTGCCATTTCTTAATTTGTGACAAAATCGTTGAAGATGTTGCCTATCTATACCTCGAGTTTTAGGAATTTAAATCCTTCAAATATCGGTTCTGAATTTGCATTGAAACCAGTTATTAATCATGACACGTGCAGCTCGTTTTTTGAATAATTCAGTTAATACATAAAAGTTAAACCCAAGAAATGAAAAATATTCATGCAGTCAATTTTTGTATCATCTGTTTCCAGAGATGGAATAGATATTTTCTTTAATGGCTTGTAGAATAAAACGAACTATGTTTTACAATGATATTTAAGGATACCTTGTTCCCCTTCAACCACAAACGAACGTTTGTAACTGGTTCTTTAAGATTTGTTACTGAGGGTGCTAGCTGCACTACCGGCAGTGACCACGCAAGGGAAGTTGCAAGACAATGCCCCCCCCCCCCCCCTACTACCCAGCCGGTACTAAACACCAACTCCAGAAAGCAGCTTTTGCTTTTTCAAACTAACAGCTCCTTAAGCTGGCAAATTTGGATCTTGTGCCGATGATTTGGCCTCAATGATATTTCTATCGCCTATATACCGGGCATCATCATTGTTTAGAGTCAAGAGAAAAACTGGTAATCAGTCTACCTATGCAGAGTCACATTGCCGATCTGCTATTTAACCTTTCAATAATTGCTTATAACTTATGAACTGCTATCTTTCCATATGTGATGAAAAATTTGTTGCATCAGAGCCTGGAATATAAAACGGAACAATTTGTAATAAATCTACCTGAAATAAGTTTGAGTTCAGTAACCCATGCCTGCAAATATAGGACAGAGTACCTGCCGCCTCAGATGAATCCTTTGAAGTCAGTGAATCCACTTCTAGTGGCAACTACCCGCATCAACTGGCTTGGTGTATATTTGTAGGCTTTATGCGTGACCTTATCATGTGGTAGGAAGAAGATATCAAGCTGCTGGACCTTGTTTGGCATCGAGACATGAATTACGGGGTTGCTTGATTTTTTAGTCAAGTCCTGGCTAAAATGTCAAAGATTTTAACCTAAGCAGCATTTTTTTAGGGCTGCAATATTCTTACAATAGATCACAGAACTCTAATATGTTGCTGCTAGGTTACAAATTATCGATACTCTAGTAAGCTATTCTCTATCTTTCTCTTCCATGGAAAGAGTGCTTACAATAAAAAAAAAAAACTAAAGCCAAGTTACTTGGTCAGCTGATAAGTTCTAAGGGCAGTTATGCTTGGTCTGAGTACAACAAAGGCAGCCTCGTGATTTGCGAGGCCAATGGAAAATCAGATAGCTTGGCTTTAGTTCATTATAGGTAACATATTTTCCAGGTGCTGCAGCCCACATTCGAAATTCGTCAGCCAACTTTAGTATGTGTGAAGAGCATTCCTTGTCTGGACAGATAATCAGATAATTTTATCTAGACAAATTCGATCTCTGCCCTGTGACGGTCAATGGAGGAAAAAACTTTGTCCCAATCAATTCACTCAATCATACACTGGAAGATCAGACTGAGGCACCAACAGCCAGAATCATGACATTGAAGGTTCAACAGTAACACAATAAATTTCTTTCAGCCAAAAAGGCCATTCGCAAGACCAACTCCTCAACTCGCTTTGCTATGGTAGCCCTTTTGCTAATACATAATGCATGCAAACCAGCACCTTATTTGGACTGGTGTTGCTACTTTAATTTGCCTGATAATTTGCATATATGGACTGTGAACTTTCTGCTGCAGTCTGAGAGTCTCTTGTAGACAAATGCTTTCATCAACAATCAGGCAAATTTGGAATCGGACAAAGTGCGCTTCATGTTTATATTCACCCCCGCCCCTTTGACCAGATTCTTGTTGAAAAACATGTTTTGAAGGCCATATTATGCTCTGTTGCACTGCTATATGGACCACCCTCCACTGCAAAATCCTTTTCACTTGTGCTGACACCTTGTGTTTGTGTAGGAAGGCATGTATATGCAAAGCACTGATTCTCAGAGCCTTTTGCATTGAAGCGCCAAGCATTGCCTCATAGCAACCATTGGCACAATTCAGTCTCTTCATTCTTCATTCCATTTATGTCAGAGATAGTTATCTGACACCGCATGGTTTGCTTCATATTCCCACCAGCAACTGCGGACATAAAACTTGCTCATTCTGCTTTGTCATCTTACAGGAATTTTTAGATGGAGTAGGCCCCACGGTTTTCACTGGATTTCATTTGTCAATCCGTTTATAGCAGTTCATTTTTGCTTGGCAACTGTCACAAAGTACGTGCGTGCAACTCTGTACAGAGGTTACATATATTTGCACTGAACAAAGCAACTGAAGGCCAAATATTTGTATTTGGCAATCAGGAGTCAACAAAATAGTCAAAAATCACAGTCTTCATAGCTGAACAAACCCATAAACATGAAAGAATCAACAGATATATCATAAAGAATTGAATATTTAGCAAGATATACATATACATATATATAAATATATATACATATATATATATATATATATATATATACATATACACACAAATAAATAAATAAATATATATATATATATATATATATATATATATATATATATATATATATATATATATATGTGTGTGTGTATGTATTATTTAATATCTAAAGATGACATGATGTCATGTTGACTACATAAAGGTAATGATGCTCGTGATAAAGACAAAGAAGTAGCAGTTTTCAACAGTGCTGCAGAAACTGCACAGGAAATTCCAGCAAACAAGAACCATTTATGATTATCAAACAGGGACAATTATTACAGGTAGATATCCCAACACCTTGAATGAATATGGAAAGCAGTATGAAGGGAAACATCTCTCTTCTGTCTTGAGACAGGTGCCAAGAAACGACAGAAGTGGTTTAGCAACATTTAACATTAAAAAATAGTTGCCTCTTGCACACATCATATAACAGCTACAACTGTTCGGTTTCCATGTATAGTACACCATTTATAGAACACCCCAAGTCCATCTAATATATTTATTATTCATTTTCATTTTAACCTGGAAACTGTAAGAATGATCACTTTTTGAATATGCCTCAGAATAATAATAGTAATAATGATAATAATAATAATAGAAATGATGATAATAATAATAATAATAATAATAATAATAATAATAATAATAATAATAAAAATAATAATAATGATAATAATAATGATGATAATGATGGTGATGATGATGCTGATGATGATGATTGATAATAATGATAATAATAATAATAATAATAATAATAATAATAATAATAATAATAATAATAATAATGATAATGATAATAATGATAATAATAATAATAATAATAATAATAATAATAATAATAATAATAATAATAATAATAATAAGCACAACAGTATGTATTGCGTCTTACATTTTCAGTTACAGCTTTTCTTAGCAGTTCATAACCAGTAGGTGTCTTCAACACAAAGTTTGTGCGCTTACATTTGGACCAAACAAACAAAAAAAAAAATTTCAGAGATACTCTTTCTTCATTGTTCAGCACTTTGACAAATGTATATTCTTGAAAGCTGTGATGGTCCTTACAGTGCAAGCGTCTTACCCACTTGAGCTGCATTATAAATAAATAGACTAGTGGCCAACCCTAAAAAAGCGACTTATTTACGGATATACCCCTCCCTATGGTAGAACAAATAACAACCCATTTTTATGAAAGATTGGCATATTCTGCATTGGATTATGAAGGTTGTGGTCTTTTAATTTGATGCCATATCTTTGAAAATAGTAGTCATCACTTTAACTATCATTCCATACATGACACTACTGAGGATAACTTCAAAAATAAATTCAAGAAACATACCAAATATGGTTCATTGTATCTGAAATAATATGGCAAGCACGATACAAATGATGTTTGCATGGTTTTGTTGTCATAAAGTGTCGAAAAATACCCAATTTGGGCAAATTAATGCAAAAATTCCTTCAGGTTCGATATTCTGCGGTGCTTAAAATGTTACAAAGTGCTCGAAGTCCTTTCTCTAGGAAAACATTTAATGCACCAAAAATTGCCCTAATTGTCGAGCTAAAAGGCAATATGCTAAATATAGCCTCACCTTACTCAGAGTTTAAATTGGAGAGAAAAGAGTTACCCACCCCCCTTATTTTCTGGCAGGTCTAAAATTGGTAATTTTTTTACCAGAACTGCCATAATCTCACTATACATTCAAAAGTGAACAGGTAATGGTTGCAAATCATAACAATGTATGTTTTCAGTCATACAGTAGTTGTCAAATAAAGCATAAAACTAGAAAAGAAGATTTGCGTCACAGCAAATCTATCTGGGTGCTTCAAAATCAGAACAATCGTTCAACAAATATCTAAATTTAGTGTATTAGCTTAATTTTTATAAATTAAAATGCTCAGCCTTGGTTCTTGGTTCAAGGGATGTGGCCATGTGCAAAACTTATAAAGTGAAGTTTGAATGAAACTAGTATCTATAGTAGTTTTGAACCTATTCAACATTCTAATTTTGTGTATTTGTCTAATTTGCATGAATCATAAGCCTAGAAGAACTTTGGTTTATTGTTCATTGGATGGGGTTTTGCCACAAACCCATAAATTGAAGTAGGAATGGCACCTCTATGATAGATTTGAAGCTATTAAAGATTTACATTTTGCATATTCACCTAATTTGCATAAATTAAAATCCTACAACTTTGGTTCATGTTTCATTGGATGCAGCTTTGCCACAACCCTACAAATTGAAGTTGGAATGGCATCTCTATGAACAATAGTTTTGGAGATACTTAACTTTTAAATTTTTCAATGCCCCTTATGAGCATAATTTGAAATTCTACAACTATACTGTCCATTATAGTGGAAAGTGTCACAAAGGTATATATGCACATTTAAATTTTGAGTCCATCTGCAATAGTTTGGAAGATATGGCGCCTTTAAAATTTTTGTTGCCTCTAAAATTTGCATAATTTTAAACATCATGACTATTCCAAATGAGATGCACACTTTTGCTGGTTATGTTAGTCACCATGGCAAGCTTGGTGATTTTTTCCAATAGTGTCTGTAAGAAAACTCTGGACCAACTTGGTCAGAAAGAAAGACATTTGCTTTTTATTTCTTTGTTATTTTATCTGAGACGAAAGACAACCTCTCCTATGTGACCATTTTTATCTGGCATTAGAGGTGATCTTATATTGCAGGTACCACTGTACAGTGAAACCTCTCTACAGTGGGCGCCTTCGCGACCAGAGAAAAGTGCCCATACCTGAGAGGGTCAGCCCTTCTGGGCAGTATTGATGAGTATATGTGCATGTACAGTGGACACATATAATAATACAGAGGGATGTATATACGTCCACTGAGATGACACAAATTCGCACACTTTTTCAAAATTCACCAAAATGTGAAAACGGTCACTGAGGACTATAAGTCAGACTTTGATCGATCCAGCAAACTCAGCTCTGAATGTAGTCTATTTTTAACAGAGGGTACACTCTGTCTTGTTCTGCCTAGAATTCCAAAACCTCTGATCCCTTGGGACTGATAAGCCTAGCAGGCTCCTAGCCTCATGCAGGCAAACTCTGACTGGTCAGTCTCAGCCATGGTGCACTTACAGCTCTGTCCAGCATTAGTGTGACCATGGATCAGATATGTTTCTTGCATAAACAGAAAGAGATTCTCTGTATTTTATTGAGAACCTCACTACACAGTGGTTGGGAGTTCCCCCACCCCACGCCACCCCGCCCCTACCTCCCATTTGCCATAAGACCCAAACCTTTCAAATCATAAACCCAGCAGGCATGGCCAGAAGGCTGCCTATGAAGGTGTGATGCTACTCATTCAACCGGCAAAAATGTAAACAAACCAGGTTGCAGTCTGTATCTTCCAAAATAACTTATAAACCCAAACATATCCTATGCCAAATTGTTCCTTCCAATATTCTCAATCATCCGAGAACAAGAAAACCTGGTCATCTTTGGGAAAATTTTAAGATGTAACCGTTTGCTGCAGCCAAAGTACTGACAGCAGTCACGCGGCCTTGCGCGGTGACTCGAAGTACTCACATTGTGGCTATGTGTATTCAGTCACTACGCTGGGTATGGTGAAAACTGACCTGTCAATAAATACCGCACACTGTACCTGTCAGTTTCAGAAAAAAAAAGATGTTACTGTGGTCAGAATTAAGTAAGAGGCAGCCCCCTGTACCTGTAAGGGTCATTTCTAATATGCACTCCATAATCCTTCTACCCGGAAGCTGGCCGATTTACTCACGTAATACCTTAAGGGAACAAGTCATCTCCACAATTATCAAATAAATGGTCTTTGAAGATTGGTAATATTGTTTTGTGTACAAATCATATTAAAAAGCTTGAACTGGGGCCACTATTTTTCCCTAACAGCCATATGTAATGCAATAAACCAGAATGCATATGAGCAAAAACTGAAAAATTGTATGTGCATGTTGCAGGGGTATGCTACCAAAAAATTTTCCCAATGATGCCTATTGTAAATTGTGTTTTTCATGAGGTAAACATTGTGAACTTCCATAAAAAAAATACATGTCATGTTGGTTTATAGACTTTGGAATTGAATACGGTGTCTGTAACTGAAACTCCATACACTCTCAGATACAGAATTTTGCCCATAGTTGAAATCGCCATCCATCTAAACTGAGCTTTCTGTTCTCTTTAACAATAATATCCTACTTTTTGGAGTTTTCGTAGTCATGAGTGCTCAGCTCCATAATGAAATTATGACCCAGGAACCCATGGCATCAGCTAAAATTGTGTGAAACATTAATCACAAAGCAAATGGTTTGCGGACCTCCCTCATTTTGTACAATTGAGTGTTAATTTTGAGCATAAATGTGATTTAAATTATCAAAATGCACTTTTATGTGTTTATTCATTCATAGAATGTAACATTTCAAGTAATTAAATGAAATAATGACCGTACAGACCTGATAATGGGTCTTTCTGCTGCCCAAAGTAGTCACCTGCAGTGCCCCTTAAGGTGTTACGCTACTAATTCAACCCGCAAAAAATGTAAACAAACCAGGTTGCAGTCTTTACCTTCCAAAATAACTTATAAACCCACGTAATGCCATGAGACAGGCTCAAGTATCATGAATGCAAAATGGTTGCCTAGCACCATGGAGGCTTATAACATGCAGTACAACAGAAGCTGTAGTCAAAATGTGGATTGTTGGGAAAGTCATTGAATTTAGCATACATTAAAATTCCCCAACTTTTGATTGCTTGCTATTGGATTTGCCAGCCGTCTCAAACCTATATGTGTAAGTTAGAACTTTCTGTTTATCTCCAATAGTTTAGAAGATATGGAGCTTTTGAAATTTTCATTGCCCCTCATTTGCATTACTTTAATCATCATGACTATTCCAAGTCAGGTGCCTAATTACACTGGTAGTTCAGTCAACATGGCAAGTTTGGTGGTTTTCGAAATAGTACGGTCTGAGAAAAACTCCGGACAAATCTGATCGTAAAGAAGAAAGAAAGAAAGAAAGAAAAAAAGAAAGAAAGAAAGAAAGAATTAATTAATTCTTGGAAAAACAAAATGTCTGGGTAGGCACCCAGACATAATAAATCACATACTGGAACTTACTTTCTCAACTGTGCGACGCTGCGCCCGATACCGCCTGGCTCGTCAAAGCCCAGTGGTGTCGGGCCCAACATGGCACAGTTGAGAAAGTAAGTTCCAGTATGTGATTAATTTTATGGTTTGGTTGCAAATCATATAACACAACCCTGTATCATCAAATACAAACAGACAAAAAGGCAGATATAAACTGTGCCAGTGTTTGGGTAAGCTCCATGTACTATGCTTTCATCTCCTAAGTTATGATAGATCATGGGATATGGATAAATTCACAAATGATGGTGCCATGATGAGTCCTGGGAAAAAAGTTGGTAGTGAATGTGTGTTAGTATATGGCATTCATTGCCAGCATTGGCAACCTATTTGGAGATGGTGGACTATGTGACAAGTTCTTTTTTTTTTTCCAAAAAATTACCAAATACTTGTATGTTGATAATTTCTGTAACACAGAGTCATTTTCCTTATTATCAAACTACATGAAAATTCTGATATAAAGTTTTTAACTGCAAAATTGTGATAGAAAATTTATCAGTGTTTTGGACGAAATAATAGGTTTAATCTTCATTCCATATGCAAACTCAAAATTTCAAAAGAAGGTGACATTAAATTCACTTGGACTGGATTAATAAGTTTGTTCTTGTGTCAAGTTTTAATTCAATCAATGGGGAAGCATTATCAATTGAAGAATACCGTCCCATAGCGACAAAGCAGTGTTTTTTCTTATTTTCAAAAATAAAGGGGTAGGGGTAATACTTTTTGGTGCTTATAAAATTTTGAGAAACTTGGGATAATAATTTCCATGTAACCTCGTAGGCTTATGGCCAAAGTAATTTTTGGTGTATAAAAATGCAATATTGGACAAGAATTGTAAGATTTTTGACATATTTTTGGGAGATAAAAATGTCAAAATCAAAAATATTTTTGCATAATTGTGCAGTTTTCTACATTTTTTCCCATGTTTAAGTTCCTAAATGTCTAGTATCATTATTTTCTTACTTTTTGACATAAGTTTTCTTTAAAATAAGCCTTGTGTCATCAATTTTCAGTATATATTGCTGATTTTGTGCAAAAAAAACCAAGGGAAGTGAATATTTATTGATTTTTAGAGTGATTCTTCATTATAAATGGTGATAAGATACACCTGTCACTAAAATAAATTACCACGACCATCATTTTCTTATGTCTCACAAACCAATCTTCAATA
The DNA here is from genome assembly GCA_964020975.1 of Hermodice carunculata. Lineage (NCBI taxonomy): Eukaryota > Metazoa > Annelida > Polychaeta > Eunicida > Amphinomidae > Hermodice > Hermodice carunculata. The sequence goes on from OZ026621.1 coordinate 15,117,571, forward strand.
CAAAAATGGGTTGTGTCTTGTTCTACCATGGGGAGGGGTACCCGAGTACATCTGGGCTTTGCCCAATACCCTAAAATGGTGGAGCAGGTTTCTCTGGCAAAAATTCCCCATGAAGCCAACAGACAGTCATGCAGCTGTTTACCTTGGTCAATTAGGCACACTTAAAGGTCTCCCCGAATTCATTAAGTGGAATATACCATCTTGGCACAGCCAGGGTCGAGTTTGCTTGCTTGACTAAAGCCGACTGATGGTAACTGTGTCTCTGTAGTCTATCTCTGTTACGCATGCGCGGTTACAATTGCAATTCAATGGATGCTGGCTTGTTGTGGTCACAAACAACATGGCGATTGTGACACGTTTAGCATACCTGCAATTGTGGGGAATATTGGAATATTATGCTTTGCTGATGATCATGACAGTATTCTGTATTTATGTGCTGTGTTTAGTACTTCGTCATTATGTTCCTAAGGTTCATGTTTTTTTTTCGAGAATGTCACCACACAGAGTTTTCAAAAGCAACCGTACCCCTAACCTTAACCCTAGGATTCCTGCATTCAAATTCACCGTGTTCCGTTACAGTGCGCAAGAAACCAGGGAACGTTTCAACGTCAGCCCAATACGCAAATATAATAATTACACTCACAGTTCTCTTGAGGGATTATAGATGCAGCTTTACTCATACTTGTTCGCAGGCGCCATTTTGAATCCGTCCTTTCTAATTTTGACAACCCTCTGGGGCATTAGCAAACTTTGTTTGTCGCGAGAACGTCATTTTGACCAAACTATGTCAGACCAATTTTAGTTCAGTTGCACATTGGTTGGAATTGGTCAAAATTATTTGAGTTGTTTAGCCAGCAAACTCGACCCAGATTGCTATGAATAACACCAGATGAGGCATACATATGGATGACTGCATGTTTAAACTCAGAAGTGAAATTTGCCTGTTCACATTGGTATCGAGAGATAAATGTTGATGTTTTGCGAATTCTTGAATCTCTTCGCGGTCATTTGCGTTGCACTTTATGAATATGGGTAGTGCTTTTTCCTGAACTATCTGAATACACGTATGACATTTTGTACCTGGTAAAGGGGTCACGCATGTGAGCACTATTTTTCATTTGTGACGACATTATTTTGCTTGACAAGCATGTCCGCAGATGTTCTATTCAAACATAAATATGAAAATGTGAAGCATCTGGCTTAGAAGTGCAGTTAAGTCAAAGCTTAAGGGTGCTGATTTGGGGCCGATAATAGATAGGGTGCCACCTACCGAACTAAATAATGCACCGATATGATTTTACACTAATGTAGCCAAAAAGCAATTAGATATGACAATCCTGAGTACAAGCTATCAACCAACGGGACAATTAATTGAACAAAAAAATCATATTTATGATGAAACGGGTAAATTGGTACATACTGCACTACCCATTGTTAGACCGCTACAGAAAAAATCAGTTCATGGTTCTATTATGTTTTAAAAAGGAAAAAGAAGTGCTAAGCATAGGCTTCTCTGCTTGTTGTACAAAAGCATGTCCATATAATGACTTCGTACATGATAGCTGAGACTTATTTGATGGTAGTTATCGTAGAAATAACCTTATCAAAGGTCTTCTAGAAACATGCATCATCACACACATGAGTTGGGGCTGTTTCCTGGCTACAGGTCTCAGCCCTGCTAGGCCATGCATGTTAATTGGCTGTGCCATGAGATGGTAATGGTGTGATGGCTGGTGACCTGCCCATGGTTAAAATGCAATTAGCAGTGTCTGAGACCATGCACGACCAAGAGATTAAGCTACAAAAGCAATTCCCAGCCACCAACAGATGTTTGAAATAAAAAAAAAAGGAAAAAAAAAAAGAAAAGCAAAAAAAGAAAACAAAAACAAAACAAAAAAAAAAACAAAAAAAAAGCAAAAACAAAAAAAAAAAAAAAAAAAAAAAAACAAAACAAAAACAAAATAAAAAAAACCGACTGAAATCTGGATTCTAGCTTAAGCAAATCAACACTATTGCCAGTCAAATTTCACAATTACTACACGACAACTGTATATCTCATCGCGAATTCCAGTTTGTAACACATGAATGTCGTAAATGGTGGTGGGTGGGTGCAAACTGCAATTCAGTCCAAGGAAAAAAAACATATCCTTGACAAAATGGGTCCCAAGCAACACAATGGGTCCATTCTGCAATGAGAAGAAATTAGAAAACTAAAAAGAGGTAATTAAACACAGAATCACTCATATTAAAACTGGCCAGAGATTGACACTGAACAGATACAATGATGTACATGTCCCACCTTAGTGGCCTCAGCATAGTAAATGAATGCTGGTATTGACAAAAATTTAATATCACCTTTAAGAGTAGTAGTAGCGGTGACATGTCTACCTTCCTTATTATAAAACGGCAGCAAGCCAGGTGGTGGCAACACCCCACCTTTTTCTCACATGAATGCTTTGACTAAATGCTATGCATATCTACAGCTTACATGAATACTTCTAATGTACAGTTTTGACAACTGGTAAGGTGTTTCCATCAACTACATGAACGTCTGTGTGAAGGCAAAGCAAAAAAAGATTTTTGCTTATTCCAAGAGCCTAACACAAGTCCAACATGCCTTTTGCATCATGCAACCAACATTGACTCAGCCATGATACAACGCTTTTTTCCAGTTATAAAGATAAGATTTTAGCTTATTTTGATATGGTCAGTTCATCTATAAGCTGCCAGTTTGGAATCCAAGAAATCCAATGCTCGTATGGTCTATCTTTATATGGCTGAAGTATTTGCATTACTTACAAATTGACTTTCTTTTCCGATAAACTAACAGTAAAAATGACAACCATGAATACGTGGGATGTTATTATTTATTCAGCCTTTCCATCCACTTAAAGTGAAGAATACCGTGTGAAAATTAATAAAAACCCACTTAGAATACAGTGAGTACAAACCAGAGTGGACAAGTAGTACCAAAACATTGTAAGATAAGTCAAATAGTGCAGAACTGATGAAACACTTGGTGTGCTGGAAACATAACCACATATAAAGCCACTAAATCTGCTACACATCAACTCAAACAGCTCACATTACACAATGCAGAGTGAAGCTATTAATGTTCTTTTGGGGCTGTGACGGATACCAATATTTGGCTTAGACTTTGGCTCTATAGTACCGACAGCGGGTCAGTGTCAGAGCTTCATGAAAACAAAACATAAGTGATCTTACATTGGTCTCAACTCCTTCACCACAGAAAGCGACTGTAGTTGAATCATCCGCAGGTGCGGGATGTGACTGTACTCGAATTCCAAGATGGCTGCCAAATTGTGCGACATTTGACCTTTAAAATGACCTTCTCACTTCTGACCGTGAAACTGACCTTATTTAAAAGTGCAGGATGTACATTCGATGGAATTAAAGTGGTTTTAAAAAAATTAAATTTGCACTGTTTTTTGTATATGAGGAAAGGCTTTATTACCTGCAGCTCGCCTGTATAAACTGACAGGAGGGTTGGCCAAAGTCCTGTGTTACACAAGCAAAACACGATGTTAACATAATACTGTTTACCTTAAGTAATTGTATTTGTTGTAAATATATATATGATTGATTCAAAGGAACAAAATTAGATCATTTTTAGATGGACTTAATGGCAGCATAAGCTACGTTTCTTGCTTTGTGTGTTTTAGGTTTATAATCACATGATAGATGCCAAATGTTATGATGTTTGACCTTGACTGGCTGACATTGTCATTCATTTTGAAAGGACGGATATAACTGTCATTGCTGGTGACAGTATTGAAAATATAACTTGCACTGGAAAAGAGAAAAACTACTTGACAATGATTTAATGGACAAGTAATAAGAGCAAGCATGCTGTTGCTACCTGATGATTTTAGGTTTGCTGTGGGTAGCCTTAAATTACATGTAAATAAAATGACCCTATTCTTTCAAATCGAAATTTAATTTGAAATCAATAGTGGGACATACAACAGACTTTGTAACGGCCAGAATAATTGGAAATGTCTACTCTGGAAACAATGGGGTGAATGATTTTGTTTGAGGTACTCAGCTGTTTCAGCAATATACCAACCATGGTTCTCACATGACTGCCAGTACTGCCCTTACCTGCCAAGTATTAAAAGTATCAGAAAAACATCGACCACGGGTCAAAATTGCGCGGCTACAATCAATAGTTACATTAATAAGATAAGTACAATGTTGTTTTTTTTTTTTATTTCCTTGTTCTTCACAAACATGGAAAGGAACATTCAAGTACATTGATACCTATTGAAGACACCACTACTGCAGCTAGTCTGCTCCAGGACCAATACTCTAGGTCTGATAAGAGAAATGTTTATGCCAATAAGGGAACCCCAATCGGCCTAAAAGCTTAGTTAAAAAAACACCCAGCAATATAATGCACCTTGTTGTTCTTTTGTCATTGCCAAAAGGCCAGGAACAAGTTACGTTTAAGGGTTCAAGTATAGTTTCATTTAACCTCCATCCCGATAACACATTTTTGACCCTTTACATGATGTCATGAAAAGGTAATTCTATTTCATGCCACGTAATGGCAAATACTTATTAACGAATAAATACGCACTGCTGGTTTATGTGGTACACTTGAGGAAGTGCCATATATTTGTGCAAATCTTATGCTTTACTATTGCATAGAATTGCATGGTGGTTGACGGGACTTTAGATGTGAATCCGCTTCTGTGCAAAGTTTGGTGACTGTACATGTTCAACCATCTTCGAATATTAAAGTACACATATTGCAGGTAACATGCTCCTCATCGCCAGCCCTGTAGGAAACGGCCAAGTGTAACATATAAAGTTAAAAGAGTTGTTGATTCAATCGTCTCCCAAGTATACACTTGTAAATTGTCAGACTCCAGTGTTCTGAATGCTGGTTGTAAATCAACTTGTTCTACTTCAGGTGTTTAGACTGAACTGTATATTTTCCATTTAACCAATAAAGCCAACCATAAGGTTCACATCATATCATTTAGTCTTGAAAACAATCATGTATTTTGAATCAAGGACGATAAATGGTTAAACACACATGGAATATTTTAGTCTTGAAAACAATCATGTATTTTGAATCAAGGAAACGAAATGGTTGCACACACATTAATGGGGGTATAAATGTGAATGAGTGATGATAAATTATATAGAAAATAAACATCGCTAACTTCATTCTGCAATGTTAGATATTGTATTTCAGGACTGAATGACCAGGCAATAGAAGGAGCATTTCAGTGGTCGTGTAGGAAAGTGATAACCTTCTCCCATTGGGCGAATCACAGACTAACTAAAGTGGATAGAGAACAGTCCGAACGCTGGACAACTGAAGAGTTTACTGACTGCGTGGCTATGACAGAGGAAGGCTGGCATCAGATAAGCTGTGTTTCATATTATGAAGCTCTATTTGTGTGTGAGCTTGGTGGTAGACGTGGTAAGAATGCAATACATATACAGAAAATACAAGATTGTACTTACTTAACTTCCAGTGCCAAGTGCAACTAAAGTCGAAGTACTTAAGATGAACTGCTCTGAATTATGTGAGTGTGCTCATGATTCAGTATTCTTTGAAAAAAGACCCTTTGTTCAAGAAACAGCATGTCTACAATTGCATACTATATAATTAACCAGGTTCACCAAGATATTTCAGGGCGCATTTCGGGTGCATTGCGCCCAAAGCGTGCCCAGGAAAGCTGTTGGTTCAGTTGAAAATATAGCAGAAAAAGAGTTACACTTCTTTTTATGGCATACACGAGATGTCTTTTACATATTGTCATGGTAAAAGTAGTTACACCAGGAGCTATCACACATATGTGTAATGATAGTCCAGGGTTCAAGTTGTGATTTTTTTCTCTAGATAATACTGCATAATATTACTATAATATCGTATTGTTCATACACAATTGAGGGAGATTAATGAAATACATGTGCTAGAGTGATTGAATCTGAAGACGTGAAGCTACAAATAAATGGGACTTGTACGGTATTGCAATATAAAAGAACAACGCAGGTAGCCTGTGGGCAATTCACGGCAATCACCGCATGATGGTGTTAATATCTAAATGCAACTCAACTTATCTGTTTCCCTTTTGTCATTTCAAGTTGCTTTTCTCAATTTCCTTATTTTCATGCTGGAGATGATATAACAAACTTTTGACGTAACAGACTCAAAACATCTTTTTAACAGAATTGAAACTTCTTGAGATTAGATATGTTGTGTCTTGGTCAAGAAAAACAGCCAAGCCTAACAAATATTTCGGTACGTGTAAAAATATGTTTCACAATAGTTACAACTTGGAATGGAGTACAGTTGAAAGTAAGTATTATCTTTATTTATAAAGTTGAAGTGTTTGAAGTCAGAGAAATATATCAGATGTTATAATCTCTCCATAACTAAGGTCCCTCCTGCTTGTTTAACATAAAAGATATATAGACACAATTATCCTGTTTTTGAATTACTCAAAATTAAGTTTTTAGCCAATGGATTTGTGTGTGGAGCCAAATTGCTTGGTATGTGATAGCTGACAGCATTTTGCCTAGTTCTTAACATTTTTCTTGTTACCAATTTTTTTATTATGAATCCTGTGTTTTAAATTTCAGAAGCCAGAACTTACTGCATGTTCACTCTTGTTATGTTAAAATTGAGGACACAATCGGGTCAAAATGTCAGTATTTCACAAAGTGATACATGCTACATGGAGTTTTGTGTATGCTTCCAGATTGTTTGCTTACCGCCCAAGGTCTCTCCTATAATGGTCTTATGAATCATACTGCAAGTGGAAAAGCATGTCAAAGGTGGGACAAGAACCATCCTCATGAGCATTCTTTCACTGATAGCTCCTTTCCAAATGACGGTTACAATCGCAGCAAAGCATCCAACTACTGTCGCAATCCAAACATGGAGGTAGCGCCATGGTGCCTCACCACTGAGAAAAAACGACTTATGGGTTTCTGTAACATACCTCTGTGTGCCCCAGGTATTCAACAATTTTACACCTTCTTTTTATATTTGACCCAAAGTAAACTTGGAACGATAGGTATAATTGCAGAGGCATTCACGTATGCCTCAGAGGCTAAATGCAAAACCACGACGTTTTGTGTTTATCATAACCCCTAGATGTCACTTTCACGTGCATGGACATCTTTCTGTCTATCCATTTTTGCCATTACACCTTTCATCATTTTTTGCCATTATACCCTTCAGCGTCATTGTGGAAAAAGTAAAATAAAATAAATAAATAAATAAACAAACAAACAAACAAACAAACAAACAAAGAAACAAACAAGCAAACAACAAACAACAAACAAACAGACAAACAAACAGACAAACAAACAGACAAACAAATAAATGGAGAGCATCATGAGGAAATTTATTGAGCTTGATTATTTCTAGTTTAATACTGACTGTAAACCACCCTATTAATTTATTTATTTAGTTAGTTAGTTAGTTAGTTAGTTAGTTAGTTAGTTAGTTAGTTAGTTAGTTAGTTAGTTAGTTAGTTAGTTAGTTAGTTAGTTAGTTAGTTGGTTACCTAGCTAGCTAGTTAGCTAGCTAGCTAGTTGGTTGGTTGGTTGGTTGGTTGGTTGGTTGGTTAGCGTTTTGATGGTAAAAATGGATTAGATGGCTACACCAGGAAGACTTGTTCACAATGAAGACTACTTCTCCAGGTTTTTGTTCAATCCAATTCCAATCTGGTTATGCTCTGTTCCCCATTCATTTTTTTTTTCCTAAAAGTAACCCTCTCATAGCTGAGAGTCCCGACTCTTCCTTGATATATCTCTCGTTACAGTTGAGAGGTCACACTCTGCCAAGCATTGGAAATGGTCCTCATTATATACACAGCTCGGACTCATTTGCAGTGGAAAGTACCATGGAAAAGTCCTACACAGCAATTTTACCTACCCAGATCCAGTCACAAGTGCTTAGACCCTGTTATTATTACGTTTCATTAAAACAGAACATGACTATGTGATGTTAAAACCTGAAAATATATTCTTACCTTAATATAAGCTGGTGCCCTCTATCAGTTCCTATGTATATAAAATTTCCCTTCCTTTTATTCATAGCAGAAATGACACATTAGGTTGAACAAGTTAATTCACAAACATGATGCAAGAGACTACTTTTTATATGTACAGACTCATCATGATTAATACAATTCTAATCTACAATTGGGATATTATTTAATTACTTCTGAGAGGTATTAATTCTGATTTCATACAACACATTTTCATGAACAACATAACCTCCGATCCATCAATATCATATATAGTTGCTATATCCCATAAGTCCCTCAAACATGATGGACTAATTGCTTCATTATTTTACTGATTTATTATCTCATGACTGGTATCTCGGTTATGTTCTTGCATTATTCTATATAGTATTACTGTATTTACACTTGGGGCTGTCCATTGTTCTTCCAGTATTGTATTAATACTTAGGGGATTTCGGCTGTACTTGCCCTCATCCAAATATATGCTCCAGTTAGAGTCTACAATGGTTATTCTGTGGTTATTGCTTGAGCCAACCAGATATACAATATTAATACCACAATTTCCATAAACAGGGATTTACCATTGGTTTCAATATCTTTATACACCTTGTTCCATCCACAGATTTAACTGTGAGCTCACTTAATTTCTTAATATCAGTCCAATTATATTTCTCTTGTGTGTACTCTTATCCAGTTCCATGTAGGTATGGTTCAGGATTGTAAGCATTTCATTCACTAGGTGTAGCATTATCTTTTTTGAATTTGATTTGCTAAATACAACTTTTCAGATTTCATAAAGTGCTTTATCAGTGGCAACTCCAAATAAGGAACGGGCAATGTTTCCAATGATGTACAATAGTTCTCATTTTCTTCTGTTCACATCCTTTGTACAGGTCTGTTGAATGGAGTTTGATGTGAAGATTTAATTTTTTTTCAATTTGGTCTTCAATCTGTCCATCCATTGAAGTTTCTTTACATACGTCATTTGTTGACCTGTCTTGATCACATTGGCAATGGCAGTGTACTGTTGAGTAAGGGCAAATGCAGGTGGTGGTCCATCGAGAGTGACCAAAATGGCCCACACAGCTTTGTGCACCTTCATATGAAGTTTTCATGCTATCAGCACCCTGTTATGCAAGAATTTAATGCCGTCTGCCACAGGTTCAATGGTGGTAAAAGTTATGATCATGAACGTCACTGTCCCGTAGGGTAGGCATGTTCTTTAGTCAGAAAACATGTTTTCATCTATGATGTCCATAGATCTTCAGCATGATCTACCTGTTGCTTCCAAAATTTTGTGAAATATCTCAATGTGAAATCCTCTGGTTGTTTTGTACTTGGTCCCGGTGTTAGTTATTCTGGCTGGTCTGTAGGTTCCTTCTTCTTGATCTGCTCTGGTTGGTGTTAAGGTTGAAACTGAGCTGTGGGCTGTGGAACTGCAGTGTTTCTTGAGTACCTAACAGGACGTGTTTGTACATCATCCCAGGCCATATTTGGATCTACCAGTTTGATCTTGTTCCTTTTGCCAACTTTGGGTTTTTGAGTCTGCAGTTGACATAACCAGGTTACTTTTCCTCTGACTTTTATGACTTCAATCTTTGGATCCCACCTTGATGTTAATTTTAGTCATTCCTGAGCCTTACAGATAACTGTATAAAAATTTTGCATATCACCAGCATTTGCTTTCAGATTCAATCCTGCTGAATTGAAATGCATTGACTCTGCAAGATAACTTCTAGCACTAGTGAGACACTTTAAAGAAATATGACCCCCATTTTACAAATTTCAAACCCAACAATGACAACAAAGAGATTCCAGAGTTACCAAACCATCAACATTCATCTTCCATACCAATGTGAAGAAACAAATTTATCTCCTAACTTGAAACAGGCAGTTACCCATAAAATGCAAATGGTGGTTTTAAACTGGTCCTCTCAACCTTTAAAATATTGTTTATTAATACAGACTATAGTGTTTCCAGTATGTAAAGGTCTAACCACTCAAAACCCAAATTCTATCACTTTTGCTGAAAAAAGACCTGGTAGGCCTCTCACTATTTTGATTCTCCAGATTAGGAAGTCATCTGAGTTTACAATAAAAGAAAAAAAGTAGGCCTACGTCATTTTTGTCATATTTATGAATCTGGAACATTTCAAATGCACTCTACTTCCATTATAACTACTACAGAGAACCAAGTTCTGCTAACAGGATGACCTACCTTTGGATTTTGGTGTTTCTCATCCTTTTAGTCAATAAAAAAAAACTTAGAGGTCTGTGCTTAGTGTATACTGTGAACTCTGCCCCCAATAAATATGGTTGCAGTTTTGCAACACAGTAAACTACTGCATAGGCGTCTTTTCAATAGTAGCTCATTTCAATTGAGTTCCTGATAACTGATGTGTAACATATTGTATAACTCTTTCTGCTTCTTATTCATCATTGAGTACCAGGATTTCATGCAGAGTAGCACCACAGGCATCCATGTATTACTTATTTGATTTGACCTGTGAGTGTGCCATGACTTCACACAACTGTGATCATTCTTTCAATTTTTGACAACTTTGTTCCTGTTCTTTAACCCTTGTGAAAGGTTTATTTTTCTTTGTTAATTATACCAAAGAACTGAAATTGCAACATAATACGAACTGTTTTGGAATAATAATGAAATATTCCTAAGAATAACCTGACTCCATTTAAAGGTGTAGGACATCCATTTTCACAAAGGCATCCTTTTTTTATCTATGATGCCAGAAAGGCCCGCTTGGCTAATAATATAACCAATAATTTAACTTCTGCTTATGCAAAGAATACTTGGGTGGCTTTACCTTGAGCCCAGCATTTTGCAATTTTTGAAATACCTCTGCCTAATCTCTTGCTTGTGAATCCTTTTTCTTACTATGGACACAATGTCATCTATATACCCAAATACACATTTTCCAATCAATCCTGATAAGACTTTGTCCATGATTCTCTGCAATTGAGCTCAAGTATTAGCTAAACCAAATGGTATTCTAAAGAATTTGTACAATACCTTATGATAAATGAAAGCAGTATTTAGCATTGCTTCATGGAAACAAGAATTTGCTAGTAACCACTCTTTAAACCTCAAGTAGCATAAGTCCCAGCACCACCTACCTGACCAAAGATGTCATGAATCAGTGATGAAGGGTAGCTGTCTTTCTTCGTAATGTCATTGAACTTCCAGTATTCTATACAAAAAAGTGTCAATCCACCCTGTTTTGGCACCAAGGTCACTGGTCAGGCCCATGGACTTTTCCATGACTTTCCATTTGGCTAGAGGAATCATATAAGCTCTCTGCTATACAGAGGAGTTTTCTTGTGTATCTATCACCATAGAATCCATGTTGGTCTTCTTTATTTTTTCACTAAACACATCACTATTTTGCAAGTTTTTATCAATAGCACAAAATCCTGTATACCTATCTGTTTTTACTATAGTTGGTTCTTTTTGTAAATTCTTATTTACAATACTGATACCATAGTTTTCATGTCGTTTTAATGGCCAATACTTCCTAAACCATGGCAAAGTCCACTATGGATAATTTACAATACCCTGTCTTTTTTTTTTTTTTTTTTTTTTCAAAATGATCATAGCCCAATATTATGTCATAATGATTATCTGTTACTACTGCTACTTAAGCAACTGTAACATTACCAATTTTGATCTCAATTTAGTGCAAAATGTTTAACTATTTGCCTGAAACACTGATAATATGTGGACGTGGCTGAAAAAGTTGGGAACATCCAATATATTGACTCAACTTATCAAAAAGTATCTGCTGCAGAAAGGTAATGCTAGTTTCAGTGCCCAGGAGTGCATTATACTTAACTCCTGCTAAGGTTGATGCAATGTCCCACCTATTCCCAGCATGGCCTGCTGCAGCCACTAGTTAAAAGACTTACGAGTAGTTGGTCACTGTGTTGTTCTCTGCTGGTCTGCCTGCTTCTTCCCACAGTAAGCAGTGCTGTGTCTCATCTTGTCATGGTAAAAACATTTCTACTAACTGTTTCATTGTGGCCGGATTATTTGGCATGGCATGTTTGAGCCTGTCTCTGGGTGCATTCCTAGTTTATCCATGCAGACAGTTAATTTCATGTGAACCTTCACACAGTCCTCCAGTACCTCAAGAATTTCTTTCATCCCTTCCCCTAGCACTCTGATTTCCATTTGCTCTTTGTGCTGTTCTTTTCTCTCCAATCTTCTGAACATCTCCATTCCTGCTTCTTGTTGTTCAGTGTATTCCATGGCATCTTCCAGTGTTTTCTGTTCAGAGTCTGCTACTAACCTTTTTGCCAATTCAGTATTATTCAATGCTTTAGTATAAGCATGAATAATGGTCCTTTCTGCATCAATACTTCAGTGTCCTGGATAGGCATGCTTAGCAGCTTCTCTAAATTTTCTGTTGAAATGCCCAAAGTTTCATATTCACTCTGTACAGTCTTATCAGGTTCATTTTAAACTCTTTCATCCCTATTCACTGACAAGAATGCTTTCCTAATATGTGGTCTTAAGCCAGTCCAGTCTGTGACTGTACGGACAGGTTAAAGTGAGAGAAATTATTCAACTTCCTTTTTCAATTATCCTGTAACATTCCTGGTTGCTATATCAATGATGGTACCCAGTAAATCCAGAAGGTAAGGTACACTCATATCAGTTTAATCTATCCATTTTCACACATTAATAGCCACCTGGCCATCGCATTCGCATCCGGTTTTGATAATAGATTTTAATTTTTCTGTCATTTTTTAATAAGTATACTGAGCACCCATACCTTGATTTAGGCACAGCATCATCTTGGTGATGCCCTCCAACAGAAATGTAAGTTGTCTAAATTCATGATGATTATTGTTGTGGAGGATTCAGTTGTCATATTTGATGTAAGGTGGCAATGTTGCAATACCTGTGAAAGACACATTAGTACTGACCCAATTGAGGTTGCGGATGTTGTGGAAAAGCAACTGAAAAACAAAAAAGGATTTGGCCCTGTAGCGTTGGTCCTGGTTTCTAAGACTTCCATTGTTTGAGTGGATGTTGCCGTTGATTATAATACTTGATCTTATTTTTGTGCCTAATAATCCTCTAATATGGACCTATAGCCCCTGAAAATGCCGTTTAAGAAAGGACAGGAAAAGTCTTGTGATAATTATCATTGTATGAGGATCATTCACAGCAATCAAATTGTTCAGACAAACATTACCCATATTTATAGATTTCAACACAATAATGGCAGCAAAGATATTCGAGAGTTCCCAGGACATCTACATTATATCTTCCAGTGACCATGTGAAGACACAAATTCCACCCCTTACTTGAGACAGGCAGTCACACATATTAGGCAACTGGTGGTTCTATGGCTATATGTTATGCAATCAGCTTATGAAGTGGTTTACCACAGATTGGGAACAAGCCAGCACCGTCCCTAAAAGAGGATCAAACTTTGCCGTCTTTTGTTGATTTTTGGAAGCATACAATGGAGTTCCAAGGCCGGCATTGATAAAAACGTTAAAGCAACTAGGTTGTGTCATGGATTATGTTGTTTATTTTAGGTTCCATGTATAAAGTATCAAAAACAGCTTCAGGTGCAACACAAGGCCAATATAACAAACTTTTGTCCTATGATACGGCATATTAGAGAGATGTATGGGAAGCATCTTGTATATTTGCAGAGTCTGATTGAGGCAAAAGACCTAGTTTCAACTTATTCTGTGAATTATTGTCTTACTTGTGTAGCTCTTGACACATTGAACTTTTGGTACATTGAACTTTTGTTACATCGGATTTTTGTTAAATTAAAATTGTATACATTATTATCACAACTGATTGTATTTGACTGGACAAAGGTCAACAAAACTACTACTACTAAGGATGGGCAGGTAGATGTAGGCATGCATATGAGCTGAAAACCCCAACTTCCATTTGTATGGATAGTTCACAATACCCCAAAACGTAACATACACCAATGATACTAGTCATATTACCTTTATTCTGACTGTTATGCTTGCTGATATAGAAACATTGTTGCTCAAAGTTAATGTTAAAGCCGTTTCATGGTCAAAATACCATTTTGTGTATGCAAAACTTGACTAGCGTAGCTAGAATAAGATATATAATACGAGTGTAAAATTGAGCTAAAATTAATCGTCTCTTTACGTAAGAACTATCTGGTGAAAGTTAGGTCAATTTCTGGAGAGCAAAGTTGTCATAAATTCATCAATATCAGCCTTCAATAGAAGCAAACCTATCCTTCAAAAGTGCACAGTTTATGAAATGATGTTGGCAAACTGATAAATTTCCAGGTATCTTTCATTTCCGTAATCAACATATCTTTAACTTTATCTATTACTGTATTGTGTCTCTCTGAAGTTTCTACTTTCTGATATGTACTACATAGACTATGTACTTTGCATGTGAAGCAATTGTCGGTATGTTGAATATATGTGTGGTTGATTTGTCCAAATGTCTCTCTTCCAATCTAATTGTATATATAAAGGATTTATCGAAGTAAGCTTAAAAACAACATGCACCAAATAGACTTTGTGAGCAACAGACCACCATATGTGACGTGAACACAAGATCATGTTAGTTTAATTGATTTCACAGGCAGCAAAAGCGTCTTTCAACTGTAGGATAGGTGGACTGATGGAACAACAGATTGATATTGAAAGATATTTTTGGTGCTTTGTATATGTGCATTCATTCATTTATTCTTCATTCATTCATTCATTCATTCATTCATTCATTCATACATACATACATACATACATACATACATACATATATACACCCATATATACACCCATACATACACACATCATAGAGTCTAATTCCTGTGATTCTTTCTTAAAACAATTGATTTTCTTTCTGCTACATACATGAGGTTTCTAACTTTTAGCGCGTTATTTTACTAGTGCTTACTGTATGTGTCTTCATAGCGTCATGTGTACCTGAGGAGTGTCACCATCAAAAGTATAAAGATAAGGTATACACTAATTCTGGCAGTACAAACACTAGAAAGTAATATCCATAATATACATACTTTAAATTTTAAATTTTGAATTGTACCTGCTGCTTTAATGCCAGTATAATACCTTACCTTTGGAGTAAATATTTTTTTACTTCATTTTCAGAGTACATACCACGTTGGTTTTCCTTCAGAAACAGTTGGTACTATTTAAACAATTCCCAACTGGGGAAAATATCTTGGTCGAAAGCTGAATCACAATGCGCAAACATGGGCGGTCACCTTGCTTCTATTGCGGACACCCAAGAGCACACCTTATTGAATATTCATGCTGGAGCTTTGCCTGTTTTTATAGGTGTGATGAAAATATAATAGTTTGCTTGTAAAAGTAGTTATATATATGACCCAAAGTAGGTGTATCACATACCTGCCATTTGTTTTCTATGACCTGTTTTATTCAATCCTTGACCAAATTGGCATGTTCAGCTGAAGATCCACTTTCCTGCATAATATATTAATTAAGCACGAATGAAATTACACGCACACACACCCACATGCACACGCACACACACACACACACACACACACACACACACACATACATATATATATATATATATATATATATATATATATATATATATATATATATATATATATATATATATATATATATATATATATATATATATATATATATATATATATGCATGTGTGCGTGTGCATGTGTGTGTGCTTGTAGTCAACATCTTACCCCAAAATAAGAAAGCTGCTTCTGCCAAATTTTACCAAAAATGTTTATAATCGAGCCACATAAATTGGAACTTCCCGATTATTCAACCCATGTTAGTTTTTTTTCTTTTCAAACAGGGTTGACCATCTTCACGAAAAATACTAGAATGCGATGGTCTGATGGCAAACCTTATATTTTCTCTGACTGGGCAAACTCCGAGGTTCTGGTAAAGAAGAAAAACTGGGAACCAAATGCACTGCCAGGGAAAAAGTGTGTGCTTATGGACTCTTACGGTTGGCGCAAAATACCCTGTTGGAAACCAAGCAACGCCATATACTTTTGTGAATTTGATATGGACTTAGGTAATTCAACATATTTTGTTTCTATTCCCCCTTATTACCCCTGCATAGCTAAGACTGACAACAGTATCTTTTCAGAAAAAGGTAATGCCTCTAAAGATCTCTCTCAGATTTTCCACTTCCTCTCTACCTATATTCATTGATTTGTTTGTCTTAACCATGTGTCTTGATGGCTGTTTCTTTCTGTGATGGCTTTCACAAACCGTATATATATTTTCATAAATCTTTATTTTACTAGGTGCTATAGTTTCTTAAATGCAAAAAATTAAAACTATGTGTGAACCTAAAGACTCTACAATGAACCCAACCTTTATGTCATTTTTCATGCACGAGTGCAACTTTCATCAGATGCTGACCATTGTAACATCTACCATGTAATAATTGTGAGCAGTCCTGACCGGGAATCTCCAGAAATGAAAACCAATGACAAATAAAACTATATGATTATTTATTCCTTTGGATATTCCACTACTAGATTCTTTCCAGTCAATTCACCCTTGAAAATCATGTCCACATTTTACGGAATACTATTTCCATGTTACGGATGCATTCCATGCACCTCCATCAATGATAGAAGGATAACATATTATCCGCAGAATATGTTCTGCAAACCTAGGAAGTCATGTGGATAGATCAAACTAGTGGATATGGCTAGCCAATTCCAGAACTGTGCATGTGAATATCCAGTATAAATATACGCTATATTACCAATGTCGTGATTCATAACTTCAATATATTGATCATATTATATACATCATATGTAGCTTGGAATATAACCTTAAGTCTATACTTAACATTTGGTAAATAATATGCAAACTCAATATAAGATACGTAACAATTTTTGCAACGTGATTGAACACTGTAATTTACAGGCGAATCAAATATATATGGAAGACATGTCTACACCTATACGCGTTCGACCGTCATGTCTTTTTACTGAGTATTCATTTTCTGAACTTACGAGAAAATACGGGTCCCAAATATTTTATCCTAGAGAAAACACGTCCCACAAAATGTCCAGTGCCATATTAGTCCTGCGTGTGAGCCTTCAATGAATCCATAGACAAATATGCATATCAGCCATTAAACCAGTGTAAACCCCAAAAATATTAAACAAGGACGACAAATCGAGCAAATTTAGAAAGTGGCAAACTCATGCTTATATACATACAAAAAATTAGTGCAGACACCCAACAAGGACATGTCAGTTATGAACACCGGCAAACCTCTGGTAGGGGGTTGCATGAAGTCACCCTGCAGTATGTATTCACGAGTCAGTATACCACCAAAAAAAAAAAAAAATCGCCTATAAATACGGAAAGGGTGCGTAACCCCAACCCTGATCACATGATCACAGGCGGTGTAACACGAATACACGGTACGCAACCCTTACACATAATGTATCTAGATAGCAAGAAAGTGACGCTTTTTACATATACTACACTGATTACCCCAACATCAAAATGAGCTTGTTTTCCCATGTTCAGATTGACATCTTGATATCTTTCAAGCATCAACAATGGAACACCAATAGATTATCAATGAAATAATCTAGAAACAAATCATGAAACGATAGCTTTACTTTAAACCTATATTTTAAAAATCAAATACAGCTACTCCGTATTTGACAATAATGACCCAACAATTGTATGGTAATATGGTAGAGTAACCAGGTTGTAGAGTAGATAAGAGAGGTTTGATTTGATTGTATTAATCTATTCTTTAGCCCGGGTCAAGGGCTCGTCCGCCAGGCCCTGGACGGTAATGGTACATATGAATTCATGAAGAATAAGTGACAATTTATAAAATCATATCAATTTGTAATACAGACAACACCACAATACTATAGTGTTGAGGTCAATTTTATATCAGGATCACGACATTTAAAATACTTACTTCATTTAGCTCAATTAATCGTGTGTATTAATGTTATTATCTAATTACTGAACTACTTAGTTTGTAGAGCATAACTACAAAATGAATCATGGACTTCGTATGTACAATCATACAGGTCAAACGTTTAGGATGCAGTCATTTTTTGGGTGAAAATTTTGTTGGTGTCTAATGTTGTTCTGCTAATAAAAACTAATCTGAGACACAGGTTAGAACCAAAGGTTTGTAACATGGAAATGCTTCTGTGCATTTGATGTGAAAGATTCCTTGTGTAAATGTTCAATGCGTGCATAATACAGACTGTGTTTCACAGGAGCATATCCAAATACAATCATAGTATCTGCAGAGGTCACAGACTGCTTGGCTTTCATGCTAAGATGTGGATCAGGGGAGTGCATCTGGGATTCCTACCAATGTGATAATCGCACAGACTGCTTTGATGGATCTGATGAAAGGAACTGCGTAAATACAGGTATTAATATGAGTACAGTACTTTCCCCCGATCTATATGCTCTTCTTATATTATGATGCAAGGCAAACACTTAACTGAATCATTAATTTGTATTAATGAATTTAATCAGACAAACCATTAGTTAGTTAAGTTTAGTTGCGGGTTGTTTTTCTTTAATTGTTTCATGGCATATTTTGAAACCATGTTACATGTCAAAATATAAATGTACATTGTCCAAATTATTTGAAGCCATAAATTTAATGAGAAGCAACGTCACAGATTTGAGGACGCATAAGCAAAATAAGTTAAGAAGTAAGAAAAGGCATACCCTTTGATATATGATATTTTAGCTGTTATTATTATTAGCTTTATTGTTAACAAAACAATCCTACTATTTTTTACCGAGTTTACAGGCCCAGCTAAGTTTTCTTGTGGAGACGGAAGTTATATTCATATATCTTTATACTGTAACCACAAACCTGACTGTGAAAACAAAGCTGATGAGAATGGCTGTTGTAAGTTGAATAATATGCTCATATTTGTGTTTTGTAGTAACCAGAACATAGATAGCTTCATGATCATTGCAGACCTTTTGTCACGCTGGAACTTCCATACAAACTGCTGTCTTTTACTGCCCCAAGCCTCCAGCAGGAGCACCATTTTTCATAATCACCATCTTCTGGATTTTACCCTTCAAACATTTACTGTCATTTTGATAGCCGTGCTTTTTTATATTAGATACAGAAGAACATTTTAAACATGATCCTGATACTAATATCTTCATGGTATTTTTATCTCTCCTTACTGTTGTTTTTCAGATTAATAATAATAAAATTTAATCCAAAGCACAATACAAATTTTGTGTCTACACTTTCTTCACAATTGTTGAATACTTTATTCTATAATAAATCAAATTCTGTGCAAGTACAATTGTGCCTTTCGTCCATTTATAAAACCAATTGGTGGTTTAAGTGTGTATTCACTGCATTTTATTCATGTAATAAGTACACAAGGACTAGTATATGACTTGAAAAAGTCTCTCTCTTTGTCAAGTGCTTATAATATATATATATATATATATATATATATATATATATATATATATATATATATATATATATATATATATATATATATATATATATATATATATATATGTCTTTTTGCCCAGAACCACTTCCTAGTAGTCAATATCCTATCCGCAGTCCGAACTCTTTACTCTCCATAAGCTAACCTGTCCCTGTCTAACCTATATACATATGGAATTACTATTGTCCATATTGCACACGTTTCTCTGTAAAATTTTGACATAGGCTGTATCAGCCCAAATAAATTAAAGGGTCTTCAGCAGGTAACTACTCAACATGTTTCGGAGCCTTTTACCCGTACATGTCTATCTGAGTAGCGGCTCCTTGTCTAAGCTAAATATTCAGCAAAGACAACCCACATGATAAAGAATAAAGAATAACTATGAACTTGGCAAATTATGAATTAGCTGAATACGTGAAGTTTTGCTTATAAATGCAGAGCTTCATTATGAAAGAAGAATACCTGTCAAACAAACCATAATTACTAAATTTATACAGTACAGGTTCAGATAAGAACAATTTGACTTACCCCTGAACCAATATGTACCCTTTCTAGCTGGACAGCTTGTCCTAGTTAAACCACCCGCCAGTGTATAACTGAAGTGGAAACAAGCTGGGACCTTATATTCAGTCCCAGTGATAGTAAAATAAACAGTGGCAACTAGACCAGCTGTACAAACCAAGGGAAATCCCAACAAGGACTGCAACAATGGACATCCTGCACCAGAAATGTAAAACAAACTCTGTGATGACACCTACCCCTCAAACAGTTTAGCTCTATTTAACTGCCAACCCTGAGTCAATGTATCAACTTAATGTGTCAGGTGTGTGACATTTGAGAAAATAGTGTCAATTTTGAGTAAATGTGCATTTAGGCATGTCAGAAAAGAATGAAAGTCATTAGCATTCATGTCAAAAACATGTTATCAAAACAATTTTCTTAACAGGATTTTGAGTACAATTAGGCAAGCTTGTAACTGTCGTCAGAAGCTGCTTGCTACCTATAGCCCCTGGGGGTTTGACCTAACAGAAAACCAGCTAGCCTAAAATGTCTGAAAGGTGAATATTAAAACAGAATAATGCCAACTAAAGTTAAGTAGCAAAACAGACAAGTCTACAAACTGTAAATTCATGTAGCCACACTTTCTAAAAATCTTTGGATATTAACAGCTAAATTATAGGGCAAGTCAGAAAAGAATGAAAGTCATTTGTATTTAAGTCAAGAGAATGCAATGAAAACATAATATTTCTTAACCAGATATCAAGCACAATTAGACAAGCTTGTTACTGTCGTCAGTAGCTGCTTGGTACCTATAGCCCCTGGGGGTCTGACCTAACAGAAAACCAGCTAGCCTAAAATGCCTGAAATGTGAACATTAAAACAGAATGATGCCAAAAGATAAAGTTAAGTAGCAAAACTGACAAGTCTAAAAACTGTAAATTATTGTAGCCAAACTTTCTAATTATCTTTGGATATTAACAATTATTATATTATATATATATATATATATATATATATATATATATATATATATATATATATATATATATATATATATATATATATATATATATATATATATATATTCTTTTAAAGCATATGAGGCTTGCAGGATTTTGGAGTATCGTTGTGGAGATTCGAAATGTATTCCAGCAGCTAAACGGTGTGATTTTGAAAAGGATTGTCCAGATAATTCCGATGAGGAGTTATGTGGTAAGATAATGCGCATTGCGGTATACGATAAAGGCCTTCCTTGCCTGAACAAACGAAAAGTCCTGCAGAGCCCCAGTTGTTTGTTGCAACGTTTTAACCTTTATTTTAGTAAGCTGAAAAAAGGCTGAATTAGGCTTATACGCAACAACTAACGTCAAAATTAGATCTCGTGAAACTTCTATACTACTACGTGCTCCTTACCTTTGGCAACCCACACCGTACAACAAAGTTGAAACACTGTAAAGCAAAGCATCAAGCATCTTATTTTGCCCAATCCAGTGTCAATTAACCATTGACATATATTGGCTTTGACACAATTTGATTTCGCGGTGATATGAATGCCAGCTCCTAAGTATATCATATTTTAAGTCTGAAAGCTGAGAAAAATATTTGTAAGAAACACAAGTGTTCTTTTTCAGAAACCATTATGAAAAAGAAATTATATCATCACATTTGTATTTTTAGACTCATATGACGTAGCTGTAGCATTCATGTGTTATGAAGGTTTATTTATTCCTCGGACATACATGTGTGACGGAATAGCCAATTGCCCTTCGGAGCCACCAAAGGATGAAAACCTGGAAACATGTATGTATGTTCCTGCAATAAAATAGTAATTTTGATAAAACAAACCAAACAAATTATATTGTTCATTACTGCAGGAATTCAAATACTTTATTTGATCACAATAATACATAGTAATATATTCAATTGAAAAAAATAAATATAATGATCGGGAGACTCACACTAAGGTCATAAGTCGACCGCTATCACGCGAGCCACCTGAAGAAAAAGTATACGCTTATAAACTTAGATGACTAGCTGCAATTGTGATATAAACAAAGGATCTCAAGTAGTAATACTCATAGAAAAACGAAATTAATTTACACATCTTGTACAGGTTGATTTGCGTGATCACCCCTGTTTGTTACAGACATAGCAATGAGGAATGTGACAAATAATATCATATGAATTTATAAAACATTGTTTAGTATACATAGAAAAACTTCTAGGACTATGAGTGTGTACCTTTTCCTTAATTATATCAGGCACTTCATTTAAATATCCTATTAATTCATGCCGTATGCATAATTTTGCAAAACTATGATCGACTCTATACACAAAAAAGTTCTGCTTTCCTCTAGTATCAGGGCTATGTAAATTTGCTACTGGATTTACTGGAATATTGTTAAGATACAATGGGAGTTTGCTATTAATTAGCTTGTAGTAGAATTTAAGTAATAGTTTTTTATATAGATCATCTAATTTCAATAATTTATGATGTTTAAAAATTGGCTCAGTATGTGCATTATATGCACTGTGATTGACAATGCGAACTGCCTTTTTCTGTGATAAGTATAGTCTATCAACATGATGTTCCCATGCTAACAGACCATAATTCAAGCGAGGCAAAATCAGTGAGTTATATAAAGTGAGAAACACATTAGTTGGTAGAAAAGATTTAATCCTATTCATTATACCAGTTATTTGTGAGACTTTGGATGAGACTATTTGGGAATGATTTTTCCAGGTCAAGTGTTTGTCAAGAAAAAGTCCTAAGAAATTAAAGTCATCTACACAGTCTAAGCAAGTATCGTCTATTTTGACACAGTGTATAGTTATTTGTTTAAATGGTTTGTAGAAAAGCATAAATTTGGTCTTTTTTATATTTAATGATAACTTGTTCACTTTTAACCATGTGCACACCTTTTTCTAACTCAGAATTTATGACCGCAGAAATATTGTGATCACATGGAAATTTAAAACAAACTAAGAGTACTAAATAAGGTTGTATCATCTGCATAAATGATGAATTTGAAATTTGATGACGCAGATGGTATGTCATTTACATAAATAATGAATAGTAGAGGGCCAAGTATGGAGTCCTGAGGGACTCCTGTAGTTATGCAATTAAAATTAGACTCAACATCATCAATAATGACATACTGTTTACGCTTAGTTAGGTAGGTTGAGAAGAGATCCAAAGCAGATTCATTTATTCTGTAATAATTAAGTTTGTTTAGGAGAATGTCGTGATCTAGGGTGTCAAATGCCTTTGTCAAGTCCATGAAAATGTGAATGGGTACTTCACCCTTATCCATTTCAAGAAGTAGCCTGTCAATAAGTTCATAAGAAGCAAGCTTAGTTGAGTGACATTCTCTGAACCCATATTGACTATCAAAATATAAATTATTCATTGTAAAGTACTGATGGACTTGATTAAAAATGACACGTTCAACCACTTTAGACACAGAAGGTAGCAATGCAATTGGTCTATAATTGTCAAAGATTGTTGGGTCATCTTTTTTCATAGATTGGAAGGACTTTCGCAATTTTCAAAATATCTGGGAATATTCCAGTTGTAAGCGTTTGATTTATTATCAGCAATAATGCTTTTGAAATTTCGTTTTTGATAAGTTTCAAAAGATTGGAAGACAGTTTATCATAACCATAACTATTTTTTGCCTTCAAAGAATCAATAATATTTATCACTGTTTCTTCAGTTATGAGCTTAAATTGAAATTTATTATGGGTAGGATTTTTCAGGTAGTCTCTGAAAGACTTGTTTCTAGGCGCAGGTATTGTTAATGCGAGTTTGGGTCCTATACCTGTAAAATAGTCATTAAAACTGTTTAATATTTTAGTTTTTTTCACTTATAACATTTCCATTTATACTGAAAGAATCAGGGAACCCTCTTTCCTTTTTTTAATCTGTTTAGTATATTGATAATTGTCATCCATGTATTTTTAATATCATGTTTATATTTATGAAAACATTGTTTGAAATAATCTCGTTTGGCAATGTAAATTGTACGCTTCAGGATATTATTATACGTGTGTACATTTAGATTCATTATCTCATATTCGGTGCTTCCAGGATTCAGTTTCTTTGTTGCTTTATACAAATCATCTCTTTTCTTAATTGACTTTATAATGGCTTGGGTTATCCACGAGGATTTTTTATGTCTGTGTTTCTTGTACTTAACTGTTTTAATTGGTAAGTGTTTATCCAAAGCTGTGTAGATTCCAGAATGCATTATTTTGTACGATTCATTGGGATCATAGTGTAGGTCTTTGTTTAGTTGGTCATAAATATTTGCATCTGTTATTTCTTGTTTAAAATTATTCAGGGAATTTGTTTGTCTGGGACGGATTTTGATAAATTTTGGTACTGTGTCATATTTAGGAAGAAGAATATCTCAGCATGTGAAGTATGGAAGATGATCAGAAATACGTGATGTTGATATCCCAGAATTTGACAGATTTTGTCTTGAATCTGATATCTTAAATAAAAAATTATCAATGATAGTGCCTCGTCTCTGGGAGAGTCTTGTAGGTAATGTTATTTGTGGATAGAAGCCAAGAGATGTTGCCGAGTCAAAAAATTTAGCAAAGATTGTTTTATCGTGCATTTTCAGTAAATCAATATTATAATCACCAGCTATCAGAACTTCATATTTGGATCAATGGATCTTATGTAACACAGAAGAGAATTCATTGATAAACAATTCATAGTCTTCAAGCAAATCCCTAGGTGGTCTATATAAATTTCCCAAGATAACCTTTTTTCTCAAGGAAGAAACAGCGATTTCAATGAATTGTCCTTCCCACGTATTAGAATTCTCAAAAAGATCAACATTTTTTTAATCATATTCATTTCTTAAATAAATTGCAACTCCCCCATGAGTGGTACACGATTTGCTTCTACAGATAAGATTATAGTTATCTATTTGAAAAAGTGATAAGTCAGTATCATCATGGAACCATGTTTCTTGTAAACAGATTGCGCTTGGAGAACATTTATGCAGGTCTAGATTATATACGAGTATTCTAATTTCATCCATTTTTGCATTTAAAGATTGACAATTCAGACTGATTACTGTGAATTGATTCTGTTTGTCTTTAAGAAATGTAATAAATTGGTCAATATTAAAGTATGGTGACTGTTTAATTAAGACTGCTTCTGCTAAATGGGGATCAGCGTCGAAATCTGTTTCAAGAACATTTAAAAGAGAGTTTCTATCAGTACCACCATAGCTTTCTAGTATTTCATCATACATTGGAAAGTGTAAGATTGGTGCTTCTTACAGATAGGACATTTTCATTGATTCCTCTATAACACACATCACGTGCATAAAGTATGTGTCTGTCAAATAATGTAAGTCATATAAAAGGGAAATGAATTCCTGAGAGTTGGAAAAAAACTGTTACATATGTAGACTTTGTTGCCAGAGAGATCCAGATTAGGCGGTACTCCCGATTCATCTGCAACAGTATGGGTAGTCACACAAGTGACCACAAAAACAAAAATTAACAAGACAGCGATGATTTCAAACCACATGTTAGGATGGGTTTTCAGAGAAAGAAAAAGTATGTCAGTTGTATCTAGATACATCATTCGAACTTAGGTGCTGGGTAGATTTCTTATCTACAGCATGTTAATAAACAAAAATAAATTTGAAGCAAGTCAAGGAGTCATAATGCTACACAGCTAGACTTATGTACTGGGTAAACTCCATATCAACAGCATATTCATGAATACATTTAAATTCAAAATAGGACAAGGAGTCACAATACTACGCAGTCAGACTTATGTACATGTACTGGGCAGATTTCTTATATCTACAACATGTTCATGAATATGTGAAAGTAAATTTTACTGCCGATCAAAAGGCCCCGGCATAAGTCAGCGGGTAAAGTACTCAACTTGCCACAGCTATTGCCCAAGTTCTGCTTCATTGATTTTCTTCACACAAAGAGACGCTTAAATATTTAAGATTTCAGAACCAAAACGTATCAGTAATTCGTTCTGAACGCGTTTGTGCGAAAGATAATGGCATACAGATATGAAGAAGTCGACCTTTATTGGCACCATCATAACGCTGGCCAACCTACGCCTTTGCTAACATCTCATTCTAGAACAGAAAAACTATACCAGCATCGCCAAACTGATTATGAAGTTGAATATAGGGCGATTGATTTGTTTCAAGAATGAATGCTTTTATCATATAGTTTTCCGGATGTATCTTAAAATTACGGAGCATACCGACTTCACTCCCATACCTCAATTTTACTTTTGTTTGCGAGCAGTTTTCACTGTGAGTGTGAAGCGGTATAGTTTGGGGTGCGTTCTTGTGACTCTTGTGGTTACCTTCCTGTTTATGGTCATCATTTTCATTAAGAATGTTCTGAAGACATTTGACTTTAAATTACACCCACCTAACTGCGTTATGCTACACTAAATTTAGTTTGAGCTTGAATACAATGAAAGTTCAATAACGAAATGATCTAACACTTGGTATATATCTCTTGTGGAATACCTGATGCCATTCTCATGAATTTGCTATTAGATATTGACCTCACATTTAGCAACCACAATTACTTTTTTTGATTAGTTTTGTTATATTAATTGAGCATTTATTGTGTATTTCATCCATGTATTTTAGGCACGTACATCAGATTAGCCGGATATCAGTGCAAAGCAGCACGATATACTATAAATACTTCAATGGTCTGTCTCTATGACATTGATTCGCTAGGGGCCTACAGAGGATGTCGAGATGGATCACACCTGGAGAATTGCGGTAAGAATATATCATGGTGATCATGTTGTTGTTTCGTATTGTACCTTAGGTGAGTATGGATGCGAATCATGTTGATCTGTACATGAATTTGTCTTATAGAATCTAATGATTTACGCCCTATCTCTTCCCCGTTATAAAGCGTTTAGAGACTATGAAAGGACCTACTTGACAACTGGGCACAATGGAGAGAAATATAAGCCCATTTAATAGTACACGTTTCTGGACATTAATAATTCAAAATCAAAAGTGTGACGTAAACAGTTTTTTGTTGCTGAATTTTTGTGTTCTTTCCGTCCGATTCTTCATTCAATGCAGCTCCAAAGAATACGCAATGCACACCGACTTTTTGATTCAAATAATTGTTTTTTTTTTCTAAGTAGCAAAGTTCACATTGCTTTACTTGCTTCACCTGCGAAGATTCAAGGTGGTTTTATATGTGTAAGTATAATATCTACCAACACATGAAAATTCACACTCATATCTGTGCTTTGATATGTGTAATGCTGTTTCCGAAGTTTAGCAGGCAGCTGGTGACGCTTGAGGCTGCCTGGTCATACAATACGTACATATATATATATGTGTATATATATATATATATATATATATATATATATATATATATATATATATATATATATATATATATATATATATACATATATATATAAATGTATACTCTAATGTTAACAACAAATGTACCTTTATTTTGTCAAACACATGAGGATGTTTGACAAAAGAAAGAAATGACTATGACAAAATAAATTGCAATCTCTATAAAAAGAAAGCACATTTATAATTAACAATAGAAAGTATATATATATATATATATATATATATATATATATATATATATATATATATATATATATATATATATATATATATATATATATATATATATATATATATATATATATATATATATATACGTAAAGGTGTTTAAGAAAAGATGAAATTATTAAGCAAGATGTGTATATAAATGGATATAAGCATTAATGACGGAACTCATATGTATGGTATGCTTACCGCAATATTATTGAAAATGAAGTTACTATAAACAATGAAGGAATCCAATAATTTCAAATGGCCAATTACATTAAAATCAATATATTCACGATAGGAAACTATGTATATCAGTGAATTTGTTTCTTTTTTACAATATGCCTGCACTTACGTATGTTTATGCACATGTACATTATTCAACACATGGAAACATATTTTATTATTTCTCTCTCTGTTTCTCTCTTTCTCTCCTTTTTTTTTTTTTTTTTTTTTTTTTGATATACACACATAAATTATCAGCCAGCTTCGTATGTCCAAAGTCATATGTCAAGTGTCCAAACAGTTACTGCATACCACTGAATAAGGTCTGCGATGGAACATGGGATTGCCCAGGGGGGCAGGATGAATCTGGATGTGGTGAGTACACATGGTTGCCACATGCTGTTACCAAGATTAAGTTAAGCACAATACCATATTTATTAAGATGTGATTTACATGTGTAAAAATGTGAATCTCATGGTTCCTTTCATGGGCACTAATATGCTTGACACAAATTTGAATCTATACTAGGTAGATAAACTATACCTTGCTTACCTTATTCCTTTCTATGAGGTTTAATAGATTCATTTGTCACTCTCTTATGTGGCGGTTATCCATTTAAACTAGCAAAAGAAAATTAGCTAACAATATTTCGTTTGCTTTACGGAGCCATTTGAAGAAAATGCAACACTCTAATTACAGCGTTCCTTGCCATATTGATGCACTGTATTTGCAGATAACTACAAATGCGAGGGCTTGTACAGATGTAAAGGAATGACGAACTGCATTAGTTTGGAGCAGGTGTGTGACGGTGGTATAGATTGCCAGCAGGGAGATGACGAGGAGCTCTGTAATATCACATGCCCAAACCAATGTTTTTGTGGACGAGCTGATATCAACTGTAGTCACGCGATTTTACTCAATGTATCGGCATTACTATTAAGCTTAGGTACGGATGCCAGAAGAATAATATCCACTCACAACAATATCACAGAATTGATTCATATCTGGAAATATCCCTATCTATTTCTCTTGAACTTGTCACATAATAATATTAAAAAAGTACTTCCTGGAATATTCACAAAAACTCCGAATTTGCGTAAACTGGACCTTAGTTACAATTCCCTTCTGAAATTAGAGGCGGATACGTTTTTAGGCCTAGGTTGCCTTGATGCTCTGAACATTACGGGCAACCCATTCTTACTGGTGGTCGAGAAAGGTGCTTTCAATGGAGTTAAGTCATTGCATACTTTAGAGCTTATTCACCATTCATTAACAGTATTAAGAAATAATCAATTTGGGGGCTTATTAGCCCTAAAGAAACTGTATTTAAAATGGAACAAAATACATACTATAGAGGCTGCAGTCTTCAATGATATATTACAATTGGAGGAGCTGGACATATCAGGCAACGATATCAATCACTTTGACAAATTAATGTTCTCTAAGCTTACAAACTTGAAAACATTAATTAGTTCAGATTATAAGTTTTGTTGCATAACACTTCCGTCAGTGCTGAAATGCCTCCCTAAAGCTGATGTCTTCTCAAGCTGTTCGGATCTGATGGCTAATGAAACATTGCGATATTTGCTGTGGATCATGGGGATTTTGTCACTTGTTGGAAATATCCTCGTGATTTTATTCCGAATCAGATCTAGAGAACAGAATAATGTTCATTCTTTCTTGATTTCTAACTTAGGTGTGGCAGACATGCTAATGAGTTTCTATCTTCTCGCTATAGCTGGTGCTGATCTAGCATACAGAGGATCGTATATAGAAGTAGACAAAATGTGGCGCTCTTCCCCAATTTGTAGTTTGGCTGGAATAACAGCATCAACCTCAGCTCTTGGATCTCTTCTGATGCTTCTTACTGTTACACTGAATATATTTCATGTCATAGTATTTCCTTTCGGTAGATTCAGATTAAGGAGAACAGGAGCTGTCATAATGGTAATAGTAGTGTGGCCACTGGCTCTCTTAATCGCTACATATCCTGTCATGGATTATACTTACTTTTTGGGGAAATACTATGGACGTTCCACGGTTTGCCTACCACTTCATATTACCTCAGAAACATACACAGGTTGGCAATACTCCTTTTTCTCTTTATCAATAATTCCAACATTTGCCAATGTAGTACTGGTGATATCTTATACATTGATGTACTTGACTATTACAAGTTCCAGTGCATCTGCAGGCAAAAAGAAAACGCAAAATATCCGTGTATTTCGACAAATGGTATTAATCATTGTGACAGACTTGTGCTGCTGGATGCCAGTCTGTATTCTAGGTAAGTGCAAATTAAAGGAATGATTTAAGGTACTTGGGAAATGCTTTAAGTCAACTCTATTGAGAAAAAAATATATATTATCTTATAAAAGCTGATATCAGTATTTGTTTATAAAAATAAAGGTTGCTAATTCTTCAACGGAAAATAATAAACGGAAAAATATGGTAGTTGTTTTCCTTCTAGACAGAACACATATAGTATTTGGGCCAAGTTACATAAACATCAGCCTGTCATTATACATTGATATCATTAGAATGGTTACAACAAGTCTTTTTTCTTATTGTTCTTCAAGTGAGGCGTGTCATAGACATGCACAAACATAAATGATCATATCATATTATTACTCAAAGCCAAAGCTTATAAACTTCATCATTTCATCATATGAAGCCTTCACTGTACTCATGTAAGGTCTATTTGCTAATGATGGTATGAAGGCATGAAAACAGACTGGCTTCGATATGGTAATTCTACAACAGTAAATATACTTGGCTTTTTTGTGTCCTAGACATTTTTGAGTATCATCATCACTGCTAACTTGTCGTGGCGTTAAATTGATCAAATCGGCGTTTCAAGTCGTCACCGGGGGATACTGGCATTAGCCAGCGTTTGCCAGTGTCACGTGCGCTGGTTAACGGTGACCAACGCAGTCAAATTCACCAAATTGGGCATCAGCGTTTGCCTGCTTTACCCCAAGTTTGCGACCGTTTGGAGACTTTTAATGCTGGTTAATGCTCCATACTCTCTTTACTCATAAACTAATTGGAGTACATGCAATATGTGAATTCAGCGGCAATGAAAAGGTCTTTTTACGAAACTGCCATATACTTGCAATGTAACGAAATCTTGACCATACAATCTGTTCTAAGAGACTGCCCATATTCACGCTGAAAGTGGTCACAAAATTTTAATATTGTTTTCACCTTTAGAATGGGATAAGTATTAGCATTTACTTTTTCCTCTGTGACCAGATTAAAGACCAAATTTTATTTATTAATAATTTGTAGATAGATGATAAAAATGGTGTGGAACAATTTACTTGAGAGGCCAGATTGACGTCAATGTTTATAAAATAATTAATCAAATTATATGAGATCTTGCATTTATCAATCTGAATCTCATCAATTTTTATTAAAGACCCAGGAAATTTATTCTTTATTCTATGTCTGTTCAGGACATTATTATAGTAATCAAGGTTATCTTAGTATCATTTTTAACGTGTACAAGCAAGACTTAAAATAATGATTTTCTCAGCAACATTGACATTGTTTTTTAATATTTCATTATAAGTTTCAAAATTTATTGACCGCAACTCGTATTCTTCATTATCATGGGCCTCTTTATGAAATATTTATTTGAACAATCATTAGTTGCAATGGATCGAATAATTCCTTGCATAATCCCAAGCGTATTTTTATGTTTATATTTCTGGTATTATACCTGTTCAAGGGGACTATGATTTTCTATGAGCCGTTTTGAGGTTAGTTTCCAAAAAATCATATTAAATGTAATGATCAGTATTCAACTCATGCTTTTAAATGATTTATTATCTGTGCTTCATTTATTTCTGATGTAATATTATTAATTGCATCGTGATTGTGATCATATGCATTACGATATTTAGGTAGAATACCATTTTTAATTTGATGTCCGCAAAAATAAAGCAAACGATCAGAAATCCCAAAGGTCAAATTTCCAGAATATATTACTTTTATATTACAGTCCACTAATATCATGAGAATGTTATCATTGATAGTTCTGCGTTGTTTCGAGGGTCATGTTGGTATTGTAATTTGGGGAAAATGACTCAAAGACGTCAGGGTACCAAACAATTATACAAATAAAAGTCCACCGGGAACTTTTGGAAAATCAATATTATAACCAGCAGCCATTATTATTTCATGATTTGTTGTCAATTAGTTTTGTAACACAATAGAGAACTCATCAACAAGAAATTCGTAGTTTTGATTAAGATCACTGTTAAATGTTTCTAAGGAATATTTTTTTTAACAGCTTCGGTTTGTAACTCAATAAACACTAATTTGTGAGTCTCAGATTATTCATAAGTATCTATTAACTCATAATAAGAACCATTTAAAATATAAATGGGTCAAAGCTAACGCTGGCTGACGCAATGTAATGTTAGGAAACGACTTCGAACGCTAGGATGATCAATTTAACGCCAAAACCGGTAACCCGTCATTTATGTACCACTCCTGGAAAAATAATTCTCACCAATTAACGACAGGGATGAAACTTCGGACTTCCTTATGGCAAGGGCTTGAGTATTATAGTTTCTGTGTTCTCTCATATCACCACTATCGATACAAAGGTGTGAGAAAAATTGAGCAGAGAGATGTAACATGAGAATTCAGCGGTGGAAGGCCTTAAATCTTAAAGGGGCAATTCTCGTTGCGGCTGCAACGAGTCCGTTATAGGAGTGTCCAGCTCAGTCAGTGAACCCCATACTATCACATCTCCATAGTGACCGCTAGCTATACTTAGGTAAGCATGCCTGGAGGTCCAAGTGGACACCACTGTATGCTGTCGCTGGACGCTGGGCCAACTTGCTTCTTGGTTAAACATGTTCATGAATAAACACAGAGCACAGGGTCATGCGTGCATTTGAAACTGAAGTTCTTACCACATTATAAATCTGCTCTGTTTTCAATCTTATCACTGTTTCAAACTTTTGGAAGACACGTCTCCTGATTGTGTAATCCTTGATGGAATATATTACTCTTTACAAGATATTTCTAAGTAAAAAGGATTCACCCTACTTTTCTCAACATGTTCAATTGTATTTACATATCCTCTGCATCCACTGTTTCCAAATATCCTCCCTAAAATTATATGCTTTTTTGCTCAACACTTTCACTGATGCATGTCGCCTAGGCCTTGCAATAACCTCATCCTGCCTCTCCGAGGTGGTCTGCCTATCCACATGCTCAGTCCAGTCTAAAATGGCCACATTGGGCCGGAGCTTGTAATCAGTAATTCCAAATACAATTCGCTTGTCATGGTACTACAGAAGCGCGTTAGTAAATGATTCTACATAATGTGTGTCGATGCAGCAGTTGTAACTTTCTATATCCTTATACACAGGCAACTTGTGAAGAATTTGTGCTGCTCCAGGATCTGTGATCGATGTTTTTGACGGCGCATAATAAGGGGCATCTCTGTGCCATCGGGATTCCGGACTACAATTTTCATGCTGACCCTTGTAGTGGTTTGCAATGTTGTCTTTTGATGCTTTCAACTTTATTGCGTCACCATTGTAGTTTTCTCATACTCCAGTATACGTGTGTACGGATGGATGGCCCCTTATCACTTAGTTCTGAATGGCGCAGCTTGCCTTCCTGCACCAAAGATCCAGTAGTGATTTTGCCTACATCTTTTCTTATTTTTTGGTTACATGTCATGGGTCTTTTGCATTTTCAGTGGGCTGTCTTTCTTCCCTAACAAATTTTGTAACTGTCAAATTGTTACCATGAGAATGTGTAAGTATGGGCACATCCATCGATCCCAGCACAATTGGGGTGATCAAGCTCCTAAGCAGCTATTTCTTGCAGCAATGCACATTTTCATAGATTCATTGGACATGTCCTGCACTGTTTTATAATAGCCAGTCTTTTGATCTGACACCAGGCTGTCCATGTAACTGCTGCCCATCACGCCAATATCAGCAGCTTCACAAAACCCGTTGTACTGATTTGGGATGATTCCTGATGATAGATATCTATGTGTTTGTCTTGAATTCACCAAAAACTTTCCACCTTTTACATGAGGAGAAAAAGTCCAACTATACTTGTGTCCTGCTTTGCAATTCAAATCTGCCCGAAGTACATGTCTTATCCTAATTTCCTTTTCTATGGTAGCTGTATGGTCACACACCTGAGACTGATATTGTTGTTGATTCACTAAACTGTGTAGCGATGAAACAGCTCCAACAAACAACTTTTCATCCATACATTTTGCTTTATCAGCAAGCTAGAATTCTGAAGAGGGTTTTCTATTTTGCTCACTGATTTTCTTTTGTGCTTTTGCCTCAGGTTTATCATTATTTGAAATATAAAAATCAAGCACACGTTAAAGCATGGTAAATGTTGCCAAGGTTGTTGGCTGTCTTTCTCCAAGAATGTATTTAGCTGCTTTCACTTTTTCAAAAAGCTTTTCCTGATCTTCATCGTTACAGAAAGAAAATTCCAGGTTTTCTTTCCCACGTATTTGTCTGCTTTTTTTTTCCATTTCTCAAATCAGGCAGTGCCGAAAGACGTCGCTTCAATTTCAGCCATGTTCATTAAAATAATCCCACAATATATGTATGAACTTCTAAATGAATTTTCTATTGACCTACAAACTCTATGGAGCTTTACAACTGTGTGTCTGGTGATTCAGTATACACTAGAATGAATGAATTGGAGATACCCTGGCAACTTTTATCAATCAAAAATTAAGGCTAGAGATATTTCAGTTTCAGTTTCATGGACATTTCACAGAACAGCTTAGGGTGGAAAGAGGGAATAGAATCAAATATAAGAGTTAAAGTGGTTGGGACTTTTAGGCTCATCATTGAAATATGTTTTTTTTAACTGTTGTTGGAAGATAAAGTTCATTAATGTTATAACGGTTGTATATCCAAAATGTAAAAACTAGAAAGTGTACCTTTGACTTTAAGTAGACAAACTACGTATATACAGCACGAACCAAATTTTATAACTTTGTTCTTCGTATGATACTTTACCACCATATGGTGCAAATTTCGTAACTTTGTATCCAATGCACATGCCGTGAGTATTGTACATCCAGGTGTACAGATCATGCTCTACAGTACTTGCTCAAATAGCTTAAAATGACAAAATTACTTTTCCAACATTTGTACTATATACTTAGCCACTAAAACAGGTTTGCCATCAAAATATTTAGAAATTAATTTCTTAATTTGTGCTCACCGTATCGATTTTGCAGATTTTAAGAATAGCTAGTAATAAGTATTAAGTCAGGCTTACTGATGCTTGAGCAAGCAGCACTTTGTCTCATTTAGAATCGGTATATACATGTATTATATGGTATCAAAATTTCCATTGTAAAATTTTAGTTTGTATTTTAATATCTCCGGATTTCAGTTTTAATCATATTGCGTTTTATTCAGACCTCTTTTCCCATAGGTTTCTAAGTAGTAAACTTTAAAAGAACTTTGAATAAACGATTGAAGATTGTTAAGAATTTTATGATATTCAATACCAGTATGCTACTAGACATTTTCATTGTTTTAAAGAAAATCTTCTCCAGAAGTGTTTGGAGGATAAAAGCAAGAGCTAATTTTTGTTCGTCGCGTGTTTTTTTTTCCTGTTTATTTTGGAAAAAATGAGGGTTAAGTGGTTCCTGAAACAAATGATAAAATGACTCTGGCCTAGGTACGATCCATACAGGCGAATTCGAAGTGGTTTTGTCATGCACATCTGCACAAATGAACCTCACGCTTTGGAAAAAAATGGACAAAGGACATTCTAAAGTAACGCTATTAACTTTTAGTGATTGGCAAAGTGATTTTACGAAAAAATACTAAACCATCACTTCAGCAATTTTGATTACAAGTCAAAT
Source organism: Hermodice carunculata (assembly GCA_964020975.1). Lineage (NCBI taxonomy): Eukaryota > Metazoa > Annelida > Polychaeta > Eunicida > Amphinomidae > Hermodice > Hermodice carunculata. Next base: position 15,153,327 of record OZ026621.1, read on the forward strand.
CTCGATCCAGATTGAAAAGGGCAGTTATGCCACAAGCAAATATTGTATCAGGTGAAAGATGTATGGGTCAGATGATGTTTTTCTTCTCTACCAGGCTCCTGTAGCCAATCAAATTTTATGAGCGATGTTTTCATCGCAAATTATCATGCTGTCGCTTGTGTGTGTGTGTGTGTGTGTGTGTGTGTGTGTGTGTGTGTGTGTGTGTGTGTGTGTGTGCTGATTTTGACAGTGCAAGCAACAAGGTACAATGACTATGATAGTCTGTCTGGCAAAATTTGATGGTTGTTTTAGTGGATTTTAATTAAATATAATGTTCCGCATTCTTACGTTTTTAAATACGGAGGATCACAAAATATTTTACGTTATGACTTTCACATTGCACAGAGATGGAAGCGGGTATTGAATATATATTGCATCGTTTTATCTATCGATATGCAGGTTTTGCTTCCCTTGGTGGAAATATTTATCTTCCTGGAGAAATCTATGCCTGGTTTGTGGTATTCATTGTTCCTATCAACTCCGTCTTGAACCCCTTCGTCTACACAATATCACCATTTCTTCAAAAGGAAAGGTACAAGCATTACTTAATTAGTCTTATATTAACGCTTTAATTTGTTGCTTTTAAAAGTCAACGAAGTTTGAATTCGTGGTAAAAACAAAAAGGCACAGAACTGTATTTGACACTGTTTAATAGGCATATGTGGGGACGTTCTGATGGTATTCGCAAGCATCATGCTTTATATCTATATGGAATGTAATAGAAACATAAGTTATTGTGTATTTGACATTCTACAGTGCTTAACTATTTTGGAAAACTGAAAAATAAATATGTCAATATTAAAATATGATGTTCATATCATGTTGCTTGCAGAACACTTATTTTCGTACTACATCAAAGACCAGCTTCAGACAGGACAGATACCAAAAAGCTGTGTACAATTCCCATTAAAAGTTATAACCGTGTTCCTCTTGTTACAAGTGTATGCTATTAAAGACAAATATAGCAGCTGATTTATGTTATGCACTACCAACTGAAGCCCTACTGAACCTCATCTATAATCCCCCACTTTGATTATGCTGAAACCCCACATTTTTGGTAAGATTGCATGCTGAAATAGTGTACAAGTTTCATATTGAGTAGGTTTTAGTAAAATGGATAACGGATTAGAAAACATGTATGGTTTATTAATGTGTGTTTGCACATGCTATTGAATCTAATATCGAGAATCATTTTTTGTGATCGATTTTCTCTTCTTCCCGGTATTGTATCTGGCACTCTTTTTAAATGCATTTGTCAGTTATACGTAGCCTATACCAGATATCAATATTTTGACTATTTATCAACCAAAAAAAGGTATCACGGGGGATAAAAGGGGTCTTTTGTATTCAGGTCCGAAATAAGACAGGGCATATCCTGCTTAATCTATTACAAACGGAAAAACAAAAACAAAAACAAAAACAAAAAAACAAAAAAACAAAAACAAAACTAAAAACAAAAACAAAACAAAACCAAACAAACAAAACAAAGCAAAACAAAACAAAACAAAACAAAACAAAACAAACAAAAATAATAATACATACAGTGTGATATTAAATCACAGTCATTATTGCCTGTAAAGTTTATATGTCGTTTATGTCTGTATAACTGTATGTAATTATGTAGTTAAAGGAAACGCTTGATCCAAACGTGATTGGTGGAACTAGTGCATATCCATTATATTGACAAATCTCAAATGAGTGAATCTAATAGCTGTCTATTGAGATTGTACTGAATTGGTATACCGAGTATCGCATAGTATTTTTTTTGTCTATGCGCATGTGCCAGTTGCCAAGCGATGAATTGCCCGGGGTCACGCCAAATGCGGCTCAATATAGGTCAGGGAAATCATTACCGTGACAGCGAACTGTGCACTGTCCCGCGACAGGAAACCCTGCTGACGGAAATTTATGAAAAGTTACACCCTCCATCCATGGGTATTTCTCATATTTCCCATGTTTTACCGAATCTGAAGTACAACCAGGCACCTTACAGTTATGTACTGGCATATTGATATCACTCTCCACGCATAACTCACAGAAATAAACAAGTTCAAACTTCCACTGTCATTTCGCCATGTTAACCCTGTGAGGACAATATGGCGCTTTAGAAAAGTGACCCCACTAGACTGTTCTCGCTTCCGCGAAGCTGCGATAATAGGACAGTTAGCACCGCACAGCGGCAAAAAAAGGACCATCTCAATGAGCAGCTATTACTACAGGTACCTGTTCAAGTCATACCATTGTGGCCGATGGATTTATGAAACACATCCGTGACCTGTGCGAATGTACATTTCTAAGCGAAACATCTGAGTAATCTATATTAAATTATAAACTGGCTCTCGGACGCCATACATATATTATTTACCACGCTCATCAAAGTTAAAGATGAAGAAAACACTATCTGCCAAAAGTGGATTTTTTTGTTGATGTCGTAAAAGGTAAAAGGGCTCATAAACAACTATGCTCCAGAAAATATGCTTGGCATCTGGCATGATTTTATTTGTATGCAGCTCTTAACATAAAGCCGTTTGGATTAATATTTCAGTGAAATGTCTACCCTTGTGCCTCCACGCCTGTTTTGTGTGTGTGTGTGTTAGTGTATTCATTATGAACATCGTAGAATTCTATAAAGAACACATTCTTCGGGTTTTTTCTTTTCGGTTTTGATTCGCATCTCAAATTATTGCATGGAATATCTCGTGTAAATTGACAAGCCATGGTGCATTGCCAAAAAATTACAGATACGAACAATATTGTAATGTGTTCTATGGAAGCTATCGTGTGGTCATTTAAGAAAAAAGAAATCCCGAAAAGTATGTTTTAATAAGCTAAGTTTTATAACGGGTCGATGACAACTGTTTGTTTATACAATTTAGTCGAGCTGCATTAAATGAAGTATTTTTGTACCATTTGCTTCTTTATTAGGCTATGGCAAAGTCTATGCCCATGTGTAGGAAAGAGTAACTTCTACTCTAACCAATCTACAAAAACAAGCGCGACAAGCATTTTCACAAGGGGACAAGGTATGTAATGGGTCTTTGTAAATGATACTGATACTGTTGTTCTCTTTCAGCCATCAATAGAGTGACCGTTGTGTTAATCGATGGGGACGTTTCAGTTGTTTTGGGAAGAGTTCAGCAGTTTCTTACATGACACATAATTTAGAAGTGATAAAAATGAAACAGGGGAAAACAGCAATGCTTAATTAAAGTTGGAGTGCACATCAAGGACATAAGTGTCAACATATGACATTTGAAAATATGAACTGCATTCGGCAAAGACCAGATTTAGGTTGACTGTTCATAACAGCACAAGTGTAATTTGGAAGGAATGGGTTCTTTGTGGATGTTGGCGGGAAGATGGAAGCGGGGCAGCAAGATAAATATTTTTGGTTGAACAGGTATCAGGATAGGTCTATAAAATCTTAGCCTAAGAAGATTTTCTGTAACTTGGAATTGACCAAAATATCACATTTGATAGCAGATTTTAAGGCGCGAGAAAATTGACATATCCTAGGTGTAAAGAAGAAGTCAAAAAGGTTTTTGATGAATGACGTTGTTGGCAAAGGGGCTAAAAGAACACATCCAGTATTGCATCATGACTAACAAAAGTTCTAACACACGAAAAAAAAAATGCACATAAACAGATGCAGCTTTTCAGCATTGTGTGTAATATTACTTTCCATTGTGCTAGATTGGAAGGAAAAAAACGGTATTAAGTTGCCGATTTTGTGAACTCTAGATTTTGTCAAATGCAGTTCCAGAGGCATTCAGTCAAAAACGATCATAGATATGTACTACTTGTTAACTCTTTCACCGCGTCATTTCTACCCAGGTAACCTCTAACCGCTACCTTCTTAGCATATTTTACATCTAATTTGACTAATTTGATGCCCCATATTGCATCTAAAAAGCTGTCTTGTTATTTAGTTTGACCTGTCAACACTAGCAATATGCATCATGGTTTTCATTTTGCAAAAGGTCAAAAGTCTTATTAATTGACAGCTTTCTTAGAGTTAAAGACCTAAAACACGCACGGCAAGAGATGTATGTGATGTGCCATTTAATCCACCTAAAAATAGATCCATCTACGTTCCATTGAATAAAAAAAAATAGTAGTTTTTAGTAAATACAATATATAAGGTTAAACTATATTATGTAAACATTGTGTTTTTGCTTGTGCTAAATAGGACTCAATGCCTTCCTTGTCAGTTTATACAAACAAGCTGCAGGTTATAATCTCTTTCCCCTTATACAAACCAACAGTTCATATCTAAATAGTTTAAAACAAATTTGTTTCAAATACAAATACTACTTACGTGCACCATGCACTATTGAGTAAGGTCAGTTTCAGGGTCAGAATTCAGAAGCTCATTTTAAAGGTCGAATTTCACATTATTTGCCAGCCATTTTGGAACTCGACTACAGATAAAAGATAACATTGGGCAGTGGAAAGATAGCTATGAGAATACGTTTAAAGACTGGAATACCCAGATGTGTGCATGTAATAGTGGCTCCTTGTTTCAGTTGACCAATTAACGAAGATAAATGGCACAAAAACTGAATTGGTTTATCATTTTGTTCAATACTCGATTTATTATTACGATTTCTTTAGCTTGCGAATTTTGACCTTTTAAATTCAAAAGGTTGATGCCAACATTGGAAATACGGTAAATATAGAAATGCCACATGCCATTTTCAAAACCACAGTATTTAAAGGCGGTTTTGCAAACATCATATTACATTCCGATTCATATGACTTCGACATTTAAATTGTATGTTTGAATATGGCATTTAAAAAACATAAAAGATCCGTACACTGATCAAATATGTATTTCAACGCCATGATGTCAAATGCACAGTCGATTAAAATACTAAGAAAATTGGTTGGCACAAGGTACAATTTGATGTCCATGTAATCATCGGTTATTTTGGCAGACGGTGCAGTGTACGAGCCAAACATTTAAAGACACACGGATGTGACATTTGATTTAGTTTTATCCACCAAATCTGTAGATACACATTCAAAATGAAGTAAAAGAGAAATGAAAACAGGCGGGTTTATTCTTGAAGATGATGTGATCATGTTTTGATTACTTAATAACATGACTTAATCAACTGCATTACTTTTGATTGCTAAACATTCAATTTAAGTTCTTTCTGTTCAACTTACGTATATGCTAAATGATTTTCTGGTCGAAAGGAACGTTGTACTAAACATATGATGTATTTAACAAACAATATTGGGATTTTGATTCCAGAGAAAAATTTACATCAAAACGTGCTCTTCGTAAATTGTACGGAAAGCGCTCTGACGCTTCATGAATATGTGCGGCTGAAACAAGTATCAGCTGTAGATGTTGCCTTCATTATGAGAAACGTATGTGTATCTTTGATGAGACTAGAACAAGTACATTTCTTTCCACTTCTTTGTGCTGACAATGTTGTGCTACTGTATGATACAAATGTAAGTAATTGGGTTACACAATGTAAGTAATTTTATGGTATGATGATCTGTTCCATTACTTTGTAAAATTCTGTCATTAATTGAAAATAATAGAGATAGTACATAGGTCCTTAGTCTTCTGACCGCCCTTGGGCGTTATATATCTGTCCAAATGACAAAAGTACGTGAGCCTATAGGTTTTGGAAATGCAAGTATTTTAGATATCTAGTAATAGACTGTGGAGGAGGCATCTTTACTTTAATGGCACACTGCCTCCTTTCAGCTCTAGCATGTCTACAGTAAATGAAAAGTGGTTTAATTAAAAATTTTGGATTACCGTCATATACTCTGAGCCATATGAACGCTTCAGCAGCAAAAGTGTCCTGTGTTAGGGATTTTGGTCTATTCTGACCAGTTACCCAGAAAACAGCACCTATACAGGATGCATTGTAATGCACAGCAGGTAATTGCACCCACCGTTACGAAAGTAAAGCGACCATTGATATTATTGACAAGTCAACAATTATGCTCGTCTTGACTTGAACCGGTGAAGAGAGCACAGGTGGGCAAGGACCAAACACAGGTGGTTTATAATTATGCAAGAATGGATACCAGTGTTGATTGCTTCCTTGTGTCATGCACCATATTTAAAGATGTGTTTGCGAGGTACTAAACATGTAACGTCTGTACACAATGTAATAAGGGGGCACTCTGCACAGACGTAAAGTCATTTAGTGTCCTTACTGAGTTTATAACATGGGAATATTGATTTAATATCTGAGATTAAAACATAAGCGTACATGAACTCACAAGGCCAACATATTTTGCGAGGGAAACAATATCTTAGAACACAGAAATGCTACCAAATTAAGCTTTTCTTTGCTAAATTATTGTCCGTATATTTTCATCCAAATGCCTTGCATGTTCAGAGATATATTAAGTGTAAACTGTTCCTGATAAAACATTTCAGTGAAACCTTAGTTATATCTCCAGTATTTTGTTACTTGTGAGGCATGTAGCTTGGTCCTCATTTTGACGTAATGTGTTACTTTAATACTTCTGTGTCTTATGATCAGATGTTTTGCTTGACAGGGTCCAGTTCCAGCATTTCGCCATGTTTCGATGACAGTGTCAGCTAGCAGTGTGACAGATACAAGCATCTCATCTTTTGGGAGACTGTTGGCCATGATGTTGCGTGATGTACAGAATCAAAGAGAAAATGTTACTCACTCACAGAAAATAAAGCGTGAAATTTAGTTTGAAGCTGTTTGACGAAACAGGAACTTAGCACGAATTTTATACCAAATATATATTGTAGAACTGTGGCACTACAATAAGGGCTTCAAAAGGTCCTGTAGAGGAAAGAAAATCAGCATTGAATGAGTCGTCAGTCAATATGGAATTCATTACCGCACAAAATGCCCATATTGCCCAAATTAATGCCCAAATCGTTTTTATTATATACTACACCACCGACAATATTCATTGCAACAAGATGGGAAGGGCTTTTAAACAGGCTGCTTGTGGGACTGAATAGTGATACTTGTCATTGTGCTTGTGGCTAAAACGTTATGGTGTGGAATTCTGATTGGCTGGTTTTTTCGTGGCAAGACAGATCTTCAATACAGCTATGAACGAAAGTGTGCCTCTGTGCAAAGTTATGATGCAGCTGCAGAAGAGTGCAATATGGTATTGTTTTGCACTGCCCTTGATCCAAAGAAGGTCAATGGGTAAAAAAATGTGATATGCTCATGTAATAAAATTAATTATTTCTGTAAATTGTGCTTGACGTACTGTCATCTGCTTATATTTTTCACGGACAGAGGGCTCCTGTTACTCAAGGGCATTTTAATAGATGGATAGATATACTCACTAATTATTCACACCTTTTGAAAAAAAGTAAACAACAATGACAAATCCTTGGTTCCTTTAAATAGGTACATACTTTTACTGTTTTTCCTGTTTGTATACTTCATTTGTGTGCAGCAGCATTTTTTCTCCCTGTTGTCATTATTTGCGTGATTGCATAATGCGTTGTTTTCTTGTGCAGGAGTTACTAAGAAAACCAACATGCGTGACTCTAAAAATGTAATGTAAGACAATTGTAACTTTCATATGAATAATCAAGACAGGTTCTCGGCATTCAACTGTATATTTCCATGTATAATTACTTGATGAGAGTACAATCTGGAACCGTCTATGTTGAAAGATTCGTAGACCAATTGTATGGTATTAAAAATTACAAATTGGGAGTTCATGGTCGTAATAAGTCTTATTTGCGTTTATGTGTGAGAATTAGTTACCTTATGTGCGCCCATTCTGTACACTTTAACCCTGCCGCAACCACCAGCTAGGTTAATTTCTCACTACACAGATTGTGTAAAATTTTTGTGTGCCTAAATAATCTGTTTCACTTACCTTCAAGTATATTCGTGTATATCATAGGTTATGTTCACGTGTTGCCTAGCATTTAATTGGTTTCTCATTTGGTATGTATGGCAATGCTTTTAAGCAAAATGTTCCTTTATGCATTATATACAGCACACCTCGCGGCAGAAATGGAGATATTGAATAACTTATAAATGATATTGTGCCTACTTTGTCTCTATTTTCCGAGCCATTACCAACCCACTTCTCTCTACAGCGGACAAGATAATACTTTTTTTGCATTTTTCTCATTCTGAAAAGATAAGCTTAGTGGGCATTATTTTATCGAATTTTTCGGAGCACCTCGCATATTTTATTTGCTTGGACCAGAAGGTTAACATAAAACGGCATCCAAGGTTCATTGAAGTAAAATGCGAAAGTATTCAATCTATACAGAATTTTGCACAGTAATTAATGATTGTTGATTTTAATTATATATTGGACAAAGAGCCGCATGCAGATGCGAACATTAATTACAAAAGATTCTAAAATATTATCATCAATTTAAAGAAACAAATACTTACCTGTCGAAACTGTTAGATTGATTTTGTTTAAAATAATATGCATTCTCCTAGAATAACGACTGGTATATTGACATCTATGAAATTTTGTGATTTTGTACAGGCAGCTTCAATGCACTTCAACTGATACTATCTATATTTCAACCGTAAGAATAACCAAAAATATATAATCAAATAGTTGACGGAACGTTTTTATACTATGCTTTGGAAATGTTGGCCCGAAGCTGGCAGCGAAAACACAATCAAAATGCACCGCTCATTTCTTACCTCAGGAGCAAGCGCCATCATTTTACACCACTGGCTTTTAATGATATTTTAAAAACATACTCACTATTTAAACCTTACTACTGGGCATGACAATTTTTTTCAAAGAATGGTTTAAATGAAAAATATCACCCATAAATCACTCTTTGTATCCGATCATTAATAAATCCCTAAACACGGAATTTTTTTCTAAATTAGCTGAAATTGCTAAGGTATTACATATATATATATATATATATATATATATATAATTACAAGCCCATTTCTCCCCTCCAACTTTTTCCAAAATATTCGAACATGTAGTCTGTATCAAACGTTATACGTATTTTAATATAAATGATTAACTTCATTAATGTTAACACAGTTTCAGCAAGCTTCATTCCACTTAAGGAGCTGTTTTTTTTTAAATAATAGACTATTCAGTGTCTTTGATCTTGAAAAACTACCCGGTGCCATATTTCTCGATTTATCACAGGCGTTTGATACTCTAGATCATTGTATACATCATACAAGTTAAGTTATTGTGCTATCACTGGAAAAATTCCTTACTGTGGCTAAAATGTGATTTTCCGTATACCTCAATCTATGTCATTTTGTGGTGGAAGTTCATCTTTACTTCCGGTTACAACTAGGGTACCACATGGCGCCCAAATTTTTATTATATATGTAAATGATATGACGAAAGCTTCTGCTAAATGTTATTTATTTTTGTATGCTGATGACACTTCTTTTCACATATATCTCACTTTTTCTTCTCCATTTAAATCGTGGAATTTAGCATGACTTCCCATGTGACAGAATTGTAACGCTTCAAAAGCGGTTTATACGGCTTATCTGTTTTACTACACAAAATCATGATAATGCCCACACCTAATTTCTTTTAAAGAAAACTAATATTTTAAAACATTGTGACCTTATGGACGGCCGGCCTTTCTATTTTCACTACACATATCGTAAAGAATTACCTAGACACTTTGATGAGTTTTGATGACCTAGTATAGCTGCAGATGCTTCTGATACTCGATATAGAAAGTCCCACGTCACCCAGCACCATTTTATACTGACACATCAGCGTACATTTATGATGATTTGTCACAGCTTAACTTTGTTCTTCTAGGCACATGATTTTGAAACTGCTTGGATATATCATATTGTCTGAAGCCTTGCACTTACACTACAGCTTCAATATACCACAGCTGGCCCAAGCAAGACTGGATCTGTGTATCTTTATCCTGCTCACTTCACATAATGGTAACCTTATATGTTAAAAGAATAAATCTTAATCAAATGTTTCTTTTGTTTTTACCCGTGAATTTTTACGACAAATGTATTTATGAGTCAAATAAAGACGAAGATGATGTGAATCTGAATCTGAACAGCCCAGGTACAAACAGCTGCAGAGTCCATGGAAACACCTGTTTACAACAGGTAGACGTCCAAAATTGGTTCCAAGCATTAAGATATTTTGTATTTCCAAAATATATTTAGTGACGGAGCACGGCCTAATGGTAATGGAATTCAAGAATGTAAAAGTTATTTTCGACTAGTAGCGCACCAACGCAAAGGCTTAGGGTTCAACTGGCATGTTTTGTGGTACTGCGCTTACTGAGCTTTGCATTTGCAGTGTTAACTTGACTCATCAGAAACAAAAGGTTCTTTGAGTCGCATTATAAATAAGGTGGAAAAATCATATGTTATCTTCAAATGAATGACACGTAAGTCAGCCTATGAGGTTATGTATAGGATAGGCATAACATATATTCAGTTGTTTCTCATGAATTCCAATATGTGCGGAAAAAAGGGCCAACAAATGTCCATTAATGTTAGTTTTGTGACAAGTGGTTAATCAGAAAAAGATATATTTGCATTCAAGCTATTTCTTCGTTGGCGAACTGAGACCATGCCAAAAAAATGTGGTGGGAAAAAACTAATCCATGCTTTACATATGACTGTAAACTGTGCGTTTGGACTTTGTTTCGTTGAATTTGACAATTTGTGATAAGATTAAGTCAAAAAGTCACGTATCTGAGCCACGGTTTTCAGATCTGAAGACCCTACAACAACAGAGTGATAATTTTGCACCAGACGTCGTACTAGCACCATATTATTGACCAAACAAATTCGTTTTCTTTGTGTTCGCCTTTTCAAAACGTAAATAATCTCGTGCTCAGGCATTACAGCCTATCCCTTTGGCAAGGCATTGCTTAATACATTTAAGTTGCCTATTTTATGGATTCATATCAATTTTCAAATTCCCCTCAACTGATATTTTAGACAAAGATTTTTTAACACTCTTAGCCAGAAAGTATGGCTGTTTTAATGTCTATAAAGTGCATATACATGTGTCCATGTGATTGCGATAAAAAGACCCCAATATGGTATTTACAGGGAGGAGGTTCATTTGAATGCAAAAAAAAAAAAAGCGGAAATGTTACTTTTTAGGGATATTGTGCACATTTATAGTTCCCCTCAAAATACTTCGAACAATGCCAATAAACCTAGATAAGTTTGTATGCTCTTTTGTAGCAAAAACACCCCAAAGGAACGATTATATACAACATTTTGTCCGAAACATAACCATTGGTTAACCTTGGACCCTGACATGTGACAAAAACAGTACTGTAGCTGATATAATTTTAAAATAAATGACAATAATTAAAATTAATCATGGTTGAAAATAATATTTAGTTAGCTACATGAAATTTTTTACCTTACATTTTAAAATGAATTTAAACCTTAAAAGGCGCCAGAGTGCGCTATTTTTGCTTTTATTTGGTAAAAAGTTCCTACTGTGAGAGGGGGATGGAACCCCTTTCGCGCCTTCTTTCTACTTGGAGCGACCTCAGGATTCCGCTCAATACACGTTTGGAACCCTGTTTAAAATTCACAACTGTTATTACTTTAAGTTACGTAGTTACGGCCGTGACATGTCTAGATGTATTCCCATGCAATAAACCTGGCGGCCTGGCTGGATAGGTCAAAATATGATCAGGAAATGTAGGCTGGTCTTGCCATGGCAATTTGTAATATATTGGCCTGTCCCTACATACTTTGGCCAAAGACAACAACAACAACAACAACAACAACAACAACAACAACAACAAAAAACTCAATCAAGTGAAAGCACTTTACAGCACACCTAAGAGGTCAGCGTCGTGCAAAATGAGTGTGCAGACGACCGCATAATATAATCAATTGCGTGGCTTTGAGTGCGCCAATATTTTTTCTGTTTTTTCATTGTATAGAGTAAATATGTCGACCTTATAACCATCAAGCGGAGTCTTTTTAAATAAACAAACGTAACACTACCAAAATGTGACAGGGTCTTTTTCTCGCAATTTCTCACACTTTTGCAATGGATTTTCTCAACCACTGAGTGCACTACATCGCAATACCACCTTCTTCTCAACCCTCGCTGTTTGGTACACATCTGTTGCGTGTTTTTTTTGGGGGGGGGGAGGGCTTCTGTTATTTATTACTTTTTTGTTTGTTTGTTTGATTTTTAACGCTTTTGCCTCTGATCACGCGTGATTTTATGCAGTACCCACTTGTTATCCAGTTGGCACTGCGGGATATGAGACTGAGAAAATAAGAAAGAGAATTTTATAAAAGTGGATTAAGCCTGGTCGAAATGGCACTGAAAGACCGCAATTGCTATAAGGACATTTATGATGAAAAGTATACCAATACTTCTGGAAGCACTTAAGTTGGAGAATCATAGAGCAAAAGCCAGCAAAGCAGTGGCCAGCTTGTACACAGTAATGATGGCACCCAAGTGGTACCACAATTTATTACGTGCTAAAAGAAAAAAATAGACATAAGAATAATAATGTCTCCGCATTGCGTCTCCGATTGAGTCAACTCGCGGTTTAGTCTGAGACAGTATTTGTGGAAACCATTTGCAGTGATGGCAAGGTGACATTATGTGCTGGGTAACGGAATCAAACATAATGATCAGTCATTAAAAGGGCGACACCCGTTTTTCAGCATAATCTTCATAACACGGTTTCTCACGTACCAGTTCTTAAATTTTATCCACAAATATGTTTGAATAGAAGCATAAGCTGCAATTGGCTTTTGACTGTTCATTAAAAAAGGTTGTCAAACAGAAAATGTATTTAACTGGTATAAAATATTTTCAATCTAGTCTTTTAATATGAATTACTATATTCTCTAAAACAAGCTCCGTTTCCCACAAGTTCTACTGCATCGCACAATAGACCATTCAAGAAGATGTCTCACCCAAGGAAATTAGTATCGAGATATTCTGTGTCGGAAAACGATATAATGAGAGAAAAATGAATTATATGAAACAAGCCCAGTGGACGTTTACCGCAAAACCTAGTTCAGGCTGACGAATGTAACAAAGAATTTAATAATCTGGAGAAATGTATTTGAAAATTTCAAACGTTTATTATACATGATTGGGTGGCAATTACCTTGCTGCACCATCCAAAACAATCATCCACCTACCATATAGAGGAATGTATAGCGATCTGAATGCACAACCATGTAATGACAATGTCCATGTAAAAAATCCAAAGGCAATTATCAAAACACAATTGGCAACTATAGGTCGTCTCACCATGGGTAGAGATTAAGAGCAACCAGCCTTCAGTTTTGTAGCGAGCCATTAACATAGTGTATAGTTCCATGTCAAATAGGTCAAGTGAAAGATTCGGTAGGCTTTATACCGGGGGCATGTCTGCACGTTCATATCATCATTTACAAGCCATTAATATTGTAAATGCTGATCTGTTTCACGTTAAAGCCCCGATTCACAAGAATTAAGAAAACATATTGTTGGGTGTAATAATCCAAAGAAAAAGTGTCTCATAACTAGTGGATTTTCAATTGATCCAACAAAATTGCATCCTTCGTGGTACAACATTTACCAGCCGTAATCCAGAATGATTGGCTGGCCGAATGGTCAAGATAGAATTAAAACGCGGCCTATTCACGTAGGTTCCAATCCCGTCTTGGGTTTCTTCCCTCCTTCTTTAACCTTCTTTGTACTATGTAACATTTATCACCTTATATAATATCCACGTTTGGCACTTGCATCTTGTAATGTTTGCTTCTGTTTTTTTTTCTCGCATTTTGCATTTAAAAATATTTCAAAACAGACATCACAGTTAGTCCCCCCTCTCTCTCTCACTCCCTCTCTCTCTCTTTCTCTCTCTCTCTGTCTCTCTCTCTCTCTCTCTTTGGTTTGATGTTTTTTAAACAAAATATTACAGTTATTCTTTGTTTCTCTCTCTCTCTCTCTCTCTCTCTCTCTCTCTCTCTCTCTCTCTCTCTCTCTCTCTCTCTCTCTCTTTCTCTCTCTTGCGTTTGATGATAATGGTTTGGTTTGGTTTTGGATTGGTTTGGCTGGCTCATCATTTATTTTAAACTCTTTGCATTGGCGTCTCATTATATATAACAGTATATAACTGCGTGCCCCCCATGCTTTGACTTACGGGCCTGCCTGATATACACATTCCTTCTTGGAATCATGCGGGAGTATTCATAAATTATTGTTTGGGTGTAATTGGTACTTCGGTATTAAAAACGAAGTTTTTTCAGTATACGGACCAGAGTTGCTTTTAACAGGAATGCTTAACCTTCTTCTTTCAGCGCTAATTATAATATGTTATTGGGTTGGCAAGGTCATGCCCCGGTAAAATCTTTCGCCTGATAACTACCTTGGTAAAAGAGTCATAAGAAAACAGGTTTTTAGGTTTTCGAAAAATCAGCGCTTTTGTCATTGTTGCTTATATGTCTGCAGACACTAGGGTTGAGGAGGTAGAGAGCAGCAGCAACTCTGCCCAGGACCTTACTGGCAGCTATTTGTGGTTTTCCTCTTTCCAACTTGTCCAGGAAATACCCCAAAAAAATGATCTTTTACATTGCTTGATATCGTCAAATAAAATTCTGCCACGAGGCATGCCGAATACTCTCGAATCGGCCGAATTTGCATACCCGGCTCCTTTTATACGTTTCCTTCCAAAAGGCAGTATGAAACCCTTCACCTATGTCGGAAGTGACTTGGCATTGTAAAGCTTGACACCATATTGTTAACACAAACATAGAATTTGTCTGCTGAAAGTAGTTCGTTTGTTCTTTTACCAATATGCTCAATTGTCCACGTGCACTTTGCATCCATGATTTTACAAGTCACTTTTAAGTTGAACCTTACAAAACCTTTGCGTTTGATGGCCATATATGTGGATGTATTTCACAACTTTGCAATACTTTTAATATTGTGTAAAAAAAATTAAGTTCAGCTGGTCAGTATGCTTTATAAGTTACTCGTGGACAGTAGTGACCGCCTTCAAAATCACTTTACATTCGAATTTGGAACAAAGAAACACAGGAGAGATCACACATACACACATACATACATACGCATACATACATACATACATACATACATACATACATACATACATACATACATACATTTTAGAGCACAAAAAAATCTTTTCTTGGCATGTGCTGAAAATTGGAAACGACAAGATGTTATATTTCACGTATTTCTTTTCAGAGTACTTAAATGGTCCCCTTTGTCTTCCTGACCCGATTCCTCATCTGCTCTCCATGACGCAAGAATTTGCATATTTTAATGGCTTTGATACTTAACTGGATTTTAGTTTTTCGTAATGATACGACTTTTTGTTCATAAAAATAGCAATAGTTTGGGTTAAATATTGCTGAGAGTAGCTTGGACATGAACCAATCACGCTGAGTGCAGTGGTTTCACAGCCTTGCTTTTCGTAAAGCATACATAATATTCATATAAACTGCGGTACGGTAGATTAAGCTCACTATTCTTAAACCTACTGAAACAACTGATAGGTTCAATGTGGTAAGTGTATTGGTTTTAACAAATTTATTTCAAAGAGGATTGGAAAACAGGCACCATGCCTGTATAAATTCCTCTCGTTGTAGGTGTATTGTGTCTTGAATCTGACAGAATCGTACTGAGGAACTACGAAGAAACACGTATGCACGTACACAGAAAATGCTTTGATGATCCATGTGGATATTCTTGCAATTCTAAAAGAGAAATTGTTAATATTCTTAATGTAGAGCGGGTATTTAACAGCAACTGACCTTTCAATCATCGCTGCTATAGTTGAAGTAATCATAACTTCCAGTGAAATATGTGTTTATAAAAATGATAATACAATCATACCAGAATGACCATCTTGTATCCAAGGCACGGTTCCCTGCTCCATACTACGATTTGAATCCCCATTAGCACCACTTCAGAAGCCAAATATACTGAATGTGCAATTGCCATATTAAGTAGACCCAATCTATGATCTTATAAACGCATTGAGGCTCTAACAGCAATGGTAAGAAAATCTTGATCGTCTATCTCCTCCAGTACAGAACGGCCAATCAGGGTGATGTGTTCTAACAAAGATGACTTAATTTTGAGACATTATGACGGGCGCATACCTTTGTTGTTACCGCAAAGAAAGCTTCTGTCGCATATGGCAAACACAACTCCAGTCAATTATTAAAGTTTGTAGTGCCGGTAACGCTTTGACATCATCAATAGATACATTTGGAAAAAATATCAATGTCATCTTGCACAAATATAATGTAAGCGAAAGAGTACAACCTTTTAAAGAATTTTGGCCGTATGTTCCTGATCCTATTGCCAGATAGATTGAGCGATCTGACAGCTGTTAACACCCAGAAAAGAGCTGTCGTCGAGTATGCTTAAATCGAAGTGTAGCAAATGAACCTTTGGTACTGACACAAGACCTTAAAATACTTCATAGTATATCATTTTAAAGGGTTCCAGTGTGTAAACATGTTGTGGCAAATTTACACCTTAAAATGAAAGGACAAGTGTTATTTGTGCTGCATATGTCTTCTTCTTCTTCTCCCGTAGGACAATCCCGTTTATGATCACGAAAATGCCTGTGTGGCACACAATAGGAATTATGGCATTTGAATCTGGCAGAACACGAATAAAGGTGACAGTGCTGAAGGTGCATAGCCTGGCACAAAACATAATGTTACCATTTTGGTCCAGATCAGAGTTACAAAGCACCCATTGTGGAAATAAAGACTGGTTATTTTCGATGCAAGCTATGAAAACTAACCTGTGAAACTGTTGTTTACTCGTATTCCAAGTGGCATGGCTTCGTCCAAACACAAGTTCCATATTGTTCTTTTATCTTTGTCCGAATTATCAGAACAATCTACACGGAATCCCATTTTTTAAATATAAAGGTACAGCCCTTTTGTTTACATTGGAAGTATTATAATCCACATTCGCATACTGACGATAAACATTCTCTGCAAAATGAGCTCTTAATACCGGCCCCATGCCATTCCCCACTTTTACACATATCATCACAATCAATTTCGTCTGACATCTATACAGTAAGATTCACCATCCGAAGCACTTATTTTGGCTATAGATTCCTCGTTCCTATATTCAAACTGAGCTCCAAGCACCCCTGTGTAATAGTATTGTCACAGTGCAATGTTATCGATTTCACTATTACAGTACGCGATCTTTGTAACCAGAGCATTCCTGTATAGTTAGTGTTATTTGTCCATACTGGCTGTTTTAAATGCAAACTTTCGGAAATATAGTAGGGTTGTACAACTAAATATAAAACTACTGGTGCCTTCTTTCTGCAAGATTTATTTTAATGTAAGGTGCCACCATGCCGTGTGTGAAATGTAAGTTTTGTGTTGGCCGTCCACCTAGCTTTCTTGATCTGAAGTGACAGTGATACTCTTTAAGTCTTTGGATATTGGGGAAGATAGTGTTTATGTGTTTGTTTTGCATATTCAGTCTCACTGTTACAAGTCTGTACATATTAAACTTCTTCCAAAATAGGAACTTGCATTGGCATAAACAAGTGCCCACGGGCCTTATTTTGCATGTCAAAAATTCAAACTCAAACTGCAACAAAGCGATCTGAAACAGCCTTAAGGAGACAGCTGTTAAATTTGTACCCTATATGTACATATTGCAAACTATGTGAGGGGCAGGATATAGCCTTTAAGAATACATCAAAAAACTTTATATTTAGGTTTAAAGGTCGGACAGTAATGAAGTGATTTTCCTGCTGCAATGCCATGAACCCATTTACGGCAAATGGGTGCTTCCTTCGGCCGATCGGCCAGGGTGGTGAATGAGAAGTGTTGAAACCCCCATTGAAGTGGTTTAAATAGACATTTCTGATTTTATCTATTGAATTTTTATTCAAACAAGACTATCCGTTCCTGTGTGTTGTATACTGTCACTCAGACATTAACAGTCTGTGTGTGTAAAATCCATATATGTATTTTGACCAAGTTCTGATGACAAATATGTCCATTTTTTTACAGGAACTAGTGTATTCCAATAGAACAAGATAATGAAAAGATTGGAGTGTTATAAAACCAATTAGGCAAATTATTTAAAATAGAGACTCTTTTCATGTGCCTGTGCGTCTGTGTTGGTGCATATGTATACATATATGTATGGAATAACTATGGGCATGATGAACTCGATCAATCTGGAAAAAAAAATCAGTTAATATGGCCATCTCTTTTATTTGCCTGAAAATGTAGGCTTTCTGTGTCATTTTCCTAAATCGGACTTCTGAAAGCATAAAAGAATCCATAAAACATATCGCTTACAAATCATTATTCTGTTTTCAACAGGAAGGAGCAATGTGCGCTTTATATTCCCAATTAAGTGCCTTAACCAGTTTATTTTAAAGCAGATTTGTTGGTCATCAGAAAGTTTAATCCTACAATTGGCCTGCTGGGACTGAGTGTCACATAAATGCGCTAACTTTTAATTTTATTTTCCAGTGCCATGTTCACCTTCCTCACTTTTACATCCTGCATATCACTTCATCTAGCTGCTCCTTAAAGCAGAACTGATTTACCCGATTTGACAGCTACCCCTATCTGTTAAGCAAATTCACAACTAAACACCTGTGTCCAACAGAGCATAAACTTCGTCGCCCTCCACTGTCATGGATACAACAAGATTACACCCATTGATATTTCTTTCACTGCAGACAAGCCCAACGGCCCCATTGTTGGATACAGCAAATCTTACGTTCCCCTTTTGCACCATAGGAACCAAGTTTTCATATTTACACCATTCACAAAACGGTCGTTATGCATAGCTGGGCTAAATGCTGGCCAGTCTTCTCAACCCCTATTATTTTAATGTCTTCTGCTTCAGTGAGCCAAATTGGACTCTGGTGGGTGACCTACTGGGTGACCTTTGTGGTGATCTAGTAGCACAGTCCTTACCAACGTGTCCCACCCCATTACATTTGAAACACACACACCTGTGCTATCGCTTGGGAGAATACTCATCAGTTTTTCAGGTGTGTCTCTTGCTTACCTGCCAGCTGAGCTAGTGGAGGTTTTAAACAATGCCTCCTTGTCTGGGACAAGCTTCTGTAATGCTCCAGCAAAGTTTTAAACAATTTCCTGCATTCACTTTGCCATGCCCAACGGCTTTTTGTTCATAACATCGCATGCAGCACCTCTGTGGCTACAGCCCTTCAAAAAGGGCTTGTCTGGTTAAGTCCTCCATTATCTCTCTGGACTCGCTTGATCTTTTGGAAAACCATCCAAAAGTCAGCTTTCCCACTGTTTCGGCAAACTCGTTTAAATGCTTATCTGGTCTTTGACTTAATTCGTGCAACTGTCTTTGGGCACTGGCCAACAGGTCTTTTCTTCCGAATCGCCCTTATCTTATCTTTCCTTAAGGATCCATAGACTTTACAGATACATTCATCCTGCCTGGAAACAAAACCTAATTTCCATCTTGCATTGAATCTACCAGCCCGTCTAGCTTTTCTATGTTATTCCAGTGTGTACCGCCTTGCCAAACGTGCAAATTGGAAGATATGGGCATGCCAATTTTGTTGCCAATTAAATTAGAGAGTGCCATTACCTTATCCAAAACGATTATTCTCGCCCTGGTGCAAACAACTTTATTTAATCCATAAAACTCATGGAAAGCTAATAGGGAAACCACAATTATTTTTTCCCTTTTATATTTACAGATAATTTTGCAAATATTTGCAAATAGCTGCTCCTCTGTATTTGCAAATTCTGCATCAGATTGTAAGACAAATTTATGATCTTTTGAATTAGTTGTACCATTGCGCACTTCGTGATGTTTATCTGACTACAAGTAAATTATACTTTACTTAAAAGCTGTCCTTGTGTTCTAATTACTGATGAAGTTTATATGTAAACATTTTTATATGCATAAACAATGATATATATCCATCGTTGCAAAGCAATTGTGAAAAGATCAACACTGTTAGCCTTTTTCATGTCTAAAAAAAGGATTTTGTGGAGAAATCTAAGACCTATATCAACGTAGATTATGTATGCGCAATCATCTCAACAAGTGACTCGGACACCCTTACTCATTAAAGAACAAATAAAGATAAAATCCGCACAAAAACTGAGTCTTACAGAACAAATTAAAAAGTTACTATTACTTTGGTTTCAAATCCTGCATGCTGCTTCCTGTAAATAACTTTTATAATTCATATGCCTTGGGTTTTCTATTTTCAGAAAAAGGCCAATGAAGCAAATTTCCTATCCAGGCAAATCAATATTTAAACTAATACTTACTTGCTTTGGCGCTTCCGTTTATTTTTCATATGATTACTTATAATACTTGATTTTTAAGGAAATACTCTTTAAAATATGCCATTGATTGGGGACAATAAATCGCCTAAAGAACAACATCATTGAAAACATAGTATACTGCCCGTTGATAAGATATATTATGTTCCAAAACTGGCTACCATTCATAAAGAATACGGGGAAAGGCTAAAATAGTAAAGGGGAAAACATTCAACTTCATATGATATAAATTGCAGAACTGTACGGTAAAACATATTTCATTGATCAAGATGCAAGGTATAAGAACTGATTCACTATAAAATAGTTCCACTTGTTAATATACAAAGGTAAAAGGGTTGATTTACAGTAAAACAGCAAACTTAGATGGACAGCTCATTAAGACTGTCCAACTGTCGCGGCAACAACACGATAGATTCCAACACATATCATGCTCTTGCCTAAACCTCTTTGAAATGGCACTGCTGCCCAACCTCCATGACTTGACAGCTGATCTGCATGCAACCAGAATATCTGATCGTGCAGCATTTGTGCGTCATCTGTCCTGTGTATGGGTCATCGTTTCTTCTGCAAAAAGGTTAACATACGCCTTATTTCTTTTTCGATTTATGGACTGTAACTTGGATAGTATTTGTTTATTGTTAAGAATAAAATGCCTTGAAATCAACTAGGCAAGTTTAATACAGCATATTTGAAATCAGGATCAATCACTTAAGTAATGTGTTTGCAAGACACTCAAGTACCGTGGTTGCACGTGTTAAAATACAGTCATAATAGCCAAATATTCTGCATGAATTACATATGTATATGTTAACCAAACCTCCCTGCACCATTAACAATCGAGCACCCAGGAAAACTTCAAACGTTTAACTGGGGCGTTTCATGACTTGAAATATGTATGTGCTGTTATGTGTCCACAGGAATTTGATTTTTGATATCGCAATTATAATTTCCGCATTAAAGAGACCGCCCTACCCCGGAAATCAACATATTAAACTGTGCACTTCCATACAGGACATACATGTTTGCTGACACTCCCATGCCATAGACATGGGATTTTATATTTACATCCAGCTTCGGGACATTGAGGTCGCTACCCTCCACCCCCTTACTTCCTGGACCAGCCCTTACCTAAAATGTTTAGATGTTCTTGCTTAAGGTATCCTGAACTTGAAAACAATTTACCTAAGACTTA
Organism: Hermodice carunculata; assembly: GCA_964020975.1. NCBI lineage: Eukaryota > Metazoa > Annelida > Polychaeta > Eunicida > Amphinomidae > Hermodice > Hermodice carunculata. The sequence goes on from OZ026621.1 coordinate 15,174,849, forward strand.
CTATTTATTTTTATGACAGCGCTGCTATACATATATATATATATATATATATATATATATATATATATATATATATATATATATATATATATATATATATATATATATATATATATATTCTATGGGCCAAACACGAATCTTCCAAATGCAGGATGTGTTTACCGGCACCCCCAAAAACCAACTGATGAAGTTGATTTGTTCATGTTGCTACAAAGCAAGCCCGTCACCAGCTTTTCCTTGATGGGAGTTTGGGTTGAAAAAAATGACATTGCGAGGGACATTGCAAGGAAGCACAAGCAACCAAATGGACTGAGGGTTTGGGAGGCAGCCTGCCCCGTTCTGACGGTAGGCGATTTTTTTCAAAATAGCAACCAAAATGGCAACTTAAATAGTCTGTTCTAGCGAGTGTTTGGGTCAATTTTTTAACCGTAAAGCAATACCATATCCAACTCAAATTAGACATTTGCTAGATGAATATACTATTTATTTCAAGATAATCATGCGATAAACACAGGCCTTAAGTGGCTGATGAGGAGTTCAGTCACCAAAGAAGTCCTTGGTTTTTATGGTTCACACAATATTTACTGTTCCGAAGACTACACACATAAAAACAGGAAGTATATTTCATGTTACGCATCGTCGATTTGGAGGAAAAATGGAATCTCATCTTGTTTTTACAAATGTCTCTTGACAAATGTACTATTATCTTAGCCAGAAAGTTTTATTTTTGGTTCAATCTTTGAAGATATTGAATAACTATGACACAATGACAGGATTGACTAAGCAGTACTCAAATTGATTTTTTATCAGGTATCTGATTCTATCGATCAAAAAAAGAAGGAAAAAAAAGCAACAGAAAATGACATAAAAGAAACTAACACACAAATTGAAAAACTAGACAAAACAAACAAAAACAAAATTATAAAGGACAAGAAAAAATGTATCTGTGTTTCGTCACTATTTTAAACCACATTTAAGGTGCTTGGGTTTGGCGTGAATACTTTATGTTGACTCAACAGAAAGGACTTAATTTTTCCGATCACCCTTTTACCATCAGGACCATTCCCTCATTCGGATTTGGGGGGGGCTGTGAAAAGTGTGGCGAAGTGTGTCACACTGTTGCAGGCGATAGTCCCATGGCCTGATCTGTCGCAGCTACAGTGCAGTAGAGTCTGCCCCACTATTCCTAGGCAGGTCTGCATAGCATGTGGAGTCATATGGAGGTTCAGATGGGGATGCGACATGTGACACGGTCTGACGCATTGTCGCGGTGACATTTGTAATAGTTTGCATTAGTTGCTGAGCCACCGAGGTTTGGGCAACATGGCGTCATGTTATGATGGAATGGAGTCTGTAGCACTGTTGCCACGACTGTGTGGGTGACGGTGGAACGTGTGGTGAAGTGTGTCACACTGTTGCAGGCGATAGTCCCATGGCCTGATCTGTCGCAGCTACAGTGCAGTAGAGTCTGCCCAACTATTCCTAGGCAGGTCTGCATAGCATGTGGAGTCATATGGAGGTTCAGATGGGGATGCGACATGTGACACGGTCTGACGCATTGTCGCGGTGACATTTGTGATAGTTTGCATTAGTTGCTGAGCCACCGAGGTTTGGGCAACACGGCGACATGTTATGATGGAATGGAGTCTGTAGCACTGTCGCCGCGACAGTGCGGCAGTCTACATAAACTGTCCACTCATGCAAGGTAGAGCCACAGTGCGGTATGTGACAGTCTCTCCCAGGGGTAGTCTGCATAGCCTGTGGAGTCAGAGAGGCTTAAGTGAGTGTCGCCGTGGGAATGCAGCAGTATACATAACACTATCGCGCATAAAATAAAATAATGGTTTATCATCACCATCCACCCCTATATTTTATCTTATATTTCATTTGCCGTACATGTGAAATCAAAAAGGCTTCAAACTTTGAAGAACAAGGTCGATGTTCAGTTAGAAACGGTTTAAGTAAATTTGTATGTTATGGCTGCTCTGCTACCGTTAATGTTAGCATAGCAGACTGACAAGCTGCAGGCTAGCTATCTTTTTTCATTTGTAGCACCCCCTCTTCCCGCCAAAATCAGACTAACTTTTGCTTCAGACATTTTTGTCAGCCTGTGTTTCTCATGATGTGACCTTCACCTTTCCTGGTGCTTATTAATTTTTTAAGATAATCTGGATGACCCGCAAACATCTGTCTATACCCAAATCCATGAGATCTCTACCATCTCTACGATCAAAAACAGTTTAACATTACCCCCCCCCCCCCCCGTTCCATTTCCAGGGGTCCTTTTACTCTATCTAGCACTGACTGTTCACATTTTATGAGCTTTAAGGGGGAGAGGGTCATTCGTTAAAAGTGCCTATTGTTTCACATGTATAAGCCATATTTCAAGTGGCTGGGTTTCAAAAAGATTTTCGCCATATGTTTGAAATTTGCCGTAATGTTTAACTGAATTTAATACTGCTAGAATTAACCCTTGAACCAATCCCAATCGACGATCACTTACTTAAATCTAACATTAATTTCTAACATTTAAAGATGTAACGGAATTTATCCTTAATTTCACGATCACTTACTAAAATTGAACATTAATTCCTAATATTCAATGGTGCAGGAAGTACCAGGTAAGGATTTTTTTGTTAGTTTTAGTAAGTAGCTGACAGTGTAAGTGGGAGAGTTCAAGTTAAAGTTATTTAGGTAGTAATAAAAAAAAAGGTTAGGAATATTTGTTAGTTTTGCTAAATGGCTTGAAGTTTAATTGGAAGAATTCAAATAAAATAATTGTTAGAAAGTATTATTAGCTATTGGCACGTGTCACATAGTTAAGTGAAAGAGAGTATGTTAAGGGATTTAGGGAAGTTAATATTAGAAATTATTGTTAAATTTGGTTCATGTATGGCTGTTTAACTGATTAAATAAAAACACGCACAGACAATAAAAATGTTGCGAAAATATCTTAATTTCTTTTTCTGTTTACTTTCTTTTTTATTTATTTATTTATTTTTCGTTTCGCACAGTTGTAGGTAGAAACTGTCGCATTGAGGAAAGTACCTCTTGGCATCAGGAAATATTGCTAACTTTTGAACATGTCTGGCAGCTTAAGTGATTAGGTAATATCATCGAGGAGGTGAATGTTCGAGACATTGTTAGTGTGGGTAGGTATCACAAGGGTTTTGTGAAATAATTACGGCATTGAGGAAGGCTAAAACTTGCATGACATGCAATATCTTCACATAAAAACACAACAGGTAAATGATAAACTTATGGGTCTAAGGTGGGCAAGATCGACTTTGGTGTATTCAGACCTTTTTATATTGTGATCCCTCCCCCCCCCCCCCCCACACACACACTTTTTCTGATAAATACAGCTTTTGTTATCCCGAGTTGTTGCATTTTCTCAGGATGAGACCTTTCCAGGAATAGGCCGTAAACTAAGTTATGAAAGGGCTACAGGCCCATATATTAATTTGGAAGCGGATCTGAGGTCCAAGCTCCTTCTCATAATATTTTAGAATATATGGTAATAAATAGTGGATTTGGGGAGGGATGCGAAGGGTATCCTCAACTTTCACATTTTGTAACCCCCAACCTACCACCACGACCCCACATGGAGGTGGTGAAATTTTGTGACCCCCTGTCAAGGTAAGACAGAATTTGGTGACCCTCGAAATACCCCCCGCCACCCCCACCCCCCAAACAATGGGAAGCCCCTAAATAAATATAAGTTGCTTTGATCTTGAGCACACCGAATTCCATGACATTGATTTGAGAATATACACAAATATTGGTCGGTTTCGCAGGCAAGGGTACTGATATAACATGATGTGATGAAAAAGCAGGATTGTTTCCCAGCCCCAAGACACACATGCATGCTATGAGCCTGCGTGACCCATTTTATGGGTAAATGAACCTGCAAAGTGCAGCCTTAAATGCTGTGGGGCATACAGCTGACTATGCATGCAAATACAGACATGTGCTGGTCCCAGCATATGACATGCACAAACAGATCTTATTCATGTTATCATCATAGTACCATGTGCGTGCATGTTGGGTGTTGACTTGCATTATACACATTTATACTGGAAATTTAAGATAAATACACATCTTTTTCCAACAGCCAGCATGTTCATGTATATCCTGGAAAGCTAACATATAGGATTCATGTTAATACATCTTAAATATCAGGCATTTCCACATTACATTGTCATGTTTAGTTGAAACAGAAAACATTTTATAATTATCTTGTACAACATTGCATGAAATGTTGTAGTATGTGAACCATCATAATTTGATCAAAAAGACACATCCAGGGGGATCTTACTGCTGTGATAAGCATTTTCTTGGAAGTGACAGAGAATGTCTTACTTTGTCTAACTTTGGCCTTGGGCCAGCTTGCCCTTTGCCCTATTGGTCGGTAGGTGTTTTATTTTCACTAATCAAGCCTTTTCAACCTACCGCAAATATAGCAGGCCTGAAAAAGTGCCTTACTCTTCTTATCACCTTTCGCCTGTCCTTACCAGCACAGGAAAGTGATTTACTTTATCTTATCGAAACCGAGCAAGACATATTTTTAAGTAATATTAGTTTTAATATTTTTCCTGACCTTTAGTGTATGTACGCAATGGAAATTCGAATGCTAATTCACATTTGCAACTTGTCTGAAACCCACTTCCAGATTGACATCAAACTTGGTAGCATATACCTGGGGTGGGTCTCTAACAAGTTTGTTGGTCATGCCCTAATATTTTTTTTTTTTTTTTTTTTTTTTTTTTTTTTTAAGATTGTTTTCGGTGGTGGGGGGTGGGGATGGCAAATTCTAGAAAATCTCCTTACGGAAACTGTTCACCCAATTGCTTTGATATTACACAGGGACCGATATTCCTAGTTCCTTATTTTTCACCAGGTGGCGCTGCCATTTTGAGCTCAGCGCACATGCTAGTCAGGCTGCATCTTCAGGAGGCTCAGTCGTCAATCTTAGAAATACTTTCAAATGTCATTTGCACTTAGCTTAACCCTCAACACAGGTCTATTTAGTTTCAACCTTGATTTTGTGGGACAAGTTTAGGTCAGCTGAGCAGGCTTTTCACGTAGCCCTCCATTTTCATTAAATTTGACACAGTTTCAGAGCACATCAACATCCAAATTGACAACAAAATGTTAACATGAGCAATAATTCAGTGAAGTATAAACCAAGACACGTTTGACGAATAATGAGTTTAACAGTTATATGGAGGAAAAAATGGCAAATATATTTCTAAATCTGTTTCAAACAAATACTCTAAATTCATGTACTATTTTCAACCATAAAGTGTTTCTGAAAATTTCTTTTTATCATTAAATGCCAGTGGTCCCAGCTATTGGACACTCTTGAGAGGCGGATCCAGGGTTGGGGGGTTCAGAATGGTTCGAATTCCCGTTCCCCAAGAGACAAAAAAGAAAAAAAAAAAAAAGGAAGAAAGAAAGAAAGAGAATGCATGCAACGCTGTGACCCAAGTATATTTTATTACTTCTAGTTTAGGCCGGTTCTTTCTGTAATTGAAAAAAATTAATCTAGCAGTTTTAGAGACAACATATCTCTGAGATAAAGAAAAAACAAAATAAACCAACAAACGGAAAGTGGACTCCACAAACTGTGTTGATGCATGTTTTAAGTTCAGAACACGTCATTAGAATAGTGGTGGAAGAGGATTAGATTTTTGGAGACAACATTGTAAGGCCTACCTGTTCTAGACAGGTAGGTCAAAATGTGGACGCAAAATGTTGGCTGGCCTTTCAATTGCAATTTCTACACGATATTATATTGGCCTAGGCCTATACACTTCGGTTTCCCAAGAAAACCTCTCTTAAACGTCTGATTCGAGTGGGCCTATGTCTCAAAAATAATTCCCATGGAGCTCACACCAGACCAAAGAAGTCAGCACATCGTACATAATGATGGGCGGACTACTGCATAATGGCATAAGTGGCGCAGCTTTAAGTGCGCAAAACTTTTTTTTTCTTCCTTATTTTTAACAAAAAAATATGTGTACTGTCAACCTTATTACCATTAAGCCGTGTTCGTTTTTATTTATCTAATGTAACACTCCCAAAAAGTGAAATAGGCTTTTTCACATAATTTTGCACATCTGTGCACAAGATGTCCTGAACCGCTGAGTGCACTACTCGGTAAAGTTCAGTTTTGGACTAATTCCATTTGTTTTGCGGTAGAATGCCAGACTAAACCTAATTTTAGTGACAAATTTACTGCAAAATTCGCAAACCTTTATGTATATCATCGGAAACTGTGACCCAGTTGCTTTATACTTGAAGACCAAGCCATAATTGTGCCACATTTTTGCAGGGTGTTCAGTTAGCTGTGTATTCACAGTACAGACTTTTTGCCAAAATGCATTTAAATGAAGTTACGAAATTATACATGATACTGATTCTCATGTTGGCACTGTCCCCAGACAGCCATGGAGCCGAGGTCTCGCCATCCTCGAAAAAGCATGTACGTAGAAACATACATACATACAGAGAAAAAAATTCAGTTAATTTAATCCTTTGGCCAAGCTCTCAAGACCTCCGCAGAGTACATGGCGACAAATTTGGAAGAGGATGAAGGCAAATGTTTCCAGGAGAAGTAACCGAATGTAAATAATAGACATTGACAACAGATGGATTGGTTAGGGAGGAAAAGCAATACTAAAAACACAGATTACTGCCAGGTCTCCTGAGGTGACCTTAACAATTGAGAAGGCATGTTACCAATGATTGCAGGCAAAGCAGGTACACCAGATAAGGGTAGTGAGCCAAGAGAGCACACATCCAGTGAATAGAATATACCTTCCTAAAAAGAGTCCTTATACTATTTCGACTTAACTTCCATTTTGGCAACCTTTTATCCTTTTGACCCAGTTTTGCATGATGAAAATGTTACCTATCACTTTGACTGCATGTGAAAACAGTTCATATACAGTTGTAATCCCATTCTTGTCAATGTGCGAGCTTCAGTGGTAAAATGGTATCAGACCTCATTCGTGTTACCACTTGAATTTTAGGCATTTTAACTCGCTGGCAAAGTCTAGCCAAAACCTCTCCTCAGTGCGCTTTGGAAAATTTGTGCCCAAATCATTCCGACCGAAGCTGTTATTCTGTACCATTCTATTTTATGGGACTCTACCAAAGCTGCTGTACGGTACCACTCTATTCTATGGGACTCTAGTCACTTGGATGAAAAGCCCTTTGGAAAATAATGTTACTATAGTACCCTTCTGACAATTTAGAGAAGTTCATCTGAAGTACTTTGACTTTAGTCACTGTTCACATTGAAAAAGCTAAGAGAAATACAGTGATTAGTACAGTATTTGTGGCAAGCAATTTGCAGGGATCGCAAGGTAATATGGTCTTCAGGCTAAAGGAATCACACATAATGAACATCCATGAAAATGGCGGCACCCTACTTTCAGGCGTAATCTTTATTTATGACCCGGGCTCATGAGCACCAGTTCTTCAAATTTTATCCGTAAATAATTTTGCTTACATTTTAGAAAAATAAACTGCAAGAGGCCCCTGTATTATGATGAAACAGGTTATCAAACATGAAAATTGTATTTAGCTAGTATTAAACATTTCATATCCATTCCTTCATTTTGAGTTACTACGTTCTCCAAAATATGGTCTATTCTGCACTAAATCTATTGCACTGCATATCAATCATTTGACATGAAAGATGTCCCACCAAATAAAATTTGTATTGAGACAATATTTGTCAAAATGATAGCAATGATAGAATTCGGTGAAATAAACCCATTGTATGTTTATAGTTTAACCTAATTCAGGTTGACGAATGTAACAAACGCTTTAATAATTGCAAAAAACATACTTGAAAATTTCAATTTTTTATTATAGATGATAGGGTTGCCACTTACATTTGCTGTGCCACTCAAAATAGTCATCCACATACCAAATAGGGCAATGTGTAATGATCTAAATACACAACCAAGTAACGATGATGCCCATGTAACAAAACTAAAGGTAATTATTAAAACACAATTAGCAACTAGTGACATATCAAACCCGTGCCGACCACTGGCAAGCCTTGTATTTTTTACAGCATAGATAATATTTATATAACCTATAGTCAGGCAGACTAAGCTGATTATCTTAAAGCATACTGAAACTATAGGCAGGTTAAAATGTGGTAAGCCTATTGTGTCGTGAATGTGACAAAATCGTTCATGTCCTTTGTAAATACGTCCTGAGGAACTAAGAAGAAACATGTAGGCACATACAGAAAGCGCTGTGATGATCCACATGGATACAAATGCAAGTCGCAATGAGAAATTGTTAACATATCTAACGTGAAGAGGGTATCTCACAGCAGCAAACCGTTCTATCATCACTGCTACAGTTGATATAATCACAACTTCCATTGAAACATATGTGGTCATAATAATGATAAAACAGTCATACCTGGATGACCATCTTGTATCCAAGGCAAGGTGCCTTGCTCCATACGACAATTTGATCGCCGTTACCACCACTGTAGCAACCAAATATATTATATCTGCTATTGCCATATTCAGGAGACATAATCTATGAACTAGTGAACCTGTTGTAGCTGTAACAGCAGAGACAAGGAAGTTTAGATTGCCTAACCCTCCCAGTAAAGAAAGGCCAATTACTGTGAAGTGGAAAAACAAAGATGCGTTAATTTCGTGACACTGTGAGGAGCGCACACCTTTGTTGTTACCACAAAGAAGGCTTCTGTCGTGTATGAAACAACACATTAAGTCCCAGTCAATGATTAAAGATTGCAGTTTTGATAAGGATTTTACATCATCGACAAATGCATTTGGAAAAAATGCAATATCATTTTGCACAATTATAAGGAAAGTGAGAGATTCCAGCCCTTTAAAACATTCTGGCTGCATATTCTTGATTCTATTCCCAGATAGATTAAGCGTTCTGACAGCTGTTAGCCCTAGAAAAGAGCCTTTTTCGAGTAAGCTTAAATCAAAGCCTTGCAAAGTAAATTTTGGTACTGACATAAGACCTTTAAATGCTCCATAGTATATTATTTTGAGTGGATTACCAGTCAGCTGCAAATAATGCAGGTGAAGTAAGCCATAGAAGTTTTTCCAAATGAAGGATTTAAATTTATTGTTCCCAAGGTTCAATAACTCAAGGTGTGGCATACTTTGAAAGAAATTGAAATCAATGGATTTCAGGTGATTGTATGAAATATCCAGTTCCTTCAATCGAATTGCTTTCATTTTCTTCGAATGTAAATTGATCATACAGTTGAATTTTAAAAATATATATAAGGAGTGTTTAATGTCTTTGTGTGGGAAAACAGTAATGTTTTTTACATTGCAGTTTAAAGCATACCCAGAACAAGTACACATTTGTAGGGACTGACATGGGAAGTGGGCACATGTTATCTCGTCATCATGTAGGTAGTCACAGTGGATTATACCATCACAAACCTCTGTGGGGTGTAGACATGTTGTGGCGAATTTACACCTTAACATAAAGGGACAACTGTTATTTGTGCTGCATAATTCCTCTTCTTCTCCCTTAGGACAGTCCCATTTATGATCACAAACATGCCTGAGTGGCACACAATAGGAATTATGGCATTTGAATCTGGCAGAGCAGGAATAAAGGTGACAGTGCTGAAGGTGCATGGCCATGGCACAAAACATAATGTTACCATTTTGGTCTAGATCATAGTTACACAGCACCCGTTGTTGAAATAAAGACTGGTTGTTTTTAATGCAAGGTATGAAAACTAGTCTGTGAAACTGTCCTTTACTTATATTCCATGTGGCATGGGTTTGTGTGACGAATGCATTGTCCATATTGTTCCTTTGAGAGCCCTCATGGCGAAAATAGCATTTATCTTCGTCCGAATTGTCAGAACAATCTACACGGAAATCACATTTTTTAGATATCGAGATACAACCCTTTTCTTTGCATTGGAAGTATAATATTCCACATTTGCATACTGACGATAAACATTCCTTGCAAAATGAGCTCTTCATACTAGCTCCATGCCATGCCCCACTTGCACACATATCATCACAGTTCATTTCATCTGACATGTCTACGCAGTCGGATACACCATCACAAGCATGTATTTGAGCTATACATTCCTTGTTCTTACATTCAAACTGACCCTCCAAGCACCCCTTCGTCATAGTGTGAATGTTGCGAAAGCACACATTTGGTACATTAAGCTCATCGTGATACGTATTGTGATATTTGCTGTGATAATTCGAGAGAGAAATAATGGCAACGGAGTTATTATAAAATTTGTGCTTTTGATCTCTTATGTCAGATGTATAGGCTCTATAGTCATGATAGACATACTTTGACCACCGTTTGTATTTAGTGTCACTCGTATGAAAGGTATAAGCGTGGGAGGAAAAATGAATATATTTTGCCCAAGTGTTACTTGGTCTCTTTATGAATATGACAACTGCTCTCTTAGCAAGTCGAAACACATCTACCAGGGATATCAGCAGTTTTAGAAAGTTCTGTTTCAAAAAGCTTTCTATTTTGCCATCAAGATGACATTTATCTATGCCTTTAATGCTTTCATCATGGATACTGAAGCATTGGCTTGTAACTCTATGTGATTCCAAAGGACAATACTGTAGGAATTCTGGCATTTCATACACGTCATAAGCATTGTGATTACGGCCAACAGTAGTACCATTTGGATAATCTTCACAAACATACAAGGAAAGGTATACTGCCGTATCGCAGTGCAACGTAATCCATTTCACTGTTATGGTAGACAACCCTGGTATCCATAGCATTCCTGTACAGCAAGTGTCATTTGTCCATACTGGTTGTTTTAAATGCAAAAGTTGGGAAATATAATGGGATTGTACACCTAAAGGTTCAGTTCCTGGCCCCGATCCTTTTACAAGATTTACTTTGGTATCAGGGTGCGTGCCATCATGCCACGAGTGAAATGTAAGTTTTGTGTTGGTCAGCCACCTAGCTTCCCTTACCTGAAGTGACAGTGTTGCTCTTTAGGCTTTAGAAATTGGCCATGTTTTTTTTTTTTTTTTTTTTCTTTTCTTTTTTTTTTTTTTTTTTTTGTTTGTTTGTTTTTTTTTTTTTACGTATTTACTTGGCATATTCAGTCTTATTGTTACATTTCTGTACACATTATACTTATAACAAAATATTAACTTCCATTGGCAAAAACAAGTTCACTATGGGGCCTTATTTTGCATGTTGATGCTTCAAACCCAAAATGCAGTCAAGTGATATGACACAACCCCAGTGCAACCACTGCTAAAATGTGTACCCTATTTGTGCATGTTGCAAAAACTAACTGATTGGCAAGATATAACCTTGAAGCATACATCAAATATTTTACTTTTGGGTTAAAAGGCTGTACAACAAAGGTTCAATTTTCATACTGCAGTGGAATGAACCCATATATGGCAAGTGGATGCTTTATGCAGCCCATCAGCCAAGGTATTCTGGGAAGTGTTGGAACCCCCGCTGTGGTGTAAATCTACACATCTCATAATTGTGGACTCTGCTTATCTAATGAGTTTTGGATTCAAATAAGGCTAACTGTTTCTATGTTTGGTATACTGGCATCCCGACATCAGCAGTTATCTCCGGCTCTAAATCCACACATGCATTTGACCAAGCTCTAAATGAATGTCAAAACTTAAATTTTTACATGAGCACATTTATTCCAATAGAAGGAGATGATGGCAAGTTTTGAGTATTTTAAAGTAGCAATTATGAAAAAAGTGAATAATAAAGGCATGATGGACTGTAAGAGTAGATACAGATGAATTGACATTATTTAGCAAGGGTTAAAAACCTGGTTAGCATGTGCTATTCTCCCCCATGGCCCTCACCTGGGTAATACAAAAAAGTGCACGTTATATGACACATTGAAAAGATGGAAAATGGTAAATTAATAACACCAGTCCCTTGTAATCGGTACATCAAAAACAATTGGTTGAGCGATATAGAACCGGCATGGCTGCTTATAATACTTTTATTTGTCTTTACTAAGATAATGGCATTTGAATTGGTTTCTGAATGCATTCCATTGTTCACACGCTTTGATATTATCTGGTAGTTCCTGCAAGGTGGTTGGGCCCGAGTAGGCCAAGGACTGTTTTCCCGTTTTGGAAATGGCACATGCAAATTGTTGCTTGCTGATGATGTAGTCTGTCTATTGTATCTTTCGTGACTATATTTTTTTTTGTAATTTGGGGGGGGGGGGAGGTTAGCCCATGGACTTTCTTGAAATCTAAAGCATCCGTATTGTACTTTAATTTACCTTGAACTTATATCCATCCAAGTTGTTCATATAGTTACTTCATGTGAGCATATTAAGAGGCACACATTATCACCCCACAAGTGCCCCTTGAAATTTTCGGAGATGGTCCATTCCAGGAAACTCGCCCCCACAATAAAGAACAGTACTCCAGGTGAGGCTGTATGAAACTGTAGCAAAACGCAATCCTAGCATTCAAAGGAATGTAAGCTTTATTCACCTCAAGAGTGCTATGTTCCTACTAACTGTTTTGTGTATGTTGTCCATAATCAGTTGCTGTCTGTTGTGTATTTTTTTCCTGTTTGTACAGTCTCTAATGGCTTTCCTAGGAGAGTCACCATTCATTCTTTCAATAAAACTTGGTGTTGTTGTCTAGTGGCCAAACACCATGGCCTTTGTTTTGTCCAGGTATATTGTCAATTTTTATTATTTCTGGTCTAAGTGTCTACTTTACTTAAATTATAATTTGTCTTGATGTTCATTGATTGTTTTGGCTTTCGCTCTAAGAGTTGAACCATTTGCCTTCATGTCTATTGAACCAGACTCAATGATGAATGATAGGTCATTTACATAGTGTATAATCAACAGGGGCCCTAGGATTGACCCCTGTGGCACACCTGTGGTAGCTGGTGACGAAACGGATAAATGACCCTTGAAATGTACACGCTGCTTTTTCTCAAGTAGATGGGACATAAATCACCTCAGTGCATCAGAGTTACACCTGTTAATTTGTAGGCACTATTAGCACTACACACCATGTATGTAGAGTAATCATGGTAACTTTGTTGATATATTTCCAGCAAAAATAAACTCAGTAAAAAGATCCTCTCACTTCACGATTTATGATCGAGACATACATATGTTTTCTTTCCGTTATTCTAGTAATAATAGTCGGTGTTGAGGAAGACATGTCATTTTGCATAGCAAAACTTTTGTTGTGTAGGCTTATGCAGCTGATACTGCTTTCACTTTAATCTCAACAGTGTCATGTTTTCCACCCATATTTCTATGAACTATGTAACTCTGAAACGTTTATACGAATTTTATTATGAACATGCTACACTTTGTATTTAAATTGAATTGTATGTCAGTTCAATTATTTTTGAAGCATTCCATAAAAGGTACGACTTTGATTGCTTTGTACCTATATGCATAATGTCATACCTTGCAGATATATTATGCCACAGATATTATTTTTCATGATGGCATGGTTATATTCTACATGTGAAAGGTTTTTGTGTTTGGTCTTTGACATTGTAGTATTTCTCTTTGATCTTGATGCTTATCTGCCATGTTTCTCAATCCATCATCAATATACATCCAATAAATCTTTAATGTTCTACCAATACTTAACACTAGTAAAGTCTAAAATCTCTGAAAGTGCCAACTTTCATGGGGTAATCCTTTAAAGGCTGGGAAAGAACTCTCACATGCCTTCAAAATTCCTGGGATGTTGAAAGTTTCAAAGTGGGCAAGACAGGGACCTTGAATGCTCTGAGAAATAAAATTGAAAGCTCCAAAATCCCAGATTTTGCTATCCCCATGGGGCAATTAATGTGATTATGGCAAGGACTTGAAACACTCTGCTAAAGTACTTGGAAAGTTGGATTCCAAGATACTGTACAGCATGCAGTGATAATGAGTCCCTGTATGTTTATGATTGGTTGGTAACCCCACACTCCTAAGTCCAGGCAGGCTGTCCCCCACAGATGCCAGCTGCCAATCATTCCCTAACCACATGAAGCAACCGTATATAGTAACAAAACATGACTTGTCAATGCCAGCACAAACATGACTATAATTTGATGCTGCACTTCCTACTTTGAAATAAATAATCAGCTCTGAACAAACTTAACAGGGATTCTTGTTTGAAGCAGTACATCTTATGGTGCTTTCTCGGGTGCCATGTATTATGACATCCGTCCCATCCCATGGGAAGGATGCAAATGTCCTGCAGGAACCCTTGTGGAGTTGATTGTGTGACAGTGTTTAGTAGAAGCCACAAAGTATGCTTACTTTGCACTAAATGAGCCATTTTACTTTTGCATATGTTATATCTGATCTTATCTTATTGGTCATACTTATGACATATTTTTGTAACATTTCATTTTGGGACTGTATGGTCATGATGGTTTGTATGTGATGACCCTTTTACATTTATAGACCCATTACAGAAAGGTTTATAGTCAAGACCTGTGTCTGCCAACCATAAAATATTTTTTACATTATAATTCTTCCTTTGTGAAACCACCCCTGGTGCCACCCAAGAAGTGTTCACATAAAACAGGTGGTCACCCTTCAGAAATTTCACTCTTGTGAAACTTCTTAAGGGAGACACAATAACTTGACCACTCTTCTTGAATTCCCATCCATGATTTTTAAATACAGGATTGCATGTACATGTACATATATTAGACCTGTCTTGGAGCCAAGTGTTCACCTTTTTTTGTATTACAATGTATGTTAAGTATTTGTAAACTGGTTTTGTCATTTTTTTTAATAAGTCTTATATCATAGAGGAAAGAGTCTTGCTCTACACTTACACAAAACAGGTATTTTACTTGTCTGAAATGGGGATCAATATATAGCTGGATAAGTGGTCTTCTATTTTGGGCTAATTTGGGGGTTTACTGGTCAGGTTTTACATGATAGTCTCCCTAAAGAGGCAACTTATCATATACAAGACGAGGAGTCACAAAAGGCAAGAGGTCTCCCAGAAGCAGGGTTTTCAAAGGGGGGACTACTGCAGATATAAAATAAACCAAATAAAATAACAACACAAGTCAAGACAACACCAATTCCAATATATATATATAATGACCTAAGTCTTGTTGCATGCAAATATTGCATTTTGATGTATATCTGTTGCTTCATATTAATTGCTCGATGTAGATTTGAAAAATATTTGGGAACCTGGGAAAATAATTGTGCATTACCTAAAACAGACATGAAAACTGTGTGACAGAGCTTGGAAAGATCCATTTCTCAGATATTTGATTTCCTTGACGCTACTGAGTTGTAACTGGAGAAACCCAGGTGCACACAATTAAGGGCCAGTCCTGATAAGGCCTTGCCTTTCACACCAAAGCATGTCAGTGGTCATAAAATCTGGGTTCATCTGGTTTCTTTTTTGATGAGGAATCAAATCTTAGAATAACTTTCATTTTTGTCACAGATTCCAATTCTGTATCATTAATAGTTCTAAGATGCAGGTGATGTAGCTGTGATCACCACTGATATTTCTATTTTGTCTACCTGCTGATTGATCACCACTGATATTTCTATTTTGTGTACCTGCTGATCAAACTGTATCTACACTATGACAAGTCTTTATCACCCACCAGGCAAATACTGGTCGCCCTTTAGCGATATGCGCAACCATTTATGGTCCAATGCCTCTCTCCAGTTAGAGCTGGTATTTGTCGATACCTGCACTAGCTGCTGTTCGCTTTTCCTATTTTGCACAGTTCCGTTTGAGAAATATGGATTGTTTACGAAGAGTGAAAAGGAAAAAGAATGGGCGGTTTGTTAACAAATGCCAAAACAAAGGACTAAATGCTTTAAAACAAGGCAGAATACGTCGAAACACGGCAGTGGTAGACCAAAACGCATGTACACAATCAGCAAACGCGGACCAAGCCACCGTCGAAAGTGCCACGCCCACCCCCAAATGCCACATGCACATGTAAACACTGACAGTTATAACTGGGAGGAAGGTCGTAGAATAGTGGAACTAAGTGTACTAGCCAATAATCTTGTATGCGAGGAATGTAAAAAACAAAAACAAAAAAAACCATTGTCCCTAAAAATTACAGAATCAGAAAAAACGATATGGCTTGGCCAGTGTACTTTACATTTCATGTGAATGTGGTACGATAAACGCTGTCCCAACCGGGGGGGGGGGGGGGGGACCACAGTAATACCCCAGCGTCAAAAGGTGGCACAGGCATATTTGATAATGTGCTGCCTGTGTTACCATTCGACAATGTATTAAGGCAACTATAATTTTGATATTCTTATTTTTACCTCTTTTATCCACATTGCTGTACTGCACTATGGAGAGACTCTTAAAATGTTTGCCCTTTCTCAGTTAAACTATGAAAGTATATATTATGACTGGAATATAAAATTAACGATGCACTGCCGTTTATTTAACGTACATACTATATATTGATATGGTATCGAAGTTAGACAATGAATGGATACCTTGTACCTATGAACTTAGAATAAATTAAGTCAACATGCATGAATATTTTGTACAATTGCGGAAAAAATAGCACCGCATGATATCTTTTTTTGTTAATCAATGAAATCAGTGCATATTTTGGAAACCCCCTACAATTTTTCAGGGATTTGTAAATATTTTTTCTATATCAAATTTAAAAAAATAATGTGAGCACTTACACATTTTTGCAAGACGAGATGGATTTAAAGTCACATTCCAGCATGTTTTGTCTACATATTTGTTATTAAAAGGCTTGATATACATTGCATTCACTCATATTGAGTTATTTTATGCATATTTTTGCATCCTTAATTCATTTTTTTGCTTTTACCCACATATATAATGTTTGCTATCAAATTTCTGTAGTCCTTACATGTAGCGCCACCTAGCGACAAAAGTAGCACCGTGACATGCCAATTTTTTGCTTGCATTTTGATTCAAATGCCAATATCTTGGTTCACACCAAAAAACCAGAGATTTCTAAATTCTTTTGACCAGTGTACTAGACAGATAAGTGACGACAGAGGAATGCATTTTGAAGATGTAGTGGTCAATGTTGTGAAGACAGTCACACAGTCACAATCAGGTGACAACAAATTTACGGCAAGTTTCCATCAGTAAATTGAGCAAGTGTGGACATTTGCTGAGCACATACAAAATTGGGAGATCATATTTATACATAGTGCATACTGCTCACACTTTGTAGTGGCATGTAATGCCTACATATTTGTGGCATGTAACTCCTGGGATCATAGATAGGTGTTGTACAATATGATTGTTATGTAAACAAGTGCAGTGCATTGTTTTTTTAATACATCATGGGTGCCAATTTCATTTCACCTCAAAGATTGGCCAGTGTACCAATCGAAAAGTGCCCTAATTAAGTTTTATATTTTAAAGAAACCACTGGCATCTACTACCTGAAAATTGTTGTTGGCTACACCTGCATAAAACAAAAAGCATCCACTATTTGCAATTTTCTATCCCAGCGAAAAAAAAAATGTGTGCAGTGGTACCTGTGTTGAGAGATCCCTCCAATGAAAGACTGCATATCTTTAGAGGACCATTTTCTCAGAACACTGTACTATCTTCTCCATGTGACTATACCTCTAATGAAAGACCACCTGTTTTGAAAGACCAAATTTTGACCTGACCTCCTAGGGGTGGTCTCACAAGACAGGGAATAGTGTATTACATGAAATATTTCATGTTAGCAGGCATGCATTCATTTAATATTTATGCAACTCAGTCAAACTTGATGTTCACGGAATAATTGTACTAACTTTTCACAATAATATACATAGTAAGTTTTACAATAAGGTAATAATGGTCTACAGAGAGGTCTGACATATCTAGTTGGGTGCTTACATTACAGCAACAAACTAGCTGGCTATTGTGGGGAAAAGGGACCAGCATAAGAAAGAAGAAAATAAGGAAAACAGTATCTGCTGGAACATGCAGCTTATTTCATTTTGATTCTCGGGGACCAATAATCGTATTATTAGTCCCAGAGTATCAAAATGAAATAAGCGGCACGTTCCAGCAGATACTGTTTTCCTTATTTTCTTCTGTCTTATACTGGTCCCTTTTCCCCACAATAGCCAGCTAGTTTGTAGCTGTGATGCAAGCACCCAACTAGATCATATGACTTGTTTCCATGCAAGTAATACATGATAAATATCATATATATATATATCAATCAGTGTCCATTTTCCTCATCACTTGCAGTCAGTGGTAGACAATGGGGTTAAATCTGCATGTAAGGGGAATGAGATGGCATCAGCCTATGTCAAAATTTTACAGAGGAACGTGTGCAATATAGACAATAGTAATTCCATATATATACAGGTTAGACAGAGAAAGGTTAGCTTATGGAGAGTAAAGAGTTCGAACTGCGGAATAGGATATTGACTACTAGGAAGTGGTTCTGGGCAAAAAGACACAAATACAATAGGAATGAACCACTGTGTATACAGTTACTCTGTGTAAACACTGACTGATCGATTGAATCAGATATTAGGAACATATATATATATATATATATATATATATATATATATATATATATATATATAGATAGATAGATAGATAGATAGATAGATAGATAGATAGATAGATAGATAGATAGATAGATAGATAGACCACAACTGCCCAACGTGATGTACTACGTTTACAGCTGCACAGTCCTCATAATGGCATAGTAATGTGAGGAAGGCAGAAGCTATTCAAACTGAGATAATTCAGGGTCAAATTAGCAGACTGCTTTGGCTAAATCAAGTCTCCATATCCTGAATACACCTGTTTCTACTCATATGTGGACATCATGGTCCATATAATCATCAACTTTACTTTTTGAATTTTGTTTATGCACCTGTACAACATATCTTCTGCACCCATCCAGAAGCAGGCCACTCTGTCCTATCTACAGCCTGTAATCACAAGCTTATTATATGCATAGCTCAATATCAACACAACAGTTTATTAGCAAGCTGGAGGGGGAGGCCCCTTTAGGAGGGACTTCAAGTACCCCACTGGTGGTGCTGTTTACACATCAATTATACCAATGGCCTATCAATGACCACAGGGATCTCAGATTATGACACCTATTTGTTAATAATGCCATGGAGTTACAGCTCAAGAATGATAATTGTTATATTTTCAAGTTCTGTGATAGTTATGAAGTGAGCATATATTTTCATTCACCAACAGTGGGTGCTGCTTTGGTCCCATTCACAACATCTGGCCATCTTGTTTCAATTGAAATGACCAATCATACCCCTTTCCTTAAACATTCTTGGTGTTAGATTTAAGCAGTAAATCTGGTTGCATCTGGCATGCACTGGACAGGTGATTTTTAGATTATCTTGTGTATGTGCCTGTGTAATTTGGGAGGTTGCAGCTGTTGTGAATGAAAGTGATAGTCTTCAGCCCTACAAGAAAAGGCTACAGTGGTCCCCTCTCTTATAAAGCCCCCTCCCCCCACCACCACCACCCAGTGTACAAAGACCACCTACTCATGTAACCTCTATGACTATTCCATGATGAATCCAGGTTTAGCTATACAGCAGCTATATGTATATGTATATATATATATCTTCTACAAAAACTTTGATATATAAAACAGAACTCATATGTATCCCATAAAGTACACATTCCTGAAAAGTAAACTTATCAGGGAATCAAAATGAGCAGCAAGCGTGGGTAAAAGGCTGCATTTTGCTTTTTGAGTGAGATGTCACCCAACCTTGGTTTTGTTTTCACATCAATTATACTAAGGGCCTGTTAATGTTTATAGGGATCTGGAGGTGTGTTATCTGTAATTAACATACCATGCATTCTAATTTGAACTGAATAATGTTTGTGATTTACCAGGCTGACCACTGCAGCACTGCAGCAGGCCTAGCAGACATGCATCCATCCAGAGAAAAACAAAAACAAAAAAGCACTGCCAGTCTTATCATTGACCACTTGTATGTATCAAGTTGCAGCATGACCATTAAAACCCCACTGAAGAATCCCTGCTTCAGTGCCCTGCTGACCTGTAAACTATGTGCCTAAATTCTATGTGAACCAGGCTGGCTTATCTCACTGTACACCATTCACCAGGACCAGAAGACAAACAGATAGAACAGACAGAGGGAGAGATGAGACAGGGGGGAAGGCATATCCCTTTTTGAGATTTTAGCAGACTTAATCATGAAATTTGAGGTATATTTTAACGTTGCCTTCATAAATCACGACTTGTTGTCTCCAAGTATATATAGTTCATACATGACATAAAATCCATTAGGGGTAGATCTGGCATTTTTTTCTTTTTTTTTCAAATACAAAGTCAGAGAGAGAGAGAGAGAGAGAGAGAGAGAGAGAGAGAGAGAGATAGAGAGAGAGAGAGAGAGAGAGAGAGAGAGAGAGAGAGAGAGAGAGAGAGAGAGAGAGAGAGAGAGAGAGAGAGAGTGATATTACTTACTCTAGGTTTGCTGTTACTTGAATTAAAGATATTTTTGTGAGGTACTTTAATATCATATAAGTAAAGTGACATAGTAGATAAATGACAAATTTGTCCTCTATGGCAATGAAGAGTTAAAATGCATGTGGACAAATTGTCGCTGGCATAAACATCCCCATATAACGTGGGAGTCTCCAATGCTTTCTTCCAAATTTTTCAAGCCTATGCGTGAAATATGGCAAATTTTACGCAATCTACTACAGTAGTCCCCCCTTATAGGGCCCCTCTCACCAGAGGCCAAGGTGACCCCTCTTGAAAGGTCAGCATTCTTGTGCAGAAAGTATGGCATTTCATTATATTCTTCCCCTCAAGAGAAGCCACCCCTCTTATAAGACCACTTTTTGGCTGCATTTGGGGTGGCTTTATAAGAGGGGGACCACTGTACATGAAAATTTGTTAAGGATTTTCTATTCTTCAGTTCATTCACTCTTTCATTGCCAAGTTTTGGACTGAGTCAACAGCTTTACTCGGTGTGCGTAGGGTGCAATGTGCCCAAAGCGTGGCAAGGAAAGATGTTGACCTTGGCTATTCTGCTATGGAGCAAAACCATGCTGGTACTTGAATGAAAAGGCCTTTCTACAAGGAATATGAATCTAGTACAGTTATAATTCAGATCAGTTTCTCTTAAGTAGTGTTTGACTTTAGTCACAGTTGGCATTGAGCGAGTTAAACTGCAAATTTCCACATGGTTTTCAAAAAAAAAGCAAAAAGCAAAAAAAACTCAAAATCTCCATAGATTTAGTCCTGATATGTTGACAGGTATTATTAACCCTCTCCTCTCTCTGCTTTAAGACAAGTATCATCATAATTATCATTTGATTATAGTCAGCTTGACCAGAAAAAAGTTAATAGAGAGTACACAACCTGAAGCATACTTTTCACATATTGATAGTTTGATTACTATGATGGTAGACGACACTGGCCATTCAAGTTTATTTTTCTTTATTTGCAAATTTCTCTTTCTTTGCAACAGATGAAAATTAAAAATGTAATCAGTGGAATTAAAAAATAACTCTGCTGAGTACAACAGATGGGAGCTAGTATAGCCTGACTGGCTTTTCATCTATTAATCTATGATTGAGAGGGGCAAACAAAGAATATTTACAAACCCTACCCCCCCCCCCCATTCTTCTTATGCTTACAAGAGCTGGTAGACAAAGAATTTATTACTGAAATGAACTCAGTGCAGACTGGCTGCAACTGTGGTATGGGGCATCTGGTCTTATCACATAACAGCATTAACATAAATACAGAATCTTGCATGGCTGAGAATGAGTAACTGTTTTTCTCTCACCAGGAATCTTTGTTACTGGGGAAAATCACAAGTGACTGCAGGTCATGAGTGGTTTTCCACACCAACAATGATCTCAATCCCAAGTGAGAGAAAAATAGTAACTGACTCTCCAGCCATGTAAAATTTTGTTGATTCTATGTTTAATTGGGTAATCATCACAAAAATTATGCCATAGGCCTACTTTTAATGCCAACCTGGTCTGCCCTGTTTGTTAAGTTTTTTCACCACATCATGCATGACATATAATCAAACATGGCTCATGCACATTTGATGTTGTTTGATGTCACTGCATCATGTCACTGATGCAGGCACGGGACAGTTTATTGTAACAGTGTTAAGGTCATGCAATCTACTATGAGTTATTACTTTCGAATTTCACTCTATAAAATGATAATTTATCCTCAAGCATAGAATAATACCCTGTTTGTATTTGCTGCCTGATTTGTTCAGAGATGTCAGTTGTCAATTAAAAAGACAAAGTACATTATACCCTTGCCACACTGGACAAGTATTTTGGGTTCAGACCAGTATTTGCCTGGTGGGTGATAAAGACTTGTCATAGTGTAGATACAGTTTGACCAGCAGGTAGACAAAATAGAAATATCAGTGGTGATCACAGCTACATCACCTGTACCTTAGAACTATTAATGATACAGAATTGGAATCTGTGACAAAAATGAAAGTTATTGGAAGATTAAGTTCCTCATCAAAAGAGAAAAAAACAGATGAACCCAGATTTTATGACCACTGACATGCTTTGGTGTGAAAGGCAAGGCCTTTTCAGGACTGGCCCTTAATTGTGTGCACCTGGGTTTCTCCAGTTACAACTCAGCACGTCAAGGTAATCAAATATCTGGGAAATGGATCTTTTCAAGCTCTGTCACAAAGTTTTCATGTCTGTTTGAGGTAATGCACATTTATTTTCCCAGGTCCCCAAATATTTTTTCAAATCTACATCAAGCAAAATGCAGTACAGTGGTACATCCCTTGAGAGACCCTTCTAATGAGATACCACATATCTTTTTAAGACCACTCTCTCAGAACGCTGTGCTATCTTTTCCATGTTGTTGTACCTCTAATGAAATACCACCTATTTTGAGAGACTGCTTTTTGACCTGCTGTAAGGGTGGTCTTTGAAAAGAGGTACCATTGTACTCCCATGCCACAAGATTGAGTTCATTTACAGTATTCCCTCCTTTGAGAGACCTCCCCTAGTGCCACCCAAAAGGCAGTCACATAAAGCAGGTGGTCCCTCAAAGGAGGTATAAATAACATGAAAAGTACTACAGAAAGACTTGACAACTGTGGTCTTTCAAAGGAGGTGGTTTCCCAAAGGAGTGGTGTTTCAAAGAAGGGACTTCTGTATATATATATATATATATATAAATTGGTGTTGTCTTGACTTGTGTTGTTAGTTTATTTTAGTTTATTTTATATCTGTCCCTCCATTGACCACCCCTGCTTTTGGGAGACTTCCTGTCTTTTGTGACCACTTTCAAAGTGCAATTAAAGGCACCAGTCTTTTTATGATAAGTTACCTCTTTAGGGAGATTACCATGTAAACCTGACCAGTAAACACCCCCAAATTAGCCCAAAATAGAAGACCACTTATCCAGCTATATATTGATCCCTATTTCAGACAAGTAAAATCACCTGTTTTGTGTAAGTGTAGAGCAGAATCTTTCCTCTATGATATAAGACTGATTAAAAAAATGACAAAACCAGTTTACAAATACTTAACATACATTGTAATACAAAAAAGGCAAACACATGGCTCCAAGACGAGTCTAATATATGTACATGTACATGCAATCATGTATTTAAAAATTATGGATGGGAATTCAAGAAGAGTGGTCAAGTTATTGTGTCTCCCTTAAGAAGTTTCACAAGAGTGAAATTTCTGAAGGGTGACCACCTGTTTTATGTGAACACTTCTTGGGTGGCATCAGGGGTGGTTTCACAAAGGCAGAATTATAATGTAAAATGTATTTTATGGTTGGCAGACACAGGTCTTGACTATAAACCTTTCTGTAATGGGTCTATAAATGTAAAAGGGTCATCACATACAAACCATCATGACCATGCAGTCCCAATATGAAATATTACAAAATATGTCATAAGTATGACCAATAAGATAAGATCAGATATAACATATGCAAAATTTAAAAAAAATGGCTTATTTAGTACAAAGTAAGCATACTTTGTGGCTTCTACTGAACACTGTCACACAATCAACTCCACAAGGGTTCCTGCAGGACATTTGCATCCTTCCCATGGGATGGGACGGATGTCGTAATACATGGTACCCGAGAAAGCACCATAAGGTGTACTGCTTCAAACAAGAATCCCTGTTAAGTTTGTTCAGATCTTATTATTTATTTTAAAGTAGGAAGTGCAACATCAAATTATAGTCATGTTTGTGCTGGCATTGACAACAGTCATGTTTTGTTACTACAGTAGTCCCTCCTTTGAAAGACCACTCCTTTGGGAAACCACCTCCTTTGAGAGACCACGGTTGTCAAGTCTTTCTGTAGTACTTTTCATGTTATTTATGCCTCCTTTGAGGGACCACCTGCTTTATGTGACTGCCTTTTGGGTGGCACTAGGGGCGGTCTCTCAAAGGAGGGAATACTGTATATACAGTTGCCTCATGTGGTTAAGAATGATTGGCAGCTGGCATCTGTGGGGGACAGCCTGCCTGGACTTAGGAGTGTGGGGTAACCAACCAATCATAAACGTACAGGGACTCATTATCACTGCATGCTGTACAGTATCTTGGAATCCAACTTTCCAAGTACTTTAGCAGAGTTTTTCAAGTCCTTGCCATAATCACATTAATTGCCCCATGGGGATAGCAAAATCTGGGATTTTGGAGCTTTCAATTTTATTTCTCAGAGCATTCAAGGTCCCTGTCTTGCCCACCTTGAAACTTTCAATATCCCAGGAATTTTGAAGGCATGTGAGAGTTCTTTCCCAGCCTTGAAAGGATTACCCCATGAAAGTTGGCACTTTCAGAGATTTTAGACTTAACTAGTGTAATGACCTATGCAAATTGTTAAATATGTAGCAAAAACGTGAATTGCAGAGGTGTAAATCAAGAAAGTGTTCAGTCTGTTGTTGTAAGTTTCAATGTATATATACCAATGGAGGTGAAACATTATCTTTCATATGTCCTCAATATCTACACTCACAACTTCCTGTCAATCATATTGAAGATAATTACTTTTCGAATGGTATTTCTGAGTTTTAGTTCTTTATTCCAAACGTTGATTTTAAGAAGTTAAACGATGAATGTTTTGGTTCATTTGAAATCGAGGACAGTCAAACTATGATTCATGTTTATAACAGATTTACATTTTTGGGTCAGACTAGGTTTATTAAGTCTTTTTGTAATAGCCGATACGATATACCTTTAATTCAAATATAAACTCTTTCGACCTGTAGTCCCCTTATCCTTTCTTCATCTGAATGTTAGAATGTTTACCAGCTCACATTAATGATCTAGATACTTTTGTTGAGACACTAACCTTTGGATTTGATGTTATAGCTGTCAGTGAAACTTGGCTAAAACGCGCTAATGAAGACATATATAATTTGGCGAACTCCATCATAAAAGATAAATACAGAACAAACAAGGATGGAGGTGGAGTTTTTTTTTTGGGGGGGGGGGGGTTGACACAAATTTTTAATACACATAGAGAAGTGGATTATTTACTTCAAATAATATAATGGAAGCTCTTTTTACTGAAATACACAACATTCGTGATGAATCTAATGTTTTTTAAAGACCAATTCGTAAAAAATTGATAAATTTCAAAGACACGTTTGAGGCTAATTTGCACAAAAATAAAGAAAATAAACCATGTTACCTTCTTGATGACTTTGATATTAATCTCCTCAATATATACAAACAACCTATTATTGTGACCATAACGTTAGACAAACACATGTGCTTTATACACAGCTAGTTAGGACTAATGTAGGGATGTTTTTGATAATTTCTCATGCACCGTACATATGGAAACCTATGCCTTTTCTAATTTGAAAATTGTTACCTCAATACAACTACTTATAAGAGCCATACATTATTTGTTTCCGAGTGTGCACTACTTGATGCTTAGGTGTGCTTACATTGGTATGGGAAATGCCATTTCTTACTGTCAAGTGATAAAGAAAGCTCTGTATATCAGTTATCAATACATACCTATTATACTTTACTACCAGATAATTGTACTTACATGTAACATTTGTATATCGTTACTATTATCAAGTCTATTATTACTAGTTTTGTCAAATTCTGATTTCGACCTCAAAGCACATATACGGTCTCGGAATACTGAATTGTTGCATCTTGGCTTTGGGCCCGAATGTACACTACTTTGTGTTGAAATATATTTGATGAATGTATTTTGGTAAGAAAGTATCGGGGTTATAAGCTTTTACAGCAACCATTTTCACATATATTTACCAATTCATCAAAGGCTGCTTGAGATCACCCTCAACTGGCCAGTACGCCCTCTGCTACCATTTTCTTGACAAAGACTGTTGCATATATTTTATAATATTCTGCTACCGTGTGGGCTACTGATCTATTTCGCTCGGTATTTGTTCGTACTCATCTTTCTTTTGCTACATGCGATCCACGACCTGTATCATTCTGATATTGACTTATCAAATATTAGCCATTTATTTGTCATAGACACTCAGGCAGATCGAACTGTGAGACTTACACCCTAATCCAGGCTCCAACGGCGACTTTGTCGATTTTACGATATGCCATGCAAATATTCGTAGTTTAACATCAGATAAGCTACGATGTATTAAAACTTCTTTCGCAAATTCATATAATACCACTGCTTTATCGGAAACCTTCTTCCTAACGCACAATCCGAACACGACATGGAGACGCACGGCTTCCATCCAATGATGCGACGTGACCGAGCGACTGGTACAGGGGGGGGGGGGGGGGGGGCTCTCCATGCTACACGGTCGCTTGTGGTAAAAAGCTGTTGCGACCTTGAAGATGTGGACTAAGAACTCTTGTGGGTCAAAGTTCGATTACACAACAATAAATTTCATCTAACGGTGGTATACCGACCTCCAAAGTCTCCGGTAAATTTTTGGGACAATGTTACAAGATAACATTGATAATGCAAAAACGTCAGACATCGATAAGATCACAATTCTAGGGTACTTAAACGCAGACCCTACTACAAACCATGGTGTTAAACTAACAAATTCTTGTACTGTAAATTTATTTACCCCGCATGTTAATGAACCCACGAGAATTACAGAACACTTAGCGACGAGCCTCGACCAAATCATAAGTAACATGCCAAATTTTGTTCGTAATGTAAATGTAACAGCTCCGATAGCGAACTGTGAGCGCAAGTCTTCTATTCAGACGTAAGAAAATTCCTGCTTTCTCGAGATTAGTGAGGGACTATGAAAAAGCTGATTTTGACACCTTCAGAGAAAAATTATTGTCATTTAATTGGGACGCCTGCTTTGATTCCGACGACATTGATACAACCTGTGACAAATGGTCAAATACCTTCCTTTCAGCAGCTAAGGACTGCATACCCTGTCGCACTGTTATAATTCGTCCAGGTGACGCGCCCTGGTACACGTCCGCCCTCTCCACCATCAAGCGAAAGGTAGAGCGTATACATAAGCGCGCCAAACTCAGACCGCAACTCTGTCCATACTTTAGGCAACTAAGAAATAAATTTATATAAGATTTGAGACTCGCTGAAGAACACTATTACGAGCGCCTGGAAGATTCTATTGACAATGCAAACGAAAGGGGGAAAAGTTGGTGGCGTACAGTTAAATTCCTTTTACACAAAATTGAAGCATCTGATATCCCAGCACTGCTCCATGAAAATAAAAAGTTTACTGACAACGAAGCTGAAGCCCAAATTCTAAACCATTTCTTTCTTGACCAAGCCAAAGTTAATGATACAAATTTTACGCCCCCAACGTGCCAACCAACTAATCCGGTTACATTAAAAACTATTTCAATAAGTAGCAACGACGTGTTTTGGGTAAAGAAAGTTTGGATATTTCAAAAGCCAATGGTCCAGATGACATAAGTGCACGCTTACTCAGGGAAGGTGCCCCTGCTATTACAAATTCTCTGGCAAAGCTCTTTAACATTTCTTTGATTGACAGTGAATTCCCAGAAGAATGAAAGAAGGCTAATGTAGTCCCAATTTTCAAAAAAGGATAAACGAGCCACTGTAAAAAATTATAGACCAATATTATTATTAAGTTCCGTGAGCAAAGTTTTCGAGAGAGTAGTATTTAAATACGTATTTATTTTTTTTCGAGACAATATCGCCATATCGGAATCACATTCCGGATTCATACCGGGTGACAGTGCTCTAAATCAACTTGTATTTTTTCTATCATCATTTTTGTGAAGCAGTAGATCTTCAGAAGGATGTAAGGGTTATATTTTGTGATATAACGAAAGCTTTTGATCGCGTCTATCACCCGGGACCTATACATAGATTAGGAAAAGACGTGAGCAAAGAGTTGATGTCCAGGATGCTACTTTGCGTTGGGACGGGTCAAAGCAAGCGTCCCCCAAGGTTCTGTATTAGGACCGCTTCTGTTCGTGATATATATATATATATATATATATATATATATATATATATATATATATATATATATATATATATATATATATATATATATGATATAGTAGATGTAGTTCATTCATCCATTCGGCTCTCTGCCAATGGCACAACTCTGTTCATCAAACTGGATGACGCCTTTGCTGTGACCAATGCTCTGCATACTGACTTGCAGGCAGTTGAGGGTTGGTCGCGGCAATGGCTTGTTTCATTCAACCCTATGAAATTTACCAGTATGGTCATCTCCAAGAAGAGGAATCCTTTAAATTACCCCGATCTAGTTTTTATTAATGAAAAGCTACCCGAAGTTTCTGATAACAAACATTTAGGCTAATCAATTCGCAGTGATCTGTCCTGGTCTAACCATATCAAAAATATAACGCAAAGGGAATGAAAATGGTGACTATTCTTAAATATGTTCAGCTTCGTATCAATAGGAAATCCTTGGAGATTCTTTATCTCTCATTTATCAGACCTTTCTTGGAGTATGGGTCAGTGGTATGGGAAAACTGCACTCTGCAAGAGTCTCAACAACTTCAAAACGTCCAATTTGCAGCAGCCAGAATTATTACTGGGGCCACTTCTAGGACTAGTCATGATTTAATTTATGAAGAAACAGGCTTTGAAACATTATCTCGGCGCCGTGGAAAAAGCAAAACAGGCCGATTTCACTGTACAAGATCATGCACGGTGTAGCTCCTTCCTCCCTTATGCAACCTCATTCCTAACCTGGTCAATGACAGAAACAGGTGCAATGTCAGATCTGGTATGAATCTCTCTGTTTTTTCGAGCATGAACAAAACGATTTTACACTGCTTTCTTTCCATCAGTTGTACGCTTGTGGAATAACTTGCCTACTGATTTGCGTAATTTCGAAGACCTTGCTTCTTATAAGAAAAAAATAAACTAGGGGAAAAAAGTGCAAACAAGCTATACTACAGAGGTGGCAGAAGGCTGGCTGTTTTCCACACACGGTTGCATATGGGATGCAGCAAGCTAAACTCAGATCTGTTCAAAAAGGGTCTGATAGATTCCCTTCAGTCTGCCTGTGGGAACGGAAATGAAGATGTTTTTCATTATTGTTGCGAGTGTCCTTTTTATATAACTCAGAGAAATACACTTCAGAACCAAATTATGTCCTTTGCACCATTTACGGTTTCAACGTTATTATATGGGTCCAAAACATGTACCTCCAAGCAAGATGAAATTATTTTTGACGCAGTCCACAACTTTATCACAACAACTGGCAGACTGGGAGCTGTGACGTAGTTCATACAATGGTCAAAATCTTGAAATGAGAAATGTATCGTCTGTGTATATAGTTAAGCGAAGGCAGACGTCATCTCCCTACCCTCTATCTGTGACGTCTTGTGTCGTTCCACTTATGCTTGTGTGGCGCCGCCACTCTACCTGTCCTCGTCTTGTGGCGTTGTTTCTTATGGTGAATTGTCTCTGAACCTGTAATACGTAACAACTCTTCTTAAATCTTTTGCTCGTGCAAGGGGATTTATATGGGGCTTTGCCCTGTTTCGCAATTGTATCCTTACGGAAATAAAAATATGTTTAAACGAAATTATTCGTTTAGGATCAACGATAACTGACATGTATTTCGATTCATTTTAAGAAAAGTGTTTGTGTATTCATGTTATTTTCATTTCAGTAACTATTGTATACTTATGTAATCAATGCAGTTTCAGCTGGGAAGGAATATAAGCCCCAAGGGGTTTCATTCCTCTGGCTGAAAATCTTGGTATCTTTTAATCTGTGTTAGTTTATTGCACTCGCCTACTTAATTCAATGTATGAGTCTCTTTCCAGTACAATATGTGTTCCCGTGTATGTATGATTTTCAGTAAATAAAGGTACAATAGAATACAGTTAGGCAAATCATTTTTTGGATATTTTTCATGTGTCTGTGTGTTCCTGTGTTGCCGTGTGTATACGTATATGTAGGCAATCACTCTAGATATGCCTTATGGTTACTCCACAAAAAAACATATACCATTTTACTCACATCATTGATCACCAAGTCTGGCACTGGGAGCACAGAAGAGTTTATATTACAGATAGCAATGCAAGAGGTTTGATAACAGCTCAAGCTTTAGGAATAGCAATCGTAGCGGTTTTGCCAAGTAGCATGTACTGTCATCTGCATACTGACTTAGTTTTAGCTCTTCTTACCCAAGTTTGATTCCTTTTATTGCTTCATCTTAACTAATACTGACAGCCATCAGGTCTGCTGCGATGGTAAACAGATATACGAAAAGGGGACATGCTTGTCGTACACCTCGTCTTGGAGTGCAGAATTCAGATAACATTCCATTATTAATGACTGCTGTTTTACATCAGTGCATGAGGTGTTTATCCATTCTATAAATGAGTTCCCACAACTAAATTTCCCAAGGTTTTCCTTATAAAGTTCCATGTTATGGTGTCAAAAACTTCTGCAAGGTCTACTAGCAGCAAAATCCCAGGGATTTTCTTGAAACTGGTGTACTCTAATATATCTGCTGTTAAACAGACATTCTCTCCAGTATCTCTGTTAGGTATGTAGGCTACATAGTCACTGTTTATGATGTGTGGCAGTACTCTCTTTATTATACTGGCTAGTACTTTCGCTGCTAACTTGTAATCAGTGTTGAACAATACTATATGCTGCCTGTTCTTTAGTTCCAGTGTCAAGCTTCCTTTTTTTAAATTTTTTTATTATTTTATTCTATTTTATTTTTATTCTATTTATTTATTTATTTTTCTTTTGGTATTAGTGAGATTATTCCCGTTTCTACTCAATAGACACCTCACCTTTATGATTAGCGTAGTTCCGGCTATTAACTACAATTTCCTTAATATCCGTCCAGATAAATTGGTAGAACTCTGATGTGAACCCATCACTACCTGGCGACTTTCTATTTTCATTTCTTTAAATGCACAACTGCATTCACCAAAAGTGTTTCACCGTCACAAGATGCGCCACCTATTTCATCTAATGATGGGCGATCCTGTCCGAGAAAAAGCCTTTATGCCTTTTTCTCCTGTTCTGGGTCAACATGGCCCTCTGTATATAGATTTGAGTAGTAATCCTTCTCAGAATTCAAGATTTCAAAAGGGTTATCTTATTAGTTTGCCATTTATACTTATTTGTGTTATTGTTTTGCACACTTTTGCAGATTGATTATTACTTGCAGCAATGACTGTTAACTTTAAAATTTTTTTCATTTGGTGTGGATTTCTAGCGCTAAAACCTGCTCCTGAAGCTGACATATTTGTCCGTCACGTGTACCTACAGCCGACGTCAGTTGATCCTGCTTCAGCTTCAAATCGTGAATATTAGTTTGAATTATGTCAATATTTTGCTGTTGAGCAGCAGTACAGGTGTCTAAAGATTCTTCCAAAGTAGGAAGCTGTTGTTTAGAGCTGTCAAATTTCTGTTCCAGGTATTCCTTTAACTCTTTATAGTCGTGAGACGGAGTCCATCGTTGATCGTAACTGGCGTAGAACAATAAGAGTAAGAGTCCGGTTGTACAACGTGAACAAGAGTCTCATGGCGCAGCAGTGATTTTCGATTACGTCATTGCGAAAATATTAAAGAAATTAATAAATTTCATGTACAAAGATCTCTCCATTGTATGCTTAAGTGAGTCCTCATTATATCCATAACTTGTCGTCGTCTATCAAACTTTTTTCCCGAATAAAACACAGTTTCTCTAAGAGCCCATAGTCTTCTCGAGCTTACTCACTACTCGCCATGATGACTGGTCAAGCACTCTGGATATGATTGACTCGAATGTCTGGCAAAAAACGAACAAAAATGAACAGAAAAATCTCTTCAATATGGGTTAAAATTTAGGCTTTCTCTTTCATTTTGTGCTTTATTTTCTCAATTTTGTGTTTCGTATATTATTTTGGAGCATATTTTATGGATTCCTGCACTATCGTTTTCTCTTAGTTTCTTCAATTCCCCCAACACGAGAACAGCTGGCCAAAAAATTATATCAGTTCAATGCATTTAAAATTATCATGTCTAAATTTGTAAAAGCAAATTTAATCCAATGGGTTACATCATCATCATCATCATCATCATCATCATCATCATCATCATCATCATCATCATCATCATCATCATCATCATCATAAGCAACATAAACACATAACGTACCATGTCATCATAACTTTAACGAAGTCACCATGCCCATGGTGATGTAAAAGGTCAAATTGTTATTTTGAGCATTTGGCTTCTTCTTTTTTTTTTACATATTTAAGAGGCAAATACTAGCCAAAAGCTCACCAAACATGCATGTCCCTAGGTGGAGGGATTGTCATGTTTTGTGAAAAATACATAATCAGTGTTCCGAATTTTAACTTTATGCCCCCAAGAGAGGCAGGGAGACATGTACATTTGCGCTTGTCTGCCTGACCGCCATTAAAATTGTCAGATTTCTCTTCTGATTCTGTATTTTTTTTTTTTCTGGTCCCGTGGGTTGAGTAACCTCTGTTCATTTTTCATGACATAACTTTGTGAAAATGTCAAGTCAGTGAAAATGTTGGCTCATATGAAACTTGTGCCATGTGCCTCTCACAAAATGTTTGAGGTACAGCTTTTGACTTGATAGGAACATTAATCAATATGTGAAGATGTGTCTTATTATTACATGCAATCACATGCTACTGTTTCCAATGCTGATGGGGACAATAATGAGGGGTGGGAGCATCCATGCTCTTTGGACCCATTTTTAGTTATGAATACTCTTGCAATTTAGTGATTCAATGTTATTCTATTCGGTTCCATTCTATTCTATTCTATTTTAACAGATGCAGAGTTTGATCATGGATCATGGTGGGGTAAGAGATTACCTGTCCTGCAGATATAGGGTTTTGAAAATAGAAACCTCCTGTAGATGGAGGCTTCATGTGAAAAACATGTCTTAAAGATGCGGTGCGTCCGAAAATGTGCCTTCCATCTCGCATCCCCATGATATTTTTTGGAACAACCCTTTAAATACATATCCTTCTGGACATTATAAAACTGTTCTAAATCGCCCCCACATGGCAACAGCCATATTAGACGGCTGCTCTGACACAGTAGGGATAAGCTGGCACGTTGACTTTATTGCCTTAATGTCTGGTAAAACGTCATTTATAACTGTAAACTCGCGGTTTGAATAGACACCTGTGCGAACATGTGACCTGCTAATCAAGTTAAAAGTTCAACTGATCTCGGCGAATATATTATTAAACATAGTTTTAGGCTATATGCAACAGGGAAAATCATTAATTTCGTGCATACATGGTTCATGCAAGATTACTGGTTGCTCTATGTAATCATATAACATATTTTTATTTCAGTATGTACTTTACGTAAACACAATTCTTCGGTTTGCTGAGTACCTTGAAGTCTTTTGTACCAAATTCTAGACCATACCATAGGTTATGACACCTTTTGTCGTACTGTTCTCTATAGACATAGAAAAGTGCAAGTATTCAGAATAAACTACTCAATTAGGCCTGTGGATTTTTTGAAACACAATGTCATACCGACCCAAAATCGAACTGTGTCTGTCCTCTGACCTCTAGGTAAAATATTTTGGCTTTTGTTTTTGAATTTACCTTGGACTTGCAATTTGCAAAAACAGTTTAACCTAGTTATATTTGCTCATGCCTGAATCAGCATTGAATTATTTTACTTGCATAACGCCTCTCATAGTCAATAGTATTGCATTAATTGAAGTACTATTACTTTTGGGATTGAAATATATACAGATATATTTAAATTTTATGTAGAATTTACATTTACATTATAATAATCATCACGCTTTTGTCCCACGTATGCAGCTAGTAAGTGGATGAAATGTGTCCATTCATACATTGTTTCTCGTGATTGAACCCAAACAGAAAGTAGTTTAGTTTTTTTCATTATCATGTTTCTAAGTCAATAATTCAGTGCCTTTGCATATGTGTACATACTACTGCTAGTTAGTTTAATTTATAATTCATTATACTATTTGTTGCAGACAGGGTAAGTGGGACCGTGAATATCTCCTTACCCCTATACTTCCTATCTGTATTATATATCATACATACCCATGTTACAGACAATCCATGCGTTCACATGCAATTATTTTCATAAATAAACTAACTGGTATCTGCCAACAGATTTGTTATGCTCTGATTTCCTTTCATGTTTGCGTGAGCTGTCATTTGACAATACAAGGGTAATGTGAGGAGCTTATCACCGATAAATATATGTACTGGCACTCAAAAACAAGCTCTTACAGTTGCCTTCTGATGGCCTTCCCGCGTTTTCTTACATACTGCATATTTCTTTCGACAAATCACGTGTTGGATATGGTAATGGTGAAATGTTTATTAAAATTGTAACTGTTTAAACTATTCAGGAGTAGTCAATGATGGTCATTTTCTAAATATGTTTTCAAATATTTTGCAAAGATTCCTGAGAATGAGCCAACGGATGTGGACAAGCATTCATGGGCATCTTATAGGTTGCAATCACCTCAGATCCACTCTTGTCCAGCTTTAGGGATTTGTATCACTATGTCTTCAACATGAGAACTTTGCACAGATGTAAACATACATATATATATATATATATATATATATATATATATATATATATATATATATATATATATATATATATATATATATATATATATATATGTATATATATATATATATATATATATTTATGGAAGTTGATCAGGATGTTGGTGATTTTGCATGTTTGTTCACACTCTACCTGGGCTCTGCTCCAAGGTCTTTGCACAACAGAATAATATGTACAACATCTGACCACATGATGACCCTGATTAGGAAGGCTCTGAACATATAAGGCTCTGCCACTGGCATATTATTATGGGGCAATGGCTTCATTATTCAGGTCTTCGGAGCAAATCCGTCATCGCCAACAATGAAATTGGCATGGGTCTGTCATGTTTTGGCAGGGGTTCTGGCTCTGGTAGTTAAATAGTTCCCTTTTCAAGTGCCTCCTTCAATTCTGTCTTACTGAACACTCCTGCATTAGAGCTTGCACCGCTAGCACCTATATCAATGCAGAGGAACTTGTAATCTGCAACAACCAAACCCACCAGGACGGCACAATGAAATCCCATATGATTGTAGTAGGGTGATCCGGCTTTCCTGGGACATTTCATTGCGATGCCCTTCCCGCCCATCGCACCTACATGTGGGGTAAATTCCGCTAATGTCAAATCCATGAGCTATTTCTGCCAGACTTGGGGAGGGGATGAAAGGGCACACCATAACTTCAGCTGAATGGTCTTTGATGCGGCCTCACACACTTCAATAATGAGAATTGAAATTGTATTGTAGGAAAGTCTAAAGCCATACTAAATAGACTTGTGGCTATCGCCTGCAGCCAGGTAGTGCTCGGTGATAGGCACCTTCAGCCTTGGTTTCAATGCCTTCCTCAATAATGTATCTTGCTTTTCATTTGTCAGTCCCACTCTGTAAAAATTTCCTGAAATGTGTCAGGCTCAACTCTCATTAAATTTTGGTAACTACTAACATCTTGCCAAGTCTCCTGAGAAGCCAAGGTTTTACTCACGAAAGCTTTCTTACTGTCATCGTTTTTTTAGCATTGTCTTGTCTTTGTTCTTCTTATCGTTTTTGTTCTTCATACCAGGGTAGGGGTATAGCTTTTCCAGCCAGCAAATTAAACATACAGTCCGCTAGCAGATATGGATGTTCAATTTTCATCCTATGGAGATTTAGGCACAGAATGCAGGGCACTAGACGTCACAAGCCACTTTTATATTGCAGGAGCCCAAAATCGTGACAATAGAGAGGTTTAATTACACGTTTATGGCAAGCCAAGAGGGCCATAATGCATAGGTCTTACGCGTAGCCGAGCCTCCGCTACACGTAGTCGAGGCTCGGCAATGCATAGTTGAGTAAACCAATCAGATTGCAGTCTCTACTATGCCTCGGCAACGCAAAGTCGAGCCAACAAATAAGATTACAGTTTCCACTACGCGTAGTATAGTCTCGGAAACGCTTAGTCGAGCCAACCAATAACATCACAATCTCCACTACCCACAGTCAAGGCTCTGCAACGTGTCGTTGAGCTAACCGATAAGATTAAAGTCTCCACTACGCGTTCCCGAGAAAATGTTTTAGAACGCGTCGCCGAGCCTCCGCAACGCGTAGTGGAGAAACTATGCCTCCCATAGCGTCTAGCCAAACTATCCAATCACTGATGCTCTTGTAAACTGTATTAGAACTGTTCAATTACACTTTGAGAAATTACTGGTCTCGACGAGGCGTAGCCCAGGGAACCAATTAAATTTGGTTCCTCACTACAAGTTGCGTAAGACCAAATAAAAGTTGGTTCTCTACTACGCCTAGCCAAGATACCCAATGAAAATTGACTCTCGGCAACGCGTAGCTATAACAACCAATAGAACTTAGAAGTTGGAATTTCAATTAAGAAACTTATCTGAGAAATGCTTTTCCATGAACTGAACAACGCGCCACTGTGCTGTCTTAAAAAGTAAAATATAATACCCGTTCAACCTTCGTTTTGAAATATGGGTTACAACCATTCGGCTATGCCTCATAGAGACCGTAATTTGATGGGCTGCCTCGACGACGCGTTGTGGAGAATTTGAAGTCTTGACTACACGTTGTAGAGAATTTCAAGTCTCGACTACGCGTTGTACAGAATTTCATGTTTCCGCTACACGTTGTAGAGACTCTAATTTGATTGGCTGTTTTAATATCAGTAATGATTGTAAGGACGTAAATAATTTGGTTTGCTTTTCTTCAGCCAAAACTTACCATAAGTTGCTGCACTACGCGTAGCCGAAGCTCGACTACACGAAGTGGAAAACAGATTCTCAGCAACGCTTAGTGGAGACTGAAATCTGATTGGTTGGCTGGACGACACGTAGTGGAGGCTCGGCAACGCGTAAGACCAATGCGTTACGGCCCTGTTGGCTTGCCATACACGTTCCTCCCTGCGGCACAGATAGAAGTGTGTGCTATGTTACCAGTTCAGTTAGTCAGGTGGTATTGTATACGCTTAATGTTGCATGCGTCCTCCATACACAACGTAGAGACACCACACTCTCCGTACCGACTATTCACGCTCGTTTTTCTGACGTTTAAAACAACAACGTCATGAATAACTAATTTATATTATTATAAAAGCCCTTTTAAAGCGATTGTACACATATGAGTGACTCATAACTGGATTATACATTAGTTCAAGGTGATATCAAAACATCTGAATTTGACAAGGGAGCAGGGTTTTTTTCCGATGTGATCTGGACTGATGTTACAGCTAAAAACTGCCTCGTTTCATAGAGTACACCAATAATTTGAATACAAACTAATTGCACGTAGTCGGCCAACTATGTAATTTGATTTCTTCTTTTTGGACCGATGATCTCATATTGTCATATTTTAATTGATCCTTTTTGCTATTTTTAAAACTGAATCCCTTCTTTCCTTTACTCAAGATTAGCTAACACACTCCATATCCATTTAACCGCTTAAGGAGAGCTGTTATCAGGCCTATCATGCTGGCCAGAACAGCATAAACCTTGGTGCACTTTTAGAAATTTACACAGTATTCAGTCAGTTTTATAATGGTAGTCTATAAAAGGTATATAACTTATTGCATTTCAACTTAAGTCTCCTTTAGCAGCAAGAGCTTTAATTAAGCTTGTGATCACTGGTTACCATACAATTTGCTCTGTGCACAGCGCAGGCCTATTCATGCTGACTTTACCACATAGACTAAGAAAGGACCCCCCAATGTATTCAATTTTGTAATTCTTTTAATTTTACCAAATTTAAACAACAACTTAACCTAGTATTTTGCTTCCATTTATTGTTTTCTACATTTCAAAAGCCAGAGGGAAACCCAAATACGTCCACAGGGAAGGAATAAGTCATGGATATGTGAAATGTGTATTGTGTTTACACACGTAGACTGGCCGTTCTCAGCTGCATAGCCACGTATGCACACATCCTCACGCGTTTAAGTTCCACAAAAAAGGGTTGAATCAAGAAAGGCCTACCAACTTAAAAAGACAATTTGTTTCCAGTAAAATATCCGTACATTGTTTAACTTTAATAATAAATATAAAAACAATTCGAACCCGAACTGACACAAATCATATTAAGCTCACTCAACATAGAATCCACAATAGGCCTATATATATATATATATATATATATATATAAACTATAATTACATATATGAGCATCTCATTGCGCTGAACATGGAAGCGTCTATATTCCTCAAGGTATAAGTCAATATATATGCATATAAACTTTGTTAGAGATCGAGAGGACACAGACACACTAATATATATTTTGTAAAGTCTTTCTCGCGTCTCTCGAAGAAATCTTTAAATATATAACATGCCAATACCTTACATTTAATGATATTTTTTTCAAAAAAAACTAAAAAACAAAAAGAAAAGAAAATGATAACCTAGGCCTATAGGCCTTTGGGATAGACACGCGTGTATGGAGGGGGGGGGGGTGCAGTTGTTCCGCTTTCCCTACCAACCCTGGGTTACCTCATTTTTTTTTTAATTATGACAACTAATAGGGCCTATTACACCTCAGAATTAAAAAAAAATGTCCGAACGTAAAAAGACAAGACTGAGACTTTGCTGATTAATATGACTTTAGGCCTCGACGACTAGAGCAATTTGTACACAAACATCATATCTGTTTCAGGCCTATCTTTCACAGTGGCCTCTACAATGTTTTTTAAACTTAGGCATAGGCTACCAATATTCTACCATTTCCATTCTAATATAGCATAGAACCACCCAAATCTGAACAAGTGTCCTTTCAAAAGCCTTTATATTCCTATTTTTAAAGATAGTTTCTTGGCTTAGTTTATTATTTTATGGTAGGCCCCGCCTGATACTTGTAAAGATCTGATCTGAGTCTTCGGGATTGTGTTTTAATGCTTTTTTTATATTTATCCATTGAAATGACACTTTTGGAATGGTGATCTGAATAATAAATTTAGTGACTGAGTTAGGGCCTCAGTAGTAACAGTAAACCTATAATTATTGTTGTTTAAGTTCTAGTAATTTATTAGAACTTCAGATGGTATTAAATTAACAACTGTTAGGTTAATACCATACACTTACACCAGTGCAAGTAATATGCCTCCAAAACGTTGGATTTAATTTTTGAATTGAGTAAATTTTTTAATAGTTAAAAATCGATCTGAATGACCAATAATCTAAATGTTCACCCTGGCAAACGATGAAATTGTATCCATCTTTGTGCGGAAAAATGACTGGTCCCTTTGATCATCGAGGCGAACGAGTGGCTCTGCCGATTTTATGCGCATTTAGTTCTGTGGCTGCCTGATGCACATGTAACTAAACCGTGTTTTTCGCAATGTGCACGGATCGTATAGTAATTGACAGCGCCATGCCTACACATGATGTGGGTACGTATAACTAAACCTCGCTAATCCTTGAAAACCGTGAACATCTTTTAAAGGGTCCCGTACAATACCGCAGAAACCTTTTCATTCTGAATATTCCGGTTAAACCTCCTCATCTTCTGGGGAATTTTTCAGGGACGACCGCACAGCAACACTGCTAATCCGCAAAGATATCGGCGTTATCCTGGTTTTCGTTATGTTCAGACCATGTTGACACTGGGACAATGAGGGTCACAAGACGACGGGTCATCCCTGATAACGGAAATTTTGTATCCAGCGCCATCCGGTTTCTGATCTGTAAATGCGTGAAAGAGGCTTAATCCTTTTTGAAGTTACTTTTGGAATGCATTCTATAAACACCCA
Organism: Hermodice carunculata; assembly: GCA_964020975.1. NCBI lineage: Eukaryota > Metazoa > Annelida > Polychaeta > Eunicida > Amphinomidae > Hermodice > Hermodice carunculata. Next base: position 15,215,145 of record OZ026621.1, read on the forward strand.
TCGTTATGTTATGATATATGCAGTCTTACCGTTGTGTCATATTTGAGACCAAGGTATACGATGCTTGAGGTTAAAAAGATAAAGGCAACAGCCTTTCTCGTAGTATCGTGTCTTCTCTGATTCCAAAGTGAGTAATATATATTGTATTCCTCAAAAGTTTCAGTGGTAACCAAATGCTTTTTTGTCCTTGCGCAGTCTTTGTTTGCATTTGTCCAACTTACTTTATAGCTATTTTGCACTTTAATTTCACATAACGTTTCTTCATATTGAAGATACACGCCCCTGTTTCCAGATATGACGTCATGAGAAACTGAAACCTGTTCTGAATTTACAGACGGAGGACATACATGATCAATGGTCATGTTGATTGTGCAAGTATCTTCTGTCGCATTGGGCTGATATTTAGGCCATTCATATTGTATTATAAATCCTACACGTAATGTTCTACTTGTTTGAAATAAAGACGTATCAATGCAAATATCTGATTTTTGTTTCTTCAGTGTGAGCATAAAGCCTGTGCATTTATAAAAGCCAAAGCAATTCATAATATTCCAGATTGTTTTCCAGAGATAGACATGTTGTAAGTTCCCAGTTTGCATTTGCACTTGAAGAGTAAACGAAGACTGGCAATTTTGGGAAAAACAAACTTGTCTCCTATGCACGACGTTGTTTTCTGTATAGAAAATGTAGAACAATGGAAACTGGAATGGGAAAGTATACCCAATTGTGACGTTTACATTTCCAATTCTTACGTCACTCCCATATCTTATATCATTCATCGCTATCAGAGTGGGAATAAATCTATCGTCATGAGCTTTGACCTGTACAAAGTATGCCTGTGTGTTTATGCTTGTCAAAAGCGTTCCAACCTCCCCGCGATATCTGTCAGACACAAGTAATAATTCGGTATATGGCGTCAAAAATCTAGTATATGTCTTTGGTAAAATATTGTCGTATCTTATTTCAGAATTATTAAAAGAAAATAATTGGTACATGGCATCCCCTTTTGAAGTCAGCCAGTCCCAGAAATCGATTCTTAAAGAAGTGACATTATAAAGGGATGTAGCTGCTCCAGTTTTTATATATATCCTACACCTGAAAGTCTTTGGAAAGCTAGTGTCAGATGGAATATGATATACAGACCCACAGTTACCAACATTTATCCGTCTCAAAAATGTAAACATTATAACGCTATGTAATGAGCTATCTAGTGTTGAAAAACGGCTAATACATGAGTTGGGAATACCCATGCATGGTGTAGCCAGGATATTAATTCTAAAACTGATATATACTGCCGGTCTATATAGATAGGCAATGATTAAAAGTTGAGCGGAGGGTGATACTATAGGCAATCGTCGTTTTTTATTCATGTAAATTGTGCGATTTGTGCACGTTTGTAGAATTGTTTGGTACCGGTCCGTCTCCCGTTTTGAAGATGATACTGGTGCTAATATAGATATTCCACCATACAAACACCGCTGATTTGGTCCTGAGTAGTCAAACCAAACGAATTCTAGCTGAGGGAACAACATGGCTTTCGCAGAGATGTTTATTTTGCACGTAGACTGATTATTATAATCCTTGAGAGTTAAATTGACTAAAATATGAAGGTGTCCCTCGTTTCCGATATGATGTGTGTCATCATGTTGACCACTCAGGCAGTCCAGAATATGACGGTTCTTTATATCCTTTTCTCCTGGTTGAAAGTTCCTCAATATAAAGTCAAGACTAAAATTGGCTTTTGCACTGAAATTCATGAAGGAGACAATGGTGCAAGATATACCCGAATCAAACCGTCGAATGGGTGTCAATATTTTTTTCAAGCCAACAGTGTACATCTCACTGTGTGTTGGTGCATGTGTTGTCAAAGGACCATCGTGCATATTTATCATGACACATAAGGTTAAAGTCGACCGAAATATCCCTCTGTAGATCAAAACATGGTTACTTACACACCGAAATGTGACAATAAAATGACTGGTGCTAATGCTGGTAAATGGAGCATAATGAACAAATGGCACATGCATGCGACGTGTGTTATCTGGTACCCATACATGCCTTGTGTCATTATAGATGTTTACATATGTTGTCACGAAATACAAAACATAAATACTCACATCGTCTTTGGACTGTCTTATTGTTGCCAGATTGATAACAATATAATTTTGGTAGGAGTCTGCTTCAAACTTTGCAAATCTCCCACAAAATATCATTTGGTTGGTGACAAAACGTTGACTTGATAAAGCATAAAATGCTCTCATATCGTTCATCCAGCTCTCGTAGATACGCAAATGCTGGAAAAAGCAGCCAGGGCTTGCATCTGGAATAGCCAAGTCTAATATGAGTCGTATGCCATATCCTGTTGGTACATACAAATCCCACTGCATTACCAAATCAATATCTTGTGCTTTACCAAATTGAACCACTCCACACGGCGCATGATTGTTTCTGTCTAATGAAGATATCCGATTCCGATATGCAAGATGCTGGACTTGTCGACAGGTGCACAGATTGACATTTATCGTGAAATTAAGCCAATCTAACATGAAATTATAGCAAAAATTATTCCTAATAAATTCATTTGTGAAAATGTCATGTAGTTTTGCAGAAATATATGGTTCAATGGATAATTGGTTTACATTTAAAGCTTTTTGTACAACTACTTGGTAAACCCCAATCATCGTTCCATGTCCACTCAACCGTATGTAAAGTTCATGTGTTTGACTCCGCACAGTAAGGGGCATAACCTGTCGTCTAAAAATGGCCGCTTCTAATTGTGTTCCTACTTTAAGTAGTGGACATTTACTTTTTCGCTGATAACATAGTATATCATTATGTGGAAATAGCTGAAATGTAAAAACAATGGATGAAAATGAATTTGCTATGATATTAACAGACACCCGGAAAAAGGTCACACGTGCTGTCAATATTCCACAAGGAGCTTGACTGGTACCTAGTGAAACACGTAATTCCTGCCTCCTTAAACAATCTTTTGTACTTTCTGACATTATGAGAAACTGAAGGTTCAGAGCTTGCAGAAAGTGTTGTTGAGTCTTGAACGTCAGAATAAATGCACACAAATAATCTATCAAACTATGATTAAAATTAAATTGGCGTAAAACCTCGACTATGTTGCGATGATACAAATTTGTGTAATCATACATCTTGTGCGCAACACTAACATACAACAGGGTGTAGATCCACAAAAAATAGCATAATTGTATTTATCTGGTGTGCATAAATCCGCTATGAGCATACATATTTGGTGTTATATACAGGTAGGACAAAAGAATGTCACAGAGAAGAATTTTAGTCAACTTTGGTCACCGATTGTTTGGTCCTATCATGCTTAAACACGGAGTACCTGTAAGTTAAACATCAAGGTCATTTGTGCATAAGTTTCATATAAAACATAAATATCAAAATGCAGCTGCATCTATTAAGAAAATAAGCAGTTTAGTTCGTAGTTAACTGGAGGTTTTATGCAGTAATTAACACAAACTACAATTTAACATTATTCCACTAAAATCAACAAAATCCCCGAGTGTATAATGTCAGTCATTGTATTGCAGTTTGAATTTTAGTAGCTTTTTACAAAATATGTTGACTAAATGAAGTACTGAGTCCTTTTGTAAGGGTGTGATCCAGGCCAATAATGTTCGCAGCAGTGGATTGCCAGAAAATACAAAATAAATAGACACGCATCTTGGTGATTATGCAACAACTTTCTATGCCATGTTTAAGTGCTAGCAAATCCTGAATCAGTCAAACACCTTAAAGTAGTTGGCTTACGGGGATGGTTAGCTGTAATCACAAAGGTTTAGAGTATTGTACCGCCGACAAAAGCTTCTGACTGGACTGTTATACAGAATATATATATATATATATATATATATATATATATATATATATATATATATATATATATATATATATGTCTATATACACACATATATATACATATATATACATATATACACACACATATATATATATATATATATACATATATATATATATATATATATATTTATATATATATATACATATATACATATATATATATATATATATATATATATATATATATATATATATATATATATATATATATATATATATATACATATATATATATATATATGAGTGATGAGTAAGTCGAGCACTATTCCTGTACATTTAGTTGAGGCTATAACTAACAAACTTAACCATGATTGAAAGGAAATTTATTAAAAAAACAAAAAAACAATTGCATTAACCTCCTTGATGACTATTTTGTGGTAAAACAGTTGGAGGAACGCCTTTACCATCATCTGCGACAGAACCAATATGTAAAGTTTGAGGTTTGAATCTATGTGTTCACTTTCGTTGTTCATTTCCCGGTCTTAGTTAACCAAAAATGCGTGTCACACAAGACAAGTCCCGTGCTTCTGCGGGTTGGCTTTATTACATCCTGATTTATTAGTAAACATGTTGTGATTTTCAAAGATGACAGAGTATCAAAGACATCAGACGTCAAGGCATTGTTTCCATGGTAGGACACGATTTATCGAAAGTTCCGGCTACAAGATAATACCATACAACCGTCCATGGAAGCTACAGCAAGCACACTTGGTACGAACCACATCAACTGCAACATTGTATACCCACAATGAGCAAACATATGGCACGATATTTATCAACATACGATTTTCTTTCAACCGCCATATCACATACACAATGCCCTTTATCTATATATGTCTTATACCACATATGACCATTTATAACATTTGACCAAAAAAAAAAAAAAAAAACAACTGCTAAATTTACAGTTTGTACATATTAAACCTTTAATTCATTTAGAACTACCATGAATAACGGCTTAATGAATATACATTACTTTGTGATGTACTAATCTCAAAACATAATATCCCTTGAAATATACCTTGAGATGTACCAATCCCAAGATCAAGCTGCAAAATATTACATTTCAATATACGTATATGATCAATTATCTATTCCTGGAATTTACTGCAATGTACCATGCATATAATATCCAATCCACTATATCAAACTCGAGAGGAATAATGTGAGTGATAGGACATTTTATTTACTCTGGTTTTGAGCATAGCTGACCCCACAAAACTATCTTTAGAAGTATGAACGTCCTCACCAATGGCCATATTTTGCTGAGAACATTTGGTTCATTGACCAACACCAATTAACCGACCTGCAAATTTCGTACTGGAACTCTCCACTTAAATCTAATATTGAGAGTGGAAAAGTACATTTTTATCCATTTATGCCAAACCAATTCACGGAAATACTGAATAAACTTATACCTAGAGCGATATGCATCAGGACGTGTACCTATGCCATGGATAATTCGTGTTTGTTGGATTTCCACAATAAACTAGGGGTAAGTAGAGTTAAGCCATTTACACCGGCACTTAACTTGGTTAATAAGCGGCTATTTAAACAGCTTTAATTTCACGGAAAAGAGTAGATAGCATCTCATCTGTAAGGTTGCCAACATGTGTAACTATGGCTCTAAGAAGTCGCTTAAAAACGCCCACCAATCTTTCCCTAGCAACACCAAAATGTGGGCTGGGGGAAGGCTAAAATGCCATCCAATGCCTTGAAACACAAGAGTACTGATGATACAAGGTTGGTTTAAACATATTTTATTGATCAAAGTACATAATATAATTGCACCAATATATTCTGCAATTGGGAAGAGGGCAGTGCCCTATTGAATCCCTTTTGCCGGAAGAGACGATTACACAGGACAAAACTAGACACAGACAAAACATAGAGCAGAAGACTTGGACATGAACAAGACAGATAGAGGGGCGGTATTTTGGAATGAAAGCACCTAACCTGACCAAACGTAAGTGTATACTAAAAAGAAACTTTTAATTTTAAGGTCCCAGCGAGGACACGCCTAGCACCGCGGCCAGCCATACACGTGAGGGGATATGTAATTGAAGGGAAATTAACCAACACCTACTGGTTTGAAGCGACACGTTTCAGATATGAAATGATGTGCAGCTAGGAAGATTTCAGTATTTTGTGATAGGGAGCAGTCCGGTGAGCCATATAAGAGAGTTTGAAGAGTAAAAGGAGCAAGACAGACAATTTTGGCATGCAGATGCAATCGTGGCACAGTGTAATTTGGACATAAAAAGAAAAAGTGCCATGAATTAGTTTGAGCGAAGTGAGCAAGCTTATGACCCGATTGTGTGCTAAAGTCAGAATTCAAATCACCAGATAAGATTACATTATGGATTCCTGTGCCACGTGCCGCATCAAGACTATCTTGGAGTTTATCCCAAAAAGAAACAGTACAGTTAGGTGGCCGATACACAATGCCAAAAAGGAATTTGTTATTATTAAGTCTAATTTCACACCATAAGAGTTCGAGGTCGGCTACCTCCAAGTCTGCACGCCGCGACACATGCAGGGCTGTAGACACATACAGTGCGACTCCACCGCCGAGTGCTCCAACACGGTCACGTCTAATGATATCGTGATAGCCAGACAAACGTAGATTTTCGGCATTAGAATTTGGAGAAAGAAATGTTTCGGCAAGGAAATTATATCAAAATTAGGCACAAGATCCGAGCGAATAGACCGCAGTTTATCATCAGAGAGACTACGAACATTTGAGTGGCAAAATGAAATGTCACACAGATCATTGCTAGGGCCAGGGTTCATGTGAACATCGCCTGCTAGCATTATTAATATTAAATTAATAGCAAATATATATTCAATTTTCAGTTGATATCTATGGAAAACAGTGCGAATGACATAATGCGAGAGATAGAGCTTTTTCCTTGCAGTTGAAATAGTATTCTGAATGAGAACGGCTAAAGTAAGATAAAAGAATATATATCCATAGAAATATGATATAGCATGGACTCTATGAGGAGACATTTCTGTGTCAAGCAAGACACTAAACAGTTGTGGAAAGCATATAGGATCACATATACCATGAACAACTCCATTACATGCCTTAACTGTCATCTTACTACAAATATATAGTATAATATTCAAGTTCAGTACCCATATTAAATCGAAACATATAAAGTGCAAAAGTACAATCCTAGCAAAAAGTAACAATCTGTCATAAATAAAGATCATAGGTATTGAAGAGGAAACATTTGTATTGTTATAAACTTTCCAAAGTTGAACCACTGAGCACTGTATACTACGCAGGAAATAACCGGAATGTAGATATGAAAAGCCCCAATACACAGACAGGTAAAGTAGGTATACCATTTACAACATAAATAGTAAGCAGCTGTTGACAATATTTTTATAATGTCTGAGCACAAAGCTCTCAAAAATAGGAATGATAGGTACACAAAATTATAGTTCCCATCATGTAGCCAAAAAATACACCGTTCAAGGTAAGTTAGCACAGGATTATAAATAGTAAATGCCCCAAGATTGAAACATGGGAAATATAGGAAACATATCGACCAAAATTGAACTGTTATACGAAACACGGTATTGGTAATATTGTGTATGTCCCTAGTAATGGATCTCACTAGTATAGTTAAGTAGCATAAGAAGGTTAACGAGATGAAATCTAGAAATTGGGCCCCGACAAGGAAAAGAACATGGAAATACATTTAACACACAATATATAGTCTTGCTATTGACAAAACACTTGGATGCGTTAAGCATACCATATGAAATAATGGAGAGCGCACAATAGGCGGTACATGATACGTGTAAGTAAAAGGAATTTACACACACTTGTCACCAAATAATTAATCTCGAAAGGACATAGTTGTCAAGAAATAATTGATCGCAAAAGGATATAGTTGGATGAATTAAAGCTTATGAAAAAGAAAATTATATTAAATGCACTCTCATTACTATAGTCATTGGGTGCGTATCACATATTATAAATAGACGTACATGCCGGTTACAGACTTGGAACCTCGTACTTTATTAAAACAATTTTAAGGTGAATGAAATCAGCTGATTGTGACAGCAATGTGTTGAATCTGAATGTTTATCATGATGCCGGTCATGCGTATCGATTGGCACACTAACACTAGTCTTAAGACACATGAGACAAGTCACATAATAGCTACTAGAGTAGCGGTATGCTACCTGAAGGAAACTGATATCAAAACGCGTCACTGGCGTGCCGAAAATGCCTCAATGCTAGCGGGACATTCCTGCAGGATATCTCTATCACTGACGGAATGAGAACTTGATTATGCATAGGTGACGTCTGCCTGTACAGCATCCTGATGCAAGCGAAACCTCAGCAAAACATATTAATTTATTCACAAGGTCCACGCCCTGCAAGCATCGTTGAGGGATATACCTGCATATATAGCGGCATAATTAAAAAAAAACATCCTAAGTTTGTCTGGCTTGTCACGATTTAGGGCACAATGATGAGGTAAGTAATTTATCCTGCTCCCATCGCCATAGAGCTGATCTTTTTGGCCAATACAAAATTTGTTGAAATGCACTCACTTGGATATTGCCAAGGAATGGGCAATTCATAATGAACTTCAAATGTCCTGCGTGTATCGTCCCATAAACCAATGGCTCTCTTATCTTCGACAGATAAACCAGGGCTATATTCTGCTGGATTCCCAATGTTCCACAACTTGTTGACGTCACAAGCAGGACCTTCATCAAGCAAACCAGTGGATACATTATCCGCACACACAAATTTGCACATAACAGTAATGCTGACTTCAGTCTTAGGCATTAAGCTACATAAGCCCAACCCTAACAAGAATTTAGTGCAAAGGGTGAATTTGGAAAACTGCATCGCACCTGTAAGTGAGCCAATGCAATGAATGGTTTTGTCCTATTAACATATCAATAATTAAGCAAGTAGTGTTAGCTGACACGTCAATACGTTTGAGATAATCATACTCAGAAATTAAACCGTGACCCCTGACATATGCAAATTTTCTGAACATACTGATGCATTAAACTGGACATCAAACGTTTTGTTTCTAACTGCTGACATAGTTGTCAATACATATGAATGACTTCCTTTGAGATAAAGCTTATCACTCAACCGTGTGTATAGACACTGGCACTATTAGGTGTGTCTAATAACACGTTTATTATTCGATTCTGACTATTCACAGAAAACAATTTAATAGATCTGCAGCCAAATAAGTGTGAGTATATGAATGAATCAATGCTGAATGAAGCTTTCTACAGGAGAAGCAACGATTGGAACGTCTACAGTCTACAATCCTTTGTTTCTTGATTGTAACAGAACCAAATATGACACAGCTTACAGGAGTTCAAAAAATTCCATTCTCCTAGGTACTATAATAATTTTGAAGTCTGGATATCTTAAAAGATCGTGATTTTTATTATACAAAACACAAAGACCCAGGGTTGTGTTGTGAAAGTGTGTTACCTGTCACTGTGTTACCTGTTGCTGCAGATGCTTCATAATCAGATCCCTATAATCACGTGACCCAGCCCCTTCATTATGAAACATACCACCTTTATTATAGCTTGTGCCGACATTGGTTTTATTTACTTCATGATAAATACTAGTAGCACTGTGACTAATCACATGCTTCTAATGTTGCATGCGTTCTTTACAAGCGTTACACCTTCAAGCAGGTCTCACATCTCACTGTTGATTTATGATAGAAAATCGACTAAGTCATTAAAAAAAAAAATCAGGCAAGATTCTGAAGCCTTCTTATGTTTTTAACTCTTGCTTTTTCCAGCCTTGTTCTACCCAAACAGGAAGTCTAGTGGTAATGTTAAACATGATTACCTGCGTATTCGGTTCATGCACTCCACTAATGTTATTGACTGTTTGATAAGCATTTTTCAGCTAAAAATACAAAACCCTCATATCATTAGGCGTTTTGACTGGTTTATCTCCATCAGTGACTTTATAACAACTAGTGTAGCTCTATGTGTAGTACCACACAAATCCTGTAAAGTCTCGAGCGCCTGTTCGTAACTGCACTTCCCACCCACGTAAGCAGCAGATATGACTGAATCCCTAGCGTCCGTTATTGTATACTGAATGAGAAGAGCTAATCTCGAATGATCATCTCAACAGGAATTGTAAACATTTGGTTTGAAAGACTTGATAAACGTATGGTACTGCAAAGCTCTCCCAGAAAATACTTGCAACTCGATTTTCGGCAATGCAAGTAATTTTAAGGCTTTGGCCCAAGCTGGTGATGTATTGCTGGACTGCATATTTGATCTTTTAGCCAGGAAAGTATGGGCTTGGGATGAAACATCAATGTGCTCATCCTGGACGTTACTGACTTATTCTTCCGTTACCAATATACCCGTCTCTTTATCCTGGTTAGCAACTTTATCATGAGCTTCAGAGAATCTGGAAAGAGTCCCTTTCAATTTAGATACCAAATCCGTCATCGACTGAATTGCCCTCATTTTTCACAGGGAAAATGACACCTGTTCAGGGCAAAAGAAAGGGTGATCACTGCATTTCATAGTGCAATGGTCCCACTTGGCACAAGTGTTTTCTGGGGCAAAATGAAAAAAATATATATATACATATATATCGAAAGAGACACTATTTCTTTTTGCGTAGTCATCTAATTGGCATACATTAATCAAATTAACATCTGAATAATGGGACCGCCTAACTTTACAACCAAATACCACATGAAGGTTTTAGGCCCTGATTGACAGTAGTGCCTCTTCACTCAGGCTTTCAAGGAAAACCTTCGGTTCAGTTGCAGACTTTGATGTGTTGCCTACTCTGTGCATGTGATAATCAGATAAGGCTGGTTACTCTTCACAAAATGCTGGCTTAAAGCCTTGTTTTTGTCCTGAAGAGAACGTAGTTTTCTTTTCTTATCATGGTTGCAGAGGCATCCGAACATATCTATCAAATCAATTCCATGATTATTAACAACTTATGAACAGGATTAGGAAGTCATATGGGGATAACTGTCACACTTCAATGTGGGTTTCTTTCTAGTTCTCAGTTTTTAGCATGTTGTTTACAGCATTAAAACATACATGTGTAAATAGCTTTAATTAACTGTTTAATTTTTTTTCTCTGCTTTAAATTTTAACGATATGCAACTGCATATGTCTCAAAACGTGATACCCTTGTCTCAAGTAGACAGGGCGTATTTATACATGTTACTTATAGGCATTTTGAAAAAGTAGCCGCTTCTGATGAATCTTTTTTTAGGTAAAGTGCTGTAACCGGACTGTGATGGGAAGGACTGTGAAGTTATACAAACAAAATGTAGTAAGCCTTAAATTTAATATGAACTATGTGCCCAATTTAAATCATCAAACGATGCCAGTGCCAATTTTTATTTCATTATTTTCAGGTGTATTCACCAAAAAATAAAAGTTTCTTTGTCACTGAGTTGTTTTAACATGATGTTATATCAACCTGTTCCGTGTCTCATTTATGATGTTACAAATAATTGTGTGGCATGTGATCAGTATTTCTGTGAATTTGAAGCCACAAGTCACGCCTTATGGCATATGCAGCACCAGAAATAAGTTTTTAAGAAACAGGAATCCCAGGACTTCCATGCTTTGATGCAGGTTCTGTGTGAATAAAGTGCAGGTTTTCTTTTGTCTTGACTATGAATTTTTCTATCACCAATGCAATGGCAGAACAGGGTCCCCAGCCCCACAATTATTACAAATGGTATAATACATGTTTGTAGCTTACACATGTCTAAAGTAGCGCACTCTGATCAGCAAAGTCAACGTTAGACTCAGGCGCATTTTCCAATTGTTGTTTAAGAAATATAGTATCCTATTATGAGTGGTGTATCATTCCTGAAAAAAAATGTACAGTGGCCATCTTGGTTTTCAAGGATCAAAAGGGCTGCCAATTGTGAAAGTATCCCCCTCTCAAAAGGGCATTCCTGATCCTCAAAAACCCAGTTGCGATTATTAACACACTCCTTCCTGTACCAAAGCTAATATCATTTTTATGACTTTCTTGCAGGAGCTATCCAGCATAACATATACTACTTAGAGGATTATGGGCACCATCAATGACATTCTATTACTAATGCAATGCCAGAGTTGAGTCCCCCACTAGAAAATGTAGTAGGAACTGTTGTATATGATACGTTTCAAGCTCATACATGTCTAAAATGACGCTCTGTGGTTAAAGAAAAGAAAATATCCAGCGGCCATCTTGTTTTTGAAAGAGAAAAAATGGCCACCAATTGTCGAAACAAGCCCAAAAATGGAGTACTGGCCTCAAATTAGCCAGTTGCAACCTCTCACATGTTTTCTTCTGTTTTCCTGCAAACAATTTATGTGCTTCCTTTTTTCCTGTGCTAATTAGCATAATATATACCAATTAGATTGGTTTGAGCATAGACACAAAGTGTCTCTTTAGATAATTTTCCATTTGCCACAAGGCACATCTGTGCCAAATGGGATCCTTACACTATAAAATGCTGTGTACACTCTCTTAGCAAGTCTACTTTATCAGCCATGGGAGAACATGTAGTATGTGGTTGATCAAAGTCATCAACATCAATATATCAACTGTATCTTACTACCTGGGTGGCTTGTTCTGGGACAATAAAATGCTGTCAGCTGCCTCCTTGCTCAGGCACACTTGTCCATATTTAGTGAGTCAATGGCAGGAGTGGGTCTATAGCGCTCACAACTATCCATTGACTGACAATTTTATCGCTTTCTTTGTTCGCTGTATAACCAGCTGACTGACAAGTCAGGAGAACTTAAACGTGATAGGCCGACCAGGTGTCTTTTTTGGCACAAGAAATCAAATTGGGTTTTGAGTGGTAAGGCCTATACATTTTGGAAACATGACAGTCTGTAGTTAATGAAAAATATTTCAAAGGTTGAGAGAACTGGTTTAAAACCACCAGTTGCCCTTTATGGATAACTGCCTGTCTCAAGTCAGGAGTGAAATTTGTTTTTTCACATTAGTTCTTTAAGATGAATGTTGATGCTTTCTTAACTGTGGAATCTCTTTGCTGTCATTGTTGGGTTTGGAATTTATGAATATGTGTCATGTTTTTCTGTTCTATTTGATAATTTGTGGGTGCATATTACCAAACCAAATAGCACTCATGTTGAATATCCTTTCTTTGAACTTCACACTGCCGTTATGTCACCCACATACAGTAGGTCAACCATTTTGTCCTTTGCCTACTGTGGTCATCCACAAGTATGCATAAGCTATTGAAGTCCCTAGAACGTGGCAAGACCATGCTGCTGGCAGAGCAGATACAAGACATCAATTACAAGGTACATAGAATCGTTGTCACAATTGTTTTTCTTAAAAAAGCATCAAAATTGCTATCGGATCATACTAGTTGTAAAAAATTCTATGCCCTGACATGACGAAAGGAAATAAATTTCGTTTTCTGTACAGGAATGCATTTTTTAACACTCTACATGTGAATCAGGCACTTCCAGTTAGTATAAATTCGAATTGTGGCATAATTGATATGTATTTTTCCCCTTTGCCAGATGGGTGGCCTCTGACGTTGTTGGTTGGAACTCAGGCAATTCCTTCATAAAAAACAAAAAATAGAAGTGACATAATTTGCTGCTATATTCTTCTTCTGACAAATTTGTTGTATTTAGAAAATGATTACATTTTCTAGCAATTATGCTAAGTAAATCCCCTTCTTTTCTTTCATGAAAACTAATTTCATTTTCAGTATTACAATTCCTCTAAAAAGTACTGTACACTATCAGCTTGTGCTTTTTTTTTTCTTTTTTTTGGGGGGGGGGCTTTTGGGGGTTTTTTTGGTTTTGTTTGTTTGTTTGTTTTTTTTATTTTTTTTTGTTTTTTTGTTTTTGTTTTTTGTTTCGTTTTGTTTTGAGGGCGGTTTACTTTATGGCCATCAGCGACTGACACAATAATACTAGTCAGCAGACTGGCCGGGCTCATCTCGAGTGCCAAAAGAAATGTTTGCACCAGGTGTGCTTGGTGCATGTCTGGTGAATACAGTGTTATCCTTGTGGCTTATGTTCTTTCTATTCAGTAGTAAATCTATATTTTTCATAAGTAATTAAAAATAACAAATAGCACAGTTTCGTCAGCTTATTTAACAGCCGGTTTTGCATAAAATTTATTCTTTATATTGATATATAGATTTCGAGATACTTGTCGGATATGTATGCTTGTTTTCACATGTCTAAATTTGCAAGTATCAGGTCTAATAGAGTATAAGAAAAAGAACACAGACTTTCAATGGTCGCATTTTTGTTTCCTATGGATATATATATATATATATATATATATATATATATATATATATATATATATATATGACAAACTAATTAATTGTGTTCTCTTGACTAAACAATATCTATTTAACTCAATAAACTTATGAGGAAAAAAACATGTGTCAGGGATTTTCCTAGATGTGCTGGTACTTTCCAGAAACTTTATAATTTTCAATATGTAGACATTTTCCAATTTTATTATTACCTGTGTTAAAAATATATTTTTGTGGACCATATCTTATTTGTTTTTACAGGTGAATGTATTGAGATAGAAATAGTACAAGAAGGATTTTTTATTATTTTTTGAACATGCACTCATAATTTCCAAAAAACACATATTTACCCAAATCACTTCTGTTTATACAGGAATTCCCAGCTTTCCAGCTCCTCTTTCAGTGCAGACAGATGAATCTATAAAAAATGATGCCTGAGAACTGAGATGGTCCTTATTTGATTTTCATACTTGTTGTAATTTATTATAAATTTTACTGCTCCAGTATAGTTTGATCAAATTCAAGGTAAAACAATCAGTCTTACCATTACCGTACCAAACATATTTCTATATGTTTTACTGACACCCAGGGAATACCTTATTGATATGTTCAAAGAAATCAACACGATCTTGCTTTAGAAAATATTCATACTACCTTTAAAATGAAGAAAAAAAACCTTCTTTAATCTTGTGTTAGAAAACCTCTGTTTAATAAATGTACTTAGAGGTGACTCATGTCTGTCAACAAAATCTTTAAAGTTAGTCCACTTTCTTGTAAACGCTATTAGTCTTAAGACACAGACACCATAAGCAGGTTTATGGGAATGTTACTACTTATGTATGGATAATTCACCATATTTAAATTTAAATCATCTCTTTTATCATACACTTTTATAATACACCACCATCATTGAGTAATAATAGATCTAAAAACGAGGATGTTATGTTCGATTCAGTGGTTACTTTTAGTTCCCGATCACTAGGCTAAATTGATGTTATGTAATCGTTTAAATGTTTGTTGTTGACACTTAGTTTATTATCTATATATCTGAAAGTTAAATTAAGTGATCTAGCATGGTAATTTGTATATTTTGCCATTTTCATTAGAAAATTATGCGTAATAACTTAGAGATTAGCCAAAAGCTGCGCACAAATTGTACCCATGAGAATTTTTATGACCTGTCTAAAGACATTATCACCAAAACGTGTGTAAATATCATCAAAACATAAAACTGTAGTTCAAAATTGCATTACAATAGCCAAAATTTGTAAGCATAGCAGTCACATTTCCAGTATGGCTTCTAGAAGTATTTTTGAATGGAAATCTAAATGTTCAAGAAAGCATAGAATCCCACAAGTCATCTAATAAGTCATTTATTAAGGTAATAATTTAGAATTTAAAAAATGTAGTATGCCATTGTAAGTCATCTGCAAGTTAGCAAAGCATAATGTACATCTAACTCATGGTTCTATGAAGTTGAAAAGGTCAAAATATAAAACAATCCTAATTATTGTAAAATTCTACTACATATATCAGAAAAAAAATTGGGTTGTATGAAAACAAAGAAAGAAAGAGAGAGAGAAAAACCATGTTGATATTCCTAAGAGTAAATGTAAGTATAGCTGTTGTCCAAGAAACAGTTTTAAATTTTTTCATTGATTATCAGGCATAGTTGAACTTGTCAGTCAGCTGATTTAGATGCTAATTATCTATACAAGAGAGAGGGGGGGGGGTTGCACTAATGCCTAATTATTGCTCAAGTATTTCGTCTTCTGTTATCATCTTTTATAATGTTTGATGAGCCAACATTTTCTTGTTGGTGTTATCATTTAAGTCATATATGAGTGACAAAATACATAAAAGACATTGTCTGCATTCATACAAGTACGCGCATACAATTCTGGACCTTTGACATGATTTATGCAGGTAGGCCCACATTCTACTGTCATTTCTCATAGGTATAGGCCCTAATAGATATATTCTTGTGGACCTGTTCCAAACTTTTTACATGGATTTATTTCTTATGAATGTAAACATTTCATATATAAAAGAAAAACACATTAAAGAAAAGGAGTGATAAGTTTAGCCTACTGACGATCTGCTTTTACACGATTACAAAACACTTCATCAGTTTAGATACCCTGATTGCTCAAAGGAATATGTATGACAAAAGTGAGTTCCCATATTGCATTGTTTTGTTTGCATTGTGTAAGTTAACTCATGCATTATCTAAAGTGAAGTAAAATGCTGTGCTATATTTTAAAAGAAATATTTTCCGCTATCTACTTTAAGAAAAAAAACACACAAATTGGCTGAGGTTGGTATTATTCTCGGTGAACCAGCAGCTTTTCATTTGTTGCTGTCACCTGAAATATTCCAGTTATGTGTGCTGTCTAGCCATCTGCTTTGGGCCGCTGCAGATTTGGCTCAATTTGTGTCCATTTTTTTTTTTGCATGTGTTCGTTTACAAACATCGTCTACACTATAAAGTTGCCTTTATAAATGATGCCTTTGAGTGATTAAGGCGTTATGTGCAATGGATCCTTTCCGATAGTCGCGTTTTTACATTTAGCCAACATTTTTACTGCCGCTCTGTTTCCCTAAGTCTGAAAGCCTCAAATATTTCTCCTGTGGGCTGTTTCGTATGCTGAATGATTGGGTTTGCAACAAGTCTGCTGTTTTTTTGTTGATTGTCCTTGCCTTCTGTATCCGCGAGTCTATACTTGATTAAATTGGATGCCTTGGCATCATTAGCTAGGGACTGCAATTCGTCAGACAGACCTCACGTATCCGGCATGGTCAGATATAGCTGACGGGATTTCAACGAGCGTTGATGTGCAGTGGTGTTGTGGGTGAATTTTGTGCAAGATAATTAAGATTAGAAAAAGTTGAGGACATCTTCACAGTTGCCAAAATAAAATTTTACTATAGATATTAAAATCGAACAATTCCACTTAGCCTGAAAAATTTACCGTTTGTTTCCAGGTACAGATTTACATACACACGATACCAGGCTCGCTCTAACTTTTTCTGCACATCAGTATAAACACAGTTTCGCAAGAAATTGTCTCAGGTTTGAACACCTGATACAATTAATTCATTACCATCCAATATTTACGATACACTTTATACTGATAGCTTACACGGGTTATCTAGCTATGTAAATTACGTGTATATTCAAAATTACCAAGAAAATTGTGTCATTCCTAATTGTTTTATATGTGCCCACCAGGAAACATAGAATTGGAACGTATAAATTATATTTGTAATTTTTACATAAAAACATATTGATTCATAGAAAGTATTCTTATTTTAAGGTTAAGCCATATCAGAGTAATTGTTACTATCTGCCTGGAGGTGGCCCTCATGAATGTGACATAAATTTGTCCTAATTTTTTGGGGGCTAATGTATGTATTTTGCTCTAATAAAATGATCCTGATTCCTGATTCCAACATAAGTGGGAATCATGGAGATATTTTCGATTTGCACTCATATATTGTTGTAGGAACATTAAGAGACAGTGCAGGAAAATTCTCGAGTGGTTATAGGTAGCTCTCAGGGAAAGAAATTTATACTTGTTGTGGGAACAGAGCAATCACGCGATTTTGAAAATGCATAAAAACTTGAAATTGAAAACAGCAACTAACATACCATATCATAACATACTATCAACTATGGATGACTGGTCGAGGATTATCATGGAGGATGCCACAGAGGGTGCATGGCTTCAGGAGGGTAGGTAGTGGGGCAGAGGTTAGGAGGGTACAAGGGTAGAGTGAGGGTTACGGGAAAGGATGACTAGGGGCGAGATGAGAGTAGGAGAGAGGAGGAGGGCCAAGGGTGGGATATATTCATAAAGTGCAAGGAGCGTGGTAAGTGGGAGGATTTTAGTGCCACAGGATTGACAAATACTTTTGAGGAGGCCCAGGGTGATAATTTTGAGTAGGGATGTGGGACCCTAAGAGTTCAGTTGTTGAAGTTAGTGCTGAAAGAAACTAGGGACAGGATCAGGGCTTTGGAGGACAGCATGGAGGTATTGAGACAGCCGGAGGAAGAGGAGACCAGGGGTGGTGGGGTAGTCAGACAGACCTCACGTATCCGGCATGGTCAGATATAGCTGACGGGATTTCAACTAACTGACAAGGGGACTGACGTGATAGTGGAGACTGAGGGGACTGACAGGGGAGACCAGGGAAGGAGTATACATGGGAGGTTTTGCCAGGGGGTGGGTGGGGGGCTGACACTGTGGTAACGGAACGGGAGGTTGTTAGAAACGTGGTTGGGATAGGGAGCAGTACTGTGAGAAGAATGATAGTCTTCTGTGGGGGAAAATAGGGTACATTGGGTCAAAGTGTCTCCTTGGTGCTAAGATTAGGGACACATGACAGGCAGCAGTCGGGAACAGTGCCATACAGCTGAGGATCATCATTCAGGTAGAGACCAATGATCTGTTGCACAGAGGGAAGCTTTGGAGCCTGATAGGAACAGGAGAGGTGGTGGACAGGTTCAGAAGGTTAGTGGAGAGGTTGGCGGAGTTAGACTGTTACACCTTGGTAATTGGGATATTACCAAGTATTGGATGAGTGCGTGTAACGCCAGTAGGACATGTGGGAATAACAGGAGGTTTGGAGGCCTGTGTAGACAGAGTGGGATAGCTTCCAGGAACGTGTGGGAGTATTTTGCAGGGAAGAGGGAGATTTATAGCTCGGACGGGTTGCATCCTAGCTAGAGGGAAGGGAGAGGTTAGGGGAGGTGTACAGTGAGTGGTTTTGGCAACAGGGAAACTAAACATCCTAGCGGCTACCAGGTATATTCCTGAACAGGATCAGGGGACGGAAAAGGAAGGACTGTAAGGCAGAGAAAAGTACAGGAAAGAACATCATGACATTTGGATATATTAACTGCAGGGGTGCAAAGGGAATGTAGCAGATGTGGGGGAGGTAATTGAAGGGTGGAAAATAGACATTGTTGCCTTGGTAGAGACCTAAATTAGGAAGGAAGAAGAGGGAATGATTAAAAGTCCTGACAGCTACAGCCTGATTTGTATACGGAGGGAGAATGGGCAAAAGAATGTTGCAGAAGTTGGGTTTTTGATAAGACAGGGAATTAAATGGCAAAAGAAAATGCATGTAAGCTGCCACAATGATAGTGTGGTAAGAAATGAGATGCAGCGAATAGGAATAGAAATGAATGGACACAAACTGGCAGTAGGTGTGGTTTACGTGGGACATGAAGTGTTACAGGATGAATGAAAGGACCAGGTATATGACAGAAAGAGAATGATAACAAGTCAGGTACAACAAGAGGGTCATAATGTTTTTCTTTACGGGGGATTTCAATACATAGGTCACACAGGTGATGGAATAAAGGAAATTGAAGCAGGAGTCAGGAAAATAAACAGAAATGGAACCAGGTTGTTAAACATCACTTGGGAGTACAAACATAAGAATGTATTCAGGGATGCACAATGCATAGCAAATCGACATGGACCTGGGGGAGGGGGGGGGGAGAAAAACGATAAATGATTAAGCTTTGGTGGATAGCGGCAGATTCTAAATGACTTGGAAATGTGAGATCAATGAGGATAGCAGGTTAGATACAGGGAGCGATTACAATTGTATCACTATAAAGCTTAGCATACATTTTTGCAAAAGAGGCGAGGGGGGACTCTAAAAGGGTTTGGAACATACATAAAGAATCAGATTGGGAGGGTTATCAGGAAGGCCTCAAAACCTAACTGCAGGAATGGAAAAGTAAAGGGGAAGTAGAGGGGGAGTCCAAGCAATGAACAAAGACTTAACCAGTGGAATTCTCACGGTAGCCCAGGAAAGGATTGGTAGGAAGAAAGTGCCAATTTAAAATGCCAGAAAACAAAAACAATATCTGAAATGTAGAAACAAGTAGCGGCCATTTACGCAGAAAGGTGAGCTAACAAAATGAAGAGTTGATGGAGAAAATGAAGAAAAGTGGATGGAAAGGGTCAAATATTTTTTGGATGTTTGTTGATCAAAAGAGAATAAATTTGTGTACATTGTACACATGAATGAAGGAAGCAGCCAGAAAAGAAAGACGACATACAGGGAGCACTAAAAGAGCACTGGGGGGGGGGGGGAATTAATGATCTACAGTCGGGACAGGGACATTGGCAGATAGTCAGAAGGAATACAGACAGGAACAGTGGGAATCTGAACTGTGCTGTAGAATTAGAGAGACTGAAATCCAGATCACCAAAGGAAAGATGCAGCTAGGCAAGTCAGCAGTGCCTGATAATGTTTTGACCGAATTTATAAAGAAAAGGCAAGGGGAAATGGTAGGATGTTTGCAGATTTTGTTTCATAGGATTCCTGAGAAGAAACCGGTGCCATGGGAATGCAATAAACATGAAATCTTAAACATCCAAAAAAGGGCAGTGTTGCACAATTGGATCAATGGAGGGGTATCGCAATAGCATCAAACATAAGAAAAAATTGAGTCATGTACAGGAGACTGAGCAAAATAGTTGAAAGGCTTGGCCTCCTGGGACGGACCCAGAATGGATTTAGGCCAGGGAGAAGGGTGGGTGACCAAATATTCACTTTAATGCAAGCTCCGGAACTGGCAAAACAATGGCGTAAGAAAATCTTTATGGGCTTATTACATGTGATAAAGGCATATGTCAGCATGCAGACTGATGCATTATGGGAGAAGCTTCAGGGGCTTGGCTTTGTTGAAAATTTCCTTCAAGTCGTGATAGGAATGTATAGGGATGTAGATTGTACTATTTTAATTAGGAACGTAGACGTGGAAAACAAACAAGTAGATATTGGCTTAAAACAGGGTTGTGTCCTCTCTCCAACTTTGTTTGCACTGTACATTAAGGAATTGTGGGGATTAATTAACAGAATGTGACAAGGAGATGACAATAAGACGGCACAAAATTCCTGGTTTCTTTTTCGCAGCTGATATAGTGCTTATGGCCCAGCCACAAGAAGAAATGCAAGATTTGCTGGACATAACGGGACAGAACGGTAAATAAACAGTTTAGGGTTTAGTAAAGAAAATAGTAAACTCACGACGCTTGGAAAAAAAAACCTGACATAAATAAAAGGTGGAAAGTAAGGACATTCTAAATTCCAGGAGGAGAGGAACAGTTGATCGAAATAGACGAGGTTGATGAAATGAGTATCTAGGGATTAGAATAAAAGCAACTGGTAAAGGCATGTTCAGATATCACGTGGAGAAGATCAAGCAAAAGGTGCACCAAGCAAGGAAATGATTAAAGCTACATCACTGAACAGCTTCAATAGACCATATACAGCCAGAGTTTTATGGGATATAGCAGAGTTGTAATACCCGGGATAATGTATGGTTTGGATGTAATTTCAGCAAATGAGGGGGTGGAGCATTTAGAATATGGAAAAATCACAGACCGAGATGAGTAGGTAGATTCTGGGGTGATCACCGTGTACAACAACCTAAGTGGCCTTTGGGAGTTTGGGGGGAGTACTGTCACAGATAAGATCGCCAAAGCTAAGTTAAATTACTAGGATATTTACAAACAATTGAGGCAGCCGGACGATGAAGGACATAAACATGGAGGCGGTAAAACCTCAAACATAATGGGTACAAAACATACACAAATTATCAAAAAATATGATTTAAAAGCATTTGGCGAGGTTGATGAGTGGAAATCATACATTAAGAAAAATAGTTGCATAGGGATGGGAAGTAAAATATACAAGGGGATGATCAAAATACAATAAAAGCATATGAAGTATTAGATAAACAAAAAAAGCACATGTTGGGATGGAGAGAAGCGATCTAAGCTGATGTTACAAAGTAGAGTGAGGGCATCAACCTGGAGTGGAGAGGTAAAAAAATGGACACAGGATTGTATTGGAAAATGTAGGGTTTGTGCACAAGAGCCAAATGTGACTGCCTACTGCGTGTGATGCATACAGGAAAATTAGAGTAAATGTAGTCAGAAGTTGGCAGAATGAGGACTATCACTGTAAGGGCTGAGAGAAAATAAAAGAGGGGGACCATGGTGCTTAGTTTCTGGGTTTGAAAGGAGAATTTCCAGGATGATAGGAGGGTATTAATACTGTACAAGACTAACTGGTACAGTGCTGGGATAAATGGCAGGAAAAGCTAGAATTGGAAGAGCATAGGGTAAACTGGTGTTTGACAAGTGGGTATGGATTGGAAAGGTGCCAAGACTCCAGCTAGCTGAAAGTGCACGCCATGGAATGTCCGAGCCTAACAGGCAGGGATAGGGACAAAGGACAGGGCTAACAGCAAGGGGGTGTTCTACCGTTGGGTAAATGACAGGAAACGGAAGTTTCCACTGCTGTAAGACAGCATATGTGGCCCTAATGTCTCGTGTCTGTTCCCGGGAATCATGGCAGTTTCTTTTCTTCTTCTTCTTCTTCTTTTTTTTTCCCGGCCGCCTGTTATTAACAGGACTACGGCACACAAGTGGAGGGCCCCAGATATTATTATTATTATTATTATTATTATTATTATTATTATTATTATTATTATTATTATTATTATTATTATTATTATTATTATTATTATTATTATTATTATTATTATTATTATTATTATTACTATTACTATTAGCTTTCAGAACTTTCTGAGCCGATTTCACATCTTCAACCTCTCTGTCGATGTACGGCAAAGTAGCTTGTGTTTCAATATGTTTTTGTTAAAAAATATTCACTTTCTCAGCAAGACTCTGTATTCGTCTATCGATTCTGTCACTCATTGTTTATAGCCTGAAACGTTTCTGCTATTGTGGTTTGGCTAGCGTGGGCTGTGATTTCATGTTCAGATCGCTCTCTCTCGATATGTTGCTGATTTTGAAAGTATCGTACATTATTGTTATTTAAATCAACGCTATCAATTATTTTCACACACAATAATGATGAGCATAATGATTCAGGTACTTAAAGTAAGATTCTACATGCATGCTGAAAGAACGCTAAATTAGTTTTCTAATCGATGATATGAATTAGTTTTGAAATCGTGTTGCCCTTGTATTAATATAAGATCAAATCGATATTTTTGACCCAAATTTTTCGTGGTTTTCTTGAGGACGCCTCAATGTCAGTATGCTGTAATAATAGTGAATTTTTTTTGTTGCTGTTATGCAGACCATATCGTTAAAGTGTGACGACATGGTTCTATTCATGAAGCCCGATAAGCTTACAGAACAAACGTATGATCCACATTAAGGTTCGTCCTGACCACGTAGGTCCTGGAGTTTTAATGACATACTAAAATATTTTCGTTGTATGTTACATATTTCAAATACGGCAGATGTAGAACTTAGCTAGTAAGAGCACCCCCCCCACCAAATATATATATATATATATATATATATATATATATATATATATATATATATATATATATATATATATATATATATATATATATATATATATATATATATATATATATATATATATATATATATATATACATATATATATACATATATATATACATATATATATATATATATATATATATATATATATATGTATATATATATATATATATAATTTCCAGTTGGCACAATTTGCAATGCCTTTTAAGCACCCATGCTCCTATGTTCCCTTTATTCCTGATTATTTAAAGGAAAATACTGCAAGTACATACCAGGAATGCAGTATTCTTCGAACGAGACAAAAATGTGACCCTGTTCCCTTTTTATAAAAGACTGCATTCACTTAATTTACACATTAGCTCTTAATTATTATGAAATGGTATATGGGCCTTACACATTCAGTTATAAACCAAACTGATACGCTGTAAACAAACCTGTAACTGGGAGGACATCCACGGACACCATTATCACTTTTCTCTTTGTGATTAAAGCCAGACACACAAAATACAAAGTAAGCAGGCGTTCTGAAAGGAAAACTAACATGAATATGTTAAATACAATGGATATCGGATATTATTCCTCCACTACTAGCAATTAAGGCTGTAATAAACACAATAGGCAGTTGATGTCCGTTGAAACACCAACAAGGCTCACAACAATAGTATTCAAGTACAGAGGGGAACAAACAGAAGAAACGCTTTCCACTAGGAAATATATCATATTTCTCATGATTATGTTTATGACAATAGCTGCACTTCTGTACGTTACAATAACTATCTGTCCACAATAACCATTCATTAAAAAAGTTAAACTTATACTTTTTATGTCTAAATAAATGACTATGTTCGAAAAGAAGAGCTGGATTCTTTAGTGTGTTGTATACGTACTTATGATTACATCAAATGCATGACTCTTGGCGATATGAGGCATGTTTTTGTGTCAAGGTAATTTTCACCTGAACAGCTGATTCAGGCTCTCGGCTTTCCTGCGTAGTCATCTGGACAATACGTTTGCTTCAATTATTGTTTTTAATATTATTTTATATTTGCAAGAATTTCTCGATAATTGTGTGGTGTAATGCTTTGAAGGCTATTTTCCCAATAACCATTTGCCCAAATCACATGAGAACAGCGTCACCTGTACATCTTAAGTAGTTAAAACATGGTCTTTCTGATTGTTTTGTGATGCATTTTTTGTGTTGTCGCGTTAGGCGTATCGTAAAATGCGATTACATTCTAGCTTATAAGTGCCATGACATGCTTATATGCTAGCAATGTAGTTGAGCTGTATTGATTCAATCAGATTGATTCAGGTAGAGTATCGAATAAAATGTTTTACCACAGGACCACGAGGTACGTCTTTAAGAACATCTAGAAGTCATCTCTTGTGGTACACAGCTTGAACCGCATACGATCTTTTTTTTTTTTTTTTTTGATGATAAGGTAGTGATTAAGTCAAATGGGCTTTTGATCTTACACACAGTGTTTATTCCTCATAAGGACTGCGTACTGAGTATATACGGGTGACCCTGATATAATTACCAAGCAAAGGACACCTGGTTTACGTGCTGGTTGTTCTCATACTTTTAGAGTTTCTGAAAAGCCCAAAGATCCACTTTGCAACCCTTCTTTTATGCTGGTATAAAACCTGATAACTTTTGTTGGAAAACAAAAGCAAGGGAAACGCATAGTTCTTATCACTGGATAGTTGCAGACGATTTATAGTATGCATTAACACCTATATGTTTGGGGTTAAAGGTAAAATTTGTACAAATACATCATATAGAGATATAGGACACACGTCGTTGAAATATATAGAATGTAATTGTGCAAAACCTTCACAATGTAACCACGTAGTCCACCGTCCGGGGGCTTTTTGGGGTGGGTGATGGTTTTTGTTTTTGTTTTTGTTTTGTTTGTTTTTTTGGGGGGAAGGGGGAGTGTTAAGGCTTTTTGGGGGGGGTGTTTTTTTATTTACTTTTATTTCTTTTCATTAGCGCGCGTACGTATGTGTGCTTTGCGTATATTGTCATACTTCTATTGTTTGTTTTTCGAAAACCCGAAAGAGATTCATTTGATGTTATTTCAGACTGAATGGCTAAACAACCTAAAGAACCGGTGGTGTATGGTTGACACGACCTGATAAGCAGAAGCTTACAGACTGGTGATTAAACAAGGGAACACGGGTTAGGAGAGTGTCAGTACAGCACTTGTGTAAACCGACTTTGGGCGAAAACATGGCCTAATTTCAACATGTTTCATGTCCAAAACAAACCGAATTGAAAAAAAGTGACAGCACTTATTACACTCTTTGCCATGATTTTATATATTTTACATAGATAAAAATAGTAAGTCACATATTTCCTTGACAAGGTAATACCATTACAGGTCATATGTAGCTTTTTCGCATGACATTTACTTTATAATATCCAAATTGGATCTTCCCCGTGTTGTATAACAATACTTACAGGCAATATTTCTACAATATTCTCATGTACCAGTGGTTTCCTCAACAAGGAGCTCAACAGGGAGCTATCCGAATTTACAGAAAGTAAATAGTAAGACGGAATTTACATTTTTGAAAAAAATTATTTTGATGGGTGTACTTAGAGGTTATCTCATGGCTGAATCAGTTTCCTATCAGGTACATTTACACTGGGAGCCTCTATACTGCCGAGACACGAAGGAGGGAGGATACAGCTCGAGGGGGGGGGGGGGGGGGGCTGTACAGGGTAGAAGACTGAGTTAGCCATGGGATGATCTTTGCATCCTAAATGTGTGGTATAATTAGACGAAAAAGGCAAAAGCCCACCTCCCCTTCAGGACGAATAGGCCTAAATTACTGTTTTGTCTGCTCATGTATTTTGTGCAGCACGCACCCTCGCAACGTGGGTGACGTCATGGCACATAGAGTCATTGCAGTAGCTGTTTCTGAAAATATAAAACGTGAGAACCATACTTACTTTCATTGTTATTTTAATGGGGAGATTGTATTACGGTTGGGACGATGCTGGGTATTGTTAGTGTAACACTAACGTGTGCCCTAATTGGATAGTTTTAACATTTTTGCCTTATTTTAGTGTAGGTTTGTCCCTTGAAGGACACTGTATGCTACAGGACTAAAAATACAGTATGACGGCAATTGTAGCACTACATTTAGGATATAGTATCCATACATACCGCTTTCTGGTACGGTAATCTGAAGTATACAAGATTTCATGTATCCAATTTCAATCACATTTGTCCTTAAATTGTAAAATCTCTTATCTGAATATATATATATATATATCTATATATATATACATGTGTGTGTGTGTGTGTGCGCGTGTGTGTGTATAATGCTAGAAATGTTGATTTGCTCCTGAAATAACACCTTTGATTTGCAGTAAATTTGAGATGGGGAGACAATTTTACACTACTAATAAAGAGTTGAGAGTAAATATGGGAGATAAATGAATGGTGCAGGTATCTTCACACTTTGCGATGCTTTGATTAATTTAGACCCTGCTCTCAAACGAATGGTTGTATGCTCTTCACACTTCAATGGTTACATTCTATTGTCTTGAAACTTTGTGACGAAATCAGTATTTCTTAACCCAGGTTATCCTGGGCGATTATATACGAATGTTGTTTATTGTGTCTGTACATGAAATAACTTTATCTATCTTTATAGTATTGAATACATTCTCCTAGACCTGTATATTATGTAAAAAGGCTGTCAAATAACGTTATAAAGTCGTTTGAGGTGTTTATGGGAATAGAGCTTTACTTTGCCTCCAGCAAACATGTTCGCGAAGTGGCGTTGTTATAATCTGCTGTATTTTAATAAATATTTTGAAAGCAGGTACTAATTGATAGCCGTTGCTACAATCCTGGTTGTTGTAAGAGGACTACTGTACATACACTATACCCACTTCAAACATATTTGCAATGGATGGTGCTTATACTTAACTATAAGAACTGCAGATCTGCTGTGGTCCTATCAGGCAAGAGAAATATACCTCCACCATGAAGAGGCCACTTGCACTAGTTACGTTATTTATTAGTGCAATGTTCTAACTGTAATACGCATTCTCTAGGTTTTTACACTTAGTGGATTGCGTTTATCAGGCTTGCTTTCTTAAGTTGTAACGTTCATCATAGAGGTTGATATGCCTGCTTTATATATGAATCTGCCCTCCTTGCCGTTAAGTTCCTTGCTGCTGCCCAGGGGGCAGCACATGATCCTAGGTAATGTGAAAACCTTGTATGTACACTGCGTCAGTATTTTTTAATGGCTTCCTGTTTACAGAGCCTCGACAAACATACAGCACACCAAAGAGTATTATTTTTATCATTTAAGATTTTTTGTGACTTCTCTGGGTTTCTTTAAATTCTTTTACTGGCAAACTTTTGACAATTATAGCAGCTTCCCTCGGGTTTCGAGCAGAATGTGGCTTGTTAATGGAAGCTGTTGATCTCAATCATTCAAATGGGTTCTGCTACTGTATGGTAACTGTAAGCATATGGGTACTTAAATGAAAGGTATGTTTGTAGAAAAGGCAATGACAGAGGTAATGTCGTTTTCCTGGATGCCCAGGGCTGTACGAAAACATTACCGTCTCACGCATGTTATATTTAAGCAGTCTGCATGTTATATTAATCACGCGCGTCGTTTACATAAAATATTTGAATTTGCTATAGGGGGTCCGGAGAGACGTGAGACACTCTGGCAAGAATGTGACTATTTTTTTTTTTTTTTTTTTTACTTTTAAACAGATCAACTTCATGTTGCGGTAATATATCCAAAAGAAATTGGGGCACTTTGGGAGATCTGGGACAACTAAACAAACAGCAATTTTCTCTGAAAAATGTAAATGAGTTTACCACATGGGGAGGACTGCGGGCCGTACTTGGAAATAATTGAGACAGACTGTCCCACTACTTCTCCCCATGGTTGATTTTTTTGCAACAAAGCGGATAACTCTCCATCTGCTTCAAACTTCCTAACAATTGTTATGACTGTAGATTGGTGAGGTGACACATTTGCTACAAGCACTTCATTCATTTTTATAAATAAACAATGTGAAGGGTGTTCCAGTTCACCCCTGTCCCACTTCTCCCTAGTCTCCCCTACAAAACCAAAGAGACCCATCCCTGCAAAGTTTCTTGAAATCCGACCACGGGTATACATTTGTATTGTTATGGAAAACAGTGAAACTATCATTCAAATCGAATACATCACATTCCTTGTTTTGTCAAAGTACGAGTCATCTCGGGATATACTTCACCCTCTATATGAAGGAAAAGAAGATGCCCTGATCAGTGGCTGTTTCACACATATACGTCATGTGAACACGAGATCTCAATCTAGCTCGCATATTTCATTATCATTAAATTTTGAAAACTTGATAACAATGACATAATCTACGTAACATAGACATTGAGCAAACAATCATGATACTTGTAAGATAACCTGCAATTGTTTGTTTACAGCAATATGACCACATATTGAAAAAGGACGATCAGTGCAGTTTCGAATATAACCAGAAATAGATGATGTTCACTACTTGTTGGATAGCTAACAGCTGTTGCTTAACAATGTCGCTCAGGCTTAGACACGGTTGATGGGCAGATGACAGTTATCTCTCAAATGGGTGACTCAGGGCTAGGCAGAATGTGTTCAGTAATATTACAAAGTAATAATGAGACCGGTATATTAAGACTATTAGTTTTGATCACATGAAGAATGGCATGTTAACCTTTTCCTTCATAAATTGATACAAATGACACAACCGGTTGACATGGGAAATGAAGTTGAAGCTGAATTGATTAGGCAGAAGGTGTTCAGTCATGTAGAAAGTGATAATGACACCAGTATATTAAAACTATACGTTTTCATCACATGAAAAATGGCATGTTACCTTTTCCTTCATACATTAATACGAATGACACAACCTGTTGACATGGGAAATGAAGTTGAAGCTAAGGTTTACAAGATAAACATACAGCAAAATGTTTACAATTAACATATAGGAGGCAAAGACCAAGATGGGTCGATGTAATGCCCTCTTACATGCAAAAAAACCCCAAGACAGTCGCACAGTCGGTTACAGAGAGTAATTAACTTAGTGATGGCATTAAAAATGCACTAAACATACATTTAAGTATAAGTAAGTCATTCAAATATCCAGTGTCGAAGGCATAGGGGAAACTGGGGTGACTCGGGACAAATATGAAGCGGGGCCATGTCACAACTCTTAATTAAATTAACCAATCACTTATCAGGTTACAACTAAATCCCTTTTGAACTTACTCTTATTTATTATTTATAGATTTTTCAAAGGCATTTGGCCGTGTGAAACATAATTATCTTTGGTATAGACTTATAAATCAAGGTATACATGGTAAAATTTTACAAGTCCTAAGGTCAATGTATGCACAACTAAAATCTTGTATTCGTACTCCTGAAGGCCTTACCGAGTTTTTTTTTATTCTAGCATTGGCACCCGTCAGGGCTGCATGGTCAGCCCGCTACTCTTTATTTTGTATTTAAATAATTATGTTTTAGATTTGAAAAAAAGGGATGCCAAGGTATTTACATTTCTCCAGAATGTCCCAATCTACTTGCACTTGAATTTGTAGATGACATTGTAGACTTCAGTGATACAGTAGGTAGACTTCAGAGACATCTACTTGTATTAGAAGAATTTTGTGATAATTGGGTAATGAAGGTAAATATTCAAAAAACAAAAGTAGTCATGTGTAGAAATGGTGGAAACTCTCCGAAAAATTGAAAGATTTTATTTTAGAAATGAGCTTTTCGAAACACAATCTTATTACAAATATCTAGGTATCATGTTTTCTAGCAGATTGGGTTCGTCAGCAGCAACAAAAAATTTGGCAGTAAAAGCACAAAAAGTAATTTGCATGCTGAGACGTTTGGAAATTAAATGTGGAAAACTTTCTCATGGTATAGCATTTCATATTTTTGATAACATGATAAAGCCAATTTTGCTCTTTGGATCCGAAGTATGGGGGACAAGTTACTGTGAAAATATTGAGAAAGTACATATTAAATAAATACTTCTTGGGAGTTCCTTCATCAGCCAGCAATGCAGCTGTTCTAGGTGAGTGTGGAAGATATCCTTTGTCTGTATTTTGCATGAAACGCAGTATTAAGTATCGGACTAAATTGTTATTGATGAATCCTAATAGATATCCAAAACAGTGCTTGTTAAATTAGATGAAGCTGGCAGAAAAACATGGACTACAAATGTGAAATATTTAGTATATAGATTAGGTTTTGGACTTGTCTGGATATCGCAGGAAATTGGAAATGTTGATTTATTTTTGAGTGAAATTTCAGAAGGGTTGAGAGATGTAGCATTGCAATCATGGCATAATGATCTGGAAAAAAATAGTAAATTAACATATTATGTACAGTTTAAAACTTTATTAAATGTCGAAAGATATATTACTGAATTAAAAGAATGGAAATTAAGAAATGCTCTATCACGTTTTGGAATCTCATGCCACTCATTAAATGTTGAAGTTGGAAGAAGAAATAATATTGATAAGGAATACAGATTATTTAGATACTGCTTGTCAAAAGATTTATCTTATGTTGAAGATGAAATTCATCTCCTTTATGTTTGTAAAAAATATACACACTTAAGAATTAAATTTTTACCAGAACTGATCCATGTCCATCCAGTTATTTATCATTTTAACAGGTTAATGTGTACTGAAAACTATGAAACAATTGTAAGATTATCTCTAGTTATTTGGGAAGGATTTAAAGAGTTACAAGATGATTAATTTGGAAGTACCGGTATGCATTTGTATTTTCAAAATGAATTCATTTTGCTTGTTTTTGCATATCTGTTTTCACTTACAAAATTCAAACTGACATTTGTATTATAGGCCGGAGGCCTGAAAATACGGAAATAAAGAATTATATATATATAAAAGAACTTACTCTGATGTCAATATGTTGAAAGGGTGGAAGCCTTACGCGTAGCAACAAAAAATATATATTTTCTCAGTGTATCAGCAAATGATAGCTTTGTACCCTGCCATATTTTTGGTCGCCCCCCACCCCCGTCATCTAAGGTATAATGACAACATTTTCACTTTCGGTATGTTAGCCTTGCTTATTATAGCTTCATAAAATTGTGATAAATTAAGTTGTTGATAATGGTGCAATTTTCCATTCATGGCGTGTAAAGTTAGAATTGATAAAGGAATGGGAAGTCCATGAGATGACCCCTGCAAAGCTGAACTCAGGCTTTCCCGTCCGACCATCGGTATAAGAAGTCGGATCATAATATGCTTTGTAGCTCTTGTAAGTATTCTAGCTGCCGCAATCTGTACTCATTCTAGTTTTTCAGTTTTAGAATAGTAATATAGACTACAGCAAAATTGTGCAAGGACCGTTTATGTTAATATTGTTTAAAACACACGATGAATATGGTACAAGATAAAATAACGTAGTGATGAATTGTAATTTATATGAATATTTAAGCCTGAAGTGGGTTTAAGCATATCTTATTTCAAAAGCAATTGGGAAACCGGACGTGGTCCTATATTAATTCCTCTTGCACATGGAAAGATTGACAAAAGTAGCCTTGGCACTTGCATCAGTCGCGACACAACAGAGCAAGAGTAAACATCACAAACGCAGACAGGTAGATTAGCAATGCCACACAAGCAAACATTTTCCAGACATGACAAAACGCTATACATAGGGAAGAAAAATTGAAGTACATCTTCGTAAGTTTTAAATATATAGGTTGTTGATCAGCATTTTGACCCCTCTTTTTTATGTATACCTATGTGACAACTTCAAGTTTGTCTTTTGACTTAATATATTCATGTACGGCGTCGAATATGATTTGGTTTTGTCGTGCAGTACACCTGTTGGACCCAAAAAGCAGGGTTTGAGCGGTAAAAAGTACAAAAGAAATGAATTTACCATGCAAATTGTTTCTCTGATTGATGTAAAGGTCACATTCACAGATGTAGTGGAAAACATCCTCATTGTGGTTGTCTCAGGCACACTTGGGATAGTCTGTAAGACCCTTTTAAAAGAGGTTGGTTTCAAATGGCTGCACACCATGTGCAAGACACATACATGTAGCCAAAGGAATGTTAAATAATGTTGCAAGAGATTCTTAGATAACAGGGGCAGCTTCCCGAAGAGACATGCACTAATGCCATCGGGACCGTTAGCTTTAGAAATATCAAGGCTTTTTATATCCAAAATACCTTGTTACTGTTACTTCAAGTATTTTCCAGCTTGTTGGTTAAATTTTTATCTTCTTGTGCCGAAAGTGTGTCATCTACTTTTGTTTGACTAATAAAAACTTCGTTAAGAAGTTGGGCTTCGGCCATGTTATTAGTAAATGTTTTTTGGTCATGTAGGAGTGCCGGACTATCAGGAATTTCATTTTTTTTTTTTTTTTTTTTGTTTGTTTGTTTTTTTTCCCATATCTGTTCATTGTTGACAAACGCTCAAAATAATCTTCTGCTTGTGTTAGGTCCTCAATATATTTGTTTTGTCTTTGCCTAAAGTATGGGCAGAGGGTTGGTCTGAGCTTAGCTGTTTTATGAATGCGTTCTACCTTCCGTTTGGAAGCACAGAGCTTAGATGTCTTATTGTTACATTCATGTTCTATACATACTCTTAAGCTACTGTTATAAAGATATTTGTCTATTTTTCACATATTAAATCAATGTTGTCTGAGTCAAATCGTTTGAAAATAATTTATCTCTAAAAATACTAAAGTCAACCTTATTGTATTTCCACACTAGTCTGATGAAGGCGCTTGCTTTCTTGCGCATAAATAGAAGATTCTCGCTTACAAGACAGTGATCACAGGTTGATAGTGGGGCAGGTACATTTACATTACGGACAAAATTCCGTATGTTTATAATAATCTGATCAAGACATGTAAAATAATTTTCGTTTGTTCTTGTTGGCTCCGTGACGTGCATAGTAAGAACGTTTACATTGCAGAAGTGCTACAATTTATTGGCATGGTTGGTTGCTGGATCAGCGTTTAGATCTCCCAAAATCGTAATTTTGTCAATATCAGTTGTTTTAGCGGTATATATATTGCCCTGAAGCTTTTCCTAGAATTTACAGTAGAATTAGGAGGTGATGGTGCCGTTTTACAACGAATGACTGCGACATGTGGAGAGACCCCACCCCCACTCCCTCCAGTCGGTCTACCACGTCTCAGTATAAGGTGAAAACCAGGGATCTCTAGGTTGTGGTCAGTGTTAATGTTATAACGAAAAGGTTCAGACAGTGCAATAATGTCAAAGGATCCGACCAGAGAAGTCTCAATACATCTAAATTTGTCTATTGACAAGCAACATAAGTTTAAGTTGCAAATAGTGAAGTCAACAAAACCGTCATGACGACCTGGATTTGGACGTACACCCCCACACAGTACGAAAAGCGCACCACAAAGCAAAACAAAACAAAACAAAACAAAACAAAAACAAAAACAAAAACAAAAACAAAACGAAACAGAATAGACACACAAAAGTTGTTTGAACTTGTTTCTGCAAAATATAGAGTCTAATTAACGTGTCCAGGTTTACATCTGACTGATGTGAAGATCGACCATGAGCACGAATCGAGACTACAAATATCCATATGGACAGACATATGGTAAAGTAAAATATTAATCTTAAGGACAGAAGTCGCTCTTTGACTGTGCCCGCAATATCAAGAACAATGTAATGAAATATATATTTTGATACTATAATAAACCCGATACAAAGCGCAATAATTTGGTATTTGTATTTCGAAGCAGTCATTGGGAAATTTTGTGGATCTTTTGTACCTTCTGAAGGCAATGCACCTTATCAAATATGTTCTGCTACAACATAATATACCTTCAGGGTTGAATGAGAAATCAATCCAATCAAGCGAGAAATACCTGTACAGTGTGCCTTGATCAGGCTCCAACAAAGTTAATACTGTGGTGCTTGCTGCTAAGAACGATATGCAAATATTTTTTTCATGAATGCGACAATCATTTGTTGAAATGTGATTGACACATACTTGGAGATTGCATGTGCATGGAATTTTAGCGTTTCGCAATGAGAAATTAACCTCTTAACGACAGAATCTACAAAAACGAGAAATGTAAAACATAAAGCCATTCGGGTGTCTTCAGACCCGTGAGAATTTAGTACATTAAGAGGATTGTGTAAATAATATGAAATTTGCGTGGTATTAATATCGCCATACATGTACTTTATGTTCGAAACCTGCAACCTTTGGCACCAGTCCCCTAGCTGAAATGGGAAACGCACATTGTCGACCAAATCCCCATTCTTCAAAAGAATGGTTCAGTGGAGGTACTGTAGTTAAGTGCAAGTACCTTATCAACACTGCTATGCAGTATATGTACTGAATCGACATTTGTTTCCAGAATCGGGAACTTAAATCCACCAGCATGTAGGAAATGCCGAAAATATGCGTTTTGTGTTCGGAACGAGCGGGATTCGATCCTGTAACCTTTGGCACCAGTCGCCTTGCTGAAATGGGAAATGCACATATTCACTCGACCAAATCCCCACTCTTAAAAAGAATGGTTTAAATGGAGGTAGTTATGTGCGAGTGCTATATTAACACGGTTATGCAGTATATGCACTGAGTCGGCATTTATGTCCAGA
This sequence comes from Hermodice carunculata, assembly GCA_964020975.1. NCBI lineage: Eukaryota > Metazoa > Annelida > Polychaeta > Eunicida > Amphinomidae > Hermodice > Hermodice carunculata. Next base: position 15,250,419 of record OZ026621.1, read on the forward strand.
TTTGGAGACTTAAATCCACCAGCATTAAGGAAATGCTGAAAATATATATTTTATGTTCGGAACAAGCGGGACTCGAACCTGCAACCTTTGGCACCAGTTGCATATAACACCGTGGTTGTAGGCAACAAAAAGAGTCACTAGCATCAACAATGGCTTTAGTATTGAGATTGAAGAGGTGTATTTCAGAGAAACCATGTAAATATATATATACAACTAGTGTAACACAGAAATATAAGTGTGTCATATAACATGCACAAAGATGATATTTTCATAAGTGACTGGAGCACACGGGGGATATAAAATTTCTTCTCTGAATGCAGGTTTAGGTAACAGCGTAACATATGGCGGAATCTATCGTACTGTCGCCGCGACAGTTAGACAGCCTTAACAAGCCGTCCATCTAAGTGTGTAGTTTCACTGTAAATCCTCCCTTTTACCTTTGTATACTCAAAGACAAAGAAACTATTTTGAAGTGAGTCAGCTCTTATACCTTGCATCCTGAAAAAAAGGAAAATTGTTTTACTATACATTTCTGCAATTTATATAATATGAACTTGCACGTTTTCCCCTTTCCCCTTTTACCCCTATCCCGGTATTCTTTACGTAAAAGTAGTCTTTTTTTGTTGCAAAATGTACCTTAGCAATGGGCAGTATAATATGTTTTCAGCGGTGCCTTTAGGCGATTTTTTTGTCTGCAATCTATTCCAATTTTCTCAGGAGTATGTCTTGAAGGGGTGCGCCAAAGCCAGTAGGTATAAGTTGAAATTTTAATTTACTTTGATCGGAAATGTGCTTTGTTTTTCTTTTCCTGAAAATCAAAAAAACAAGGTGCATGCATTATAAAATATATTTACAGGAAACATGACGTCCAGCATTTGAAATCAAAGTAATAGTAATTATTTATTAATTCATTCTGTTCGACTCAGCCCATTTTGTGTTGGTTTAATGTTTAATTGTTTCTTTTTAATGAATAAAGGTGTCCTGAATGACTTGTTAAATTATTTACACAGACATATTGTACGTTGAAATACTTCTTATTTTTCTCCAAAATTTTAGACACAAAAAAAAACGTTTTAAATATCTAATAATATTAATTATAATAATAGCTTTATTGAAAGATGGTCAACCATGTTATATGGGCACAATAATTTTCAATGGGCCATCTATCAAGATCTATTATAAAATACAACATACATACCTGTATTAGATTAAGACTATAATAAAATAAACATACAGTTTACAATCACTCCCAGTAAAATCTGGTGTATCTAAAAACAATCTTTCTCGTACACGCATCCTTTTAAGTATTGCACATAGCATGTTTTAAAGGTATTTAAGTTTAGCGACTGTTTTAAATGATCATCCAGCCTGTTTCACAGTATGGCGCCTCTGTACTTAAATATCTTCTGACCAATAAAAAGTTTTTGGCGCCGTTCCATGTACAATTCTATACATGTGTAATCCCTGAAAACATTCCATTCGAGTATCAGTCGGTTTCCAACCTAGAGATCTTAAAACATGTACAAACCTTACTTCATCAACATTTTTACATTTAGTATTGATCTACCATAGAGTTTAATACATTTGAGTATTTTGATCAAAAGCTCCTTAGAGCAGTTACCCCACACAACATATCTATAATCGATTATTGGTTGAACCAGTCCAGAAAGGGGTAGTAGTTTTTATTTTGTTGAGCAGGTACTTGCTCTTTAGTTTGAAACATAGCTGTGTCACATGGTCATTCCAGGTCATTTTGCTATCAATGTGCAGACCAAGTACTTAATGTGTATCAACATTTTTGACCTTGAAATTGTTTACAATGATTGAGAAAGTATCCATGTTTCTTTCTTTTTTTCTTTTTAGACTAAGAACCATCCTATTGCCCTTAATCAATTTGTGGATAGGTTGTGCATCAATTGTGTGACCTCTCGTGTAAAACGAGAATTCTACATACAAATTTTAGAAAGTGATGCAACGGACATTCAAAAAAGTGGAAAACCATGAAATCCACAATGAAACATACTATAACTGTAGGGCCCAAACTGAAAAAAACATTTTGGTCCGTCGACTTCATGGATTCCTCCAACATTGCAGAAAATGTTAAAAATCATTTTACAAGCATTGGATCAAAGTATGGTTCAAAGAGTAGCAACCAAACTGTACCAGGCTATGACAGACTAAGAGCCTGAAAATCTGAACATAAATGTGATTTATTTGAATTTGAGATACCAGGTATGACTCCTGAGTTTGTATCTAGCCACAATTGGTATATGTCTAGTACTAAAGCAACTAGTTTGGATGGTATAGCTATAAGACTTGTAAAGATGAGTGCTGATATAATTAATCCAAAGCTCACTGAAATCTGCAATCTGAGCATCACCAGTGGGGTGATGCCAAACAATTGGAAGAGAACAAGGATAATACTAATTTTAAAAGTGGAAATTCGAATGAGCTTGCAAACTACAGGCCAATCACAATACTGCCTGTTTTGTCCAAAATATTAGAAAGACGTGTATATGACCACTATTATGGGTACTTGGCGAAACATAAGCTTCTCCTGGAGGAACAGTCTGGTCTCAGGAAACATTATTCTTGTTAAACGGTAATAGTTAAGCTAACAGTTTACTTTGTTGAAAGCATGGACAGCGGCAAATTGTATGGAGTATTATTGATTGATTTGAGGAAGGCATTTGATCATAAACTCCTGCTACTCAAATATAGCTGTATGGTTATAGAACAAACAGCTAGCATTGGTTCAACTCATACCTTCATGATCGTCAACAGTGTGTAAGCTACAATGGCCATCTCTCTCACAGTATCCCACTGGATATTGAAGTACCACAGTGATCAATATTAGGTGCACCTTCATTTATTGTTTTTATGAATGATATTGTACTCGAGATTCGCAATACCTGTTTGGTAATGTATGTTTGACACATGCTTTTCAACAATACATACACATTATTTTTAATGCATGCAAAAATGTTTACATATAATCTTCATCGGTATTTGCCTTTAACGAACGGTTTTTTAACTATAACGGAAACAATTTTAGTTTTAACGAGGATTTTTTTTTCTTTTTTGGGGGGGGGGGGGTAACCCGTACAGCTATTAGTTACATTGAAACGTGTTTTAGTTATAACCAGGAAAATTTTCCTTATTACGAGAAGCATTTGGTTATAGCGAAAAAGTTTTTTGGTTATAACAAAAAACGTTTGTTTTAGATGTAACAAGAAAATTTCTGGTTATAGCAAAAGGTTTTTTTGTTTTTTGTTTTTGTTTTTTAACGGAAAGTATTTTAGGTGTAGGAGAGAGTTTTGCGTATAACGAAAGGAGAAAAGTTTTGGTCACAACGAAACGTTTTTTAGTTATAACAAGAAAAACGTTTGGTAATTTTTATGGTGGTACAAGGCTTCCGTTCAACGAAAAAGCTGGTTTTCCCTTGAAGCATGGTCTATTATAATGTGCATCTCTTATTAAACATTTTGTGAAGGTGCAATGGATCCTTGTTGAGATATTATGGTAAATTCGTCCCGTTGTGTGCCTCGAGGATGTCCTTGAAATAAATAATTTTAAGTTTCATGAAAAAATTACCAAAACAAAAAGGAAGCTTATTTCAAATAGGAACCTGCTCCATCATATGATGCATCTATAGCAAAAACGTGGAAAACCTCCGGTCAATAGGTTTTTAGATATCGCGGCAAGGTCAATAAGACAGGCACACAGACAGAACGAGGGACGACGCAGGGGAAGAAAATGAAAAAAAAAGCCCGTTGAATATCGCTTGCCTTCTCGTCATGGAATTTCTTGTCACTAACGCAGCATACTATAGGTAAAAGGTACCAAGCAGCAGCGTGAATAACTCAATCACTATCATGATCTTGATCAGGAATTCTACCATATGCTATGTGTGTAAATTTGCATGACATGCAGTATCTCCACATAAAAACACAACAGGAAAAATGATAAACTTATAGGTCTAAGCGCTGGCCTTTGCCAATGATTTGTCATTACTCTCTCCTACTATAACAGGTCTCAAGAGATTAATGGACATTTGTTCAGAGTTTGGGAAAGAATTAAATGTGAAGTTTAATCCTTCTAAAAGGAAATGCCTGTCATTCCCAGACGATGCTTCGTGGCACACAATAAAAATGGACGGAAGAGTGATAGAAAAAGTTGATAAATGTATTCATTTGGGAAACTGTGTGGGAGCAGACTCGTCATCATGCAATGTACAACGATGTATCAGTAAACTATATTCGGAAGTTAATATCATAATGGCTCAGTTTGGACATGCTTTCTCATCAATAAGATACAAGTTACTTCAATCATAAACGACGTGTTTTCACGGTTCTCAGCTATGAGACTACACAATACCAGAAATAGAGAAATTGCTCATTGCTTGGCGTAAATCAGTACGCAACATATGGAAGTTGCCTTATAGAACTCATAATGTACTACTCTCTGAAACATGTGTAGTAAGTCCGTTTGAGGTACAGTTACACTCACAGTTCTTTAAATTCATTCACAAACTAAATATGAGTGAGAATCCCTTGGTTGGATTTTGTCTCAAAATAATTCATAAGGGTTCACTATCGCCGATAGGCAGATCGTTAAACTACTTATTACAGAGGTAGAGTATACGAAGGAACTATCTGTTGAATGATGTCAATTTCTATAGCAATCTGTGTAATGTCAAAGGGAATGTGGGCAATGCTTCACCAGAACAGAGCGCACATGCCATACTCATTCGCGAGCTGTGTGAAGTACGTGACGGAGGAATGGCCTGTAATTTAAACCAAACAGAGGTGCTTCAACTGATCGATTATTTATGTACAAATTAATATTAAGATTGGGATACGCATTGTCTTGTGATTTGATTATTTGATTTTTTCCTGTGCTCAATTGTAACTCCATGTACTGCGAGTACGAAAAATAAAGTATATATATATATATATATATGGGCAAGGAAGATTTGAGTGTATTTTGAGCTTTCTTATTTGTGATCCCTGGCCACCCCATCCGCTTTTTCTAATAAAGCTTTTGTTATCTGCAGTTGTTGCCCATACCTCAGGATGAGACCTTTCCAACATCCCAACATTCATCTAATTACTTGCATGCAAAATATAACTTGCAATACCTGGACACAAAAAACAAACCCAAAAAACTTGTGAAAATGCCATAAACTGAGTTATGAGAGGGCTGTAGACATAAATATTAATTGGAAAGTGGATCTGAGGACCAGGGTCCTTCTCACAATATTTTAGAATATTTAGTATTTAGCGGTGGATTTGGGGAAGGATTTGAAGGGTTACCTCAACTCTCACACTTTGTAACCCCCCAACCCACCAGCACCACCCCTCATGAAGGTCGTGAAATTTTGTGACCCACTGTCAAGGTATGACACAATTTTGTGACCCCCGAAATACCCTAGCCTCCCCCTTAAATAATGGGAAGTCCCTTAAGATTCTGCTGGCCTTGATCTTTAGCACACCAAATTCCGTGGCATTGAGTTGAGAGTATATACGAATATTGGTCTGTTTCGACGACAAGGGTACTAATATAGCATGTAGTAATGCAGGAAGCAGGATTGTTTCTCACCCCCTAGACACACATGCATGCCATGTCTCTGTGTAACCCATTTTATGGGTAAATGAACCTGCAAAGTGAAGCTTCAAATGCAGCTGGGCATGCAGCTGCGCATGCATGCAACTACAGATATATAATGGTCCCAGCATATAACATGCACAAACAGATCTTATTCTTGTTATCATCACATTGTGATGTGCGTGCATGTTGGGGGTTAACTTGCATGATACACATTTTTACTGGAAATTTCAGATAAATACACATATATTTCGAAAAAACAGCGTGAAACAAGGAAAGGGATCTTACTGTTGTGATAAGCATTTTCTTTGAAGTAACAAAGAATGTCTTACTTAGTTTTTCTTTGGCCTTGGGCCAGCATGCTGTTACCCTTACTGGCCGGCAGGTGTTTTATTTTCCCTAACCAAGCCTTACCAACCTTCCGCAAATCTAACAGGCCTGAGAAAGTTCCTGACACTGTCTCATCACCTTTCTCCTGTCCTTACCAGCACTGGAAAGTGACTCACTTTATCTAATCAAAATCGAGGAAGACATATTTTTAGCTTATAGAATTCGTTTGCGTCCGTCGTCCGTCTGTACGTCTGTCCGGCCTCCTTCCGTCCGTCTGTCTGTCTGCCATTAGACTTTTTATATTTTCGACTTCTTCTCAAAAACCGTTACATAGAATGTTTTGATTTTGCACATGGATGATTCCCAGGTAGACCTCTACCAAGTTTGCGCAGGAGATGATGATGCCATAATTTTGCTATTTTTTATGATTTTTTAAATTTATTTTTTGAAAAAAAATAAATTTTTTTCATCTTAAGAACTACGAAGCCAATTGCTTTGATATTGCACATAGGGTCATCTGAGGTCAACTGGTTCTTATTTTGGCCACCAGCTGGCGCTGTGATTTTTCCTATTTTTTTATGAATTATTGCCTGTTAAAGCTATTTTCGACTTCTTAACCAGAACGGCTAAACAAAATTGCTTACAATTTTATCAGAATATAGTTGGACATTAGGCAATAAAAGTTTGCGAAAATAATGTGGATATGTTAATTTTAGACAAAGTTATGCGATATCAAACTTCGCAACCGTCAGGAAGTGCTGCAGCTGTATATATATATATATATATATATATATATATATATATATATATATATATATATATATATATATATATATATATATATATATATATATATATATATATATATATATATATATATATATATATATATATTCATATATATATATATATATGTCAATACAGTGCATATATTACACTATTGTATTTACCGTTTTGACTTCTCCTCAAAAACCGCTGTATGGAATGTTTTAATTTTGCACATAGATGTTGCCCAGGTGAACCTCTACCAAGTTTGCGAAGGAGATGATAATGCAATAATTTTTCTATTTTCAATGAATTTTTTAATTAATTTTTGAAAAAAAGAAAAATTCTTCGTCTCAAGAACTACCAGGCCAATTGCTTTGATACTGCACATATGGTCACCTTGGGCCAACTAGTTCTCATTTTGGCAACCAGGTGGCGCTGCAATTTTTTACTATTTTTTATGATATTTTGCGTGTTCAGGCTATTTTCGACTTCTTCTCCAGAACAGCATGATAAAATTGCTTAAAATTTTATCAAAATATTGTTGGACATTAGACAATGAAAGTTTGCGAAAATAATGTGGATATGTTAATTTTTGACAAGGTTATGCGATATCAGACTTTGTGACTGTAAGTGAGTGCTGCCACTGTACACCGGCAGCCATTGAAACAGCAAGGTATGTCAATTGATAATACATGTCCTACCATCAGCAGAACTTATAGAATCCGTTTGCGTCCGTCGGTCCGTCCGTCCGCAAAATTTATTTTAAGGACAAACTGTGCTACCACTCTACATACATGTATATAGCTGTACAAATCTAGACTGCAGTCCATGTGTTCCAATACTGTAAAAGCAGATCCCAGTCAGCAGAGCACAGGATCATCATGATCCTCTTGTTTTAAAGTAACATTGGTTTGAATATCTTTTCTGAGCTTCTAGCGTATGTACCTCAGTGGACATTTGAATGCTAGTTCACATGTTCAAATTCTTTCTCTGAAACCACAGTCCAGATTGACATCCAACTAGGTAGCATATACCTTGGCGGGTCTAACAAGCTTGCTGGTCATGTTTAAATGTTTTTTTTTTTTTTTTTTTAAAGTTTCTTTACTATCCTTTTTTTTATGAAGGCTAGATTTATTTGGGGGTTGGGGTGGCAAATCCTATAAAAATCTTCTTACCAAAACCCCTCACCTAATTGCTTTGATATTACACAGGAACTGGAATTCCTAGTTCTTAATTTCTTCATCATATCTTCACTACTGTGATTTTAAGCTTGGCGGGCACGCTACTCAGGCTGCACTTTCAGGAGGCTCAGTCGTAAATCTTAGAAATGCTTAAAATGCCATTTGCACTCAGCTTAATCTCAACACAGGTCTATTTGGTTTCAACCTTGATTTTGTGGTACAAGTTTAGGTAAGCTGAGCATGGGCTGTTGACGTAACCCTATAGTTTTATTAATTTGACATGTTGCAATAATAATAAGTCACAAGGTCACGTATCTGAGTCACAGTTTCAGAGCACATCAACATCCAACTTGGCAATAAAATGTTAACATGAGCAATAAATCACTGAAGTATAAACCAAGGCACGTTTGACGAAGATGCGTTTAACAGTTATATGGAGGATTACAATGCAGATATATTTCTACATCCATTTCAACATCTGAATTCACAAACATTTGGAGGGCTAGAGCATTAGTTTGTATGTTAAAGCAGCTTTAAACAAACTTGTCACTTATGTAGCTGTGGTTATATGTTTTTTGTGAGGGATTTACTCATGCATCTTGATTTTCTGTCTGACATTTGGTGTTTCTATGTGCAGTAGTTTTCAAGTTATTAAGTTGCAAATTACAATGTAAAGCAATGGGATACAAAACCCTACTGACTGACTGCAGTGCCCTCTTTTAGGCAGTTCTTAAACCTTCTGTTCTTGCTCTTGCCTATTACTCCCCTCAAAGTACATCGATAGGAGCCAATAAACCTAGGTAAGTTTGTATTCCACTTTGCAAGAAACCATCCCAGGGGAATGATTATGTACAGCCCGTTGTGTGGCACGTAACCGGTGGTTAGCTTAGGCACCTTAATATGTGGTGAAAACAGTAAGGTACAGCTCATTTAATTTTGAAATTAATGGCATTAACCATTTTTAATCGTGCTTGGAAAAAAAATTAAGCTTAAAGTATAATTTTTAACCTCACATTTTAAGATAAACTGGGAGTAATTTATCCATTTATTTGGTTAAAAGTGTTTTGCTGTGGGTCGGCGCCCTCCCGCACCCTACTGCAGTTCGGCCGCTGCATGGCCTAGCAATTCCAATAAATATTCGTTTGAAATTCTCGATCCGCCACAGCCTTTATTATTTCATGTTTAGGCCGTAGGGTATCTAGAAGTGTCACTGTGCAATCAAAAAAATTGACCCAGTAGTTTTAGAGACATTTTTCTGAGACAAAAAAACAAATAAAGCAACTAACAGGAAGTAAATCTGTAAACTGTGTTGATGTGTCTGCTAAGTTCAAAACCAGTCAATAGGAAAGTGGTGCAACAGGCTTAGATTTTTGGAGAGAACATTGTAAGGCCTACCTGTTCTGGCCAGGTAGGTCAAAAAGTGGTTGCGAAATGTTGGCTGGTGATTCAATTGCAATTTCGACACGATAATATACTGGCCTAGGCGTATATACCTCGGTTTCCCAAGAAAACCTGCCAAACGTATGAGTCAAGAAGGTCTATGTCACAAAAATAACTCATGTTAAATAAAGTCAGCCCATCATACATAGTGACGGGCGGACCACTGCATAATGGCAGGAGTTGCGCAGCTTTAGGTGTACAATTTTGTTTTCTTCTTCCTTTCATTGTTTCGGCACAATATGTGTACTGTCTACCTTATAACAGTTAAGCTGTGTCTTTTCTTAATCATCTTATGTAACACTCCCAAAAAGTGAAAGAGTCTTTTTCACACTAATTTCTCACTCGTGTGCGATGGGTGTCCTCAACCGCTGAGTGCACTACTCAGTGAAATTCAGTTTTTGACTAATTCGATGTGACTCAAGGTAGAGTGCTGGGCTAAATGGTAACTTTAGTGACAAATCGACCGCAAAATTCGCGGCAGGCCATAAGGTTAAGCAAACCGTATGTAAATCATCGGAAACTATGACCCACGTGCTTAAAAGTGAAGACCAAGCCAGAATTGTGCTACATCCTTGTAGGGAGTTGAATTAGCCACGTTGTCACAGCACACGTACCTTTTGGCGAAATGAAGTTACAAAAACGTACATGATCCTGGTTCTCATGTTGGCACTGTCCCCAGACATCCATGGAGCATAGATCTCGCCATCCTCCAAAAAGTACATGCATACAAACATACATACATGCAAAGAAGAAATTCAGTTAATTTGATCCTTTGGCCAAGCTCATCCACATACAAAATAGGGGAATGTGTAGTGATCTAAATAAACAACCAAGCAACGATGTTGCCAATGTAACAAACTAAAGATAATTACTAAAACGCAATGAGCAACTAGTGACATATTTAACCCGTGTAGACCACTGGCAAGCCTGGTATTTTCTACAGCATAGATAATTTTTATATAACCTATAATCAGGCAGACTAAGCTGGTTATCATAAAACATACTGACACAATATGTAGGTTAAAATGTGGTAAGCTTATTGTGTCGTGAATATGACAAAATCGTTCATGTCCTTTGTAACTACGTGTCGAAGAACTAAGAAGAAATATATAGGCTTTTACACCATTGATCAATACATTTGGAAAAAATGCAATATCATTTTGCACAATTATAAGGACGGTGGCAGATTCGAGCCTCTTAAAACATTCTGGCCGCATATTCCTGATCCTATTCCCTGATAGATAAAGCGTTCTTACAGCTGTAAGCCCTAGAAAGGAGCCTTTGTCGAGTAAGCTTAAATCAAAGCGTTGCAAAGTAAATTTTGGTACTCACAACCCTTATATGCTCCATAGTATATTATTTTTAGTGGGTTACCAGTCACCTGCAAATAATATAGGTGAAGTAAGCCATAGAAGTTATTCCAACTGAAGGATTTAAATTTTGTTCCCAACGTTCAATATCACAAGGTGTGGCATGCTTTGAAAGAAATTGAACAAATTGGATTTCAGTTGATTGTATGAAATATCCAGTTCTTTCAATCGAATTGCTTCCCTTTTCTTCGAAAGTTAATTTACTTTAGAGTTATATTTTAAAAAAACATAGAGAGAGTGTTTAATGTCTTTGTGCGGGAAAACAGTTTTATTCTTAACATTGCAGTTTAACGCATACCCGGAAGAAGTACACATTTGTAGGGACTGACATGGAAAGTGGGCACATGTTATCTCGTCATCATGCAGGTGACCACAGTGGATTGTACCATCACAAACCTCTCTGGGGTGTAGACATGTTGTGGCAAATTTGCATTTTAATATGAAAGGGCAAGTGTTATTTGTGCTGCATAATTCTTCTTCTTCTCCCTTAGGACAACTCTATTTACGATCACAAACATGCCTGAGTGGCACACAATAGGAATTATGGGATTTGAATCTGGCAGAGCATGATTAAAGGTGACAGTGCTGAAGGTGCATAGGCATTGCCCTAAACAACATCATGTTACCATTTTGGTTTGGATCATAGTTACACAGCACCCATTGTTGACGTAAAGACTGGTTATTTCCGATGCAAGATATGAAAACTAACCTGTGAAACTGTTGTTTATTTATATTCCATGTGGCATTGTTTTTGTACAACAAATGCATCGTCCATATTGTTCCTTTGACAGCCCTCATGGCGAGAATAGCATTTACCTTCGTCCGAATTGTCGGAACACTCTACACGGAAATTACATTTTTCTAGATATCGAGATAAGCTGCCCTTTTCTTTGCATTGGAAGTATAATATTCCACATTTGCATACTGACGATAAACATTCTCGGCAAAATGACCTCTTCATGCTAGCTCCATGCTATGCCCGACTTGCACACATATCATCACAGTCAATTTCGTCTGATATGTCCACGCAGTCGGATTCACCATAACAAGCATGTATTTGGGCTATACATTCCTTGTTGTTGCATTCAAGCTGACCCTCCAAGCACCCTTCGTCAAAGTATGAATGTGGCGAAAGTACACATTTGGGACATTTTGCTCATCGTGATACATTTTGTGATATTTGCTGGGATAATTCGAGAGAGAAACAACGGAGATGGAGTAATTGTAAAATGTGTGGTTTTGATCTTAAATGTCAAATGTGTAGGCCATATTGTCATGATAGACATACTTTGTCACCGTTTATATTTAGTGTCATAAGCATTGTGATTACGGCCAACAGCAGTACCATTTGGATAATTTTCACAAACAAACAAGGAAAGGTATACTGTCATATCACAGTGCAACGTAATCCATTTCACTGTTATGGTAGACGACCCTGGTATCCATAGCATTTCTGTACAGGAAGTGTCATTTGTCCATACTGGTTGTTTGAAACGCAAAACTTGGTAAATATAATGGGGTTGTACACCTAAACGTTCAGCTCCTGGTCCCGATCTTCTTGCAAGATTTAATTTGGTATCATGATACGTGCCATCATGCCACGCATGAAATGTAAATTTGGTACTGGTCAACCACCTAGCTTGCCTTACCTCAAGTGACAGTTTTGCTCTTTAGGCTTGAGATATATGCATGATATTTTCTTATGTATTTACTTGGCATATTCAGTCATATTGTTACATGTCTGTACAAATCATACCTATAACAAAACATGAACATTCATTTGCAAAAACAAGTTCCCCAAGGGGCCTTATTTTGCATGTGAATGCTTCAAACCCAAAAAGTCATATGACACAGCCCCAGTGCGACCACTGATAAAATTTGCCCCCTATTTGTACATGTTGCAAAAACTGAGTGGCAGGATATAGCCTTGAAGCATACATCAAATATTTTCCTTTTGGGTCAAAAGGCTGTACAACAAAGGCTCAATTTTCCTACTGCAGTGAAATGAACCCATATATGGCAAGTGGATGCTTTATTCAGCTGCTCAGCCAAGATATTCTGGGAAGTGTTGGAACCCCCGCTCAGGTGTAAATCTACACGTCACATAATTGTGGACTCTGCTCATCTAATGAGTTTTGGATTCAAACAAGACTAACTGACCCTATGTTTTGTATACTGGAACCCCGACATCAGCAGCTATATATGGCTGTAAAATCCATGCATGCAACTGACCAAGCTCTAAAGGAATGTCATAAGTTAAATTTTTACATGAGCTTATTTATTCCAATGGCAGGAGATGATTCCAAGTTTTGAGTATTTTAAAGTAGCAAATATGAAACAATGCGAATGATAAAGGCAGGATGGACTGTAACAGTATATGGAGATAAATAGACTCTATTTAACCAGGGTTAAAAACCTGGTTAGCATATGCTATTCTCCCCCTTGGCCCTCACAAGGCTAATTCAAAAAGGTGCACGTTATATGACACATTGAAAAGATGAAAAATTATAAGTTAATAACACCAGTCCCTTGTCATTGGGACATCAAAAACAATAATTCAAGGGATACAGCACCAGCAGGGCTGCTTAAAATACTTTTATCCGTCTATAATAAGATAATGGCATTTCAATTGGTTTCTGAATGCACTCCATTGTTCACACCCTTTGATATTATGTGGTAGTTCATTCCCAGTGGTTTGGCCTGAGCAAGCAAGGACTGTCTTCCCGTTTTCGAAATGGCACATGCAAATCGTTGTCTGCTGGTGATCTAGTCTGTGTATAGTATCTTTTGTGACTACATTAAAATTTTTGTAATGGGGGGGGGAGGGTAGCCCATGGATTTCCTTGAAATCTAAAGTATCCTTATTGTCCTTTATTTTACCTCGAAGTTATAACCATCCAAGTTGTTCATATAGTTACTTCGTGTGAGCATATTAAGAAGCACCCATTATCACCCTTCAAGTTCCCTTTGAAGTTACTGGACATGGTCCATTCCAGAAAACCCGCCCCATAATAAAGAACAGTATTCCAGATGAGGCTGTACAAAACTGTGATAAAACGTAATCCCAGCATTCAGAGGAAGGTAAGCTTTATTCTAAGGCTTTCCTTGGGGAGTCAACGTTCATTATTTCAATAAAACTTGGTGTTATTATCTAGTGGCTATCACCGTGGCCTTTGTTTTGTCTAGGTGTATTGCCATTTTATCATTTCTGGTCCAAGTGTCTAGTTTACTTATATTATAATTTGTCTTCATGTTCATTGATTGTTTTTGGATTTCGCTGTAAGAGTTGAATCATTTGCCTATATGTCTATTGAACCAGACATAATGATGAATGGTAGGTCATTTATATATAGTGTAAACAACGGGGGCCCTAGGATGGACCCCAGTGGCACACCTTTGGTAACTGCTGCTGAAACGGATAAAGGACAGTTGGGGTGGTGTACATGCTATTTTAACTCAAGTAGATAGGACTTAAACCTCCTCAGTGCATCAGGGTTTCACCTGTAAATTTGTATGCGCTATAAGCACTACACACCATATATGTAGAGTAATCATGGTAAGTTTGTTGATTTATTTCCTGCACAATTAAAGTCAGTAAAAAGATCCTCTAACTTCACCATGTATGATCAAGACATCCATATGTTTTCTTTCCTTTATTCTAGTAATAATAGTCAGTGCTGAGGAAGACATGTCATATTGCATAGCAAAACTTCTGTTGTGTAGGCTTATGTAACTGAAACAACCCATACTTTTTATGAACTATGTAGCTCTAAAACGTTTATACTAATTTTACTATGAACGTACTAGGTTTTGTATTCAAATTGCATTGTATTTCAATTCAAATATTTTGAAGCATTCCATTAAAGGTACGATTTTGATTGCTTTGTACCTATATGCAAAATGTTATACCTTGCAGATGTATTATGCCATAGATATTATTTTTGATGATGGCATGATTATATTCTACGTGTGAATGGTTTTTGTGTTAAATGTATATATACCAATCGAGGTGAAACATTATCTTTGATATGTCCTCTATATCTACACTCAGAACTTCCTTTCAATCATATTGAAGATAATGACTTTTCAAAATGTATTTCTGAGTTCTAGCTCTACACTCCAAACGTTCATTTTAAGAAGGTAAACGATGAATGTTTTGGTCAATTTGAAATTGATGATGGTCAAACTATGATTCATATTTATGACATTGACCCAGATTTACATTTGTTTCGTCAGACTAGGTTTATTAAGGCTTATTGCAATAGCCAATACCATATAGTTTTAATTCAAAAATAATCTCTTTCGACCTTTAGTCCCCTTATCCTTTCGTCATCTGAATGTTAGGAGTTTACTAGCTCACATTAATGATCTACATACTTTTCTTGAGACTCTAAACTGTGGATTTTATGTTATAGCTGTCAATGAAACTTGGCAAAAATACACGAATGAAGGCATCTATAATTTGGAGATCTACAATCATGAAAGAAAATGCAGAACTTACAAGGATGGGGGTGGAGTTTCTTCATTTCTTGACACAAATATTCAATACACAAAGAGAAGTGACTTATCTACTTCAAATAATATAATGGGAGCTCTTTTTACTGAAATACGCAATATTCATGATTAATCTTATGTAACAGTTGCAGTTGTTTAAAGACCAAGTCATAAAAATTTGATAAATTTCAATGAAAAGTTGGAGGCTACTTTGCAAAAAAATTAAATTATTTCCGTTATCTACTTAAAGAAAAAGCACAAATTGGCTATTATTCTCGGTGAACAAGCAGCTTTCCATTCATTGCTGTCACATTCAATGTTCCAGTTATGTGTGCTGTCTAGCCATCTGCTTTGGGCCGCTGCAGATTTGGCTCAATCTGTTTCCTTTTTTCTTAATTTCTGTTTGTTTGTGTTCGTTTACAAACATCATCCACACTATACACCAAGTTGCCGTTATAATTGATGCCTTTGAGTGATTTGGGCATTATGTGCAATGGATCCTTTGCAACAGTCGCGTTTTTACATTTAGCCAACATAGGCTTATTTTTTGCCACCACTTTGTTTCCCTAAGTCTGAAAGCCTCAATTACTTCTCCTGTGGCTGTTTCGTATGCAAAATGATTAAGTCTGCAACAAGTCTGCTGTTTTCTTGTTGATTGTCCTTGCCTTCTGTATCTGCGGCATTATACTTGATTACATTGGATGCCTTGGCATCATTAGCTAGAGACTCCAATTCGTCCGACAGACCTCACGTACCCGGCATGGTCAGAGATAGCTGAGGAGATTTCAACGAGAGTAGACATGCGGTGATATTGTGGGTGAATTTTGTACAAGATAATCGAGACAATTAGAAGTAGATCACCTCTTCACAATTGCCACAATAAAATTTTACTAAAGCCATTGAAATCGAACACTCGCACGTAGCCTGCAAAATTTACCATTGTTTCCAGGTACAAATTTACATACCCACGATACCAGGCTTGCTCAAAATTTATTAAAGCATCAGTATAATCACAGTTTCGCAAGAAATTGCCTTAGGTTTGAGCTACCTAATACAATTAATTCATTAGCATCCAATATTATGATAAACCTTATACTCACAGCTTACACGGGTTATCCAGCTATGCAAAATATATGTATATTCAAAATTACCAACACATTTGTGTCATTCCAAATTGTTATATTTGTGCCCACCAGGAATCATAGTATTGAAATGTATTATATTATTACATTATATTTGTAATTATGACATAAAAACATAGTAGTTAAAAGAAAGTATTCGTATGCTAAGATTAAGCCATATCAGAGAAATTGTTACTATTTGCCTGGAGGTGGCCCTCATGATAGTGACATAAATTTGTCATAATTGTTTTGTTAATTTATGTATATTGATCTAATAAAATGATCCTTATTCCTGATTCCTGATTCCAACATAAGTGGAACTTTTCGAGTTATTTTCGATTTGCAGTCATATATTGTTGTAGGAACATTTAGAGACAATGTAGGAAAATTCTGGAGTGGATATAGGTAGCTCTCAGGAAAAGAAATTTGTACTTGTTGTGGGAACAGAGCAACCACGCCATTGAAGGGGGGAGGAAGGCCAAGGGTGGGATGTATTCATAAAGTGCAAGGAGTGTGGTAAGTGGGAGGACTTTAGTGCCACAGGTTTGACAAACACTTTTGAGGATGCCCAGGGTGATAAATTTGAGCACATGTGTGGGATGTGCAGGAAGATTGAGACCCTAGGAGTTCAGTTGGCAGCCCTGAAGCTAGAGCTGAAAGAGGCTAGGCAGGATCAGGGCTGTTGAGGACAACATGGAGGTCTGGAGACAGCAGGTGGGAGAGGAGAAGACCAGGGGTGGCGGGATAGTGGACACCAAGGGGACTGACGTGGTAGTGGAGACTGAGGCGACTGACAGGGGAGACCAGGGAAGGGAGGAAACATGGGAGGTTTTGCCAGAGAGTGGGGAGGCTGACAGGGTGGTAAAGGAACGGGAGGTTGTTGGAGAGGTGGTTGTAATAGGGAGCAGTACTGTAAGAAGGATGACAGTCTTCTGTGGGGGAAAATAGGGCACATTGGGTCAAATTGTGTCTCCTTGGTGCTAACATTATGGACACAGAGGAGAGGTTAGAGGCAGCAGCTGGGAACAGTGGCATGAAGCTGATGATCAAAGTTTAGGTAGGGCCAATGATCTGTTGCACAGAGGGAAGCTAGGGGGCCTGATCGGGACAGAGGATGTGGTGGACAGGTTCTGGAGGTTAGTAGGGAGGTTGGTGGAGTTAGACTGTTACGTCTTGGTGATTAACAAGGTATAGGATGAGAGTGTGTGAGGCCAGTAGGATTTGTGGGAATAACAGGAGGTTTGGAGGGCTGTGTAGACCGAGTGGGATAGCTTTCAGGAACATAAGGGAGCCTTTTGCAGGGAAGAGGGAGATGTTTAGCTTGGACGGGTTACACCCTAGCTTGTGGGGAGAGAAAGCCTAGGGGAGATGAACAGTGAGTGGGTTGGCAACAGGGAAACTAAACATCCTTGCTGGTACCAGGTATATTTCTGAACAGGATCATGGGAGGGAAAAGGAAAGACTGAAGGGCAGAGAAAAGTAAAAGAAAGAACATCATGAAATTTTGATATATTTATTGCAGGGGTGTAAAGGGAAAGTAGCAGATGTCAGGGAGGTAATTGAAGGGCGGAAAATAGACATTGTAGCCTTGGCAGAGACCCACCTTAGGAAAGAAGAAGAGGGAACTATTAAAAGTCCTGAAGGCTACAAACTGATTTGTACATGTAGGGAGAATGGACAAAAGAAGGTTAGAGAAGTTGGGTTTTGATAAGACAGGGAATTAAATGGCATTACAAAATGCATGAAAACTGGTACAATGATAGTATGGTAAGAAATGAGATGCAGTGAATAGGAATAGAAACGAATGAACACAAACTGGCAGTGGGTGTGGTTTACGTGGGACATGAAGGGTTACAGGATGAATGAAAAGGCCATGTTTATGACAGAATGAGAATGATAATAAGTCAGGTACAACAACAGGGGTATAATGTTATCATTGCGGGGGATTTCAATATTAAGGTCACACAGGTAATGGAATGGAGGAAATTGAAGGAGCTGGCAGGAAAATAAATAGAAAAGGAACCAGGTGGTCAAACATCACTCAGGAGTACAAAGAGAGGAATGTGAACAGGGATGCACAATGCAAAAGCAAATGGACATGGACCTCCAGGGAGAGAAAGTCGATAAGTGATTATGTTTTGTTGGATAGAAACAGATTCTAAATGACTCATAAATGTGCGATCAATGAGGATAGCAGGCTAGACATAGGGAGGGACTACAATTGTATCACTATAAAGCTTAGCATACAGTTTTGTAAAAGGGACGAGGAGGGAGTCTAAATGGGTTTGGAACATATATAAAGTATCAGATTGGGAGGGTTATCAGGAAAGCCTCAAAACCGAACTGCATGAATGGAAATGTACATGGGAAGTAGAGGGGGAGTCCAAGAAATAAACAAAGACTTAACCAGACGAATCCTCAAGGTAGCACAGGAAAGGATTGGTAGAAAGAAAGTGCCAATTTAAAATGTCAGATGTAGGGTGGATCCAGAGCTAAAAGGGGCAATAAAGAATTGATTGTAAAAATTAGGGCCTGCAGACCACCCGGGAAACAAAACAATCACAAAATTATCAAAAAAAAAGAAGCTAAACACAATATCTGGAATGTAGAAAACATGCAGCGGGCATAAAACCAGAAAGAAGAGCAAATAAAATGAATAGTTGGTGGAGAAAATAAAGAAAAGTGGATGGAAAGGGTCAAATATTTTTTTGGATGTTTGTTGATCAAAAGAGAATAAATTTGTGTACATTGTACACATGACATTCTGCATAGAAGGAAGCGTCCAAAAAAGACAGGTGACATACGGGAAGCACTAAAAGAGCATTGGGGGAAATTAATGATCTACAATGGGGACAGGGATATTAGCAGATAGTCAGAAGGAATACAGACAGGATAAGTGGGAATCTGAACTGTGCTGTAGAATTAGACAGACTGAAATCCAGATCACCAAAGGAAAGATGCAACGGGGCAAGGCGGCAGTGCCTGATGATGTTTTGACTGAATTTATGAAGAAAGGGCCAGAGGAAATGGTAGGATGTTTGAAGATTTTGTTTCATAGGATTCTTGGGAAGAATGTGGTACCAAGGAAATTGGATAAACTTGAAATATCATACATCCAAAAAAAAGGGCAATGCTGCACAAATGGATCAATGGAGGGTTATCGTAATAGCATCAAACGTGGGAAAAATTTGAGTCATGTACAGGAGACTGAGCAGAATAGTTGAAAGGCTTGGCCTCCTAGGACAGATCCAGAATGGATTTAGGCCAGGGAGAAGGGTGGGTGACCAAGTATTCATTTAAATGCAAGCTCCGGAAACTGGCAAAACAATGGCATAAGAAAACTTTTTTAGGCTTATTACATGTGATGAATGTATATGTCAGCGTGTGGAGGGATGCATTATTGGAGAAAGTTCAGGGCCTTGGCTTTGTTGAAAATTTCATTCAAGTCATGATAGCAATGTATAGGGATGTAAACTGTACTATTTCAATTAGGAGCATAAACGTGGAAAACACACAAGACTTAGATATTGGCTTAAAACAGGGTTGTGTCCTTGCCCTAACTTTGTTTGCACTGTACATTAAGGGATTGGGGGATTAATTGACCGAATGTGACAAAGGGATGAAAATAAGATGGCACACAATTCTTGGTTTCTTTTTCGCAGATGTAATTCAAGGCTTGACATAAAATGGCAGTTGTACGGGAAGCACCTTTATTGCCAGACAAGACTAAGTGATCAATGATCATCATGTAGGGTTTTACATATATTACCACCAGGTGGCAGCAGCTGACAGGAGCAAGAGCCCTGACTCAGAATGTGCATTTGATATATTTATAGTGCAGATCTGTGACATCTCCCCCTTTTTTTTAAAGAAACAAATGTCCATGAAATGTTCAAGAGTCCTGCGTGGAGAACTGGATTCATGTATGTATATATAAATGTTAAAAATTCATTAATGTTCTGAATGTCAAATATTATGGTATGTTTACCATAAAGAGCGTTTCATTTAAAGAAATGTATAATTATGAAAATAAAGTCCATAAATGTTCTTGGCATGACAATTTCTTGCAACGTCTAACTCCTACATTAAACTAATGCTAAGATACCAGCTACACGATATCAAAGCACAACAATACTGTTGCACAATCTACACTGCAGGTCAGAGGTTGCCAGCACTTAACCTGAGTGTTTTAAGGCACATAATCTGCAAATCTTGCAGGTGGCTTGACAACTCTGCCACTTGCTGTTACAGTACAGGGTTTTGGCATGGGTAAATCTTGAATTGTCTGGTTGTCACTGGATACTGGCAACGCAGGCAAGTCATTACAGTCACTACTTGCTGACTTGTCCACAACAAACCTAGGCTCATGTGTCTTTCTTATATGGTGAGTGTTCCTCCGATACACATGTCCATTTGATTGGACCCAATAGGAACGTGAATTGGTATCTACTCTAACAACTACACCAAGCTGCCATGTGCTAGCCTGCTGAACACATACTGTATGTCCAGGTTGTAGACTGGTGGCTGGTATAGCTCCATGGTCATGAAAGTACTTTTGACGTTTCTGACACTCAACAAGCTGGTCGTGGGCATCAACAGTCTTTGGCTCCAATACCTTAGCACTGGCTGGCAACTTATCTCGCAATCTACGACTCATTAACATCTGTGCTGGGGACAGCAATGTAAAGCTAATAGGTGTATTGCAGTAGCCTAAGATAGCTAAATACGGATCTCTTCCTGCTGCCGTGGCTTTCTTAAGAATGCGTTTTACAGTTTGAACCAAGCGTTCACTTTGGCCATTTAACTTTGGATATCTGGGACTAGATGTTGTTAGTTTAATGCCCCAGTTCTTGGTGAAAGCTCTCAATACCACACTGTTAAAAGGCATGTTGTCACATATCATCTCCTCTGGTATTCCATGTCTAGCAAAAAATAGACTTTAACTGAGTTATCACTCCATCTGCTGTGTTGTCACCCAATATAGCGACTTCTGGGTCCTTATAAAAATAGTCCACTGGGACTATGTAGTCATGTCCTTTGAATGTCATGATCTCCGCACAGATCTTTTGCCAAGGTCGGACTGGGACTGGATGTGGCAACAAGATTTCTTTAATCTTCAATCGCTGAAACTTGAGACACACTGCACAGCTGGCCACAGTTTCCTCTATTTCTTTGACCATTCCCTGCCAGTACATAATAGCCCTAGCTCGATCCCTACATTTCTCTTTACCAAGGTGGCCCTCATGAATGAGATGGAGCTAGGCTTTCCTCTCAATGTGTGGAATTAGGAGACCATCTCCATAGAACAATAAACCATCTGCTTCATGTATATCATGTCTTATGTCCCAATACTGCCTAGTTTCAGGAGGAGTTTTGCTTCTGCTACCCGGCCATCCACCTTTTTTTACCAGGTGTTTAACTTTCTGCAAGGCAGTGTCCTCTGCTGTTGCTGACTTAAAACCCTCTAGTCTTTTAGGACTGATTGGCAGGTCTGTCACCAAGGACTGCACCATAACCTCTACATCTTGCAGGATGTCTTGCTGACACTGTTCTGGAATACTCGCTCGGCTGAGCGTATCGGCTATATATAATGTGAAAAATACGATAAATTTATGTCGACCTGTATGGAATTCGAACCCCACACTCGCCTAGCCAAATGTAAAGTCCAACACGCTGACCTCTAGGCCATCGGGACAACCCCAAAAGAGACAATTTATGAAATACACCTCTAATATGATTTCGAAGTCGGAGCAATGGCCCACAGCACTTTGAAACCAATAGAGTATTATCGAGTGAAATATACGATAAATTTATGTCGACCTGTATGGGATTCGAACCAGGGACATAGTTTACTTGTATGTTGTAGCGTTGCAGTCTAAGCATCATACGTTGCATCCTAGGTGGTGCTGCAGCAACAGGTCATCCTAGGATTTTTTCTAGTGGGCGATGGTCGCTTTCAATATGTATCAGCTTCCTGTACACATACTGGTTGAATTTCTCACACGCATAAACTATCACTAAAGTCTCCTTTTCATTTTTGGGTTGTTATGCTCTACTGGTGTTAATGTGCGTGAAGCATAAGCTACTGGATGTCCACATTGTAATAGACAGTCTCTGAGCCCCCCGTTGCGACAAGTCACTTTGTATTGTCACAGGTTTACTCACATCAGAATTGGCTCAGAGGTCAAAAATGAGTTGATGTTTGGTAGCGCTCTATCATGTTTCGGCCCCCATATCCACTGAACATCATCTTTGAGCAAAGTTCGAAGAGGTGCAGTTATGTCTGACTCAGATGGAATGTAGCAAGCAAGGCATTAAACCATGCCGAGGTAACGTAAAGCTTGCTTGTTGACAGGCTTTTGTATGTTGGTAATAGCTTCAATATTATCTTTGTCAGGCATCATGCCATGAGCTGTTAGGATGTTTCCCATGTATTTTACTGCTTGTACTTTGAACTGTATGTTATCAGGGTTAGATATAGTGTTCTTTTCACACACCCTGTCCATAAAATTTTTCAAGGTAGCATCATGTGTTTCCTCATCTTTGGTAGCCAAAAGCATGTCATCTGCAATAATGTGAACATTCGGTATATCAGCAAAAGTCTCTTGATTGCATTTCTGAAATACTTCACTGGCCGAAGCAATACCTAAAGGTAATCTTAGAAATCGTTTCCAGCCTCCACTTGGCGTGTTGAAAGTACACAGATATGATGACTGATCAGTTATTTTTACTTGTCAGAATGAATCCTTTTCATCTATCACTGTGAAAAGCTTGGCACCAGCTAGTTTGCTTTGCACTTGATCTGGTGCAGGTATGGTGTAATGCTCTTGTATTATAGCCTCATTGAGTGGCCTAGGGTCCAGACATACCCCCAAATCTGCCAACTTCTTCTCTGTAATAACTAAGTTATTTACCCAGTCTGTGGGCTTATAAACACTGGCTATGATACCATCTTCTTCCATCTTTTCAGGGTACTGTTTAACTTTCCTATGTGTGCAAATGGTACTTTCCTACGTGGTTTTATCACCAGTACTGCATTGTCTTTGAGCTTAATGTCATACTCCTTTTCAAATGCACCAATTGCCGTAAACAGATCTTTATACTGCTGAATCAAATGTTCTTTAGTTATACTTTAGGCTTTATTCTATTGTTAGTGGTCAATGGTAACACGTTAGTATGCACACCTATATCCAATTTAAATATGATGATGTCCTGATCTCCAACTTACATACTGGCTTCCCATGTATTGTCTTTAAGACTGCCAATTGATATTTGACCAAAATATACACCATGAGGACTAGGGTCATTGTTATCATTGTCACTGTAATCATATAGTCACTTCCATCTGTATCATGCTGTATAGTGTGGAGCTGCCCTTTTGGCTT
Organism: Hermodice carunculata; assembly: GCA_964020975.1. Classification (NCBI taxonomy): domain Eukaryota; kingdom Metazoa; phylum Annelida; class Polychaeta; order Eunicida; family Amphinomidae; genus Hermodice; species Hermodice carunculata. Next base: position 15,274,115 of record OZ026621.1, read on the forward strand.
AGAAGTAAAACATAGACTAGTGTAATGATTTTTTCCATGACAACCTTCACATGTAAGACCCCAAGCTTGACACTTTTTTGGAGGATGTTTTGTGTTGCATCTGGAACACGCTTGGCAGCCCCTAGCAGGTGCACTGGGCTTGTCACTTCTAGCTTGTTTATGTGGGAATCTCCTACCACATGGTCGCCATGAGGGTGCCCTGTGTGGAGAATTTACATCTGAGCCGGCATCTGATTTACCATTACTTTCCATGTCTTTCATCTGTAGCTTTGTCATCTCTTATGCTCTACACATACTAACAGTCTTATCAAGCATTAATTTCGTACTCATGTAAAAGTCTCTCCCTCATGTTATCATCTTGTATTCAATACGATCGCGAATCAAACTATCACCAAGGTCGCCAAATTCACACGTGGTGCCTAGATTTCTCAATTTTGTGACAAACATATCAATAGTCTCTCCCTCCAGCTGGTCTCTTTTGAAGAATCTGTATCTTTTATACGTGATGTTCTTTCTTGGTGAGCAGTAGGCCTGAAACTTCTCCTATATTTTAGTGAAACTCTTAGGATCTTCTCCTTCTTGGAATACAGAAGTGTTGTACACTTTCAAGGCATCTCTACCAATGATATGCAGGAACAACGCTGTTTGTTGTGCCGCTGTCTTCTTGTTTTTGTCTTCATCGAAACCACAGGCTGACAGGTACACAGGAAACCATTGTTTCCATCTGCGCCAATTTTACCTGACACATTGCTTTCAAGACTCAACCCTTTTTGGGGTTTTAAAGTGGCTGCAGACATCATGCAGGCGGGGCTCTTCTGACACTATGTAATTCAAGGCTTGACATAAAATGGCCGGTTGTATGGGAAGCACCTTTATTGCCAGACGAGACTAAGTGATCAATGATTATCATGTAGGGTTTTACATATCACCACCAGGTGGCAGCAACTGACAGGAGAAAGAGCCCAGAATGTGCATTTGATATATTTATAATGAAGATCTGTGACACCAGATGATAGAGTGCTTATAGACGAGAAAAAAGCGGAAATGCAAGGTTTGCTGGACATAACAGGACAGTACAGTAACAAATACAGTTTGGAATTTAGTAAAGAAAAGCGTAAATTCATGACGCTTGGAAAAAGCTGACATCAAAAAAGGGGGAAAGTAAGGACATTTTCAATCCCAGGAGGACAGGCACAGTTGATCGAAATAGAACAGGTTGATAAATGGGTATTTAGGGATTAAAAAAAATCAGCTGGGTGGGTGACCAAGTATTCCCTTCAATGCAAGCTCTGGAACTGGCAAAACATGGCGTAAGAAAATCTTAATGGGCTTATAAACACGTGATAAAGGCATATGTCAGCATGCGGAGGGATGCATTATGGGAGAGGGTTCAGGGGCTTGGCTTAGTTGAAAATTTCTTTCAAGTCGTGGTAGCAATGAAAAGGGATGTAAATTGTACTATTTTAATTAGGAACATAGATGTGGAAAACAAACAAGTAGATATTGGCTTAAAACAGGGCTGTGTCCTCTCTTCAACCTTTTCTGCACTGCATAGTAAGGAATTAGGGGATTTATTCACGGAATGTGACAAAGAGATGAAAATAAGACGGCACAATATTCTTGGTTTCTTTTTTGCAGATGATTTTATGCTTGTGGCGAGTAACAAGAAAAAATGCAAGATTTGCTGGGCAAAATGGGACAGTATGGTAACAAATACAGTTTGGGATTCAGTAAAGACAAAGAGTAAATTCATAACGCTTGGAAAAAAACTGACATAAATAAAAGGTGGAAGGTAAAGATATTCTAAATTCCAGGAGGGCAGGTACAGTTGATTGAAATAGACGAGGTTGATGAAATGAGTAGCTAGGGATTACAATAAAAGCAACTGGTAAAGGCATGTTCAGATATCACATGGAGAAGATAAAGCAAAAGGTGGACCAAGCAAGGAAATAATTAAAACTAAGTCACTGAACAGCTTCAATAGAGCATTTACAGCCAGAGTTTTATGGGATAGAGTAGAGTTGTAATACCCAGGATGATGTATGGTTTGGATGTAATTTTAGTAAATGAGGTGGGTGAGGGGGGCATTCAAAGTATGAAAAAATCACAGAACAAGATGAGTAGGTAGATTCTGGGGTCGTCACCATGTTCAGCAACGTAAGTGTTCTTTGGGGAGTTGGGGTGGAGTACTGTCACAGATAGGATCGCCAAAGCTAAGATAAATTACTAGGATATTTGGAAACAATTAATGAAGACAGACGGTGCAGAAAATATACATGGAGGCGGTAAAAACACAAACGAATTGGGTACAAAATATACACAAATTAGCAGAAAAATATGATTTAAAAGCGTTTGGCGACGTTAATGTATGGAAATCATACATTAACAAAAGCAGTTGCAGAGGGATGGGAAGCAAAATATACAGGGGGGGGGGCGATAAAAATACACTAAAGGCATATAAAGTATTAGATAAACAAAATAGGAGCACTTGTTGTGATGAAGAGAAGTGATATAAGCTTATGTTCCAAAGTAGGGCAGTGCCCATCAACCTGAAGTGGAGATGGACACAGGGTAGTATTGGAAAATGTAGGGTTTCTACACAGGAGCCAGATGAGACTGCCTGCTATGTGTGATGCATACAGTAAAATAAGAGTACATGTATTCAGAAGTTGGCAGAATAAGGACTATAACTGTAAGGGCTTAGAGGAAATAAAAGAGGAGGACCATGGCGATTAGTTTCTGAAAAGAGAATTTCCAGGGTGATAGGAAGGTATTAATACTGTACAAAACTAACTGGGAAGGTGCTGCGATAAATGGCAGGACAAGCTAGAATTGCAAGAATATAGGGTAAACTGGTGGGTGAAAAGTGGGTATGGACAGGAAAAGTGGTAATCCTTTTCAGGACTGCTATGACTCCAGCTAGCTGGAAGTGCAGGCCATGGAATGTCTGAGTCTAACAGGCAAGGATGGGGACAAAGGACAGGGCTTACAGTAAGGGGGTGTTCCACCGTTGGGTGAATGACACGAAGCTGATGATGATGATGATGATGATGATGATGATGATGATGATGATGATGATGATGATGATGATGATGATGATATAAAAAACGGGGGCTACCGTAAGCAGGATTGAACCTGCAGTGCATCAGCCATATGAATATTTTTAATAACATATATGTGCACATTCACATGCATAAAACAACCTTACTAAAAGCAAGTGACAAAAAGAAAAGATCATACTTTCAGACCATATTACATGCACACGATGTAAAACAGATTGAAATAAAAAGACGCTCAAGTCAGTTCCGGGTGCTCTTCACGAGACTCAGGCTTTTACCCCCTCGCTTCCACCAAATACTGGCCCATTTTAATCGCCCATTTTCGCTTTTCGCTTACATATTTAATTGATTTTTTGGTATGCAAACTGTTCTCAACTTTGAAATGGTTGTAAAACAAATGAATATGCTGATACATTTTGTCTGACTAATTATGTTTACTTTATTTTCTGTATCTTTATTATGTACACAGAGTCTGTGGCTCATTAGACTTATATTAATAAGTTTCTCATTCAGAATCTTACAGCAAAATTAACAGCTGATTTAACAGAAGCTACTCAGGGCGATATTTTTCTGCAGTGAGGGTACAGTTACTGTTGTTACGTTGACTAGTAAAGCAACAGGCAAATTAGCTACACCATACGACAACTTGATCATCTTTCCGTAAATTTATTTTATTGATATGACAATGGAAAGATTGCCGCCCTAATCAACTATGTGGCTGATGTTTCGTTCCAGTGACGCAGCTCATTAGCCGAACGGTTCGTTTTTTTAAGCAAACAAACTGTACTTAACAGGGTGAGAAGGGCCACCATATGCAGGAGTTTACGGACTCGTCAAGCTTTCACTACTGAGAATGGTTCTTAAGCCACTTAACTTTTGTTACCCACGTAGACAGAGCACACAAATATAAATCATATACTGTAGATCTTGAAATTTTGAGCTTAATTTTAACCGAATTTCGCCACGTAGCCGCTTGCACTTGATGCGCGGCTTTAAATGCACTACACTTTTCTGATTTAAGAAATCACTATTGCCAGAAAAATTATATGGCCACAGCGTATATGAATAAGTAAGCCAAATACAAGCATGCTGATCTAGCTTTGTCCATTGTAAGACCAACGTTTATAAACATATTAAATTGTATCCATACCTGAAGCCACCAATGCCCATAAAAGTGCAGGAACTGTGCGTTTACTTAATAACCTACTTAAAATGTTTAAGTGACTGTAACCTTGAACAGAATTCCTACGAGACTGCACCCAACATGTAAAGATTTACAAACTTCTTTCAAGTCATATTTTGTAACTTAGCTGACTTTTTCGTCAGTTTAAAAAGCCACTAGGATCTCAGTGGCCGTTGTCTGTCCGTCTACAAATTTGCATTTGCAATTTATCCGAAACGATTAGCACAATCCACTTCTAGCTTGGAGGGGATGTATTTTGTGTGGATGTAACCTTGAAAAAAAATCCACAACAGTTTGGGACGGTCCACACATGGTTCTCTGAAACATACTTCATCAGAGTGGTAAATATATTGAGAAGTGGCACAAAATAAATAGGAAGTCCCAAATGAAAAATGTGCGGAAATTGCAAAACTATTTCTTAATTTACAGTTGATTGGAAACAAAAATCACTGAAGCATTTACGCCATTCCCTAAGCAGGTTTTGCTATTGTAGACATCGTAAATTTTGAAAGAAAAATGTTATGGGAAAATCTACAGAAGAACAGTATGGACCAAAGGAAACATCAAGTGAGTGACCACATTAAAAAAGTGTAGTATTGGTGATGACAACTAAGGAATTAAGTTGTGGACCAGGAATCAACGATAGACTGCCCAAATATCCAGCTATATCATTTGATGACATGTAGGTTTTGTTGCATTATAAACGCACTTGCAGAAAATATCTTTGATACATCACGACATTTCATGATCATGAACAGCAAATATTGAAAATAGATCTTTTAACCACAAATGTGAGCTCGATGATATAAGTATTGTATTGAAACCCACTTTACAGCAACCCTCAACAGTCTTACGATAGAACAGTTATTTTTAGAGAGCTGTGGGATCTAGACAGACCAAGCCCACTCATTCTTTATGTCAATGGTCCCATTATTGGACCGTCTTCCTTAGTATCACACGGGCCCACAATAGATAACGCAATGAGGAGTTCGAGGGATCTTCGCCACATATGTGTGAGTGTGACGTTATCAATCGACGCAATAATGTAAGGAGGCCCGCCGCTAAAAGTATCCTATCTAATTTATAAATCTTTAGCTCAACTGAATGGCTAGCTAAGCGGCCCATTGTCTGACTATTGTCCACCCTTCAACTATTCTAATTTCCAACTTCCCCGTTAACCAGATCAGCTTCAAATTTTCCTAGGAAAGTCGAGTAAACGACCATGCTCCAGTGATTTGTAAAATTATATTTTACTTTGTGCATGTTTTGGCAGAATGTGAAAATTCTTTGCCTCCAAAACATCTTTGCCAATTGGTATCAAATTACATAGGGGCACTGTACTTGGGGGACCCATTGACCTTCATTATTTAACGCTATGGCAGTGGTGCGTTATTTCAGATATTCTCATGAATATTTGCTGTCTTCGATTTTGTTCCAAAACGGTAACAAAGGGTTTCCTGATTATTGGCGGTGAAAAGGTGACCTTTACATCATATTGCTATATTCTGAGAGTACCAGGACCAACTGAGACTGTGCTTTGAACGTCAGTTGAGCACAGGACCATCACAGTTGTCTTGTTTGAGAAGTCCCCCAAAAAATAATGTTTGGGAATGATGACGCTTATATGAAGAAAATCTGGTACATATCACAGCCTATATTTATTTAGCACACATTGGTTGGGATTCCCTTTAGAAATCCAAACAAACATGTGTGAATTGGTTGGTAAGGTGAGCATTTGACTGTAATGCAAGCATGCCTCAGGAAACTATTTATAAAGTGCTTGTGAAAACCTACCCAACTGTTTCTAACGTTATCAGATAGCTGATACTGGTCAATCTATACCTTTGCTTCCGCCCAAAACATATTAGAAATAACGCACACATTTCACTCATGTCCATGTTGACTATAGTCATTATCTTCTTACGTGACTAAACACAGATCATATAATATCTAAAAGAACCACTTCGTTCCCAGTTTATTGACAGTGTCAGCTGAAGGATGTTCTGGCTTAATATTTGCGGTAAGTATCGGTGCGATATACATTAACGCTGTTCAAATTATAAGCTTCCATACATCCTTGATGACCATAAATTAGGGAAAACTGAAGTATTCGACTTTGGAATATAGGCTCCGGACCGATCCAGTGCAAGGCTACATTTAAATGACACTAGGTAACATACTGATAGCAAAATATTCTGGTTATTAAAGTACACATTTTGTGCTTACATTTACTACTTTTATGGCGCCCCAAGCATGCGTAAAATTTCAAGAGTGTTTGATCAATATCTACTTGGCCTCCAAAGGTGTCCCTCCATAATACTAGGAATCCCAGGGGAATTTGAACAGCTGATGTTACCTTTATAATCAGCAATAGTGTCATTCTTCATGCTTTAAAGTTTTTATCGGCTTGCAATAAAACTAAGTTTTATAAGATAGCTTTTGGGCATGGCTATTGTTTCGTCCTCTAAAACGGAAAGAATTAGACTTTCAGGCTGTGTATCCAGCCATAGTATAAGCTGTCCCCACGATATCTGAAAACGACTGAAAGGATTTAACTCGAATTTCATGCACAGGCAGCTTGCAATGATGGTTCGAAAATGCGACTTCACGTAAGTTACATTTCGTCAATGCTTGTAAGAGATCAAACTCATATTGTTAGACACACAAAGCTTTTTTTTCTTTTTACGACTTTTGCTCAATCTAAAACCTGAAAGCCTTTTTCCCAGATGTGTTTAAGTCATAGTACTCTTGACGACCTGAAATTGTTCAAGTCCAGACGACCTAATTTTCTTAGTCGAAACCTGGACATACATAATGACTTGTCCCTTATTTTTAATCCCTGATCCAATTTGAACAAAATCGGGTTCTATGCAGCACCATAAGATTACTATGAACTAATTGGGGTAAAAAAAAAACATATATGAGTTATTATGACCTATCACTAAAACATAAATCATGTTACATCTGTCCTACAACTACATTGGTTGTACATTACATTTACAATGTAAAAAAGATATTCTTGAATTTGTGACATCAGTAATTCATAGGAATAGATGGAGTGAGCACGCTATGAGATAAGCGTCGCACTTTAAGTTGAAATGAAGCCATGCATGCACGCAGCGATCTATCCACCACATTGGGCCAAATGGCCAAAAGAGCGACCTAAAGGCCCCAAAACTCCCTTAGAGATAGATTTTTGGCCAGATGAGATATCTGTATTGAAACAGTCATGTGAGTAGGATATGCACTGAGAAAAAGATTTAACCTCCATTTGACCTTGAAATGACCTTGAAGTGCAAAATGTATCTATATTCTTATATCTGACTGAATGTATTCTCATATGTGCACATCTACTATCAAAATGATGATAGTAGTTAATAAGCTCGGAATCTCTGGATATTTCTGGAAAACATGTTGGCCCATAAAACCAAATTAAGCCATTCTCATAAATTCTACCAATATATTTCTAAACAAATGGTCAGGGATGCACAACTAGGGATGCCGCTTGAAGAGCAGAGGATTATGAAAAACAGTTTTTCAAAAATAATTAAATCTTATTGAATTTCTGTCCGTTTGAAAACAGATTCTCCTTTTGGATTTTCAAAATCCAAGATGGTCACCTTGTTGGCTGAATCAGTTCAGATGTTTATGTATATATATATACGTATATATACAACATTGTTGGTCGAAATAAAAAAAAATTGAAACAGGGAAAATTGTCAGAAATATTTTGTAGAATATATTTTGAAAAAAAGAATTTCGAATTTGGACCGTAATGAGAAACAAAGTACAAGGGATATGCTGTCATATTAATTCCAATGTTATTGGCAGGCAACACTGTGGGGAATAATATGAGTATAACTAGGAGTTCGGGCTTAAAATGTAGATACATTAAAACATATTACAATATTTCACATTAAAGGGGCGTTACGCCCATATATATATATATATATATATATATATATATATATATATATATATATATATATATATATATATATATATATATATATATATATATATACACACACACATATATATATATATATATATATATATATATATATATATATATATATATATATATATATATATACGTATATATACAACATTGTTGGTCGAAATAAAAAAAAAATTGAAACAGGCAAAATTGTCAGAAATATTTTGTAGAATATATTTTGAAAAAAAGAATTTCGAATTTGGACCGTAATGAGAAACAAAGTACAAAGGATATGCTGTCATATTAATTCCAATGTTATTGGCAGGCAACACTGTGGGGAATAATATGAGTATAACTAGGAGTTCGGGCTTAAAATGTAGATACATTAAAACTTATTACAATATTTCACATTTAAGGGGCGTTACGCCCATATATATATATATATATATATATATATATATATATATATATATATATATATATATATATATATATATATATATATATATATATATATATATATATATATATACATATATATATAATATATATATATATATATATATATATATTTATATATATATAAATATATATATACACACATATATATATATGTATATATATATATATATATATATATATATATATATATATATATATATATATATATATAAATATATTTATAGGTTGAAGTTGCACGATGTCCAACTTTTGGCCATTTGGCCCCCAGTCTGACAGCACCAGTTGTTGCAAAAAGAATGGCATTAGACCAACATGGGTCTATACATACCATGGCAGTTTGCTGTACATTTCTACATTTATTTCTGTTCTGCCGATTATTGCATTCACAGGTTTCTTCCTTTGGTTCTCCCTTGGGGTTGCTGATTGTGCCCAGTCACAGGGTAAGGTTTTGTAATACAGTAGAATTTACATATTTAGACCACCCCAGGGACAGAAAAGTATGATCTAAATAGGGGAATGGTCACAGTGGGGATATAATTTAAGTAAGTTTAAGCAAAAGGCTCGTAAATTCGTATAAAAATCTTCTCTTTATGAAAATGGTCTTAATTGAATATTCCACTGTACTTCTCGGTCATCATATGATATCCAGGGTCAGGGATATCGTTGTTCGAGAACCTTATGTTGTTTGTGATGACAAAATATTAAGTATGACACACGTTTCAACTGAACTTTATCTCCGTTTGTAACCATACGTACATTCTCATTCATTTGTTAAAGTCGCAACATATACAGTGCAATTTATAAGTTTTTTTCTCAAATTTGTGTCTACGGTAAGGCCAGGATTTTATGTCTTAAAATTCCTTACAATTACTTTAACCATTATCGTATGGGATACAATATGTTTGGTTGTGAAACCTGAATTTGCGTGTTGCTTAATTTCATGCGATTGTGTTATGATACACCAATTCAATAATGGTAGACTGTATTATCCATTTATATTCTGTTCTCCGTTAGACTATTCTATTTATCTCAAATTCAACCATAATTTTTGTTCCTAATCATTGGTATTTTCTAGGTTGATAAAATGATAAATATCTTTTTGCATTACGGTATACTGTTCGTTTAACTCTTTCACTAACAACTGCCACTGGATTAAAAAAACTGAACACAAACTGCTTTTAATTACAATAAGAATGCCAGACTCATAATTCTTCTGAAATGGACCTTTTATTCAATTGTCAGCATGTGTATTCTTCCAGAGAGTATAATAGTCCCATCAGTCGCTTTCTGAGGCGACATTTTGACGCATAACGCCCAAAGTGCGCCCCAGAAAGCTGTAACTCAATCCAAAACTTGGCACTGAAAGGGAAAGACTCCAGGCGCCTTTTTGCTACAGGTTACATCGAGAAGGGGCACTTTAAAATTGTTGATCCAAAAGTATTGGAAGCAAGATAGTTCTGTTTTATCTTAATATGATGTAACATTTTTTTAAAGCTGGAGGCATTTGTAAGTAAATGGGTCTGAATGGCCATACGAACCATGCTCACAGACAACAACATATGTAGGACGCAGGTATCAGAAACCAAAGTGTAGTATAGAATGTTCAAGGAGATAATTCCAAACTTGAAGCACAGTGGTTCAAGAGTGTGGCATAGTTTTGAGAACTATTTCAAATTGTAAGAGTGGTATGTGAAGGAAAGTTGCCCGAAAGGTGTCAATTCAATTTTATTACATGCACTCTGTTGTAGACTACCTCGATGTACTTTTTGCATCTCTGTCCCAAAGTATAACTGGTGTCACAGATCCAATCAAATTTGACCGTGTCGACATTGATGTCCGTGGAGCATATGATCAGAATTCCGGCAGGTTCTATGCCTTCAAAGCTGGCCACTATTGGACAGCGATGAGCACAGGAACCAAACCTGGAACATATTCCTATGTAGATATCATGCAAGATACCACAGTAATAGCCCAGGCAGTAAAGTCAAATCACATCACAAGTGAAGACACCACTAGTCGAGACATTATCGTCCCAATGAATAAACTGCAGAAATTGAGCATGAAAGTACAACATAGTTATGGACTATTTAGTGACGAAGGCTTGCAAACATCTCTGAGCATGTTTAGATTGTCTTCTCTGATGAAAAAAAGCGTGTGGTTCAGCACTGTCAGAACCTCTGACCACAAAGGGACAGAGAGTGAAATAATACCATTTGACAATATCCTTGTTAATGAGGGCAATGCGTTCTCACCCCCTCAGTACTTTATTGCACCAACCGATGGAATATACTTTTTCTCCTACAGCATTGGGGCCGGAGCTGGCGCACAAACAGCAACGTGGCTGGTGCGAAATGGTATGATTCTTGGAACTTTATCAAAATTGTCAACTGCAAGTACAGGTCAAGAAACAATGAGTAGAGGTGGCCTATTTAGGTTACAAAAGAATGATGCAGTGTACGTCAGTGTGGACAAAGCTCACACGGTGTTCTCAGCGCCTAGCACACACTGGACGTCATTTTCTGGCTTTCAATACAATCCAATTCACGGTCATTCAGTCGCTTGGTCGGTAGCAAAGCATACTAGCTGGACCAGCAACCAATTTTTCCTCTATCCTGTTCCTTTTGATGAGGTTCTAGTCAACGAAGGTGGCTTCTGGGACAACCAAAAACACATTTTCAGAGTTCCTGTAACTGGCATGTATTATGTTACATTAACGGTCGGTATTGAAAGCGGACAACGCGTAGACGTCAGCGTGATCGCCGACTGGCAGAGAAAGGTACGCTTAACGCGATATTCAACAAAACACAACAACGTCGATGTACTTAGTCGCTCTGCTATTCTTCGACTGCAGGCAGGGAGTTGGGTCTGCCTCAGCGCTGAATCTAATACAGGCATATACAGCACCAGAGAACGTCACACCACCTTCACTGGGTTTCTCCTGTTTCCTCACGAAGGTTAAGATGAAGAAAACTATTTAAAACGATTTGTTCATATGCACTGTACCTCTTTTGATTGTCAATAAATGCAATTTAGCACATGTCTCATATTCATATGTATATTCTCACATTTAACATGGCTGTGTCGACGCCATCGACAATGCATATTTAGTGAGAGGGTGCCAAATGTATGTATGCATGCTGAACAATGATTTTTTTATGCGAAATTTTATTTATCATTCTTGGTGTTCATATTTGATACTAAGACTTTCAGCAAGCTAAGCTGCTGTGAAATTTCACAGAGGTACTATAAATTTCCAGTACCCATTTGATTTTTATCTAAACGTGTATGGGAGTCCAGTCAAATGCGACATCCATCAAAGACAGAATAAAATTATAATGGTCGGATTGACCTTAAGACTCCTCGGCCAGGAAAAATAATGATGACCCCTGGTGACCATGAAAATAATGTGAGGCTCTTGATGTCACACTCGACTAAGCTTTTGATGAGACGCCATTAGATTTAAAGTTTATCGACAATAGTTCAATTTGTTCTAAAGTTATTGTGTCTACAAGAGTAACGTAGGATGACGTGTGTACAGACATGATGACGACCCGGTCGAATGTAAGGTGGATGGGATGGTAAAAAAAAAAGAAATATTCTTTCAACGAGCTGTTGATATATGTTCATATCATTTAGATAACACACTTTAACCTTACATCGGACCAAAAATTAAATATGGACACGAAACCTTTACTTCTCGTTCATAGCCATACGGCAATATTTTGCAGGAGAAACCGTCATTCTAATAATATACTCAAGGTGCTTTGTGACCATAACCTAAATACAGACCTGCCAAAGCATCCCTTACCTTTTTCTGCTTATGGCTATAAATCAATATGAAAAACCTTTGGTACCATATTATTTTATCCAATTATAGAATTGGAGGAGGTCCATACATTGGTCGATCGACTTGTCCTCACTAATATACACCGAGGACGAAGGCAGAGGTGCATTTTTTCTGCCATGTTCCCAGTGTTGCTTTTCTGCCTTGTTCCCAGTGAATCAATACGGGGGCTACCCTGCAGTGTATTTAATTCTGGAATGTGATTGGCTGAAAGTTGCTTATGATGAATCACGTCAAGCTTGTTTCGTTAAAGAGGTCTGGACTGCCCGGAAAAGAGGTCTGGACCGGGTCCAGTGACTTAGAGGAAGCAAAAGCAGTGGACCCGTGCATTTAAAGCATGACACGTAATGGTGCCTCGACCAATAGGAGAAACATAAATAGTCTACTCATGTGACAAAATGCATTTAGGCTTGCTTTCAAGATTAAAACAAATATTAAACATTATGCAGAAAGTGAAAATGTCTATATAAAAATTCACGCATTTAATGTCTGGCAAAAACATATATATCAGAATCTACAAAACAGTTTCTACGAAATTTCGAACATCAATACACATGGTCTTGTCAGGCTTCCATAGTTCTAGACTATTAGAATGCATATACAACTATCATTGTTTACCAAACGTGTATGTCTATCAATGGTACGAAAGTGACCTGTGTCAACTTTCTCTATCACATACGGTTTATCAGTGTCTGAAAATTATGTACCTGTCTCAGCTGTTGCCAGTCACTATGTACCCTTTGCCTGCTGAGAAATTTGTACCAGCCTGAACTATAATAACAATTTCAGGTTCAAATGATTCAAAAGGTACCTTTATATCAAGTGCCACCATGCATAGTCCAGGTTGAACACTTTACACAGCGTGCTTTGAGTGTGTTCAGTTCAGGGAAACTTTTGACTTAGTTACAAACTAAGCATTGAAACGAGTACTGTGCTCTTGTCAGATCCCTGTGCAAAGTACACATGTTATCGACTTGCAATTTCACATGTACTCATGAACAGTGAGCCTTTTAGACTGAGAATAGAACCAAGTCAGCAGTTTTCCATCACAGTGGCCAGGCTTGTAACATTGAATTTCAAACTGCATCAAGAAAAGCGTTCGGCCACCTTGTATAGCGTATCCTACCTCAGCATGCCATATCTAATATTCCCTCTTAACTGTTTCAATGCCAACTACTACCAAAGTAGAACTACTAATGAATTGCTGTCAATTAAGATAAGATTTTTATTTCGTATACAAAGATCTTTCAAATACCAGCATACCCGTAGTTCTAGAGAATACAATGATCCAGGTCAACAGCTTCCTTCGGCATGCTTCTATTGCGCCCAAAGCCGGCCGTAGAAAACTGCTGATTTAGTCCCAAATTGAGCGCTGAAAGAGTTAATGATAATTTTAAATTATGAGTCCTGTGTTTTTTTCCATTCCAGTGCCCTTTCGGTTAGGAAGCGTGAAATGGATTTTGCATGTGAAGTGAAAATTTACCGATTTTAGACATCATGCCGCAACACTACCCAGCTCCATCCCGCCCCATCAAAGGTCAAAGAGTGAAAAATTGACACAATAAACGTACAGGTGCTGAAACTTGGTATCAGTGTCCTTTACTTCATTCCAAACCTAGAGAAAGAAAATGGCATTAATGATAGGTTTGAGCGTTCTCTAAATTTCACGGCAAAAAGTATTCACTAGTTGAGCCATTTTAAAACCAGAAGCCTTGACACTGTGCAATCCAACAGTTCATATCTGGCAGTTTTCATTATCAGTCAGCAAAACATGTGCAATGCACGCAAAGTGTTTCCAAGGAAAGCTGTTGCCTAAGACTACTTTTAGCTTTAGGATAGGCTTGCTGGTATTTGAAAGAAAGGTATATTCATGAGGAATTTGAATGTTTTAACCATTATATGTTCAACAGAAATGAGATGCCAACTGTAGTTGTGATTGGCACTTTGAAGGTTGGTAAATTCAGTAAGATATGCATGGTTTGCTGAGTGGGTGGTTTGTGTTACCAGTTGTAGGCTTGCATAAAATAATATAACGTTGAACTATTCTGGCTCATGCAGGCTAAACATTTGAAATATTGTTTTACACTGGTTGCCCGTGACTGTATCCCATTTGCAAAAAAACATCAAACAGAGAAAGAACACTATGCATCAACTAACACAGTTATGGTTTCTATTTCCTAGATTTTTTTAATCCCTGAAAGCTGAAAGAGTTTTATTTTGTCTACAAATATTGTAGCCATGTTTTTGCTTTAAACAATCGCCCCAACATTCAGCTGCATGGAGCAATCACATTTAAATGAAGTTTTGCACATACAGCCAGAGGTGTTGCATTGCTGCCGGACATACCAATTATGTGCAGTACTGCTGTACACACTGGGTATGCGTGCTGCATGTCTATTCATAAAACTATCTAACCCTGATTAATACCTGCATGCCAAACTGTTCACAAAATACATTAATATTAAATCTGTATTTCAGATTGCTCGAAGACATGTCTTATTAATCATAACAATATATTATTGTCACATATATTTCTAGACAAATATTGATGGCTTCACCCCTTTTTGACAAAAGCTCATGGCTTGCAGCGTAAGTTTACATACCGCCACAAGCAGAAAGACACGTTTTGTCGGCTTCCGTACATTTTATAGAGAATCTCCCGTGGCTGAGAGTCAGATACTATTTTTGTCTCACGGCGGATCATTGTTGTTGAAGAAAATCACGAATGCTCCCAGGTTAAGAGTGTGTTTTCACCCAACAATGATCCCAAATCAGAGAAGAAAAGTTACCCACTCTCGAGCCATGTTGGAATTGCTCTATTCTATGTTTAATTGGTTGAACAACAACTTTCATGGCCACAGTCGCAACAATATCGCATACCATGCGTCAGTCTTATAATATAAGTAGCACCACTATAAAAGAAAACGAATTTACAAAAACTGAAACAAAAACTACTTGCTTTGTCACAGAGGTACAATCATTCTCAAAATAAATGTGCGTGCACCATATAATTTAATCAGAGATGCAAGCTGGGGGTGACCAT
The DNA here is from genome assembly GCA_964020975.1 of Hermodice carunculata. Taxonomy (NCBI): domain Eukaryota; kingdom Metazoa; phylum Annelida; class Polychaeta; order Eunicida; family Amphinomidae; genus Hermodice; species Hermodice carunculata. Next base: position 15,289,646 of record OZ026621.1, read on the forward strand.
CTAAACATGACAGGCTTTACTAGCAGGGGACAGCAGTTTTTGCTGAAAATGACAGGTAAACCTTGCTGGACTTGCCAGGGTCAGAAAAGTTGCTTAAAATGACAGTTCTGACTCCCAGGGGTCAAGAAAAAAGTCCAGCTTTCTGGTTTTGACGTCATGTTGGCTGGAAATGACTGGTCATATCTGCCCTGGCTGGCTGGGTCAGGAAAGTGTCTTAAAAGGACAGGACCTTATGGGACCTGTCAAAGTCAGCCAAAAACCTGTCCAAAGTGAAGATTTTTGTTAAAGTGTGCCTCTTAGTGTATGTGTATATATATGTATATATATATATATATATATATATATATATATATATATATATATATATATATATATATATATATATATCTACATGTATAAAATTGATTTCTGGTGATAATGTCATATATCATGTTAGTGTATCACTTTTTACATATGTGTAATCTCTCTGGTAAATTATTATCCATTTTGTTTTATGGTACATGAATCTTTACATCAATGTGTACACTGCATTTTCCATGCACGCGTGTAATGCAGGTGAGTGCCATTTTTTTTTTTTTTTTGATATATTTACCGATTACCTAAAAACCCGATGGTTATTTCGGACCTGAATCCACCTGGACAAGCTTCTCCACCAAGCTCCATCTTAGACCCAGCAGGGGTACTTGTCAAGTCCGCCAAATGCTGCTACTTTATTCACTGATGACCAAGCAATGCTGTTTTGCCAGCCCAAATTAACGCTCAAGACAATTGAAAGAAATGATGTGCTTGAGTTGACCTCACATAAAATCTTTCCGATAGCGTTGATCAATGTTTGTTAGGGCCCGGCAGCTTGACAGTTTCTTTTTCCTTTTTTGTTTTATATTTGTTTAAGTTCGGGCCTTTTCAGTGTGGTGAGTCTGGTTATCAGAACCACACATATACTTTTGTTAGGCTTTAGGTAACTTGGATATTTGTTGAAATATGTTTAAAGTGGCTGTTCTTTACCCTTTCACACATTATCTCTTTGATGTCAGTTTAATTTGTGACCTGGGCAGAATCTGAGGCACTTGTTACCAACTATATAAGCTTTCATACCGGTACCATATATTGGGGTAACATTCTCAAATAAGCTCCAACTTGGAATCAGTTGGGGAGCTTGACTCTTGTGCATAGTGGTACGTCTTAGGTCAAAGCCTGTGGGCAATGTTATTGTCTGATACAACATTCCTATTCTCGGGCCTACTGACGCCAATAGCTTGTAATTTAAAGGCGTTGTATTTACAATTTTAGGTAATGCTCACATTGGAAAAGTCCAATTATATATTTAACATTACATTCATTGGACAAATTCTACCTCTTCAAAGTATCCAATCGGGCTTACACACACCAACTTGGCATTCATTTTGAAAAATGGGGATTCGAACCCCATGGTTTGTGAATGAGGACAGCAATGGAATGATGCTGGTTGGGGGGGGGGGGTATAATATATGAAACCAAAAATATATATTTTGCAAACATTTCAGAGTATCAATATCGATATGATATATGCTTTGGCCGCTATTCACTTTGATATCTAAATCAAATGTACTGTGTGCAACTGTCCTGCAATGCATTGCGCCATTGTTAAAATGGTGCATGATTTGTGGCTCGATGTATAGTGTTGCTCTTCGATTTGTTACTGACGATGCTAACTGCTTCAGGCACAACCGAGAGGGCACATTGAAGTTAAGACAGCAAGTCATGCTTTAAAAGTATCTAAACGATTGCCCGCCCTGGTGATTTAGAGAAAGACAACCTGGAACCTGGCAAAACATTATGATAATGATCACCGAACAACCATTGTTATACTGTTTCACCGAACAGTCATGGCTATGCCTTATTGAACTTTGTGTTGCTATGCTGTTTCCACGGCCCAAGTTACCCCTCGAGACTAGTTGCAATAAAATGCTGTGTTGCAGTTGACTTTACTGAAAAATAATGATACTTGATAGTCACTCTCTCGATAAAATCTTCCAACCAGGGCTATAGCTATGCTGTTTCACTGAACAACAGTGGGTTTACAGGTATTCATCTACCCCATGCCAGGTTAACCCCCCACTCCAGAAAAGTTGAAATAAAATGCTGCGTTTAAGTTGGCATTTACAGCAATAAAACGATACACGATAACCACTTTGTGCATAAAATCTTTCGGCCAAGGCCGGACTTTTTTATTAGGGAAGGGTTGCTTAAAACTATTTCTTTAAATGTTTCATAAAATTTGTTTAGGGTTGGGACTCGGGTCTTTCCACTGCGGTCGGTCGGGCTATCAGAATTACAAATATTTTTGAAAGGATTTAGATACATTGGACATTCCTTAAAACATTTTTAAACTGGATCTTCTTGCCCCTTTAGCACATTACCTCCTTTGACATCAGTTTATTTTATCAATAATTAATTATGATAAGTTGTTCATGGAAAAGCTCCGTGCTAATGTTTATTATTGTATGAAAAACAGCCTTTGAATTGAATTTAACTTTACACTATACATGGAGAACAACCCGAAATATGTGTTAAATTTCAAACTGAACATTCTTATAAAAAAAACGCATAGGTTCTTTTTGCGTGTGTGTGAAATGGTGATTGAGGCAGATTATATTTGTTCGTACCTGTCTATAGTTATCTGTGTTAACCTTACACACAGAGGTGACACACATTTCTGGATGAGGATTAGTCATACTTCGACTATATATATATATATATATATTACAGCTTTCTGCCTTCATTAAATGGATTTCATTTGATAATTTAATATATCATGTAAGTGTATCACTTTGTACATATCATGTGCAGCCCTCTGGTAAATCATTATTCAGCTTGTTTTATGATACATAAATCTGCACATTAATGTGTACATTGCACTTTGCACACGTGTGTAATGCAGGTAAGTGCCAAATGAAAATTTCTTGGAAATGTAACAATGAAGATAAAATTGTTCATGGAAAAGCTTCTAGATGCTTATGTTCATTATTGTATAAAAAAACAGCCTTTGAATAAAGTTTAACTTGACAATTCACATGGGCAACAACTATAAATACGTGTAATATTTCAAACTTTACATTCTTGTTAAAAATACGTATAAAAATAATACCTGATGATGTTAAGTATCAATGTGAATGTATCTGAATCTACTGAACATGTCAAATTTGGGTTGTGTATACATGTTAAAGGTCTCCAACCTGGTAAGTGAATGCACTTTAATTCGTATGGTAATCATGAAATTGTTGGCATTGTGAAATTTATATTATTAATTTTAGGTTGTATATACATGTAAAAGTATCCAAGATGTCAACTGAATGCACTCAGATTGTTGTGGTAATCATGGAATTGTTGCCACTGTGAAATTTAGATTATGAAGATAAAAGTATTTGCTGTATTATTGGTGAACTGCAGAGCTCCTTGTATTGTTTACACATCGAGCGCCCTGTAGGTTAAGAAATAAAATGTTGATAAGAGTGTGGATCATCTGCTCGGGCTTTCAATTGCAGAGATAAAGTAGATACGTCAGTTTTGTAAGTGGTTAAATACTAATTAAGTTGCCTATACCTATTCCACCTGCCCCCCCCCCCCCCAAAAAAAAGAAAAGATAAGTATCGCTAGTTTGTGTTCTTTTCTCCACTTCGTACGACATGTACATTAACTTCATATCTTGGATCGTCAATCGATTTTGGAGACATTTTTCCACCCTTGAATGCTAGCAAGGAAAGCGTTTGATCTTGAACAGGTATAGTGATAATCTGTTGATGTCTTTAATGACAGTGGTAAAGCTAACTTGCATATCAAGATAATTTGGCCATAATATGGACGTGGGTCTACAGTTTGAAAAGTGTATCAGTAGATGAAACATTATATTAACTTCATATCTTGGATCGTCAATCGATTTTGGAAACATTTTTCCACCCTTGAATGCTAGCAAGGAAAGCGTTTGACCTTGAACAGGTATAATGATAATCTGTTGATGTCTTTAATGACAGTGGTAAAGCTCACTTGCATATCAAGATAATTTGGCTATAATATGGACGTGGGTCTACAGTTTGAAAAGTGTATCAGTAGATGAAACATTATATTAACTTCATATCTTGGATCGTCAATCGATTTTGGAGACATTTTTCCACCCTTGAATGCTAGCAAGGAAAGCGTTTGACCTTGAACAGGTATAATGATAATCTGTTGATGTCTTTAATGACAGTGGTAGAGCTAACTTGCATATCAAGATAATTTGGCTATAATATGGACGTGGGTCTACAGTTTGAAGAGTGTATCAGTAGATGAAACATTATATTTGTTCCAATGCAATTTCAAGTTATATACGTGATTTTTTTCTTTATCCTAAATAACAATTACGTTATTATGCTATGGTGTTGTTGCATGTAATTCAAACATATTTGTGACTTGTAAATAGTTAAACAATTTACCAGGATAGCTTTCCCGTGGCAAATATTGAGCGATTGGTGATATTTGAGCTTTTTGAAAGTGACAAAAACCTTCCTTAATCCAAGGCTAATATGTTGACAAAGTATGCATGAAACCTTGACAATTTTTCTTCTGGGATATATATTTTTCCTCTGCAATTGCTAAATGTAGTGTTACAGTAAAAGATACAACAATATGTGACATAAACTATTGCAATGCCATTTTATTTATTTATTTATTTTTGTTATTATCATTATTTTTTTTACGCGCCCCAGGAAAGAAAAGTTTTCATTAAACATTTAAACAATTAAAAGTCACATTTTCTTTCACTGACTCCAGTGGTCCCCCACACTTTTCTTCTTTCTCTTACTGTATAATCACATATTTTGTTTGAATGCGAGGATTAATGTGGGGAATATTTGACACTGCAATACAAATGGAGGCTTGCAAGTTGGAACAGAAAAAACGTGAACAAAATTGAATGACAACTTTTTTTATTTTATTCTAATGTCCATTTATATAGAGAAGACACAATGAAGAAAAGCTACAAACAACTGCAGGACAAGCAAATGCTTGCGATCATGTAATCAGTATACAATATTTGTCCGAAATTTGCTAAAAAGCTAATTGAACTGGGCCCACTTTACATACATTTGGACCACCTGCGTGGCGTTCACTCGGCAATCCCCAATATGGCCTCAGCCCCAGGCGCCAGCGTATTCCTCTCGGCTTAATATCCCTCATGGGGTAAAACCACCATTATTTTTACTATATATTTTAAAATTAGGATAACGGCGTATTACTTTTGTTGCATCACTTTTTAAAAATAAATGATGCAGTTGGTGTTGTGCACACACCTTTCATGGAAAACATGCAGGGTCAAAAGGGCGAGTCTATAGATATTATCAAAAGTTATTCCAGTGTTTATCTGTCATCGCCAGGAAACACGTGCTCCGAGCACGGCTTGTTAGCACCGTGTATGATTATGTGGTTCGCCCTTTGTTCATAAAATTCACCATGGAATAAATGTCTGTCAAACCAAACAACACAAACAGAGTGATAGCTTTGTGTAATAGTCTAGCTGAAACAGTGGGCTAATTACAGGTAAATGGACCACAAACGTGTGAGCATAAGGCAGCCAAGAACTCGTTAGTGCGGTAACCTGCACCTGATTGGCTGCAATGGTGTATTCATACCTCATACTCTCTCCTTGCCTCTGACAGGGCCATATCAATCTAATTTTGGGCAAACACATCACCCCGCCCCACCCCAAATAAAGCCGTCTGCGACTTGGCAAAACCTTTTTGTTTGTTTGTTTCTTTGTTTGTTTTTTGTTAGATTTTGTTTGTTTGTTTGTTTTTTTTTTTTTTGTTTGTTTTTTTTTTTTTTTGTTTTTTGTTTTTTGTTTTTTGTTTTTTTTTGGGGGATTGGTTTTTTTTGTTTGTTTGTTTTTTTTTTTTTATTTTATTTTGTTTTTTCTTCTTTTTGTCTTTTTTTTTCAAAATGAGTGATATAAAATTTTACCCCTGGTGGCAGAATTTGAAATCATGTTAGTTACGCTACATTCGTATCTCCGGCACAAGAGAACAAAGTGGTCAGTGAAAGGCACTGTGACCCCAGTGTGCGATAACAGCTTGCAGGTACATACAAAGCACAATAAATTTTCATTCCTAGAAATCCCACAAATTTCTCTCTGTGTATATTATACATGAATGAATAATTTTCATCAGCGTTTCAGTCTTAAGATAATTTACCTATATTAACGTTGTTCAGGTTGTTGGACAGGTACCATGAATGGCATATGAAAACGGCTTCATAAGGTTAGGCTGATTCTCTCTCACCTAGATTTAGACCCATTTAGTGCATGATTATGTGATAAGTACAATTTGTAACAAATTACAAAAAGGTATTAGGGTCTAAATTAACTGAATTGGATTTTGAAAATCAATTAAATGATTAAATCAATATATATATATGTGTGTGTGTGTGTGTGTGTGTGTGTGAAGTTTCATGACAACAAGTTGCACAGTAAAGGGATTTAAGCCCTGACACGGTTTTACAAGGATATATATCACTTTGACCTAGATGCTTCACCAAGTATCGAGCTTTTGGTACAGATTACAACCTTATATCCAGACGCACCTGTTTTTAAAGTTTCATAAATCTAACTTGAAGGGCAAGCAAATTATAGCCTAGACACCAATAGTGGACGTACGGACGGAAAGAGGGATTACTTTATGCCCCTCCGAGGTAGTAGAAGGTATAATCAATATCTGTGTGGGGTCTCTAATATTTATAAGCCTATGTGCAAGGCTATTTGTTATTTTATATGGTGTGAAACTTCTTGAGAACGGTTTATCACAAACAATAGGCGTGCTTCTACAACACAACATCAGCATAAAATTTGAAGTACCTGTGCAAAGTAATCTATTAAAACGGTTGAAAAGTGGAAAGGTGCATTTTTTGGAACGTATGACGAATTCAACAGCAAAAATTAGAAGCCTTCATTTATTTTAACACTGTACATACGGGCCGATGTAATTTATGCACGCAACATTTACTACATCTTTGCAATTTATAACACGTTCATCTGTTATCAGTCCTAATTAGACACTTTATTCAATATTGTAGAACATTATTTGTATTTTAAGCGTTAACTAACAACAACACAGGCCTATAATGTATAAAAATTAAAGGTTGAGTTTATAGGGTCTACATATCTTTTCAGATGATAGAGCTTTACCCAGCATGACAACTAACCCCCTTCCCACAATGTTAAAGCTTATTTCCGCTCTGCCTGTCTGGGCCTCCAGTATACCAAATGCGTTAAAATAATAAATAAGAAATATACAAGAAGATTGTTTTTATCCTTGGGTGGTAAAGTTGTTACAGGTCTGTGCTTTTTCGCAGAATGTAACCTTGACACGTTGATGACACTTATAGCCACTTTTAAAAAAACTGCGGATTAAAAATGCACAGTGGAGTTGATTATTACACGAATTTAAAAAAACGAAAAATCATCACATTGCAGAAGCACTTAAACAAATCGATTCATAAAAACACACAACATTCCCAACACTCTTAGCATTTAGGCCTTGGTTTGTTGCGGCCTCATTCTGAGTTAATCTTAGTTGATTACATGTGAGCGGCCAGATTTAGTTATATTCACGGCGAAGTGCATTCAAAATGCGTCGTTTCAGAAAAATGTGGGTCATGAAACTTGTGAAAAGCTACGAAATGAAACGATTGTGGTTCACCGACGTCAACTACAAAGTTATGGTAGCCTATGCTTTAGAGAATGACTAAGATTAACGATGCATCGACGGTGTGTTTTTTTCATGAGGCACACTTTAATTGTAAAACCACATATCGAACGGTACATGGATCTTTTCTTGGTTCTCAAATAAGTGTTATACTGATACCATTTCCTTGAATCGAAATTAGACCAAACCATATGGTATGAAAAGCCCCCAACATCAAACTTTTCATCGTCACACTATGGTCGTCTTTATCTTTTTTCTTCGCACAATGTTAAAACAGACAAGAAATGATTGCTAACACTATCATCACAGATGAGCAACCTATCCACATTTCTACAGAACGAATTTAAAAAAAAAAGAAAGAAAAGAAAAACATGTTATTGAAACATGTAGCCTACTCGACATATGTTTGCAAAATAAGCTGGCTGGCAAGAATGCAAATTTAGCTGTAATGTAATAAAACACTCGTCAAATTCTCTCACAAATTATCTGCTTTGTTCTCCTTCTCTTTCTGGCCAATAGAGAAGAAGACTTAGCGCTTCTGGTAAAAAACACAAGAGCACGATAATATCACTTTGCCATTAAATGTTCATATTCTATTGATAGAAGTCGAGTGTTAACTCTGACTTATCATCGGCAAGATTTCAGATTCATGTAACCCCCAATGGCCTTTGTTTGAGGTGTGCTGCAATTCAGGAGCAATAGCAGGAATAATACATGCTTTGAATACAACCTTATGTCTCCCGTTGGAGCTGGATGACGTATTTTCTTTTAGTACCTGTTTCTCCTTCTCTTTCTTCTGCTTCTTATTCAACAACACTTTTGAGTTTGTGTTCGATAAATCTTAAAGAAATCAACAAAACTTTATGAAACTTGGTAGCATTATGTATCTAGGTAACACATGCGTTGGGATTGTTGCTGGGTAGCCTTGACCTAATGCTCGAGGTCACATGGACACTAATGTGAACACAATTTCCGTGATAAGTCATGAAGAACTTCATGAAACTTAGGCATATGTATCCACGTCAGATCTAGGAATATGCATCCACCTCAGATGTACTTTAAGGTTGTATTTGGGTCACCCTTGTTTATTTCTAAAGGTCACAGGGGTTTTTGTGCGTTACCTCACCTACCTGTCATGATCCCATGATCCCCTATGTTATAATTTATTTACCATTTGATAATTCCTGTCAACCTGGACACAACTTAGCAGGTTTATGTATATATAAAACACACCTGTTTTGGTTGTATTTATGTAGACGTGACACATTCGACAAGGTCATAACTTTCTCAAGGTCATGTGGTCACTTATTTGGATTTTGTTCCCATGCCAAAAGTGTCGAAACGCTCAACAAAACTTGACTGATCAAACTTGCTAGAATCATACTTGCTTAGACTTTTAATGTACCTGTTGTTGATGACGTTGGGAAAACAGACTGGTCAATATTACTGCAGTGGGCCACAACGGAATCAACATAGCCCCGCAGTCAGATAAGCTGGCAAATGATTTATAAGGTGCAGGTCATCTAATTTTATAATTTTATATAAATTTCTTTAACTCAGATATAAACTAATCTGACAAGTATTGATAAGCTGAATTCAAATGATGATTCTCTCCAACCATATCAATCTTCCTCCTGCTCTTCACACATAATTTTTGCATGCACTTTAAGTGTTCACCGGGGGACATTTGATTTCGTGTTGCTTATGCGGGGATTTCAAGTTTAATCACGCATTACTCATCAGGCTAACGAGAGTAAACTGCAGAAAGCTTGCTAGTCTTAACATGCATACGTTTGGATGTTCATTATAGCCGATTTCTTGAATGTACAAATATGACCAGTTTTGCTAAAGCCATCTCGCAGAATACTTTCATATCTTAGCTTGCAGAAATTTTCATCAACCATGACAGAGAGTTTAGTTATGCTGTTTGCATCTCTCGTATAATCTGTTATTCATGATTGTAGCAAAAAAAAAAAATATAAAATGTTTATTATAAATGTATCAGTTAAGTATACAATGCAGATGGCACAAGTGAGATAGTGTCCATACATGCTGAACGTGCAGATGTTAAATTATTATGCACATTTTTAGTCAGTACTTTAAATTCCAAAATAGAAAAGGCTACGTATGAAAATTATCAAAGGAGCAGATGGGCAAGCGCAGTAAGAAAAGTAATGTTCAACATTGCCAGGAGGTGTCAATGAGTTGTTAAGCAGTAATCTTTATAAAAGAAGAAATATGTCCACAGGCCAGACAATAGCCGATCAGAATTACCCTTCAGGTAGCCTTCCCATTAGGTGTTCCCATGCACAAAACTGGGCCGAAAGGCAAGAACTCGACATGTTTGCTCGTTTTAGCAGAAATATTAAAATGTTATACACCGTAATATACCGAAAGAACTCCTGGGATTTAATATATGCACCAGTCAACATCTTTTTACAGTGACCTGTATGGGCGTAAGGGCCAGCACGCCGCCGAGAAAGTTGTAACCTCGCTCTGGTGACACACCTAATCTACGATGAATAAGAGATAAGCGCAGATTCGGACAACTGTTAATGGGTTATATGTATAGATTCTATCATGGTTTGGTGAAAATAAGAATTGCTTTATGGATCATTGGGTTCATATGATAGAACCAGACTGCGATGTGAACAGATTTGATTATGGTATCGTAGATATCCCAAAAATATTTAGCCATGGTATGTTTACCTCATGCTACTTTTCATTTTGACGACAAAAAACTGAAAAGTTCTCATTTAACGTTTTGGATTGTGGCACAGACCATTAAAGAGGATGTCAGAGCCGTTTATAGAATACGTAAGGAATGAAGGCCCCTCTCAACATGGAATGCCGAATAATCTTGTATTTTTACTGGTCGTGGAATTTAGGGTAATGTATTTTATATTGATTAAACATATTGGGGCCAAACATATGTGGTGTGGTACAATCCATTTGTATAAAACAAAGCTAACACGCCATATCCTTCAATTTTCTGTAAATTGTTTGTGTCGGAAATTTTTCAATAAAGCACTTAACATTTATCCTTAATTTCACGCTATTTAATCAAAAACCTTACACATGCACCGTTGTGAATTGTTTCATCGGATATGCTAAAATATTAATAGATACAGAATAATGGTCAAAATTCTAGTGAACACTGTAGGACCCTCACTTAGTATATCCATGCAGTAACAAGACAGATGTGTTATCAAGTTGTGCGTTGTACTCTTCCAGGACAAAATTCCTCTACTTGTGTGGGGCTATGGGCGGGGCATGTGTACAAGAAATAACTTTTAACCAGGACAAGTTATAGAAAATAAGAATGCTCCCCAATAATGACCAGTGCGGAGTACAACAAAAGAGAAAACTTCCACCGGTACAGGTAATAAAATGTCCCAGTAAGCCATTACAAAGTCTGTCTGTCTGTCTGTCTGTCTGTCTGTCTGTCTCTCTATCTCTCTCTCTCTCTCTCCCTCTCTCTCTCTCTCTCTCCCTCTCTCTCTCTCTCTCTCTCCCCCCTTCCATCATAAATGATGTATATATCTTATTACGTTAATAATTAAGGAATTGATTCATCATCAGAGGTGGAGTGTTAATGGGCAGCATATGTGTTGTTTGATTATTATAACAATAATAAAATCTAATTTATCCTCAATTTAATTAGTGAGGAATGTTTGATTTCATGTATGGCATGTTGATATCACATGTATAGCAAGTCAGCAAGGCACCTTTTGTTAATTCAACTTTAAGCAGCAACAGCGACACACAGACAAAGGAAGGCGTTATTACAGAGAGCAAATCAAGGATAACTACGACCTCTCGTATAGCTTGTTGAGACTTTGTACAAGGTAATTATAGCATACCAGTGAATGAAGTTGGATTTTATCATGCCATGAAAGCAGTTTGTGAACATTAACGGAACGTTCAAAGATAGGTTAGGATCAGTGTAACTCTGCAGCTCTGAAATATATTTAGGGTTTGGGGACACATCTATATATCAAGACTGGCAAATGAAACTCCTTATAATGTCACAGGATGTAATAGTAAAATATATCAATTAAGTCACTGCAGTTTCGAATGTGTACTAAATGGACATTTTCGGTAATGCTACAATACAATACAATAAACGGTGCATACAGGTCACATATATATTTTTAAAACATAATTGATCTTGGCATCAAACTATTGTTAAAAAATTAGGTATTAGTACCATATTAACAATTTTTGTGTAGGCATGAAGCGTCGTCAAGAAATACAGAGCACGATAAAGGTCAGACAAAAAGTATACAGAAAAAACAAGAAAGGAGAAATGAAATGACTTACGATGTTGAGAATCATTCAAGATGATATTTGGACAGTGATATACCACCATCCAAATACCACTACCTTATGAACTTTTGCACACTAGCCAAAATATATCACTATACCCAGCATTCATCATATTCCAGTAATGGACATCCATTGTATCTCAGCAGTTGACAAATATTCTATCAGAAAATATCATGACAGTCTGTCATTCGCTTCTTGGCCTTAACAGCTATTTTGTGAATCCGGTTTTTAACTACTAACTACTTCACACTTATAGCTTCATCAGCAACATTAATAAGCCCGTCAACTGTAGGTTTTGTGATCGGCGGGTGTTTAGATTGGTCCTTCAAATGTTTCCTGCTCCACTGATTGTGCTACAGAATCTGTTGGTGTAATATTTGTGGGTACCGATGTTGAAAGAGACTAAGCTCCTGTGGTTTACCGATGTTGAAAGAGACTAAGCTGCCGTGGGTAACGATGTTGAAAGAGACTAAGCTGTTATAGGTAGAGATGTTGCAAGAGACTAAGCTGTTGTTACGGCACCATATGATCTGAGTATTATTATAAACTCACCTCTCTGTACAGTTTGTCTGTGCCCTGTGTATTACATTGTCTGTTGGTTACCTTTGGTCGTGGGTTTTTGTTTTGGGTCCGAGTTATTGTAGAACTTCGTGTGTTTTCGCCCTGTCTTCGTGTGTCTTTGTTACCTTTTTAGCGCTTATTTAAGATGCCCAATCACTCTCTCTCTACCTTTGTATCACAGGAAACTCACAGCAGATCACCCGTTTCCACGCTTACATATGCGGCCATGTATGGGTTGATAATTTTTTTATCAAGTTTCTACTTGCCATCTGTTCACATAAGATTCAGCTCGTCCCAAAGGCGTCTTTTCCATTGAAAATACTGTTTGCCCTGGTCTGTTCCGTGTGATTTTACAGCAGCATCTCTGTTTCCCAGGATATGGTAACATTTTTGCACTAAATGTTCCTGTGAGTACATATACATATATACACAAAAGTATATTTATTTATGATGAAATATTTTCTGCCATATATGACAAATCTTTATCGCTGAAGTCCTCAACTTTTCCTTGACGTTGAGTGAATGACAAAGATTAAGGAATTTTTTTTTTCATTATGCAGAAACAGAAATGTATCATTGAATCTGTGGCATTGTAATTATATTATTTCCGACCAACGCCAGTCTCATCCGTCTCAAGAATTTACTGATGCAAGTTTCATATTCTCGGCAAATGTCAATTTCATCCGTTCAAGGAATTCTGCAGAGAATTCTGTATAATAGTTTTGATTTTAAGTGTTTGTGCGTAACGTATGCATATATTTGAATCTTTGTTTTGTGTCTCACCATACACAATGGCCTTCTTACGTGAGGCGACATCCCCCTGTCAGGTATCCACAGATAAGGATACAAGACTATGTGACAAAATCTCTTAAATGTTGTTGAGGATGACACTATTCCATGAGTAGCTGAGTAAGGCGCAGCTCCATAACTATATATGATCTCATATTACCTATTTATGTCTTTACATGGAGCTTATGTAAATCTATCACAATACATCCTTAAATCTATGACATCATAATTTGCCGGTTGTATATAAAGTACCTGCTATAGCATCAGTGCGATTTAGGGGAGATCTAATCACCTTACATGACATGTTGATATTCCTGATCAAAGGTAACACATTTGTCAAACTGTGATCCTGCCCAGTATTTTTGCATATATGTTTAAAATGCACAAAACTACAAAACGAATGTCAAACTCCTTCTCATAAGTAATACCGTACTCACACACTGAATATATATATATAAATTAACCTTGCATTACGGGAGCCACATATTGTATACTTTTCGCCAGTACTTAGACTTTACAAACACCATGTTTTAGATTTTGTAAATTTTACGGGCTGTAAGAGTAAATTTGGGGGGGGGGTCGCTTGTAAATAGAAGCCTTAGTTACTACTACTACCGCCATATTACATGGAGGTATAAGCTGTGACAAAAATGTCTACCTTCATATAAGTCATCACAACAGAACTCGTCTATTCTTCAAAACATATAACAAACTATAAAAAACTAGTATAATTTTGTGACAATTTAAGTATACAGTGCTGGTAGCATCATCTCTTAGGAAAATAAAAACCGCAGTTTGTAGTCATGGAATGGAATAAGGAAACCCTAGAAGACCTCTTTTCGATTCAAGTCAATAATTACCGCACTAAACATATCGTTTGATGGTTTCAAAACTATCTGCAATGTCTTCTGCAAAGCATAGATAACATCATGAGAACTTTTGATTCAATTTAATAAGTACAATAGCACACACCCGTTTTATAGCTACAGGATCATCTGCTTTGTCTTTCTTTACTCCCATATACTACGCTAATAATGCCACCTGGCGGAAAAAATAGAAACACTCATTTCGGACACTAGGAAATCACCTTCTTATTCACTATAGTGCGAATAAGTAAAAGTGTATTAAAGTAGAACTACAAATAAACTACTGGAAGTTAAAATGTATACATACGGGTTACTTTTTGTACAGTAGACTAGTCAGCCCCATTAACTTGATTTAATATTTTATCATTTCATATTGTATAACCATCAAAGTAGATTTAGTTTGATAATTGTAGCAAGCTATGTGGTCAGATTATAACAAAGTAATGTATCACATTAAAAATCACCACATTGTACTTTATTTTATTTTGCATGTGTACGTCTGTTGTACAAAATCTTTTGTATTAAAATATTGCCTAGACCACACCCGTTGCAACTGTAAAAGAAATATTACCCAATACGGCTTAACAACGCTCAGTGCAAATAAATCTGAATATCATGATGCAAAGCCTGAAACTAAAACATAATAGCTATTTTTACAATGGACACTTACAAATACATTTATGTATCGCATGCTGTGAAGAATTTAAGACTTTTTTGACAACTTATGAATACCTACACTTAGGACCCCGACTGAAACCTCAGGTATTTCACCTCTGCAGCCTAGGTTTGATCCATGGCCGGGGATGCAAGTGGAAAGAGCTCCTACCACTATAATTATGCACGATAGTTTTCTCTGAGTCCTTCAGTTTCCTCGACTAAACAATTGGGCAAGGAAGTATACGCCCACGCCTGTGCCTTTGAGAGTGATTAATATAGGCTTGGCCTGCTTCGCAATCCATGTAAAAGATATGAATCTGTACTTTATGTATTGATCTGCATTACGCAACTTGGCTCAGCAGATTTATATAAAAACACATTACCGATTATATAACATATGTATTGTTTATATAGAAAACAATGAACAGTTACGGCATGCAGTGTGGAACAAAATTTTACCTATGTGGACATCAATGCGTGTTATTTGCTTGTAATATCTGACGTCCCCACATGTTCAAATGTGTCTATAGTATGTTTCACAGCTATTGGACCTTGTGTATGGAGTTATTTAAAAGTTCTTGTCACGTTATCTCAGATTTCCTCTCTCCCGGTCCACACAAACTCTGCACATACTACATTTTGGGTACAATTGATTCATTATAGCGATGATTAATGCTAGCAGTTCTGTTAGCAAAAATTCTTAATTCAAAGCAAGTGTACAAAAAGGTAAACTTTCCGAAGTCGCGGCAAGGAACCCTTTACATTTTTGCAGATAACACCATCTGGTGGAAAAAATGAGAACTTTTACTTCTTACGCTTAAAAAAAACCTACTCGCTAATTAAATAGCGAATAATTAAAACGTATTATCACAATAATAGTTCAAACAACATGGATGCTGGATTTTAAGACTTTGCGTCTAATGATAGATCATCTACCAAATTATTAAGATGATTAGGTATAACAAAATACACAATTTTATTTACAATATATTCCATCTTTACAACTTGAATATAGAGCGTCAATTTGACTTTGATTGGGATTAATACTTATGTATCTTCAGAACTAGACCCCACCAGACCATGGTGCTAAGAGAAATTCTGATACCTAGCCGCCTTTTTGATATCCCCATGGATAAATGATGATCCTACATTCAATCCTACGGTGTGTAATTACGTTGTCCATACACTAGTAAATCATAGGATTCTTTAATCTAAGATTCACCTCACAATTTGAAATGTCAATAGTATGAGAGTAGCTGTATGCAGATTCGTTCAACTCCAAAAACCCAAATTTGTTTACATGGCATCGTAAAACGCATATGGTATATAAAAATATCAGAAAATGAGTGCATATATCTAATTTCTCAGCATTATTGCACAGGATTACCAATTCAAAAGTTTGGCACTTTGAGTTGTATACATAGATCTTGCAAAATTATGATGATGCAGCATGGCATAAAATGCAGGGAAACCTGAAGCAAACATGCTTTTATTTTATTATCCTATGCCATATTATTCAAAAAAATAAGTTAAGCCAAATTTATCTTTTCTCTCATCATGGATATAGTATGCAACATAATTTTGACAAGCTGATAATCTGCATGACAGTGAGTCGCTTCTCAAATCAAGAAACATGACTAATTTTTACTACGGCTGGTCGGTATATAATCAATGTAACTGCTCCGCTGTTATGGTATATCCATGATATTTCTGGGGTAAATACACAAAGGATATTTATTTGGATTTTATAATCAGGAACGTCCGTGTCCCATATTCCCAGAGTTAAAATGTAGCAGATTGTCAGTAAATATTCATAATTATCTGATAATGTTTAATTCATTTCTGTTGTGCTCTCAAGTATACATTTTTAGGGCATCTAAAGTGCACCAAGGTAACTTATTACTTGAACCACATAACTTCCCTAGAAGCAACAAATTTTGACAAGGTGTGCTGGTTGCAAGATCATATTCCTTCTGTTTAACCACAGGATTTAGACCAGGTACGCAATTCCTGAGTATGCAAGTTTTGCACGAGAAATGTGAAGATGAGATCATTGCAATAGTTCGGGTGAGAGCGGCTGATGTGCGAAGTGTGCAAACACTTAAGGTCTAGGCAGCAACTAAAAAGACTTGTCTGACATGTCCAGTTTGCGTCATTTGTTACCAATGTATAGTTGGCCTTTCAGCTGCTATCCTGCAACGAAGCAAAGAAGCGTGTGTCAGATTTACGTTTCGCTTCATCTTGTCGCTACCTTTCTGGTTGCGTTTGAAGTGCAATTGCTTCATTTTGTCTTTCACCTATAGTCTGCTTTTGGAATGCCAATCCTGCAAAATTTTACTTTTTTTGCCAATAAGTCAATATTCTCTAAAATAACACAATGATAAAAGATTCATATTCTTTCACTGACGTCAACAGCTTTCATTGGCACTCTCGGACGCATTTTGTGCAAAGCAAATCATGAAAGCTATTTAGTCAGCCAATACTCGACACTAAAAGAGTTAATCACCTGTGGCTTACGAAAAGCAAGAAAAGTAAAAACAATTAGACTTGCCATTCACACGATACTATGAATTTTTAGATTTGGCAAGTTAGGTGTCAAAGTATATTTTATTTACAAGTCTAATACAAAGCTTGACTGCAATGGTAGTATCTTCATTCCTATATAGACATTAGAGTGTAGCAGTTATTACTAATACCACCAACTGAAGTGCATGAAGCGTTCCAGAAATGAGCCAGAATTTTATACCTGAATTACCCTGCTATAACTCTTAAAATAAATTGACAAGAACCACGACGCTATGAGGCTTTTATTGAAACCTTTATCTAAACACACACATATAGCCAACGTTCATGTACTTCCTCGAGAGCAATTGTTAGGCAATAACAAACACGTGAGTCGCGGGTGTCTTTCTGGACCCATACCTCACCAGTACAAGAGCTCTTGTACCGGTTCATGTTTATAGTGTTATGTGCTGGATTGCTATTGGCTACCAATGGTATGTTAAGCTACAAATTATGACACAGGAAAAGGGGCCAAATCGTTACAATCTTCAAAATATTACTTTTCCCAATTCATACTGGTCTTGAAGGCAGCAAAATAGCGTATTTATAACGTCATGCAACCTGATTCTCGCTTGTTTCAAAATATCTGAGAACAGGATTTTGAAAAGTATAAATAATAAACAAATAATTGAACCCATTTCTGGTCAGATCTTGACTGGATCAATGATTTTTGACCTAATGTGTTCCATTACGAGCGGTCAGTGTAAGTAAAAACGTTGAAACGGACGAAAATTTCCACATGGGCGCTTTTTTGCAATGTGAGCGGGTCAACGCCTCTTCCACAGATCACTTACTGGTGCCCCCATGGATACTACGTGCTAGTGCTGTAGGATTTTTTTCTTTTGTTCAGTGGCTTGATACACAGACCCAGATTTATATTCAATTACCTCATGTGTTCATCTCTCGTGATAATTTTGAGGGAAATTATACGTTCAGCACTTGAAATCAGTGAGGCTCGAAAATTTTTATCAGATTTCAAGCATTCATCTTTCTCTTTGGACCGACATGATTCATATAACCTGTACTTTAGTCAATCTCATTTGACCATCACTTACTAAAATCTAACATTAAGCACATTTTCGATCAAAGTAAATTAAAATTTAAAATATTAATTATAATAAAAGCTTTATTTAAAGATGGTAAACCATTTCATTATGGGCACAATAATTTTCAATAGGCCATCTATCAAAATATACCATAAAATACTAAATACATACCCGTAAGAAATTAGAACTAAATCACCGTTTTTTTAAGAAAAAAAATAAAATATAAAATAAACATACAGTTTACAGTCACTCCCTAGTAAAATTTGGTGTTTCTAATGTAAAACGTACTTTCTCGTACACACATCCTTTTAAGTATTGCACATATCGTGTTTAAAAGGTATTGAAATTTAGCACCTGTTTTAAATGATCACCCAGCCTGCTCGACAGTATGGCGCCTCTGTACTTAAAAGTCCTCTGACCAATAGAAAGTTTGTAGGCTGACACATACACATTCCCTGGTGGAATACTTCACGTCCAATAGGCATGAATATTCTGAACATGTGTAAAAGCATCCTGGAGATATTGTGGCACTGTCCAATGTACAATTCTGTACTAGTGTAATCCCTGAAAATATTTCATTCAAGTATCCATCGGCATCCAAACTAGAGATCTAAAAAGACGTGCAATCCTTACTTCATCAGCATATTTTTACATTCAGTATTGATCTAGCATATAGTTTCATACATTTCAGTATTTTGATCAAAAGTTCCTTAGAGCAGTTACCCCAGACAACATATCCATAATTAATAATTGGTTGAACCAGTCCAGAAAAGAAGCAATGTCTTGCTCTGAGGGGTAGTAGCTGTGTTTACTTTGTTGAGAAGGTGCAACCTGCTCTTCAGTTTGAAACATAGTTGTGTCACATGGGTATTCCAGGCCATTTTGCTGTCAATGCGAAGACCAAGTACTTTGTGTATATCAAAATGTTTGACCTTGAAATTGTTTACAACGATTGAGAAAGTATCCATGTATTCTTTTAGTCATTGTGTTGTTCCTATCAACATACATTCAGTTTTTTTCGAAATTAAGAACCATCCTATTGCTGTTAATCAATTTGTATATAGGCTGTGCATCTTTGCTTAAAGTGAGGTTTGCGTTCTCAATTGTGTGACCCCTAGTGTAAAACAAGAATTCTACATACAAACTTCAGAAAGTAATGCAACGGACATTCGGAAAAGTGGAAAACCATGAAATCCACAATGAAACATACTACAGCTGTAGGGCCCAAACAAATAAAAATGTTTGGTCCGTCGACTTCGTGGATTTCACCAACATTGCAGAAAATGTTAACAAACATGTCACCAGCATTGGATCATTATATGGCCCCAAGGGTAGCAACCAAGCTGTTTCAGGTTATGACAGACTAAGAGCCTTAAAATATGACCAAAAGGGTGATTAATTTGAATTTGAGATACCAGGCATGACTCTTGGATTTGTATATAGGCACATTCGGTGTATGTCTTTCACTAAAGCAACTGGTTTGGATGGTATAGCTATTAAACTGGGAAACATGAGTGCTGATATAATTAATCCATAGCTCACTGACATCAGCTATCTGAGCATCACCAGTGGGGTGATGCCAAGCAATTGGAAGAGAGCAAGGATAAGTCTAATTTTCAAAAGTAGAAATGCGAGCTTGCGAACTACAGGCCTATCTCAATACTGCCTGTTTTGTTCAAAATATTGGAAAGACGTGAATATGATCACTATTACGGGTACTTTGCAAAACAGAAGCTTCTCCTGGAGGAACAGTCTAGTTTCAGGAATTATTATTCCTGTGAAACGGTAATGGAAAGGTAACAGTATACTTTGTTGAAAGCATGGACAGTGACAAATTGTGTGGAGTATTATCAATTGATTTGAGGACGGCTTTTGATCATGAACTCCTGCTACACAAATATCGCTGCATGGTTGTAGAACAAACAGCTTGCATTGGTTCAACTCATACTTTCATGATCGTCAACAGTGTGTAAGCTGCGGTGGCCATCTCTCTCACAGTATCCCACTGGATATTGAAGTACCACAGGGATCAATATTATGTCTACCTTTACTTATTGTTTTTATGAATGATATTGTGCTCGAAGTTCGCAATACCTGCTTGGAAATGTATGTTTCACAACTGCTTTTCAACAATACGTACAGATTGTTGTGTGCGTACATAAAGATGTTTTCATATAATCATCATCAGTAATCAGATCACAGGGAGAAATTTCAAGTAGTGTATAATCTACTTGTAGTCAGGGATACATCACGGCGTATGCAATTGTACAGCTATTTCAACACAATGGGATTTTTTCTAATTATCTCATGCTCAGTAGGCCTAAATTTGCAAATACAGTACAATATTTTCAAATTTATCTGTAAAATAAAATGAAAAAAAACCACAGTTGTGGTTTCTGTATGTGCCTTTCATACCTTTGTGAATGAAAATTTTGGTTTGCACCAAAACAAGAATAACCAGAGGTTTGCAATTTATTACTCATCAAAATAAAGAAATACAGAGCATCAGCTTGCTTCTTGATCCTGCTGCCGCGATGCAAAGATGTTCTCCCTTGCAAGTACTTTTCAGCAATGGTTAAGTTTTAGTTTGAACGGTTAAACAAACAAACAAACAAAAATACGCTTGGTTATCTAGAAACGTTTATCAGTTGAAACGAAATGGTTTTTGGTTATAAAGATAAAAATTTGCGGTATCACGAAAAGTTTTTTGGTTAAACTTAAAAGTTTTTTTTAGTTTTGAAAAGAAACCTTTTGGTTTTTTGTTATGACGACAACTTGTTTCGTTATAACGAGAAAACTTTGGTTATAACGAAAGGGCTTTTTACTTAGAACGGAAACAATTTTAGTTATAACGAGGATTTTTTGGTGAACCTGTACAGTTATCATTTACATTGAAACGTGTTTTAATTATAAACAGGAAATTTGTTGATATAACGAGAAACATTTGGTTATAACGAAAAGTTTTTTAGTTATAACGAAAAAGCTTGTGGTTGTAAGGCAAATTTTGTTTAAGATATACAGCTTTTTGGTTATAACGAAACGAGAAAACTTTTGGTAACAACGAAACGTATTTTAATTAAAAAAAAGTTCGGTATTTTTTATGGCGGTAATACGCTTCCGTACAATTTGGTGTAATAGCGCCAAAAATGTGATGAAGCTGTGATGAATCCTTCTTCAGGTAGTATGGTCACATTGTCCACTTGAGTGTCAATCACAGAACCTGCAAACAAATACTTCAAAAGTTTTAAAACAACTTTTGAATTAATACGAAAAAGCTGTTTTTCCCTTGAAGGGTGGTCAGTTATAATGTGCATATCTGATTAAACATTTTGTGAAGGTGCAATGGCTCTTTGTTGAGATATTATGGTAACGTCGTCCCATTGTGCGCCTCCAAGATGGCCTTGAGATAAATAATTCAAAGTTTCATAAAAAAAATTACCCACACAAGAAGGAAGCTTGGTTTAAATAGGAACCTGGTCCATCATATGATGCATCTCTGACAAAGACTTGGACAACCTCTGGTCAACAGTTTTTTAGACATCGTGGCAAAGTCGACAAGACAGGCAGACAGACAGACAGAGGGACGACGCAGCGGAAGACAATAAAAAAAAGCCAGTTGAACATCTTTTGCCCTCTCATCATTAAATTTCTTGTCACTACAGCAGCACACTATAGGTAAAAGGTACCGAGCAGCAGCGTAAATAACTTAATCACTATCGTGATCTTTATTAGGAATTCTACCATATGCTATGTGTGTAGATTTGCTTGACATTCAGTATCTCCACATAAAAACACAACAGGAAAAATGATAATCTTATAGGTCGGGGGGGGGGGGGCAAGGTATATTTTAGTGTATTTTGAGCTTTTTTATTTTATGATGCCTGGCCACCCCACCCACTTTATCTGATAAAAACAGCTTTTGTTATCCGCAGTTGATGCCCCATTCTCAGGATGAGACCTTTCCAACATCCCAACATTCATCTAATTACATGCATGCAAAGCATAACTTGCAATACCTGGACAAAAAAAAAAAAAAACCAACAGACTTGTGAAAATGCCGTAAACTGAGTTATGAAAGGTTTTAGGTGGTGAAATTTTGTGACCCACTGTCAAGGTATGACAGAATTTTGTGACCCCCGAAATACCCCCAGCCTCCCCTTTAATAATGGGAAGTTCCCTTAGAGGATGCTGGTTGCCTTGATCTTCAGCACACCGAATTCCGTGACATTGAGTTGAGAGTGTATACGAATATTGGTCTGTTTCGAAGACAAGGGTACTGATATAACATGTAGTGATACAGAAAGTAGGATTGTTTCCCATCCCTTAGACACACATGCATGCCATGACTTTGTGTGACCCATTTTATGGGAAAATGAACCTGCGAAGTGAAGCCTTAAATGCAGTAGGCCATGCAGCTGTGCATGCATGCAAATACAGATATATAATGGTCCCAGCATATAACATAAACTAATAGATCCTATTCTTGTTATCCTCACACTGTGATGTGCGTGCAAATGGGTGTTAACTTACATGATACATACTTTTACTGGAAATTTCAGATAAATTCACATATATTTCGAATAGCCAGCATGAAACATGGAAGGGGATCCTACTGTTGTTATAAGCATTTTCTTTGAAGTAACAAAGAATGTCTTACTACGTTTTATTTCAGCCTTGGGCCAGCATGCTCTTTCCCTTACTTGCCGGCAGGTGTTTCATTTTCCCTCACCTAGCCTTACCAACCTCCCGCAAATCTAACAGGCCTGAGAAAGTGCCTTATGCTGTCTTATCACCTTTCTCTTGTCCTTACCAGCACAGGAAAGCGACTTGCTTTATCTTATCGAAACCGAGGAAGACATATTTTTTTAAAAATAATATTGGTCTTAATCTCTTTTCTGAGCTTCTAGTGTATGTACGTCAGTGGACATTTGAGCGCTAATTCACACATTAAAAATTATTCTCTAAAACCATAGTTCAGATTGGCATCAAACTAGGTAGCATATACCTTGGTTGGTCGCTAACAAGCTTGTTGGTCATGCTTTAATGTTTTAGAGGATTATTAACGTTTATTGTTTGCTTGTTTTTTTTTTTTTTTTTTTTTTTTGGTTTGTTTGTTTGTTTTTGTTTTTGTTTTTTTTTTTTTTTTTTTTGTTTTGTTTTTTTCGTTTTTCTTTTTTTAAGGCTTTTATTTTTTGGTGCGGTGGGGGGTTGGCAAATCCTAAAAAATTTTGCCGAAACCCAGTACCCAATTGCTTTGATACTGCACAGGAACTGGGATTCCTCGTTCTTAATTTCTCCTTCAGGTCTCGCTGCAATTTTGAGCTGGGCGGGTATGTTACTCAGGCTGCACTTTCAGGAGGCTCAGTCGTCACGCTTAGAAATACTTAAAATGTCACATGCACTCCGCTTAATCTCAACACAGGGCTATTTAGTTTCAAGCTTGGTTTTCTGGGACAAGTTTAGGTCAGCTGAGCACGGGCTGGTGACGTGACCCTCCAGTTTTATTAAATTTGACATGTTGCAATAATATTAAGTCACAAGGTCACATATCTGAGTCACAGTTTCAGAGCACATCAACATCCAAATTGGCCATAAAATGTTAACATGAGCAATAAATCAATGAAGTATAAACCAAGGCACGTTTGACAAAGATGCGTCTAACAGTTATATGGAGGATTACAAAGCAGATATATTTCTACATCCGTTTCAAACAAATACTTTTAAACCATGTACTACATGTATTTTGAACCAGCACGTAAATCTGAAAATTTCTTTTTGTCCCTAATGGTTATGTTAGTGACTAATCGACCGCAAAATTCGCGGCAGGCCACAAGGTTAAGCAAACGTTATGTAAATCATGGGAAAACTGTGACCCACTTGCTTAAAAACTGAAGAACAAGCCAGAATTGTGCCACATCCTTGTAGGGAGTTCAATTAGCCACTTTGTCACAGTACACTCACTTTTTGGTGAAGTGAAGTTACGAAAACATACATGATCCTGATTCTCTTGTTGGCACTGTCCCCAGACATCCATGGAGCTTAGGTCTCGCCATCCTTGAAAAAGTACGTACGTACAAAAATACATACATGCACAGACGAAATTCAGTTAACATGATCCTTTGGCCAAGCTCATAAGACCCCCACAGGGTACATGGTGACAAATTCGAAAGAGGATGAAGGCAACGGTGTGCAGGAAAATCAACAGAATGTAAATAATAAATATTGGCAATAGATGGATTGGTTCGGGAGGGATTAATACTAAAAGCACAGCTTACTGCCAGGTCATCTGAATTAGTCTTTAAAAATGAGAAGGAATGATTTCAGGCAAAACAGTGACACCAAATAAGGGTAGTAAGGCAAGAGAGCATACATGCGGTGGATAGAATACACTTTGCTTCCATAAAAAGATTCCTTGTATTATTTTGACCTAACTCCCATTTTGGTAACCTGATAGCCTTTTGACCCAGTTTTTTACGCTGCAAATGTTACCCAACATTTTGACTGCATGTGAAAACAGTTCATATACAGTTGTAATTCCATTCTTTTCAATGTGCGAGCTTCAGTGGTAAAATGGTATCAGACCTCATTCTTGACACTGTTTGAATTTTGGGAATTTCAACTCTTTCGCTGGCAAAGTTTTAGCCAAAACCTTTTTTCAGTGTGCTTTGGAAAAATTCTGCCCAAAACATTTTGAAAATACTCGTTTCCTGTACCATTGTATTGTATGGTAATCTGAGCATGTTACTACTTGAATAAAAAGCCCTTTTTGAAAATAATGTTTATATTGTACCCTTCTGATAATTTAGAGAGGTTCATCTTAAGAAGTACTTTGACTTTAGTCGCAGTTGACAATGAAAAAGCTAAGAGAAATACAGTGATTAGTACAATATTTGTGGCAGACAACTTGCAGGGATGGGAAGGTAATATGATGTTCTGGCTAACGGAATCACACATAATGAACATCCATGAAAATGGCTGTTCACCCCACTTTCAGGCGTAATCTTTATTTATAAGACGGGCTCATGTGTACCGGTTCTTCAGATTCTGTCCATAAATAATTTTGCATACATTTTAGAAAAGTAAGCCGCAATTGGCCCCTGTATCATGACAAAACAGGTTATCAAACATGAAAATTGTATTTAGCTAGTATCAAGCATTTCCTATCAACTTCTTCATTTTGAATAACTACATTCTGTAAGATGTGCTCTTTTCTCCACTTAATCTATTGCATTGCAATAAATCATTTGAGATGAAAGATGTCCCGCCAAATTAAATTTGGATTGAGATAATGTGTGTCAAAATCATAGCACTGATACAAAAATGAATTCTGTGAAACACACCCATTGGATGTTTACAGTAAAACCTAATTCAGGTTGATGAATGTAACACGTGCTTTAATAATTGCAAACAACCTACATGAAAATTTCATTCTTTTATTATAGATGATAGGGTTGCCACTAACATTTGCTGTGCCACCTAAAACAATCATCCACATACCATATAGGGGAATGTGTAGTGATCTAAATACACAACCAAGCAACGATGTTGCCAATGTAATAAAACTAAAGGTAATTATTAAAACACAATTAGCAACTAGTGACATATCAAACCCGTGTCGACCACTGGCAAGCCTGGTATTTTGTACAGCATAGATAATATTTATATAACCTATAGCCAGGCAGACTAAGCTGATTATCTTAAAACATACTGAAACAATCGGCAGGTTAAAATGTGGTAATCCTGTTGTGTCGTGAATATGACAAAATCGTTCATGTCCTTTGTAAATACGTCTCGAAGAACTAACAAGAAACATATAGGCACATACAAAAAGTGCTGTGATGGTCCACATGGATACACATGCAAATCGCAAAGCGAAATTGTTAATAAACTTAACGTGAAGTGGGTATTTAACAGCAACAAACCTTTCAATCATCACTACTACAGTTGATATAATCACAACTTCCAGTGAAACATATGTAGTAATAATAATGATAAAACAGTCATACCTGGATGACCATCTTGTATCCAAAGCAAGGTGCCTTGTTCCATGCGCCAATTTGAACGCCGTTACCACCACTGTAGAAACCAAATAAATCATATCTGCTATTGCCATATTCAGGAGACATAATCTATGAACTAGTGAACCTGTTGTGGCTCGAACAGCAGAGGCAAGGAAGTTTAGATTGCCTAACCCTCCCAATACAGAAAGGCCAATTACGGTGAAGTGGAAAAACAAAGATGCATTAATTTCGTAACATTGTGACGAGCGCACACCTTTGTTGTTGCCACAAAGAAAGCTTCTGTCGCGTATGAAACAACACATAAAGTTCCAGTCAATGATTAAAGATTCTAGTCTTGGTAAGTCTTTTACATCATCAATAAATGCATTTGGAAAACATGCAATATCATTTTGCACAATTATAAGGACGGTGACAGATTCCAGCCCTTTAAAACATTCTGGCCGCATATTCCTGATCCTATTCCCAGATAGATTCAGCATTCTTACAGCTGAAAGCCCAAGAAAGGAGCCTTTGTCGAGTAAGCTTAAATCAAAGCCTTGCAAAGTAAATTTTGATACTGACATAAGACCCTTGAATGCTCCATAGGATATAATTTTCAGTGGGTTACCAGTCACCTGCAAATGATATAGGTGAAGTAAGCCATAGAAGTTGTTCCAATTGAAGGATTTAAATTTATTGTTCCCAACGTTCAATATCTCAAGGTGTGGCATGCTTTGAAAGAAATTGAAGTCAATGGATTTCAGTTGATTGTATGAAATATTCAGTTCTTTCAATCGAATTGCTTTCATTTTCTTCGAATGTAAATTTATCATATAGTTATATTTTAAAAATACATATAGAGAGTGTTTAATGTCTTTGTGTGGGAAAACAGTTATGTTTTTAACATTGCAGTTTAACGCATACCCAGAACAAGTACACATTTGTAGGGACTGACATGGAAAGTGGGCACATGTTATTTCGTCATCATGGAGGTGGCCACAGTGGATTATACCATCACAAACCTCTGTGGGGTGTAGACATGTTGTGGCAAGTTTACACTTTAACATGAAGGGACAACTGTTATTTGTGCTGCATAATTCTTCTTCTTCTCCTTTAGGACAATCCCATTTATGATCACAAACATGCCTCAGCGGCACACAATAGGAATTATGGCATTTGAATCTGGCAGAGCATGAATAAAGGTGACAGTACTGAAGGTGCATAGCCATGGCACAAAAAATAATGTTACCATTTTGGTCTAGATCATAGTTACACAGTACCGATTGTGGAAATAAAGACTGGTTATTTTCGATGCAAGATATGAAAACTAACCTGTGAAACTGTTGTTTACCTATATTCCATGTGGCATTGTGTTGTTCGACAAATGCATTGTCCATAGTGTTCCTTTGGGGGTCCTCACGGCGAGAATAGCATTCATCTTCGTCCGAATTGTCAGAGCAATCTACACGGGAATCACATTGTTTGGTTATCGAGATACAGCCCTTTTGTTTGCATTGGAAGTATAATATTCCACATTTGCATTCTGATGATAAACATTCTCTGCAAAATGAGCTCTTCATACTAGCTCCATGCCATGCCCCACTTGCACACATATCATCACAGTCAATTTCGTCTGACATGTCTACACAGTCAAATATACCATCACAAGCATGTATTTGAGCTATACATTCCTTGTTCTTACATTCAAACTGACCCTCCAAGCACCCCTTCTTCATAGTATGAATGGGGCGAAAGCACACGTTTGGGACATTTTGCTCATCGTGATACGTGTTGTGATATTTGCTGTGATAATTCGAGAGAGAAACAATGGAGATATTGTAGAATTTGTGCTTTTTATCTCTTATGGCAGAGGTGTAGGCTCTATAGTCATGATAGACATATTTTGACCACCGTTTATATTTAGTGTCACTGGTATGAAAAGTGTAAGTGCGGGAGGAAAAATAAATATACTTTGCCCAAGTGTTACTTGCTCTCTTTATGAATATGACAACCACTCTCTTACCAAGTCGAAACACATGTACCAGGGATATCAGCAGTTTTAGAAAGTTTTGTTTAAAAAAGGTTTCTATTTTAACACCAAGATGACATTTATCTATGCCTTTTATGCTTTTATCATGGATACTGAAGCATTGGTTTGCAAATCTGTGTGATTCCAAAGGACAATACTGTATGAATTCTGGCATTTCGTACACATCATAAACATTGTGAATACGGCCAACAGTGGTACCATTTGGATAATTTTCACAAATATACAAGGAAAGGTATAGTGCCATATCACAGTGCAACGTAACCCATTTCACTGTTACGGTAGACAACCCTGGTATCCAAATCATCCCTGTACAGCAAGTGTCATTTGTCCATACCGGTTGTTTTAAACGCAAACGTTGGGAAATATAATGAGGTCGCTCACCAAAACGTTTAGCTCCTGGTCCCCTTCTGTCTATTAGATTTATTTTAGCATCCCGATACGAGCCATCATGCCATGCGTGAAATGTAAGTTTTGTGTCGGTCAACCACCTAGCTTCCCTTACCTGAAGTGACAGTATTGCTCTATTAGTCTTTTGATATTGGCCATGATATTTTTATTTATTTATTTGGCAGATTAAGTCCTATTGTTACATATCCGTACAAATTATACTCATAACAAAATACGAACATCCATTGGCGAAACCAAGTTCTCCATGGGGCCGTATTTTCTGTGTGAATGCTTCAAACCCAAAATGCAGTCAAGTGATATGACTCAACCCCAGTGTGACCACTGATAAAATTTTTGCCCTATTTGTGCATGTTGCAAAGTAATGAGTGACAGGATGTAACCTTCAAATATACATCAACTATTTTACTTTTAGGTTAAAAGGCTGTACAGCAAAGGTTAGATTTTCTCACTACAATGAAAGAATCAATATATGACAAGTGGATGCTTTCTTCTGTCGATCAGTCAGGGTCATATATGGAAAATGTTGAAAACCCCGCTGAGGTGTACATGGACACATCACATAATTGTGGACTCTGCTCATCTACTGGGTTTTGGTTATAAACAAGACTAATCAATACTATGTTTGGTATACAGGCATCTCAACATCAGTGGTTATTTTGCGGCTCTAAAATCATCACGCATTTGACCAAGCTCTGAGTGAATGTCTAAACTAAATTTTTTACAGGAGCTAATTTATTCCAATAGAAGGAGATAATGGCAAGTTTTGAGTACTTTAAAGTAGCAATTATGAAAAACTGGGAACGATAAAGACATAATGGACTGTAAAAGAAGATATGAATAGATAGATAGATAGATAGATAGAGAGAGAGAGAGATAGACAGATAGGATGGATGGATGGATAATAGATAGTTAGGTAGGTAGATAGATAGATAGATAGATAGATAGATGGATGGATAGATGGATGGATAGATAGATAGATAGATAGATAGATAGATAGATAGATAGATAGACAGACAGACAGACAGACAGACAGACAGACAGACAGACAGATAGATAGATAGATAGATAGATAGATAGATAGATAGATAGATAGATAGATAGATAGATAGATAGATAGATAGATATACTTTATTCGCCTCAAGAGTGCTATGTTCCTACTCACTGTTTTGTGTACTTGTCTATGTGGGGGTTCCATGATAAGGTGCTGTCTGCTGTGTATTTTTTTCTGTTTGCACAGTCTCAAACGTCTTTTCTTGGAGAGTCTCCGTTAATTCTTTCGATAAAACTTGGTGTTTTTGTCTAGTGGCTATCACCGTGGCCTTAGTTTTGTCAAGGTGTATTGCCATTTTATTATTTCTGATCCAAGTGTCTACTTAAATTGTAATTTGTATTGAAGTTCATTGACTGGTTTGGCATTCGCTGGAAGAGTTGAATCATTTGCATACATGTCAATTGAACTAGACTCAATGATGAATGCTTGGTCATTTATATATAGTATAAACAACAGGGGCGGTAGGCTGGTCCCTGTGGCACATCTGTAGTAACTGGTGCTGAAACGGATAAATGACCCTTGTAGTGTACACACTGCTTTCTATCAAGTAGATAGGACTGAAACCACCTCAGTTCATCGGCTACACCTGTATATTTGTAGGCACTATTAGCACTAGACAGCATGTATGTAGAGTAATCATGGTAGCTTGTTGGTACATTTTCTGGACAATTAAACTCAGTAAAAAGATCCTCCAACTTAACCATTTATGATTGAGACACACATATGTTTTCATCCTGTTTGTCTAGTAATCATACTCGCTGATAGGGAAGATATGTCATTTTGTATAGCAAAACATTTGTTGTGTGGGCTTCTGCAGCGGATACTGCTTTCATTTTCATCTCAACAGTGTTATGTTGTCATCCCATATTTTTACGAACTATGTAACTCTAAAATGTTTATACTAATTTTACTATGAACGTACTATGTATTCAAATTGTATTGTATTTCAATTCAAGTATTTTTGAAGCATACCATAAACAGTAAAGCCTTAATTGCTTTGTACCTATATGCATAATGTTATGGTTTGCAGATGTATTATGCCACAGATATTATTTTGATGGTGGCATGATTATATTCTACATGTGTAAAGTTTTGTGTTTGGTCTTTGATTTTGTAGTATTTCTCTGTAATATTGATGCCTATCTGTCATGTTTTTCAATCCATCTTTAGTATATATCCAATAAGTCTTTATCGTTCTACTAATGCTTAATGACCGATGCAAATTGTCAAATATGCAGAACGAACGTGAATTGCAGAGGTATAAATCAAAGTAAGTGTTCAGTCTGTTGTTGTAAGTTTCATGAGCAATGTATATAAAGTAAGTGTTCAGTCTGTTGTTGTAAGTGTCATGAGCAATGTATATATACCAATCGAGATGAAGCATTATTTTTGTCCTCTATGTCTACACTCCGAAATTCCTTTCAATCATATTGAAGATAATAACTCTTTAAATGGTATTCCTGAGTTCTGGTTCTACATTCCAAACATTGATTTTAAAAAGTTTAACGATGAATTTTTTGTTCTATTTGAAATCAATGCGGTCAAGCATTGATTGCTATTTATGAAATTGACCCAGATTTACATTTTTGGTCAGACAAGGTTTCTTAAGTCATTTTGCAATAGCCAATACCATATACCTTTAATTCAAAAATAAACTCCCTACACCTAAGACCCCCTTCTCCTTTCTTCATCTGAATCTTAGGAGTTTTCGAGCTCACATTAATGATCTAGGTACTTTCTTTGAGACACTTAACTTTGGATTTGATGTAAAAATAGCTGTCAGTGAAACTTGGCTCAAAATAAACAATAAAATAAACCATGTTACATTCTTGGTGACTTTAATATATATCTCCTCAAGAAGGACAAACATCCTACTATAACTATAATAGAAGACAAACACATGTGTTTTGTACACAGCAAGTCAGGACTAATGTAGGGAAGTTTTCGATAATTTCTCATGCATCTTACATATGATATCTATGCCTATTCTAATTTGAAAAATGGGACCTCAATACATCTGTTTATAAGCGCCATAAATTATTCGTTTAGGATCAACAGTAATTGACTTGTATTTCGAATCACATTGAGAAAACTGTTTGTGAATTTATCTTACTGTTATTCCAGTAATTATTGTACACATATGTAATCAATGATGTCTCAGCTGGGAAGGAATATAAGCTCTAAGGGGTTTGTTTCCTATTGAAGAAAATCTTACTATCTTTAAATCTGTTTTAGTTATATTACAGTCATTAACTAACTTAGATTTATGAGTCTCTTTCCAGTGCAATATGAATTATCTTGTATGTATATTTTTCAGTAAATAAAGATACAATACAGTACAGTTAGGCAAATCATGTTTTGATATTTTTTTCATGTGTTTGTGTGTCCCTGTGTGTATACTGATATCTAAGCAATCACTCTAGATATGATGGACTCAAATGTCTGACATAAAAACAAACAAAAATTGACAGAAAAATCTCGTCAATCTGCGTTAAAATGTAGGCTTTCTGTTTCATTGTGTCCTTTATTTTCCCCACCTAGTGTTTTCCTAATTTTTTTGAAGCATATTTTATGGATTCCTCCACTATCGTTCTTTTCTTAGTTTCTTCAGTGCCCCCAGCCTGAGCCTGAGAAAAGTTGGCCAAAAGATCATGTCTGTACCATGCAGAGGGATTAAAGTGCGTAACTGTTTCCCAATCAATTTAAAATTAACGTGTCTAACTTTTTCAAAGGAAATTAAATCCAACGGGTCACATCATCATTATTATCATCATCATCATCATCATCATCATCATCATCATCATCATCATCATCATCATCATCATCATCATCATCATCATCATTATCACCCTCCTCCTCCTCATCATCATCATCAGCTTATGCAACATAAACACAGAGCGTACCATGTCATCAACACCATTGCTATAATTAAGTCACCATGTCCCTGGTAATCTAAAAAGTCAAACTGTTATTTTGAGCATTTGACTACTTCATTCTTTACATATCTAAGAGGTAAACACGAGCCAAGAGCACACGAAACATGCTACAGTTTTAGAAATCCCACTGCTTAGTGTTGTTCCAAAAATATCGTACAACACGGGGAGGGGGTAGCATTTTTTTCTCATCCTTATCTACGGTTTCAACTAAACATGCTTGACCTCGTGATGGAGGGACAAATAAAACTATATATCCTATTGGTGCAGGTATCTTTATTCACCATTTCCGACAGATAAATATATACGTTATATTTATAAATGATAACAAAATCAATTCCAATTCGTTTTTTCTGACTTCTTTGCCGACTCTGATTTCGCTCCCCACTTATTATAAAACAATAAATTCTGGCACCCTCTTATATAAAATTACAACATATGCAATTGGACTGGTCATCAGTACATGGTGACCCTTCAGTAGCCCAAACTGGAAGCAGTTAGGCGGCTCACATTCAAGAAGAATCTGGACAGCGAACAATCGTGCAACAGAAGTAAAAGTGTGTTTTTAGCTGAATATTTGATAAAATTGTCATGAAAAGCTGTGATTTAAACTGCGGTCATGACTGGTGTACGTATCCACCGGGGGATTGGAGAATATGACGGTGCCATTCCTCGGGAATTTGACGTTCTGACACATGGTGACTACATGTATTTACAAGCCATTGATTCTGTCATACACCAGATGCCTCTTAGCTCGGATGCCACGGTAAACCCCATTCACCCTTTGTCAGTACTCGCACTATCCACGACTATGGGGGGGGGGGGGGGGGGGAGGAGAGAGAGAGAGAGGTAGAATCAGAAGAAATGTTAGTACAGATCGAGAGCATTTTGGAATAAATAACCTGTCAACACTCCCGATTTCGACATGAGATTCCCGATTTCTGACCTATCTTCTGCCGTCCTGATTTTTTATTTATTTACTTATTCATTTATTTTTATGAATCTACAACACTTGGTTGCAATCAATACCGTCAATGTTAAACTGCGCGGCGCAATATCAGTTGATCACATGGACCAATTGCTACTACGAATAAATGGTCGTTATTCGATCCGTTGTATTACATTTCGTCATCATATAATAAAATCGACTTGCTATTGGATCGCAAATCAACCAGTCGAAATGAAATAAAGTCGCCAACATTTTAACGTGACGTGACAACGGATGCAGGTGAACTGCATAAAGGCCTGTTGAAAATACAGTTTAATGATTGGTTTTCCGTTCATGTCAACTCAAATATTGATTGGTCCATGACAAGCTGTATTCAGGCTAATGATCAATGCATCAATTGAGCTTACCCCTGTAGCGCTGAATCGAGTAACCAGAGTTTCGATTCTGATTATTAAAACCATAGATCACAGCGGCAATCTATTTATGGCAAAAATAAAAAGCTGGTCACAGTCTCGTTTTTAAACAACTGCATGTGGAAAGTGATAGACCTACAAGTCTCTTTTTATTTTTGGCGGATGTGATAAAGTGCGGGTTTTGAGTGGCTAGACCTATACATTTTGGAACCATTATAGTCTGTAGTAAATGAAAAATATTTCAAAGGTTGACACGACCGGTTTAAAACCACCAGTTGCCTTTTATGGATGTTTGCCAGTCTCCAGTCAGGAGTGATTTCTCCACATTGGTATTGGAAGCTCAATATTGATGCTTTGGTAACTCTGTCATTGTTGGGTTTGAAATTTATAAATATGGATCATGTTTTTTGTACTTTATTATGTGGCTTTATTCGACAATTTAACAGTGTGTAATTAATATACCAAACAAGCCAAATAAGACCCATTAGCCATCCCACTATTGACACAACCGCGAGACTACTATTCGGCTAAATTAAATGTCACAAACTTGCATTTCTATGAATAAAACACGTGACGATTTCTTTTGTCCACCATGTTGATTTCTACGCACTGGGGCCAATGAAGCAAGAAGAGGGTATTGGAATAGCCATATTTGAGTGATATGCTGGATACCTACGGTCGAGAAATCTATATTTGATGAAACTTGGTATGTTGATAGAGTAGGAAAAGTTTAGACAGGATCAGTGACCTTGAAATGACCTTGGCGGTCACTTAAATGATCAAAATAGTTCAGGTTTTGTTTGCTGGGTTTTTTTTGGGGGGGGGGGCTGTTTATCTTTTTTACCCATTAATACCTAGAAAATGCAAAAAGTTAAGAAAACAAGTTGTGTAAAATTTTGCGAAGAACATTTTTGAAAAAAAAAGAATGAAATTGGTACAAAAATGAAAATTGTGCAAAGGGTATTTTTTAATAGATTATTCCATTTTTATAAAACAGGCATGTATCTGTACTTATAATAGGTCAAACACAAAGATGACGCTCTTTATGCAGATAATTTAATAAACATCTCCAAAATTCTTATGTTTTAAAGAAATTATGTCCATTTGAACTTTAAGCTTACAAACCCATTCTTTGCCGCCATCATGGAAAGAAACCTAAAAAGAGACATTTAGTTCAAATTGATATAATTTTCACTAAGATTTAACATATTGATGTGAACTTATTTTCCAAATAATCTACTCTTGTCGCGGCATCCAATGGTGGACATATTTTAATGAGGCAGTTCGAAAGGTTACTGATATTTAGGAAAAATACTTTTTCTACCAAGGATGTTCAAAATCCGTGAAGTTTCTGTTATATTACTATTTTTCGGGTCAATATATAGGTGAAAACGGACATAGAACTTTGTGTATATATACATTTTGGTATTAAATGTCATTTCAAGATCAAATGAAGGTCAAGTTTTATATATTTCTGGATTATCTCACTACCTGCCAAGTTCCATTAAGATTTGCCCTTAACTTAAGAAGATAATGCCAAATATATTCTTAAGTAAACGAAAATTGGTCACCTGGGCCCCAGAGTGCTACCAAATGTACCAGGAGTGATTAATATTTAAGACCAACCCTATTGACGACTACCAGCTTATTCGATGATGCTGATTAGAACAAAATGTTGGCTTAGCTTTTGATACGGATGGTGCTTATGTCACGGTTCTGCGACCACAGGAGGCTGTTCTAAAATCACGGTACTCCACGCTTTGTTTATATAAAAGACATTCAATGGAAATCGCGGAAATTTTGTTACCTTTAAAACAGGAAGATAAGCGACTCAAACACAGATTTTTGTCAACTTTATTGAACAGGGAAGGTAGCGCAATAGGCAACAAGCAGACCTACATGTCAAGCACATTATGATTCAGAGAGTACGTCAGGATTCCCAAATACAACAACATTAATCCAGTTTGTGTTTTCCATTAATAGAATCCCGGATTTCTCAACATAATAGTTTATACAAAGAAACTGTCCTGTGTTTGCTATTAGGGTGTTTTTTTGGGGGGGGGGGGGAAGTAAAGACTGTTGTGTAACTAATCAGACAGTGGACCAACACATTATGATTATTTTATTGTCTAGGGACTTGATTGACAGAATTTGGGAAAAAAATCACAATCAGTGTTCCCAATTTTAACATTACGCTCACCACCAGAGGCAGGCGGACATGTACATTTGTGCTTGTTTGGCCAGGCCGGCATTAAGATTGTCATATTTGGGGGGGGGGGGGGGGCTGTTTGTTTGTTCGTTTTTTCTGGTTCAGTGAGTTGATTAACCTCTGTTCAATTTTTCATGACATAACTTTGTGAAAGTGTCAAAAGTGAAAATGTGGGCTCACGTCAAACTTGTGCCCTGTGTATTTCACAAAATGTTTGAGGTACAGCTTCTTACTTGATAGGAACATTATTCAATATGTGATGATGTGTCTTAATTATTACATACTACTATTTCCAATGTTGATGGGGTCAATAATGAGGGATGGGGAACCCATGCCCCTTGGACACCTTTTTAGTTGTGAATTCTCTTGCCATTTAATGATTAAATACGATTTTGTTCTATTCTATTCTATTTTAACAGCTGCAGGGTTGTATCATGGGTGTTGGGGGATGAGATTACGTGCCCCGATGAGCAGGGCGATTTGAAAATAGAAATCTCCGGTAGTTGAAGGCTTCATGTGAAAAGTAGGCCCTGGGAGTGGAGTGCGTCCAAAAAGGTGCCTTCCATCCCTCAACCCTATGGTATTTTTTTAACAATCCTTTAAAGACATATCCTCCTGGACACTATAAAACTGTTATAAATGGCCCCACATGGCACCAACCATGTAAGACTGCTGTCCTGACCCTGCAGGGATCATGGTGGGTTAAGAGATCACCTGTCTGGTGGATATAGGGTTTTAAAAATAGAGACCTCCTGTAGATGGAGGCTTCATGTGAAAAGTATGTCGTAAGGATGGGGTGCGTCCAAAAATGTGCCTTCCATCCCCATCCCCATGATATTTTTTGAAACAGCCCTCTAAATACATATCCTTCTGGACACTATTAAACTGTTCTAAATCGCCCCACATTGCACCAGCCAAATCAGACGGCTGCCCTGACACAGTAGGGATAAGCTGGCACGTTGACTACATTGCCCTAATGTCTAGTAAAACCTCATTTATATTTGTAAGCTCGCAGTTTGAATAGACACATGTGCTAGCATGTGACCTACTAATCAAGTTGAAAGTTCAACTGATCTCGGTAACTATATTTTTAAACATATCTGTAGGGTATATGCAGTAGGGACAATCATTAATTTTGTGTGCACATGGTGCCCAAACACTGTTGACAAATAGCAGCGACAGTGCCCCCCCCCCCCTTATTATCTGTTAATATTGGAAATTGATTCAAACTTTGGCAAAGCTCTCCATCCTAATATGCCCAGTGAGGAATTCATACCATTAAATATTTATCCCTTTTCACATGCTCTGCCTGGCTTTAGATTCTAGTGAATTGCAGTATAAAGTCCAGGATCAGAAATTACCTGTCGCATTTTTTATGTATTTAATACTGCAAGGCATTGTGACAAAGAATCAAGGTATATGATATTACCTCACTCCTGCACAGCTGAAATCGTAGTTTAAAGATCGTCTTTAGTGGATCTGTGTGCACAATGCATGCTGAAAACAGCTACCTTAAAGCACTGTCAAGCAAGTGAAGGTTCTTTTTGTTATCTCATACTAACAGTAATTGTAAACACTGACTGATTCAAAAAGTCCCTCCCATAGTGACAACAAAGGAAACTACCTTCTCTCCAAGTTAAAATCAAAGTACCAGCAACCAAACCCAGGACTCGACTTCCCTGGTGAATTAGCATAAACAAAAACTTAGGGATATATCTAAGATTATACCCAACCCTGGATTTCCCCTCAAATCCCGCGTTGGAGTCTAGTCACTGTTTCAAGCAATTAAAATTCGTCATGCACGTTAACTGGTTGCTTGAAGTGTGTACTTTACTTAAACACAATTCTTAGGTTTGCTGAGTACTTTGAGGTCTTTTGTACCAAGTTTTAAAGCATTCTTGGACATCTTATAGGCTGCAATCACCCCAGATCCACTCTTTTCACGCTTTAGGCCCCCCATTGAAAAATGTAAGTATTGATTTTCATCAAGAAGTCTTGGGACAATTCAGCACACGTCGGTTTATTTCCTCTAAATAATATAATTATTGCTATTTGGCCAACTTTCTCTCCATGGAATATTGTTAAATGAATAAATTTGGCACGAATTGCTGTGAAAATTGTTTGCCAAAATGTGTTCTCCAATCCTTTAAAGACAATATTTTTTCATTTAGTAACGCAAGTTACTAGGTTCTGACACACGAAACATCCAAAATGACGGATTTCATTTACCCCTAGTTTTAATCAGCAAAATTGTGTTTGGTACAACCAAAAAAGGCACCCATGGGATCTTTGACCCATAATGCAGAAGACACCATTTAGCTAATATTTAGCCCCATTTACTGTCAGTTAGTATTTAAAGCACTGCAAAAGATAATACTGTACAAGATGAGAACTATGGCATACTGTCAAGATAAAAACTCGTGAATATGTAAGTTGTCACTCAGTGGCATTCTCCACGGCTTGTACATTGATGTATGAATATTATTATGTTCCATTCGAGTTAATAATACCGAGTTTAACTACATCCAAGGAACAGAGAATTAGAAATAAAGTTTAATGCTATTTGTAATAACTAAACCACGAAAAAAGTCAAAACAGCAAGTACTACCAGCATACATTGAACCAAGAACTGCCCTCACGAGTGTCTGTTTGATTATACTAAAACCCCTTTGACACAATCGCGGATCAAAACACGAATCATCTGTCGGTGGCCATCCCTGAAGGTCCGTAGGAACAGTAAACACAGCGGCTATGCGGGCGGCGCTGTCCTGGACCTTTTGGCATGGTCAAGCCAATGCGAGAAAAAAATTAACCGGATCATCCCACCTATTATTCTTCCATGGTGACCCAGCAACACTCGTACAAAAACCGTGTAACAACAGCGATCTCCGTATAGTTACCGACACGTCCATGTATAGCCCTCGGTCCTCCGGAAAATAAACTCCCGCCAGAGACAACTCATATTTCTAATGATTGTACACGGATCTTTCCCAGGGACAACGCAGATAGTCTTAGTGTGAACACGACAAAGGTCATATACAGAAGCCAAACTGTCGGTTTGTGCACAGAGTTTTTCCAGTGTTGCAGAAGTGGTTACTTTTTCTGCACTTATTTATAGAATAGCACTATGAATAACTTGGATCGATGCCAGTAGAGGGACAGATTGAAACTACATGGCAGTTATTCTGCCTTTACCCCACTGCACCATGCCCCCTACATTTACATTAAGTTTGCATGTATGTGTAATAGCATATATGTCCGGGACTTTCATTTCTCATATAACAACTATTTAAGGTCACCTGGGACTTGCCAGGCCTCATTGGAGCAATTGAACACTAACATTAAAGATGATATATTCTTCACCATAGGCATAGCATTCATAATTATGCAAATTAGATCGACGCAAATAATTCAAACCCGAACATGTTTAAAACTATATACATAAAGATGTTTTTCCAGCTTCAGAGTATATCTGTACACACAATAGGCACAAGTGGTAAGCAATCGAATATTGATTTTTTTCTATTATTCCAAAGTAGAAAGCATCCACACAGATTCGATGTGAATCAAACCTCCTTTCTAGTTATCTTTGGATCTTTTCGGTCAATACAAACAGATGATGATGATAATAATAATAATAATAATAATAATAATAATAATAATAATAATAATAATAATAACAATAACAATAACAATAACAATAACAATAACAATAACAATAATAATAATAATAATAATAATAATAATAATAATAACAATAACAATAACAATAACAATAACAATAACAATAATAATAATAATAATAATAATAATAATAATTTATTGAACCCCCGTGAAAACGAGGAAAATAAAAAGTATACATTGTAATAAAGATACAGAACTGAACATTAACAAAATAATACACAAATTATAGCAAAATGACTCACAATGACGTAAATAAAAGTTCATTATCATAAGCACGTAAATCATACAAAAAAATCTTATCTCGGCACATAAATACAAATTATAAACACATGTATGAGTCCGGCTTAAAAGAAAACATAGAAATACTAACTTAAAAGACAGATACGATTGATTGGGCCATTTTTCTTGAGATGCCATAAGGTTTGCTGTACTCGGGTCGTCCAAGAAGAAAGCGAAGAGAATCTACTATTCCCGACTCTGGTTGAGTGCGGGAAGGTTTAGAGATATTGATATGCTTGACAGCACTGAAACCGGTTTTTAAGAGTGAAGGGTCGATGTTGGAAATGCGATCTACTAAAGTCCCTCTGGTGGTAAATCCATGAACAATATATTGCGATAAGAAGAAAGTTTGCAAGTCCCTGACTGGAGAACAAATGTTAAAAAATTTGCCAGTAAAGATATAACGTGTCACGATTTGCAATATCTTTTATATAAGAAACTCGCAGGGCTGCCAGCAGAGGACTTGAGCGAGATCGGTCACCGAGACCCATTAATGCCTTAAGCATAGAGGTCTGGGCGGAA
This sequence comes from Hermodice carunculata, assembly GCA_964020975.1. NCBI lineage: Eukaryota > Metazoa > Annelida > Polychaeta > Eunicida > Amphinomidae > Hermodice > Hermodice carunculata. Next base: position 15,330,666 of record OZ026621.1, read on the forward strand.
TCCAATCTTTCAAAACTTGTCTTATTTACATATATACAGTCAAGACCAAAGGTAAGGGAGCGGACCCCGACAGTACTCCAAATATGAGACTTGACATCTGAAGCTAAACCTGCATAACTCATACCTGTTCCAGAGTATCGGTACACTGAACGTCGCGCCTTGGAGATCCTGCTAGATACGTGACCGTCTGCCTAAAGATTATTTTGAAAAACAGCACCCAATAATTCCAAATTATCGACATTACGTAATATCACAGATCCTAGGTTCCACGATGGCTCATGTACAAAAGTAGATTTTCCAGCTACCACGCAAACAGATTCCGTAACATTGAATGCTAAGCGCCATCATTCGGCAGAGTTGTGACATATATTAATCAAAGCTTGTAACTGTTGCACCGTGGACGCAAACAACGTTACATCATCTGCGTTAGCGAAGCAAGTATGCAAGATATTACCAATGCGAAGTCCGTTATTCGGTTTCCGCAATTCGATTATTTAATTCATCTATAAAACATTTAAACAATTTGGGTGATAAAATAGTACCCTGACGAGTACCGATTACACCTGGAAAAGGACGACTGACTTATGTATATATATATATATATATATATATATATATATATATATATATATATATTGTATTTGTGTCTTTTTGTCCAAAACCACTTCCTAGTGGTCATTAGCCTGTTCCGCAGTCCGAACTTTTTACTCTCCATAAGCTTACCTGTCCCTGTCTAAATTATATGCATAGAAGTACTATTGTCCATATTGCACACGTTCCTCTGTACAATTTTGACATAGGCTGTATTAGCCCAAATTAATTAAAGGGTCTTCAGCGGGTAACTACTCAACATGTTTCAGAGCCTTTTACCCGTACATGTCTCTCTGAGTAGTGGCTCCTTGTCTAAGCTAAATATTCAGCAAATACAACCCACATAATAATGAATAAATATGAATATATATATATATATATATATGAATGTAAGTTAAAATCATTGTCTTTTTGTGATATTCTCATTTCAATGGCTACAAAAAGCTTTTAAAAATTAAGATTTAAAAATATTTTAATTTTTTCGGTGCAATGTTTCCAAACAAATGTGAAGTTTGTCTTCCAAAAATTATCCCTATCCTCAACGTCCATGAAAATCTGAGGTACGAGTACGAGTCAGAAAACAGTGCATGAGTTTGAATGTCATTCATGATAATTTGAATGAACCTGAAACTTAAAACAGTATAAGATTGAAAGTCGTAGTCACAAAATAAATCAGCTATTGTTCCCAATGTAAAAAAAAAGAAAGATGGAAAACACCCCCCCCCCAAAAAAATTAGAAAATGAAGAATCTGTGGGTTAATTTATTGCATATTGCATTTTACTGACATAAGGTCGACGTTCATATGGGTAAAAAAGTATATAGAGCTTGACAATACAAAAATAATCACTGCTGCTGTGTTTGATTGGGTATCCATAATAATCGCAGTATGATAAATAATTAATAATTTGATAAACATTAGAGTATCATTAATAATATAATTCAAGAACAAGATATGTTTGTAAAACACAGATGCTCCCCTCCGTCATTACCCTTGCCCTCGCTACCCTTGCCCTCGCTATCCTATTGATAGTGGTAGAGGGGGCACTCGTGACCTTACAAAATTAGTGAAGGTTAATCATACATCAATGTCACATATCTTTATACTTTAACCTTTAAAATGAGGTCAAGGTCATCAATCTTCAAACTTCGCCTAGCCCAAAATATGGACTATAATCCTGTGCAATATAAAAGTCCTAGTTTAAAAACCTCTTCAGTTATTGTGCGGAAACCAAAGTTAATTCAGGTACCACTCTGACCTTGGAAATTAGGTCAAGGTCACCCATCTTCAAACTTCGCCTAGCTTTTGATTAGAATGTTACACCTGTACAGTATCAAAGTCCTAGATCAAAAACTTCTTTGTGCGGAAACCACAGTTAAGTACAATCTCTCTGTGACCCTGAAAACTGGGTCAAGGTCACCCATCTTCAAAAACAACCTAACCCTTACAGAGAACCATAAAACTGCAATATAAAAGTTCTAGCTCCAAGGTATAAGTTGTCATGTAGAAAGCATGAAACCATATTCAGTAAAGTGGCTCTGTGACCTTTAAAAAGAGGTCAAGGTCATCCATCTTTAAACTTCGCCTAGCCCCAAATATGGACTATAATCTTCGCCTAGCTTTTGATTAGAATGATACACCCGTACAGTATCAAAGTCCTAGCTCAAAAAATTCTTGAGTTATTGTGCGGAAACCACAGGAATTCTACAATCTCTCTGTGACCCTGAAAACTGGGTCAAAGTCACCTATCTTCAAAATCAACCTAGCCCTTACAGAGAACCATAAAGCTGTGCAAAATAAAAGTTCTAGCTCCAAAAGAATAAGTTATCATGCAGAAAACATGAAACCATATACAGTAAAGTGGCTCTCTGACCTTTAAAATGAGGTCAAGGTCATCCATCTTTAAACTTCGCCTAGCCCCAAATATGGACTATAATCATGTGTAATATAATTGTCCTAGCTTAAAAATCTCTTCAGTTATTGTGCGGAAACCAAAGTTAACTCAGGTACCACTGTGACCTTGGAAATTAGGTCGTCAAGGTCACCCATCTTCAAACTTCGCCTAGCTTTCGACTAGAATGATACACTTATACAGTATCAAAGTCCTAGCTTAAAAACTTCTTGAGTTATTGTGCGGAAACCACAGTCTACCGACCGACCGACCGACAGACCAACCAACAGACCGACCGACATGTGCAACGCTATATGTCCACCTTCTTCGAAGGGGGGCATAATAATCAGAGAATAATAAATAAAAACACAATTTCATTTTAGAAATGATGTGAACTTTTGCCAGCCTGGTAATTTGAAATGAATTTTTGCCTGCCTGGTAATTTCAATCGGCCATTGCACATTCACATAAAGCTTCAAGGTTGCTTCTGCATATGGCAAGTTGCCTCATCTTGCCCTGTCCTGTTGGAGTAAGATGACGCAGTGACAAGCAGGCAGCAACAGCAGCTAACATACTCTGAATTTGGAAACATGTAATCCATTCGAATATAACGTGAAGTTTATTTTCCTGAAGATTTTATCAAATATAAGTTTTAGTTGATGTCCTGACCACGTTACCTTATAAAGGCGAAACTCTCTTATGTGCGTTGTCCTGCCCACTTCTTCTTACATATTCATGTTAGGGATAGATGTATACGATTTCCTTTGTTACAATCTTGTGCCCAATGCACCTGTAAGTACAGTTATCAATTGTAATTTCATTGTATTCAAAGCCTATCTAGGTGCCATGGTATTCCTCGACTTGCACAAGTCCCTGCTCCATATCCCTATTTTCCCATCCCGCGGTCCCACCCAGAAGTGCGATACATTTTCCCCTCCACAAAGTTAACTGAATAATATTATGCCAACTACACGATGTTTTTAAATAGGTCCTACTGTTATTATTTTTTTTAACTGGTCGACACTGCCGCCGTGTCGGTTTCAACAGTAGCAATTATTGAGTCCTGGTCAGTTCTAATCCCATTATCATTACGAGTGGAAAGTGGTCTTCGATGAATGCATGGCTAGTCACTGGCCACTCAAACGAGACAAAGCTGACCGTCTCCCTCCGGCTGCCGACACCAGGGACTTGTCAAACTTGCACGAGCCCGCTCTGGACTACCATCAATTCTGTGGGAGTGACGTCACAACATCCGGGGTTTCACGGGATCTTAGAAGTCAAATCAGTGCCACAACTATTTTATTTTTGCATTAATGCAAAATGATCCACGTCATGATGTAAGTTTTGTTGAGTAAGACCTCTACATTTCTATGTGGCTGTTTTGTCAATTTAAACACAAACTCTTGCCCTACACCCTAACAAAGGAAATATATCGATCGCAATCACGATTTGATCAAAGCGGTCAAACCTGTGTGAATACAATTGCATGGGTACCGGTCCGCGCATTTTTCTTGGTTAGCGTCACGAACGATGGTTCCTCTCTTATGTTTTTCTAAAGATCGGTAGTGTGTTATAATTGCCATACAATTATAGTGGTAGAGCTTGTTGCTGCAGTAAATAGTCCATAAACACACTTTATTGCAATTACTGACAAACTGTCAGCATGATAAACACGCGGCAGCGATATTTCAACCGGAGCCATGTTTACCTGCGGCTGGCGTATTTTACTCTCTTTCCGTGAAAAAATTGGACGCTCTTCTCTATTGTACGCAAAGACTGGTACAGTGGTAGTATATGTTTTCATTCTGACCAATTTACAGCGTTAAAGTTTGTTTCTTGCTTTAATAAATTGTCCGTAATCGTCACTTAATTGTGTTCACACAAATGTCACCCATCTTTCAAGCCAGACTTCGCAACACGAGACAGCGAGTTCTACCGAACGAAACAGCGGTAGAAAAACTTTTTGATTAGACAGCGAACACCATGTGATCGATTCTGGGCCCTTGTAGTTTCCGACTAAAATAACGACGCATCTGTTTGAAATAGAAGCAGTTTTGAAGGGGTTCCCGCTAAAATACCTTCGTTTCAGCCAATGGGAGAGCTTGTTGTGAAAATAGACAAGGTTCTGAGCATTCTAACCATATAAACAACATGGCGCGGAGATAAAACAAAATCGAGATCGATACGATGAAATGACCCTATTTTTGCGCAGTTTTGCAAAGTTACATCATTTAAATTGTCACAAGCAACGACCCGATCATTGACTTAAATCATGGTAGAAGGAAAACATTCATTTTAACGCAAAATCGAAATAGCCATCGGCAAGAACTGACGTTTCTCTACAATAAAATGTGCGTGCTTGCATGTGAATAAACAACAGTCAACACAAGGAATTTTAGACGGCTTTGAATCTGTCACGTGCTTGACTGCTCATGAATAATTCAAGCCTCCACCTGACGCGGTGCACGGCAATTAATCCTTCATTACACAGTAGCTCAATTAACAGCTTCTGAAGAGGAGTGCGCTATGACCGCTAGCTTGTTAGTGTGATAAGAAACACGGTGCAGACGGCCCAGCGCTGATCATCTGGAGTCAATGTTATCTGGTAATATAGGCCTACATGTTCCACGCCAATCAGCTAGGTAACTTGAATGGCCTACCTGTATTGCAACAGACTAAGGCTATGACGTGTGTTTACTTAAAATTTTTATTTGGCAATGAATTTGATTTTAAATAAAATACGGAAGGCAGCCCAGTGAGACTTGGGCAAGTCTATGGTATTCCGAGCCTCCCAGTTGAGGTAATGAATCATGTATTGGCGCTGTTCTTTGGCACTTCTAATAGTGTTCCCTCTGAAGACGTGATCCATGTCGAACAGGCTGACATTCCATCTCCATATACTAAGGATGATCTCGTGGGTCTCTGCGTTTTCATAGTCAAGGACATTGGCATCCAAAGTGGGGTTCTTGATTCCGAGGATGTTGTGCAGCACGCAGCAGCAAGTGTTGTGGTACTGACTCTGTCTGCACTTTGGAACATTGTTGCCAAGAGGCAACCTGGAACCAGATGTCCAAATATATTTTCCACCACCTGTCAGGCTTTAAAGGGTCTGACGTTGAAGACTGGCTCTTACACTGACATATTTCTATGAGACAGTGGTTTCGTCATCCAGGGTTTCAGAGGAAATGCGTCAAAACCAACACTGAAATACTTCATGGGTCTGTCACCATTAGGCAGGGGTTCTGGCTCTGGTTGTCAAATAGTTCCCTTTTCAAGCACCTCTTTCAAATCTGTCCTACTAAACACTCCTGCATCAGAGCCTACACCGCTAGCACCTATATCAACGTACAGGAACTTGTCTGCATGAACTAATCCCAGGAGGATGATCCACTGAAATACTATGTAGTTGTAGTAGAGTGATCCAGCCTTCCTGGGACATCTCATTGCATTGTTCTTCCTGCCAATTGCACCTACATGTGGGGTAAATTCCAACTAATGCCAAATCCTTGAGCTATTTCTGCTTGACATCTGGGGTGGGTGAGTGGAAGGGCAAACCATTAAATCAGCTAAATATTCTTTGATGCGGCCTCACACACTTCAATGATGAGAATTGAAATTGTGTTGTAGGGTACTCTAAAGCCATACTGCAGAGACCTGTGGCTATCGCCAGTAGCCAGGTAGTGCTCGGTGATAGGCAGCTTCAGCCCTGGTTTCAATGGCTGAATCCAAAATGTATCTTGCTTTTCATTTGTCGATCCCACTCTGGAAGAATTCCCTGGAATGTGTCAGCCTCCACTCTCATGAAATTCTGGTAACTACTAACGTCTTGTAAAGTCAGTCCAGCCATTTACGTTTTGATTTGTCCAACAAACGCTTTCTCACTCTCATCCTTTTTGTTTTTTTTTTTTTTTTTTTTTTGTGTGCAAATGAGGTCACAGGGTCCCTAGACGATGGATCATCCAATATGATGGAATTTCTGCATTCAGCATCACCCGGTTTTGAATCCGTGAATGTGTGAAAGGGGCTTAATACCTTTTTGAAATTATTTTTGCAATGCATTCTATATACACCCATGTTATGTTATTATGACCAAAAAGGAATATATGCAGTCCTACCATTGTGTCATATTTGAGACCAAGGTACACGATGCTGGAGGTTAAAAAAATAAAGGCAATTGCATTTTTCATAGTATCATGTCTTCTTTGATACCAAAATGAGGAATATATATTGTATTCCTCAACGTTCTCAGTGGTAACCAAATGCTTCTTTGTCCTTGCGCACTCTCTGTTTGCATTAGTCCAACTTACTATATAACTACTTTCCACTTTAATTTCACATAAAGTTTTTCCATATTGAAGATATACGCCTCTGGTTCCAGATATGATGTCATGAGAAACTGAAACCTTTTCTGCATTGGCAGGCTGAGGACATACATGATCAATGGTCATGTTGACTGTGCAAGTATCTTCTGTAGCGCCAGTATTGGGCTGATACTTGAGCCATTCATATTGTATTATAAATTCTAAACGTAATGTCCTACTTGTTTGAAATAAAGATGTATCAATACAAACATGCGATTTCTGTTTCTTCAGTATAAGCATAAATTTCGTGTATTTATTGATGGGAAAGCATTTAATACTATTCCAGACTGTTTTCCAGAGATAGACATGTTGCAAGTTCCCAGTTTTCATTTGCATTTGAAGAGTAAACGAAGACTGGCAATTCTGGGAAAAACAAACTTGTCTCCTATGCACGACGTTTTTTTCCCTATAGAAAATGTAGAACATTGGAAACTTGAGTGGGAAAGTATACCCAATTGTGACGTTTACATTTCCAATACTTATGTGACTTCCATATGTTATACCATTAATTGGTATTAGAGTGGGGATAAATCTATCGTCATAAGCTTTGACCTGTACAAAGTATGCTTGTGTGTTTATACTTGCTAAAAGTGTTCCAATCACCCCACGATATATGTCAGACACAAGCAATAATTTGGTATATGGCTTTAAAAGTCTAGTATACGTCTTTGCCAAATATTCTTTCTTCATTTCTATATTACTAAAAGAAAATACTCTGTACCTTACTACTCCTTTTGAAGTCAGCCAGTCCCAGAAATCGATTTTTAAAGAAGTGATATTATAAAGGGATGTAATTGCCCTCGTTTTTATATATATGCTACACCTGAAAGTCTTTGGAAAGCTAGTGTCAGATGGAATATGATATACAGATCCACAGTTACCAAGATTTATTCGTCTCAAAAAAATAAGCATACTAACAGTACGTGATGAGCCTTCTAGTGTTGACGAACGGCTACTACATGAGTTGGGAATACCCATGCATGGCGTAGCCAGGATATTTATGCTAAAGCTGATATACAATGCCGGTCTATATAGGTAGGCAATGATTAAAAGTTGGGCAGAGGGTGATATTATAGGAAATCGTCGTTTTGTATTCATATATATGGTGCGATTTGTGCAAGTTTGTAGAATTGTTTGGTATCGATCCGTCTTCTGTTTTGGTGAGGATACTGGTGCCAATATTGAAATTCCACCATACATACATCGCTGATTTGGTCCTGAATAGTCAAACCATAAGAATTCCAGCTGAGGGAACAACATGGCTTTCGCAGAGATGTTTATTTTGCACTTAGATTGATTATTGTAATCTTTGAGAGTTAAATTGACAGAAATATCAAGGTGACCCTCGTTCCCAATGTGATGTGTGTCATCATGTTGACCACTCACGCAGTCAAGAATATGACGGTTCTTTATATCGTTTTCTCTTGGTTCGAAGTTTCTCAATTTAAAGTTTAGACTAAAGTTGGCTTTTACACTGAAATTCATGAAGGAGACAATGGTGCAAGATACACCCGAATCAAACCGTCGAATGGGTGTCAATATTTTTTTCAAGCCAACAGTGTACATCTCACTGTGTGTTGGTGCATGTGTTGTCAACGGACCATCGTGCATATTTATCATGACACATAAGGTTATGGTCGACCGAAATATCCCTCTGTAGATCAAAACATGGTTACTTACACACCGAAATGTGACAATAAAATGACTGGTACTAATGCTCTGAAACGGAGTATAAAGAACAAATGGCACATCCATAGGACTTGTGTTATCAGGTACCCATACATGCCTTGTGTCATTATAAATGTTAACATATGTTGTCACGAAATACAAAACATTAATACTCACATCATCTTTGGACTGCCTAATTGTTGCCAGATTGATAAAAATATTATTTTGGTAGGAGTCTGCTTCAAACTTTGCAAATTTCCCACAAAATGTCATTTGCTTGGTGACATGACGTTGATTTGATAAAGCATAAAATGCTCTTATATCGTTCAGCCAGCTGTCATAGATACGCAAATGCTGGAAAAAGCAGTCAGGGCTTGCATCTGGAATAACCAAGTCTAATATGAGTCGTATGCCATATCCTGTTGGCACATACAAATCCCACTGCATGGCCAAATCAATATCTTGCGCTTTACTAAATTGAACCACCCCACACGGCGCATGATTGCTTCTGTCTAATGAAGGGTCCAGATTCCGAATCCGAAGCTGCTGGACTTGTCGACGGGTGCACAAATTGACATTTATCATAAAATTAAGCCAATCTAACATAAAAAGATAGTACAAATTATTCCTAATCAATTCATATGTCAAAATGTCATGCAGTTTTGCAAAAATATATGGTTCAATGGGTAATCGGTTTACAATTAACGTTTTTCGTACAACTACTTGGTAAACGCCAATCATCGTTCCATATCCACTCAGCCGAATGAAAAGTTCATGTGTATGACTACGCACAGTAAGTGGCAGAAGCTGTCGTCTAAAAATGGCCGCTTCTAATTGTTTTCCTAATATCAGTCTAGGACATTTATTTCTCCGCTGATGACATAATATATCATTATGTGGAAATAGCTTAAATGTAAAAACAATGGATGAAAATGAATTTGCTTTGATGTTAACATTTACAAGGTAATAGTTCACACGTGTTGTCAATATTCCACATGGAGCTTGACTAGTGCCTAGTAAGATAGGTAATTCTTGCCTGCTTAAACAATATTTTGTATTTTTTGACATTATGAAAAACTGAAGGTTCAGAGCTTGCATAAAGTGCCGTTGATTTTTGAACGCAAGAATGAATGCACACAAATAATCTATGAAACTACGATTAAACTTATATTGGCGTAAAACCACGACTATGTTGCGATGATACAAATCTGTGTGATCATGTCTGTTGCATGCAACGCTAACATACAATAAGATGCAGATCCAAAGAAATGTCATAATTGTATTTATCTGCTGTGCATAAATCCGTGATGAGCCTATATGTTTGCTACAATAGAACAAACAAGAATACCACAAATAATGATTTGAGTCAACTTTGGTCGCTGAATGTTTTTTCCTATCATGCTTAACCAATGAGTACCTGTCCAGTTATAAATCGGGAGTTTCAATGTCATTTGTGTACAAGTTTTATATAAAACATAGATATCAAAACGCAGCTGAAACTAATAAGCGATTAAGCAGTTTGGCTCGTAGTTAACAGAAGGTATTATATACAATAAATAACATCAACTACAATTTAACATTATCCCACTAAAGTCTTCAAAATCCCCGTGTTTAACATGTCAGACATAGTATTGAAGTTTAAATTTTAGGTTTTTACATAAGATGTTAATTGAATATAATACTGAGTTCTATCGTGATGGCGTGATCCAGGTAAATAACTTTCCCTGTAGCGGTTTGCCAGAAAATATAAAAAATAAACAGACACACATTTTGGTGATTCTGCAGCACATTGCGTTTCCTTTAAAGGATGAACTAATTGGCTCTCTATACCATATTTTGTTGGTACCAAATACTGAATCAGTCAAATATCCTAAAGCAGTTGGCTTACAGGGATGGTTGGCGGTAATCACAAATAGTTAAAGTATCACCCTGCCAACAATATCCTATCACTGGACTGCGATATATATTGAAATTGAGCAGAAGGGGTATTATCATTAGTCAGTGTATTATTTTAGCATCATTTATTTATAACAGGACCCAGCAACAACCTCGTTACCATCTCCCTGAAATGACACCCAACAAGCAGAGGCTAGTGATCCTACAACCATGAATCTGCAGCATCCTAGATAGCCATCTTGAATCTTAACGACAATAGAGGCACCAATAAACTTACATGTACCGTCATATATTCATACTATAATGATAGTTAACCATTTTATCTCAATAGGTGACAATATAAAAAACTCTAGATTGACTTGAGATCAATATATATATATATATATATATATATATATATATATATATATATATATATATATATATATATATATATATATATATATATATCAACCATAATACACCATGTATACAGATATAAGTGACTGTCAAATACACTGCGCGGTAATTGAATTTAAAAATATAGTTGATAGCTTTTTTCTGTTTGGCCCCTTCTTGTCTTTGTGACCGTCCAACTGGTTCGTCTCCGTGTGCTGCCATCTTGTGTCAACTAGTCTACTTACCCTATTTTCTTTCGCGTCTCCCCTAAACTTAAAAGTTAAGTTTCCCATTTCTTTGTCTTCTAAATATGAGCTAGCCCTATATGCGACAATATAAAGAATGCCGTCGAGCAGGTTCTGTCAGATTCTCGTTTGAAGTGGAACTTGACACTACGTTTTGCCTTGCCATCTTCACGTTTGGTCGCGTGTCTGGGAGCTTTGTGCGTACGTATTACCTCGTGTTTTGTCGGTTTTGTCTTTAATCGTTCATCTTGGCGTATCGTAAGAGCTGGTGTACCTGAAGGGTCAATATTAGGACCTTTGATGTTTTTAATTTATATTATTGACATTACAAGTATTATTGAATCAAACATTCGGCTGTTTGCAGACGACACGTCACTTTTTGTCATTGCTGGCAAAGGTGACGACGATATAGCGAGCCTTACCTTAAACGGAGATCTTTCAGCAATATCCATTTGGGCTGATCAATGGTTTATCAGCCTAAATGAAAGTAAATCATTTTCCATGACCTACAGAAGGTCTCAAAATTATGCAAAGTATCCACTATTTTTGAAAAATTGCCGCGTGACGGACACAAACTCGCATAAGCACCTTGGCGTAATGTTGTCATCAGATCGCACCTGGACAAATTACCTTGACACTGTATATGTAAAAGCTATGAAACGTGTAGACTGCCTTCGTGCCATGAAATACACCTAAAATAGAAAGTCACTGGAAAAAATGTACATGGTGTTTATCAGGCCCCTCCTTGAGTACGGCGACATTCTTTGGGACAATTGTTCCCTTGCATGCTCCAATAAGCTTGAACAGGTGCTGTTAGCGGCCGCACGTGTCGTGACCGGTGGCACTCAAACCACAAGTAACAGATTACTTTATAAGGAAACACAATGGGAACCGTTGAAAGGCAGAAGAGAGAAACACAAATTGATACACTTTTACAAGATCGTAAATGGTTTCGCCCCACATTACCTACAGGATAGAATTCCAGGATCTATTGCGACCGGTCACAACACAAGACACAGTAACGAAATACCTCTAATATTTGGTAGGTCCGAACAGCGCAACAAATCCTTTTTCCCCGCTACCATACGCAACTGGCGTAACCTGGATCAAGAGATTAAAGCTTATGAAACAATTCAAGCATTCAAAAATAAACTGAATGGTAACATAATACGTGTCCCCGCGTACTTTTATGGTAAAAATAGATTCGGCCAAGTCCACCATACGAGGATGCGCTTGAACTGCAGCCCTCTTAATGAATTCCTGTTCCAATACTGTTACATCGACACCCAAAGATGTGCTTGTGGAGCCCAAGTGGAAAGCATTTTCCATTTTTTGACAGAATGTTCTTTTTTCAATGAACCCCGCACGGAATTACTAGGACCTTTTCGGCCAGAAATTACTGCTAAAAGGGACATTTTGCTGTATGGTGATACAACTAAGTCCATTGATTGGAGCACTAAGTTATTTGACAGTGTAGAAAGGTACATTATAAAAACAAAGAGATTTAGTAGAGATTAAGCGATTGTCCTCGCCATTTTTTCTTTTTTCTTTTTTTTCCCTTGTTTTCTACATTTGTACGTCCTGCTTAATTATGTTTCGGTTTCATCAAGTGACGCTGTGTAGTTATGGAGAAGGATTTATAAAAGCTTTACAGCTTGTTTCCTAATCCATGTTTCTTTGAAATAAAATATGTTAAAACCAATCGTGTATTTTTATTCTATTTTTGATAAATATCGCTGTTAATTATCTTTTTGCAGCCGGTCGTTCATTGTGACACGTTGCAATATATTTCTGACATACAGGCGGATTGTCAGGCCATAAAATTTCCGTAAGTATTTTGATATTGAGTTTTTGCGCTAATTAAAAGTATTCTGTGCGTATGTCGTTATACCTGCTTGCCACGCCCGAGATGTAAAGTTTTCAGAATTGAGAATTTTAAGTTGAATACATTTTAACTAGGCGCGGTTAAATGTTTAGATCTATCATATAACTTTAAAGCACCTTTCAGGTTTGAACTCAAACCTGTGTATGGATATTGAAAGTGTATTTGAAACTGAGTCATATTATCACTAGACATCATGTCTTGGTATGAATATTAATATTTGTTTGTCGAAGTTGTATTCACGTCACGTTGCACAAGATTCACTTGTGTCTGTTGAACGGGTTTCATTAAGATTATTGCCACGTAAAATGTATTTTGCGCACGCAGTTGAATCATGAAATTTGTGCAACAGTTGTGTAATTTTCATGGATAAAATTATATGCACGTCGCTGGAAATGTGTAAAGCTGCACCAGTATATGGATACATTTTAGCTATGGTCTAATGGTAGCGAGTAAATCAGGTTTTGTATCTATACTGAAAGACGGTTATGATATAATATGAAGTAAAAGTTAAATATTGTATACGCGAGATTTGAAAATTCTTGACGCGGGCTAATATGTAAAAGATTAATTTCTGTGTATGCGTCGAATATATACTGAATTAATAAATTAAAAAATGTTTCATGTATAAAAAAAGTACTTCTTGTAATATGTATTAAGTGTATACGGGTTTGCTTTTCCAGTTTATGGGAAGCATGGGAAGCTCAAAGGAATTCATATGTCGTTCGTGGTCAGAGGTACCGCACCTTCAATGTTATCTGTGCTCCCAATAATGGAATAAAAAATTGGTTCTCGTTGACAATCCACGCCTTCAGTTTTTGTGTATGACAGTGACTAATACGTAATGTTACTTTGAACAATGACATTTTAATGAATATACAAGACTCAATGATATACTAATCTTAACATAATACTTAATCCGCTATATAAACCGCAAGAGGAATAATCTGAATACTAGCACGATGCGTTTTATTAACTCTGGTTTTCAGCATTGCCGACCCCACAAAACCATCTTTGAAAGTGTGAACTTCCTCAACCATTGCCAATGGCCAAATTCTGCTGGAAGCATTTGGTTCATTGACCTACACCAATTAATCGACCTGCAAATTTCGTACTAAACTCTCTCCACCCAAATTTTATATTGAGAGCGGGCAAGTACATTTTTATCCATTTATTCTAAAACAATTCACTTAAATACTTAATGTATTTATACCTAGAGGGATATGCATCAGTACGTGTACCTATGCCAGTGGTACTTCATATTTGTTGGATTTCAACAGTAAGCTAGGGGTAAGTGGATCAAGTCATTTACATCAGCACTTAACTTGGTTAATAAGCGGTTATTTACATAGCTTCAATTTCACACAAAGAGTAGATAACGTCTCATCTCTGAGGTTGCCAGCATCTGTAACAATGCCCTTAAGAACCCAATTGAAAACGCCTACCAATCTTTCCCAAGCACCAATAAAACGTTGGCTAGGAGGGGGATAAAATGCCACCCAATGCCTTGAAGCACAGAGTACCGTAGTAACAGAGTTTTATGATGTTCAAACGCGTTTCTGAGCTCAGCTTCACTTTAAATATATCAGTCAATATACCCTGATTGGACAGCCTCGACGTGACGTAAAGCGCTTAAAAGCACTTAAGAAGGCATCACCATGTAATGAATACTGCATTATAAATGAACAGCTCTTCAGCACAGGCAAGTGAAAATGCACCCGCACCTCTTTATTGGGGAGGGGGGGGGGGCAAAACTTTGTCTCGTAAGGATAAAACGCATTTACCACAGTGACAAAAAATGCTTGGCATAAAGGATTGCCTCCTGTCTTCAGGTAAGTCGGCCATCCCCGTCGTACTCACAAATTCCGCTGGGCATGCACTGCCAGGTTAGACCGCACCTGATGTCTCGTGGCTCGTTTGATGTATCAGTTGGGGTAAATGTGGTTGTGTCAGGGGACAATTTTACCGTTTTACACAGTTTCAGGATGTTAAAACTACGCAACTTCCGTGGTGAACGCTGACGAAAAACTGTTCCTGAGTTTCGATTTAAACATGTTGTTCGTCCTTTAGATTAGGTTATAAGAAACACAGAGACACATACGGTTTTACCACAGCCATGAGGATATATTAACTTTATTCTAGCAAGTGCGAAGGTACTGTTGAATGTTGACACCGTGAGTGGGATGCCTTGTGTATTACCATATACACACAGAGGAATGCGCACAGCACCCAGACTTTTCAGTTAGCCTGTGATATGAACAAGTTTGCCTTGAATGAGCCACGTGAACCGCAACATATCTCTCTCACTGGCGGGATCAGAACTTGATTATATATACCGGTGATGTCCGCCTGTGCAGCATCCTGATGCAAGCGAAATCTCAACAAAATGACATTATAATTCATTCACAAAGTGCGCGCCCTGCAAGCATCGTTGCGGGATATACCTGCATATATAGCAGCACAATCTATAAGCTCCCTAAGCTTGTCTGGCTTGTTGCAATATGGTGCACGATGATGAAGCAAGTAATTTATCCTGCGTCCATCGTCATAGATCTCATCCTTTTTGCCATTAATTAATGATTTAGATTGCAATCACGTGGATATCTCCGAGGAATGGGCAATTCATAATGACCTTCATATTTCCCACATGTATCGTGCCATTAACTAATGACTCTCTTATCTTAGACACATGAACCCGGGCCATCTGGATTCCCAATGTTCCACAACTTGTAGACATCACAAGCAGGCCCTTGATCAAGCAACCAGTGGATACATTGTCCACAGACACAAATTTGCAGATAACAGCACTGCTGACTTCAGTCTGAGGCACTGTGCCAAATAAGCCCAAACCTACCAAAAATTGTTGTGCAAAGGATGAATTTGGAGAACTGGATCGCACCTGTAACTGAATGGTCTTTGCCTGTTAATATATAAACAATTAAGCAAGCAATGACAGCTGACGCGACAATACATGTGAGATAATCAAATTCAGAAATGTCTACATCAGCTGTGCATATCGGAATTTCATCAAAAACCTTGATCCCTGACACATGGATATGTTCTGAACATACTGATACATTAAAGGGGACAGGATCAGAAGTTTTGCTTCTATCTGCTGACATAGTTATCAGTACATATGAATGAATTCCTCCTATAAGATAAAGCTTATTAGCCATACCCTGTGTACAGAAACTAGCACTATTAGGTATGTCTAATGCCAATTTCACAGTAAATGTTTTATTCTTCGACTCTGACTATTGGCAGAAAACAATTCGATCGATTTGTAGTCATAGAAGTGTGAGTATCTGTATGAATCAAAGCTGAATGAAGCTTTCTACAGGGGAAGCAACGATTTAAATATCTACAATCCTTTGTTTCTTGATTTTTACGGAAACAGTTATGACACAGTTACATGAATTCACAAAACTCCATTCTCTGGGGCACTTTAAGAATTTTGTAATCTGGACATCTCATAAGATTATGAATTGATTACACAAAACACAAGACCTATGGTTCTGTTGTGAACTTGTGTTAACTGTCACTGTGTTACCTGTTGCTGCAGATGTTTCATATTCAGATTACTATAATCACGGGACCCATCCTCTTCATTACGCAGGATGCCACCTGCATTACAGCTTGTGCCGACATTGGCTTTTTTCCTTCATGATATATACTAGTAGCACTGTGACTAATCACACGGTTCCAATGTTGCATGCGTTCTTTACAAGCCGTTACACCTTCAAGCAGGTCTCACATCTCACTGCTGATTTCTGATATAAAATCGAGTAAGTCAGAAAAATCCAAGTAAGCTTCTTAAACTTCCTTATTTTTTAACTTTTGCTTATTCCAACAATGTTGGACCCAAACTGGAAGTCTAGCGACAATGTTAAATATGATGACCTGTGTATTCGGTTCATGCACTGCACTAATGTTATTCAGTATTTGGTAAGCACTTTTCAGCTAAAAACACAAACCCCTCATATCATTACGCGTTTTGACTGATTTATCTGCATGCAGTGACTTTATAACATCCTGTGTAGCTCTATGTGTAGTACCATACAAATCCTGTAAACTATCGAGCGCTTGTTCGTAACGGCACTTCCCACCCACGTAAATAGCAGTTCTGATTAAATCTCTAACGTCCCTTGATGTATACTAAACCGAGCTGATCTCGGATGATAACCTGAACATCAATTTTTAACACATGGTTTGAAAGACCTGATAAACGTATGGTACTGCAATGCTCTCCCAGAAAATACATGTAACTCGCTTTTCGGCAATGCAAATAATTTCAAGGCTTTGGCCAAAGCTGGTGACGTATAGTTGGACTGAACATATGATCTTCCAGCATGGCAAGTATTAGCTTGGGATGAAACATCAATGTATTTATCCTGGATGTCACTGAATTATTCGTCCGTTACCAATGTATCCGTCTTTTTATCCTGGTCACTAGCTTTATCATGAGCATCAGAGAATTTGAAAAAGGTTCCTTCAACTTATATACCAAATCCGTCATTGATTTCCCCTCATTTTTCGCAGGGAAAATGACACCTGTTCAGGGCAAAAGAAAGGGTAATCACTGCATTTCATAGTGCAATGGTCCCACTTGTCACAAGTTTTCCCTTGGGCAAAAGGATAAACATATATATATATAAACATATATATATATATATATATATATATATATATATATATATATATATATATATATATATATATATATATATATATATATATATATATATATATATATATATATATATATATATATATATATATATATATCCAAACAGACATGCTGTCTCTTTGCGTAAAGTCATCTAATTAGCATAGATTATGTAAATTAATATCTGAATAATAGGACCGCCTAACTTTGCAACCAAATGCCACATGATGGTTTCAGTCCCTTATTGACAGTAGTGCCTCTTCGCTCAGGCTTTCAAGGCAAACCCTTGGTTGAGTTGCAGACTTTGATGTGCTGACTGCTGTTTGCATATGATAATGAATCAGACAAGACTGGTTAGTCCCAGCAAAATGCTGGCTTGAGGCCTTGTTTGTGCCCAGAAGAGAAAGGGTTTTCTTTTCTTATCAGGGTTGCAGAGGCATCTGAACATATCTATCAAATCAATTCCATGATTATTAACAACTAATGAACAGGATTAGGAAGTCATATGGGAATAACCGCCACACCTCGAGTTTTTTTTGTGGTTCTCAGTTTCTAGCATGTTGTTTAAAGCATAAAAAAATATATGTGTGCATAGTTTAAGGGTAAGGAATGCATTTCTGGGGTCATTGATTTTCAGTGGCTATTTTGACCTTCAAACTCCACGATGGCCACTTGTGAATTTCGCTTTTCCAGGGATTTTGCCTAAGCTTACAACCATTTGCGTAAGACACCAATTTATACAAGGAGGGATGGAGACTCATTTCTGCTCCTATATTTGTGATTGAAGGTGAAGGCTGAAAGAAAATTTTAACTGCTTTGAAGTTATTTAAGCTGATGGTTTGTAACTCTCCCCAATGTGTGTTCTCCATGTTTCGTGATGTCAGAACTTAGACCTGTAGTGCCAATTATCACAAAAAATAATTTGAATGAATACCATTAAATTGCCACAATTTGAATAAACTGTGCTAATCAGTGTCAAAAAAATCATTTATCTTGAAATATGTGATTCATTTGGAGTGGCTAATTTAAGGGAGTGAAATGCATTTGATATCAATACCCACACACAGGACAGCTGCGGGCACTCCATTGAGGATAACGTCGGGATTACGAGTTGTTGGATTGTCATGTTTTGCGAGGCTGTGCCGAACGAAAAACCTCAAAATCCAAAACGAGTTATCACGACGTAGTCCCCAATGGGCAACCCATATCGGATTTTCTTTCTCCTATGCCTCAAAAGAAGCAAATACGCACTAAATCGAAGTGTTGTCGGAAAAAGTGTTTGAAAATGACGCCATTTTGAAAGTGGGGAGGAGTTGGTAATTTATCAAATGCACCATGACAAACCAAATGAAAGATTGAAATTAAAAGCTTTTGCTTAATATCAAAGCAGAATGGCCCATTCAGGATAAAAATCCGACATAGCAGAAATATGTCTCCTTTTTCTTGCACAAGTCTGCATACCGCAGATTCCTTAACCTTAGATAAGTCTACAGCTCTAGGTTACGTGTAGCTTGGCCTATTACTGCATCCATTTCCCACTTCTGTCCATCTGCAGGACTATGTCTTCTCGTTTATATCACACTTCCAACGATCTTCAGGAAGTTACCCCAACTGGCAATCTGTGGTTGTTGGAGTGAATATAAACCCCAGATGCTGCATAAATGGGCAACCATGTATAACGCTCTGTCGGTAAAGGGTCAATGTTCACACCAAGTAAGGGAATAAACATAATACAATCATGGTCAGAAAAGTTAAAGAGGCATACCCCAACCTGTGTTAGTCCCATCAAGTGTGTGTGCATAACACTTTTTTTTTTTTTTTTTTTAATGAGATGTATCTGCATATGTCTCAAAACGTGATACCTCACTTCAAAGCAGAAAAGCACCATATGTTGGGCGTATTTGTACATAATATATATAGGCATTTTGAGAAAGAAGCCACTTCTGATGAATCTTTTTCCAGGTGAAGTGCTGTAACTGGACTGGGATGGGAATTGCCACAACAGGACTGTGAAGTTATACAAACAGATTGTAGTAGACCTTAAATTGAATATGAACTATATGCCTAATCTTAATCATCATACAATGCAAGTGCCAATTTTGATTTCATTATTTTCATGTGTCTTCACAGACAAATAAAAGTTTGTTTGTCCCTGATTTATTTTTAACATGATGTTATATCACCTGTTCCGTGTCTCATTTATGATATGACAGATTGCTGTGTAGCATGTGATCAGTACTTATTTCATCTAGCCTTTCTGTGACTTTGAAACCACACATCACGCCTTATGGCATATGCAGCACCAGAAATAAGTTTGACAGAATCAGGAATCCCAGGATTTTCATATTATCATGCAGGTTCTATATGACTAAAGTGCAGGTTTTCTTTTGTTTTGGACCATGATTTTTTTTTATCACCAATTCAATGCCAGAACTTGGTGCCCCCCCCCCCCCCAAAAAATATGACAAATTGTATAATACCAGTTTGTAGCTTATATATGTCTAAAGTAATGCACTCTGATTAGCGACATTAACAATAAACTCTGGCTCCTTTTCCAACTGTCAATTAAGAAATATATTATACTATTATCAGAGGTGTATGATACCTAAAAAATACATTGGCCATCTTATTTTTTAAGGGTAAAAATGGCTGCCAGTTGCTAAAATTATCCCCCCAAATGGATTCCTGATACTCAAAAAGCCAGGCGTGATTATTAACACACTCTTGTCTGTACCAAAGTTAATATCTTATTTATTACTTTCTTGCAGGTGCTAACTAGCATAACATATGTTACTTAGAGGACTTTGGGCACTATTAATGACATTCTATCAACAATGCAATGCCAGAGCTGAGTACCCCACCACCAAGTGTAGTAGGAAATGTTGTATACTACACGTTTCTAGCTCATACATGTCTAAAATGAAGCACTTTGCCTGAAGAAAAGAAAATATCCGGCGGCAATCTTGGTTTTGAAAGACCAAAATGGCTGCCATTTGTAAAAATTTGCCCAGAAATGATTGATATGTGCCTTTCCCCTTTGCCAGATGTGTGGCCCCGGAGGGCCATTGGTTGGAGCCTGGGTCATTCCGTCATCGAACACAAAATAGAAGTCACACGCATTTGCTGCTAAATTATTTTTCTCATAACAAATTTGTGTTGTATTGAAAAAAGAATAATAAATTCATTTTCTAGCAATCTTGCTTACCGAACTTGTAGTAAGCCATATTCCCTTCCTGTATGGGAATTAATTTCGTTTTCAGTATTTCAATTCTTCAACCAAGCACTTTACACCCTCAGCTTTTCTTTTTTTTTTTTTTTTGAGGGTGGTCTACTTTATGGCCATGGGCAATAATACTAGTCACCAGACTAGCCGGACTCACTTCCGGTGGCAAGAGATATGCTTGCACTAGGTGTGCTCGGTGCATGTCTGGTGCCTACAGTGGTTCATTTGTGACCGATGTTCTTTTTTCAGTTTCAGTTAATTTAAGGACATATACAGCTGGTTTTGCATATGATTTTATTCTTTTTGTCTGCATATATATATAGAGAGAGAGAGACAGACAGACAGACAGACAGACAGACAGACAGACAGATAGATAGATAGATAGATAGATAGATAGATAGATAGATAGATAGATAGATAGATAGATTGATAGATAGATAGATAAGTTGGTTGTCACATGGCCAAATTTGCAAGTATCAGGCCTAATAGAGTATAAGAAACTGAACACAGACTTTCAATGGTTCCATTGTAGTTTCTAATGGATAAATATATATATATATATATATATATATATATATATATATATATATATATATATATATATATATATATATATATATATATATATATATATATGTCAAACTAATTAATGTTGAGCTCTTACCCGAAGAAAGATTGTTTTACTCAGTTTTCCTATAAGGACAAACATGTGTCAGGGATTAACTCAGAAATCGACTGGTACTTTCCACAAAGTTTATAATTTTCAATATATAGACATTTTCGAATTTTTTTAATTACCTGTGTTAAAAAATGTATTTTTGTGAACCATCTCTTATTTCATTTTACAAATATAAGTATTGAGATTCAAATAGTACAAGAAATCATTCCTATCATGTTTCAACAAACACTCTTAATTTCCAAAAAAAGACAAATCTTTACCCAAATCGCTTGTCTTTATACAGGAATTTCCAGCTTCTTTTCAGTGCACACAGACTAATCTATAAAACCTTGATTTAGATTGATGTCTATGCATAATGTGTTAGAAACCTGTCATGTCTGATCCAAAATTAAAGTCACTTTTTTCGGATAGACATTACTTGGACAATAGACACACACACACAAACACACACACACACACGCACACTGCTTCACTACCCTGCTGTGGCATGTGAATACCAAGGTAAATTCATTTGATGCGACATTTTATGCAACAGAGTAGATTTGAAACAGTGCAAGCATTAGTGACATAACGGGCTGTTGACTCAGTCACGCCAGCAACATAAATATATACTTTGAAAGATGTTTTCTTCACAGTATTGAATTTTAGGCATAAACTTTGCACCGTGGATTTCCATAAAAGCATTCAACTTTTGCTCTTCCTTAATATTATGGAAGAATTTACTATGTTTACATTCCACTTTCTCTGTTTCTCCTGCTTTTTATAATATGTTTCAATACAACCGTAACTACTGGATAAAGAGACTGTTCAACTCACCAAGGCTGCCCGTGATAAATTCAGGGGGAATCATACGCACGGAATAGTTGTTCATGCATAAGGAACTCTGAACGGTCACATGGCCTGTTGATGATAAGTATGGGCGCTGATCGCACCGTGGGTTGTACGGCTGAATTATATATATATATATATATATATATATATATATATATATATATATATATATATATATATATATATATATATATATATATATATATATATATATATACATGTATATGGGATTAATATAATAAGGTCATAGTTGACAAATCACAACTATCTGTTAGAGTTGCATATATTACAACTTTGTATTCGACATTCAGATTCATATTTTTCTATATAGTATTTCTTAATATGAATTGAGAATCTTTGTATACAATGTGTGTTAAATATGTCTTTTATCGTACCTGGTGTATAATTAAAATTTGAGTCCAATTGGTGTTTAAAACATTGATTTCTGTGGAGGCGAGAAGACCTAGTTATAAGTATACTGTCCTTTTTTTGTTATGATCATGTACAATGTATTTGGAATAATATAATATCATTAAAATATAAAGGCAACTTGTCGTTTAGTAATTTTATAATAAAATTGTAGAAGTTGTAGTATATAAATGTATTTGATTTTTATTAATGTCAATCCTTCAAACATTTGATCTTAACCACTAACAAACCCACGATTAATTACGTAAATACAGCATTTGTTTGTATTATTGGAAAGTCTCTCTAGTTTTTGCCCCTATGACAAACGGCAATAGTTGAAATGTGATACAAATAAGGGGTCATACAGGATAAAATGAATTTAAATCTGAATAAAACCTTTTTTAGTTTCTTCCATATGCCTACTTTGTGGGAGACTTTGGTAGAAATATGAGTGTGTTTGTTCATTTTCATAAGTTTATCGAAATTCATTTACACAGTCACTTTTTGTTATCTATGTTGAGATATAGAAACTTATTTTATGGCTTAACATAAATTTTGCTTTCACGGTTTTCAAACATAACTTGTTTACCTTCAACCACATGTTAACTTTTGCTAGCTTTGCGATTATAATCTCATGAAGCGTCTCTGTTCTCATTTTGCTTATTAGAAAAGTTTATAGTACTATACGACGTGTTATCGTCTGCACATATCATATATTTAAATAAACTTGAAGCCATTATTATGTCATCTCTGTATATTATGAACAGCAGTAGACCTAAAATTGAGCCTTTTGGTGTGACAGTTGTTATTGTCAACATGTGACACTTTACATCACCAATTATTGCGTATGGCTTCCTATTATTCAGATACAGTGTAGCTTTTAAACAATTTGAGATTTATGTCTTTATTCCATATCTTCATTTTCTTGTAATAAGATATCATGATCAGAAGTATCAAAAGCTTTCCATAGATCCATATAAGTTCTTACATGTATATTTCCTGTGTCCATTTCAGTCAGTAATCTGTCTATTAATTCATATGAGCTAGTCCATTGGATTGACACTCGCAAAAACCATATTGCGAACTTCTGGTGAGAAATATTTATGTGTCTGATCAAATATGCCCCGGTCAAGTACTTTTGATATACCAGGAAGAATAGAAATAGGTGTATAATCTTCAAAGGCACTGGGGTAACTCTTTTATAAATGGGTAAAACTAGAGCAATTTTTTATCAAATGTGGATCAAATCCTCTTTTTATCTTGTGAATTATTAGACTTTTATTGCTTTCTATGTTTCCATTTTTATCAGCATTAATAAATTAACTGGCAAATTGCTATGACCCCAACTTTTTTTTTTTTTCATTTTTTAGCAAATTCGTTATGTTCAGTATCATATCCTGTGTGAAATTCTTGAAGCAGAGCTCATTATGGGTTGGATTTGTCAGGTAATCTATACAATTTTGTTATAAGGGACATTATTTATTTTACTTTTTATGTTTACAAAGTAATTATTGAATTTGCTAGAAATTGTCAGCATGCCGGTAATCATCTGGCCATCTATATTCAAGGCGCTTGGCAAGCTTCTTTCTTTTTTTATTTTATTTAGGGTAATTTAATGTTGAGCACGTTTTTATGTCTTGTATATATATATATATATATATTTAAACATCCGATAATGCCCTTTCTTGGCGTAATTCATATTGGTATTAAAATTTTCTTATAGGTCTGCCAATTAAATTTAAGAATTTCATACTCGTTGCTGTCATGGGGGTGGTTTTTTAATGTGTTATGCATTTGATCTCTTCGTTTTATAAATATCATAATGCCCTGAACGATACAGGGAGACTTTTTTTATGACTGCATTTATCATATTTTAACTCTTTTAACTGGTAGGTGTCTATCTTTTGCATTATTCATGCTGTTTGGTTTATATTGTCTGAATTGTTTGGGCCAGTCGACTCCTTATCAATGCATACACCATTATTTATGGTGTTGGGTTATATTGTATGACTCGTTTAGGACAGTTGACCCTTTCAAAATGCAATTATATAAATTTTTCTTCACTTTATCTTCAAAAATTCCCTAAGTAGATTATGTGTCTAACACATGGTTGCACATTTTTAGGCAATTCTTCAAACCTTTTATGAACTATAGTCAATCTAGGCATATGAAATACGAAAAATGATCTGAGATATTAGTAGTCAATATTCCTAAACTTGGACGATTTGTATTCATATTTGTTGTTTTTTATAAGAAAGTATCAATTTAAGTTCTTATCCAATCCGACAATCTTGTGGTAATAGTAATTTAAGAGGCAAGTCCCAAAGACTGTGTTATCTTTAGCAAATTAATGTTTAAATCTCCACCTATAATGAACTCATTATTTAATCTCTGTAACCTATTCAACACCACCATTAATTCCTCATGATCGTCTTACTTTTCCACCAGATCACCTGCTGTTGGCTATTAGCTAGTATGTCATTTTGGGCTAATGATCTGTGCCTTTATTTCTATAAAATGGCTTCTTGTTTTGTTTTTTTTTTTTAGCTTTGTGAGACATGTGTGCGGTAAATATATACTAAATAAAGGAATATGGTGGTCTAACTTGGACGTGTCGGGGATTCGTTCTTTGCAAGTGGCATTAAAATTAAACGTGTTCCTTCATTGTCCATACATACTTGTTTGCAGAAGCTTCCTTCCATACCTTAAGAAGTTCTCTTCATTGTCAAGGATCGCGGCCCTGCATGTGGAGAGACTTTATTCATTTTCCAGGAACGTCCCTGTGGAGTGGCTTACGTGGAGAGAGCCACCAGTTTCAGGGTATCGCCGGGTGCGCGATAATGAGTGGCTGTGTAGTGGTATCATGTGTGATCTGACTGTCGCGGTATGCACATCTTGATATTTGCCTGTATCTGTATGCTCTGTTTTGACAACATGGCTACTTAAGAAGAGTGTAAGACTTCTCGTAAGCAATCCAAAGGTAAGGTTACTCGTTTTTGTAATAAACTTAACCAGGTGATTGCTGAGGAGGATTATGTCTCATCTATGCCAGGTATCATTGAGCAGTTGAAGAAGGCATTCAGTTACTTTTCATCATGCCATGAAGGTGTTGTTGGTAAAGACCAAAGTGATGTTAATCATGAAAAGTATTTTTTGCAGTTCATGAAAACTATATTGTTGCTTTGTCCCAAGTTAAAATGTATAAACATGAAATGAGATTGAATATTTCAGCACAGACGAGTGATAGTGTCCCATTAGCTGCATCGAGTCATGACCATACAAATAATGATCTGCAAAACTTTCTTAGTCTACTTTAAGTTGAACTTGGAACTTTTTTCACGTGATCCCCATAAATATCATTCTTTTATCAGGCACTTGAAGCAAATGTAGATAAGTGGACTCAAGATCCAGATAGTAAGCTTGCGCGTCTCTTGCAGTATGTCAATGGCGAAGCACGTTTGGCCATTTCATCTTCACAGCTAGAAGGTGGCGCTGAAGGCTATAAGCGCGCACTTGACATGCTTAAAGAGCTGTACGGGTCTAAGCATTTGGTGACAGAGGGCATTATTGAAGATCTTGGCAAACATGAAGCTCCGAAATCGGCGTATGATATGCGTCTTTTTAGCCATGAGCTCTGTAGCACTCTTGATGTTTTGAGAAGTCTGGGTGCATTAGATCAAGTGAACGCTCAGGTAATCATCTTTGATATTGTGGCACGTCTTCCAATTTTTGCACAAAACAAGTGGTCCAAAAATGAATGCAATGCAGGCGTGAATCAAATTCTTATCTGATGTTTGCAGACTTAGTCAAATTTGTAAAGGAAATTGCAGACAACATGAATGATCTTGTTTGTGGATCAGCAGCCAAAGCTGAGCGTTACTTGTTAAGGAAGCAAGTTAGCTCACATGCAGCACAGCTGCAGCAGGCTGGAAAGAAAAAAGGAGGTAAGATGGACGATGGCGCAAATGATAGCCATTCTTTGTTTACACATGTAACAGGATCTCATACATCTCGTGAGGTCCGTGATAGGAAAGCACCACCATGCACTACTCCATGTAAGATGTGTAGGTCTTTGCATTCAATTATGCGTGGCCTTGAATTTGGCGCCCTAAAAGTTGTTGACCGTATTGAGTTTGTCCGCAGGCATAAGTATTGTAATAACTGCCTGTGTGACAGCCATGCCACAGTTGACTGCAAGTTGAGAAACACTTGCTTTGTCTGTGGGCTGAAACACTCAAGCTTATTACACGTGGATAGTGAATGATACATTGGCTGTTAAAATGGCACTTGACAGTTTATCGTCCAATTCTTTCTGCACAGAATCTTTGGCTAAAATGATAAGTCTGATTGGGCCTATTTTAAGCTATGCCCTTAAGACAATGAGTGGCACTACATCATGTTGATCAAAGCATTTGGGCACGAAGATATCAGCTGGAAATGAATCCATGTTGATTTCGGGTGTCAAGGTTGTAGAAAACATCCATGTTTCTTTCTTAGACCAAAGCAAGTATCCGCATTTGCGCGATCTTGACCTATTTGCACATATCGGTTGTAACAATGTTGATATTTTGATTCGTCAAGATTTCCCAGAATGCCGTATTCCCTTAGAATCGTGTAGGGATGATGATTCTTGCTCAATCTTTGCCATTCGTTACAAATTCGACTGGACAATTCAAGGACGGACTGATGATAATCTTAATGCCGCAAGTAATGCTGTTATTTGTAACTTCATTTAGGTAACACCTGTCATTGCAGATGTTAGATCTGATCACGTTCCATTGGGCGATATTGATCGCTTGTGGCACTTAGAAAGTGAGGGCATAGTATGTCTCAAATGTCCATACAAGATAAGGAAGTCATTAGTCTGTGGGATGAAACATGTATTAAGACAGAGGGCCACTATGAATTACCGATTACATGGAAGGATCGGGGAGAGGGGGGTCTCCCTAACAATTTTTCCCTTGCCAAAAAGCGTCTTGATAACTTGATCAAATGCCTTCATTGTGAGAACTTGTATGAAAGGTATCATCAAGACATAGGCAAGGTGTTGAATGACAGATAAGCCGAATATGTTGATCCTGGATCTCTCGATAGTGCTGATTGCATTCGGTATTTACCACACTACTGCGTCATAAATCAAAACTAGCTTGGTATGATTCGGGTTGGTTTTTTTTTTTTTTTTTTTTTTTTTTTTTTTTTTTTTTTTATTGTGCTGCCAGGTGGAGCTCATAGACTGAATCACTAAGCAATTTACAACATTTCAGTTTTCCATGGTGCATCAAGCAGTTTGCTTTTGACAATGGCTACTATGAGTATCATATATTCATTGATGCCAGTGAATCAGCACATGGCTCATGTTCTTACCTAAGGTCCATCAACACCAAAGGTGAGATATCTTGTCATCTCATTATGAGCAAAGGTCGCGTGGCTCCGAGAAAACAGTGCTCAATCCCGCATCTAGGGCAACAAGCCGCTGTGAAGAGCGCCAGAATATAGTCTATTCTGTGTGCTGAATTTGGTATAAAATGTGTGCCAGTGTATCAGTGGACTATTCAATGATTGTGTTAGGCTATACATCAAAAGCGTCTCGTAGATTTCGCACCTTTTTTTAAAAACCAAGTTAGTGTGATACGATATCTCACAAGTGCCAGCTTTTGGTATCATATCTCTTTACGTGAGAACCCTGTCTATCTACTTAGAAAGTATGGCTCAATGTCCCATGAGCGCACAGTTCAGTTATGGAAATATGGTCCATCCTGGTTGTCTGAGCATGCTTCATTCTGGTTACATGCAGACCAACCGCTGTTCCCTGTCCTAGAAAATGACCCTGAAGTCAAGATTACTCACTCAAGTGTAACTGAATCACAATATCGAAATTGGTTACAGCGAATTTCAGAACGTCACTTATCAATCACAAGCATGCTGCGAGCTGTTGCTTGGTTGCGCAGATTTGTTCTGCAAAAATTAAAACGTAACCATGATGGTGTTACTGGACCTTTATGAGCGGCAGAGCTCAATGCATCGCGTGTCTTCTCGTCGAAGCACGTTCAGATCCAAACATATGCACAAGAGATGGAAGATCTTGCTTATGACAGGAGTTTACGTAAATCAAGTTCCATTTTGGCATTGAATCCATTCCTTGATACTGATGGAGTGGGGAGCAGGACAGGACATCATCCTATGATCCTTCTTCATAAACATCCAGTGGTCATAGCAACTGTCAGGAATTATCATGCTTGCGGACATTTGGGTACTGAATGGACCATATCCTTGATCAGAGCTAAGTACTGGATAGTCAAGGCTCGCAAATTGTCCAAGCATATTTTGCACAGGTGTGTCCAGTGTAAAGAAATGTTCACTAAGCCGACATCACAGATAATGGCTGATTTACTGCACGAGCACATATTGGCTAATCGTCCAGCCTTTAGTTTTATAAGTGTGGATGTTTTTGGACCGTACATCACAAAGCAGTATCGTTCACAGAGAAAACGATATGAGTGTATATTTACGTGTATGTCAGGGAGAGCAGTGCATATAGAGATGCTGTATTCCCTGGATGCTGAATCATTCCTAAATGCATTTTGTTGCTTTATAGCACACAGTGAGCTGCCTGTCAAAATTTACAGTGATAACAGAAGGAATTCCTTGAAAGCTGAGAGTGAGCTTCGTGATGCTTTCTTAGGTTTTTCAAGTGCAATTTACAACCTAATACAGCTGCGCGAGGCATTGAATGGTCATTTAACCCACCTCATGCACCACATGTTGGTGTTTTTTCGAGAGATTAGAAGGATTGATAAAGCGAGTCTTTCGAGTCATCTTGCTCAATGCAAGCCACCTCACTGACGAAATCTTAGTGACCACATTTTGTGAGGCTGAATCCATAGTCAACAACCGGCCCCTGACAAAACTCAGTGATGATCCCAGAGATCTGTCTGCATTGACTCCTAACGGTATGTTGGTATTCCAGCATGATGCTTACCAGCCTGCTTGTGAAGATTCGGCTGCAGATGTTGATGAATGGAAATTGTACATTAAGAAAAACAGTTGCAGAGGAATTGAAAGCAAAATATACAGAGGGGTGAACAATAAAAATACACTAAAAGCTTAAAAAGTATTTCATAAACAAAAAAGGAGCACATGTGGGGATGGAAGGACGGGATCTAAGCTTTTGTCCTAAAGTAGAGCAGTGGTCATCAACCTGGAGTGGAGAGGTCAAAAATGGATACAGGGCAGTAATGGAAAATGTAGGGTTTGTACACAGGAGGCAGATGAGACTGCAGATCACTGGCTACTGTGTGTGATGCATACAGGGAAATAAGGGTAAATGTATTTAGAAGTTGGTAGAATAAGGACTATAACTGTAAGGGCTTAGAGGAAATAAAAGAGCAGGACCATGGCACTTAGTTTTTGGGTTTGAAAGGAGAATTTCCAGGGTGATAGGAGGGTATTATTAATGTACAAGACTACCTGGTAGGGTGCTGGGATAAATGGACGAAAAGCTGGAATTGGAAGAATAAAGGGTAAACTGGTGGGTGAAAAGTGGATATGGATGGGAAAGGTGGTAGTCCTTTTTTAGGGCTGCCATGACTCCAGCTAGCTTAACGTGCAGGCCATGGAATGTCTGAGCCTACCAGGCAGAGATAGTGAAAAAGGGAAGGGCTTACAGTATAGGGGTGTTCCACCGTATGGTAAATTATGGGAAGCAGGAGTCTTCCACTAGTGTGAGAGAGTATATTGGGCCCTTACACCTCATCTTTGTTCCCGGGAATCATAGCAGTTTCTTTTTTTAGGGCCACCTGTTATTAACAGGACCGAACACACATATGGAGCGCCCCAGAGATATTATTATTATTATCATTATTATTATTATCATTATTATTATTATTATTATTATTATTATTATTATTATTATTATTATTATTATTATTATTATTATTATTATTATTATTGCTATCATCATCATCATCATCATCATCATCATCATCATAATGATTATGATTATTACTATTAGCTTTTAGAACTTCCTGAGCTGATTCCACATCTTCAACCTCTTTGTCCATGTACGGCAAAGTAGCTTGCGTTTTAATATGTTTTTGCTCAAAAATGTTCTCTTGTCAGCTAGACTCTGCATTTGTCTATCAATTCTGTCTAAAATATCCTTTAATTAAGAAATTTTTTCACACTCTTCCTTTACAGCTTGTAAAGTTTCTGCTATTGTGGTATGGCTGCTATGGGCTGGTATTTCACTTACAGATTCTTCTCGCTCGATATTTTTCTGATTTCCATGCCTGGAGCTTTTCAAATATCCCAGCATGTTCATCAATCATTTATGTCTGCTGAGATTCATATTTCCCTGCGGGTGAACAATATTAAATAATAGAAAGAGACCAAATTATCCATAAACTATAATTTGTACCTGGCCAAGAGACAATGCCTATTGTTGATCTTTAATATATATATATGTAAACATATATATACATACATATATATATATACACATATATATACACATATATATGTATATATATATATCTATGTTTACATATATATATATATTAAAGATCAACAATAGGCATAGTCCTAAATGTTTCTTGTAGCTTACTCTCTTATATGACCAACATCGACAGGTGGAATCCGCTCACTATGGACAGGGTTTTGTCGATTTCTGAAAACGGGGGTTGAATGTGTGAATATCGATTCTGCCTGCAAGAGTGTCCCCGGCGTTAGAAAGGTACACTTGCTGTCAGTTAGGCATGAATGTTGGCTACCTGTAATGGAATTGGAATCAATTCTGAAGCGGTGTCACTGTCAGTATTGATCAATATGTAGGCTTTAGTCCAGCTTTCCCTCATTTGGGCGGAAATCTGTGATTGAAATCTTGCACCATGAATTGTTTCCAACAATTAAAGTGGGAAAGAATTATGGAAAGACTTGGCAACATCAAGCGTGAATCCAATTCGATCCGACAAAGCCTTTGACGATCTGCTGATAATTAAAGTGAACACCATTTCAGTGATGATCCCTTGGGATGGCGAATTACAAATTAAGCAAAATTAGTTTTCTAATCATTAGAAGTATGTGAGCTGATTGAGAGCCACCTTTCCAAACTTTAAAAAAGCGAAGTACTAAAACTGGACGAAAATTTTTAAATCAAGATAATCATTTTACAATGATGGAATAAGCCTTGGCATACTAAGATTATCTCCAAAATAATCTGAACTACATGAAAATTCAAAAGTAAACATGAGAGGTTGAACAATACTAATGCTGAATTATTTTACTGTTTTGTTGTTATTATTATCATTATCCCATGCATGTGAAGCATAAGGCCCAACTTTGCACTTTGGGTGGCAACGCTGCCACCCATTGACACATGGAAGGCAACTATGATAATTTTGTCCATATTATAGCTGTATACACAAATGCACACAGCTTTATGTATATAATACAACATGATATGATATAGTATGATATGATATGATGTGGCATGATATGATATAATATAATATATGCAAACATATTGTGTATGCACATAGAGAACAAATATTATATTGTTGACATATATTACCTTTATGTCATCAATGCCTTTGTTGACATATAGTGTACATTCATAAGTCAGCTGAACTTTTCCTAGTGATCCCGCTTGTCCTTTGCCTCCAAAAGTCTGGGTTGACTTAAAAGTCCCCGATTCTGGAAATAAATGCTAACTCAGTAAATATACTGCATAACCGTGTTGATATGGTACTCGCACATAACTACCTCCATTGAACCATTTTTTTTTTTTCAAATGGGGATTTGGTCGAGTGGACATGTGCGTTTCCCATTTCAGCTAGGTGGCTGGTGCCAAAGGCTGTAGGTTCGAGTCCCGCTCGTTCCGAACATAAAATATATATTTTCGGCATTTCCTTAATGCTGGTTGACTTAAGTCCCCGATTCTGGAAATAAATGCTGACTCCGTAAATATACTGCATAACCGTGTTGATATGGCACTCGCACCTAACTACCTCCATTGAACCATTCTTTTTAAAAATGGGGATTTGGTCGAGTGGATATATTTGTTTCCCATTTCAGCTTGGTGACTGGTGCCAAAGGTTGCAGGTTCGAGTCCCCCTCGTTCCAAACGTAAAACACTGAAAAATGAAAATAATGATGGTGAAATATAAACCAAGCGCTCATATGGGCTTGTAATTCAGTGGGGGTAAGTACAACAAAAAGACGAGTCACTGTGACATATCAGTTGTTGTTTCACGGCAAACAATATCACAATAGTCGCGTTTTCAGAACCTCTACTACATTATTATAAAAATTCAAGAATCATCTTAACCATTTGTTTTCTATAAGAATTATGTTAAATTGGAAGGTTGTGACTTTGATATGATCCCCCAAATTAGGGGTAATTTGTGATCTTCAATTGGGTATTATAGCATTAGCATTACTAAAGGTGGCAAAGCATATGCAAAATAGTAGCCATGTAGGAAAACCCACTTTGAAGGACTTCGAAAGAATTCCCAATTTCACAATAAACTTATTTTTCAGTTCATTATGCCAAATATACGTCAGCTGTGACTTTGGTCTAAATATAGTGATGACCTTCTGCTAGTGGGAACACAAAACTTGTTTCAATACGTTGCTCCAACACAGGATCTTTGTCTTCAGTTTATATTCTTAATGTTAGGTCATAATTCACGATTCTATTCACTTGTTGTTTTCATTTTGTGTATGTTTTCATGAATGTATGATTGTGTTCTAGGACCACGGACTAGTGTCAGTTATTAAATTGATATCTGCTCCAGTTTGTGATGGTCTATTATATTGTTTATTCCCCTTTACCGCAACAAAAGTTCTCGATTAGGTCCTGTACCATGGATGAGCAAAGAGCTTTAACTATCCTTCTCCCCTTGCATGGGCTGGCCATATATCAGCTACCGGTGGAGCACGTCACTGAATCCCCGATTTCCGACTTACTCTTAGCCACAAAGCAAAAGAAATTGCCCATATATTAGCAATTGGTTTTCAAAGCACATTTCAATCATAGACATCTAGACAGTCTCTCCATAGATCTCGTGCCTACTCATGAAATCAATTACAATCAAAGATACATGTAGGCAACCAGTCTACAAACCTCGTGCTTGTCTATCAGCTCTACTTTGATTGTAGATACCAGATTGATCCCTCCACAGACTTTCTGCCTGTCGATGAACTTCACTTCAATTATACATATTTTGGTGGTCAGTCCACGGAGGTTTTACGCGTCATTAAAGTACACTTCATATACCAGTTTATTGACTTTTTAGCTGCAAGATTAATCTACTAAGTAAATATTATATAAAATTTAAAATTGAAACAAAAACAATCACTTTAAGTAGGAAAATCATCTTGCAAGATTTTTGTTTAAATTGTACTTACTAACATTAATCCTTATAAAACATAATTGAAAGATTAGATTTCAAGCACAGTTTGTAGTTATGTCTGAAACGTATAGAGTACCAATCTGATTAAACTTCTATAATTGAAAATGCCGTTTTTAAAACACGTCAGATAAGAAATAATTCACAAATGTATGTAATTTTGGGGCCTCACTGAATCGCCTCATGCCCATTATGACATAGTTTTTAATTATTAGTATAAACAAATTCAATCTGGAAAGACGCCTACATTTGATTGCAAGAACGTGTACTAAAAATACCTGACCTACCCGTATCACATTTTTATTCGAAATATGATTGGAAGAGCGTGCAGTACACTAAATGTGTCTGGCCTATGCATGTAATTCTTTTTCCTACATTTGATTGAAAGAACGAGTATTAAATTTTCCTGACATTTCCGTATGCAATTTTTTCTCCTCTCCTGGTACACTTTGAATTTTGCATTGGTAAAATTGTGGACACCTTACAATTTCATATTCTGAAAAAGACAGAAAGAATGACCGCTCTGAAGGGTCTGTCTAGCTTAATAATTGCAGTTATGGATATTTCATAAAGCTCTAGGTATTGAAGTTCTTTTTATACGTACATATCGACAAAGGCAACACACACACACACACACACACACACACACACACACACACACACACACACACACACATATATATATATATGTAAATATATATATATATATATGTATATATATATATATATATATATATATATATATATATATATATATATATATATATATATATATATATATATATATACGTAAAAAATTACAGAAGAACGCGTGCAATATGGACAATAGTACTTCTATATGTATATAGGTTAGACAGGCACAGGTTAGCTTATGGAGAGTAAAGAGTTCGGATTGCGGAATAGGGTAATGACTACCAGGAAGTGGTTTTGGACAAAAAGACACAAATACAATTATGTATACACACATATATATATATATATATATATATATATGCTGAAAGAACGGTTAATTAACCCTTTAATCAATGATATGAATTAGTTTTGAAATCAAGTTGCCCTTGTATTAATATAGGATCCAATTGACAATTTTCACCTTAATTTATGGTAGTTTTCTTGAGGCTGCTTCAATGCGATAATGGAAAAGGTCTAAGGTGTTTTTTGTTGCTGTTATGCGGACCACATCGTTAAATTGTGAAGGCATGGTTCTCTCATGAAGGCCAATTACCTTACAGAACAGAACGTATGACCCACATTATGGTTGTGCCTGACTACTAAGGTCATTATTTGGAGAGTTAATGACGTAATGAAAGTGCTTTCGTTGTATGTTATAAATATTTCAAATACGGCAGATGTAGAATTTAGCTTGAAAGAGCAAAACAATATATATATATATATATATATATATATATATATATATATATATATATATATATATATATATATGTATATATATATATATATATGTGTGTATATATATATGTATATATATATATATATATGTATATATGTATATACATATATATATAAAATTTCTATTCGGGACTATTTGCGTTGCCTTCTATGCACCCAAGCTCACTATGTTCCATCTATTCCACCTGCGTTCCCTCTCAGTTCCCTTTATTCCACCTGTGTGGCAACAATTTCTTCTTTTTTAATAAAAATACTGCAAGTACATGCCAGGAATGCAGTATTGTACAAACATGAAAAAATATGACCTTTTTCACTTTATATGAAAGACCACATTCACTGAATTTACACATAAGCTCCTAATTATCCCAAATAATGAAATGGTATATGTGCATTACACATTCAGTCATAATCCAAACTCATATGCTATAAACAAACTTGCAACTGAGAGGACATCCAAGCAAAAGAAAAAAAAACGAAATAAGCAAGCATTCAGAAAGGAACACTAACATGAATATGTTGAATACAATGGATATCTGATATTATTTTTCCACTAATAGCAATTAAGGCTGTAATAAACACAATAGGGAATTGATGCCCGTTGAAACGCCAACAAGGCTCACAACAATAGTAATCAAGCACACAGGACAACAAGCAAAAGAAACGCTTTAAACTTGGTGATATATCATACTTCTCATGATTATGTTTATGACAACAGCTGCACTGTTTTTCGTCACAATAACAATCTGTCCACAGTAACCA
This sequence comes from Hermodice carunculata, assembly GCA_964020975.1. Lineage (NCBI taxonomy): Eukaryota > Metazoa > Annelida > Polychaeta > Eunicida > Amphinomidae > Hermodice > Hermodice carunculata. The sequence continues at coordinate 15,366,961 of OZ026621.1, forward strand.
TTAATTAAAAAGTTGAAATTGTACTTTTTTCATCATGTCTAAATAAATGATGGTATTCGAGCAGAAAAGCTTGGTTATTTGGCTGGCTGTATACATACTTATGATTATATCGAATGCATGAATCTTGACCGATAAGAGGCATGTTTTTGTGTCAAGGAAATTGTCCACGGAACAGGTGATTTAGGCTGTCGACTTTCCTGTGTGGACATCTGGACAATACATTTGTGTCAATTATTGTTATTAACATTATTTTATATTTGCAAGAACTTCTCGATAATTGTGGGTGTGTCATGCTTTGAACGCTTTCTTCCCCATAACAAATTGCACAAATCACATGAGAACAGCGTCACCTATACATCTTAATTAGTTACAACATGGTCTTTCTGATTGTTTTGTGATGCCTTTTTCGTGTTGTCACGGTAAGCTTATCGTAAAATGCGATAACACACTAGCTTATACGTGCCATGACATGCTTGTACGCTAGCAATGTAGTTATATTGATTCAATGATATGTTTGAGATGGCAATGATGACGTTTCCATTGACCATTCACTGTTTTCACTGAGCCAGCCTTCTTTCTCCAAACCGACTTTGATTTGGTGCGTATTTGCGCTTTTGAGACATAGGAGGAAGAAAATCCAGTATGGGTGGCCCATGAGGTAAAACGTCGGGTCAATCGTTGTTTAATTTTCATGTTTTGACTCGTGCCAGGCTCACGAAAACATGAAAATCCAAAAGGAGTGATCCCTACGTTATCCACGATAGGCTACTCATACTGGATTCTCTATATCTTCAAAATTAGAAGTGCAAGCCTATCATGCAGTCTCACCAAAATATACATGACCAGCAACTAATTTGATTATAGCACCTGTGGGGCCATTCACTTGAAATGAAATAAAATGCACTTTTTCAACATGGACTTTTCTGCTCCTGATAAATGAGCATAGGGTGTGGAGCACACAGTACGGACATAAAGGCAAAAGACATGAGTGGCATACACTTGTGAAGGTTGTCTTTACCGGCATTGGCAAGCGAATAAAAATCCACGCATCTGCAGCTGACTGCATTTCCCTTCCCCCACATTGCCTGAGGTAGGTATAACTCACGTTACTTCAACTCGCAAGGTTTTGTTGTTTTTTTGCTTTTTTGTTTTTTTTTTGGGGGGGGGGTTGTTATCGTATATGCTAAATGTACACCACCAGGCAGATATCCCCCACCACCATTACCACCACGTAAGGGGACTTCTGTACACGCCGAGGTGATAAAATAATCGTACACAGTGGATGCAGTCGGGAAAAAATCCTCAACTGGACAGGAAAAGATGTCAGAACCGAGGGAGTCTGTAGGTGTCTATGCGAGCAATCTGAATTTGTAAGGTAGTGCAAAAATCATCAAACATCCAAGCAGAAAACTGGGAATGCCCAATAAGATTTTTTCTTGATGCAATAAGTCATTTTAATATTTTTCCCGTCATATTGTTATGACAATGAAAAAAAGTGTTATGACAAGAAAGCGGTTTTAGGTTAAAATCAAAGGGATTCCATCGAAAACGAAAACCTTACATGATCCATGTGACGTTGGAGTCAATAATATGGTCATTTGCAATATCATATAGGCGGAAGTACTGAATAAAACGTTTCATCACAGGACCACAAGGTACGTCTTTCAGAACATCTGAACGTCAGCTTTTGTGGTACATATGATTAAATTTTCCGGAGGATAGTAGTACTTAAGTCAACTGGGCTTTTGATCTTGCACACAATGATAATTCCTCATTAGGACTGCTTATTGAATATATATGGGTGACTTTGACATAATTACCAAGCAAAAGCCATTTGGTGTATGTTGTGGCTGTTCTTATACTTTTAGGGTTTCTGAAAGCCCCAGGGTTCATTTTACAACCTTTCTCTTTAAACTAGTACAAAAGCGAATTGTCTTTTTTGGAAAACAAAAGCAAGAAAAAAGCATAGTTCTTATCATTGAAAAAGTTCCAGATGATTTATGTGAGTGTATCAAAATTCACATGTCTTGGATTTAAAGTTTAAGTATAATGTGTACAAATATATCATATAGAGATATAAGACACACGTCATTGTAATATAAAGAAGGTAATTGAGCAAAGCCTCCACCGTGTAACCAAAATGTTCACCATCCATAATTTTTGTGCGCGCATGCGTGTTTTGCATATTTTGGCATACTGTTACCATTTGTTTTTCGAAAACTCGAAAGTGATTCATTTGATGTTATTGAAGACACAATGGCTGGCATGGCTAAATAACAAGGAGAATTGTGGTGCACGGTTGACACAACCTGATAAGAACAAGCTTGCTGGCTGGTGATCAAACAAGACAACCTGGACTAAGGGATAGTGAGTACAGCACTTGTGTTGACCACCATTCTGTGAAACATTTTCCTAATTTAAACATATTTTACGTCAAAAAAAAATGAAAAAAAACTGACAGCAGTTATTATACATTTCGCCCTCATTATATACGTTCTACATATAAAAAAAAATAGTAAGTGACATATTTCCTTGACACGGTAATACCATTACAGGTCATATGTAGCTTTTTTCAAATGATACTAGTTTACACTATAATATCCAAATTTGATCATCACAGTGTTGTATGTACTTACTTTAAACCATACTTACAAGCAATATTATACAATATTAACATGCATAAGTATTTCCAGAAGCTCAACAAGAAACTTCCCCAAATTTATAAAAATTGATAGTGAGACGGATTTTACATTTTTGGCAAAAATCATTTTGATGGGTATATTATGAGGTTCTCTCGTGGCTAAATCAGTTTCCCATCCGGTACAGTTCCCCTAAGAGCTTGATACTGCCAAGACCCAAAGGGTCCAGGGCGGTTACAGCTCGAGGGGGAACTGTACAGGGTAGGAGATTGAGTTAGCCATGGGGTGATCTTTGCATCCTAAGTGTATCTGCCATACATACACGAAAAAGGGAAATGCAGCTTTTCCTGCTATTATGTAAGCTGTTATACACCGAATCAGTAGCCAAAACATGCAATTTATGGTTCATAATTTTGTGTAAGAAAAACCCACCTCCCCTTCAGGAAGAATAGGCCTAAATACTGTCCTGTCTGGTCATGCATCTTGTTAGGCACGCACCCTTGGAACGAGACGCCATGGCGCATAACGTCATTATAGTCGTTATTTCTGCAGACATAGAATGTGAGAGATATACTGACTTCCAATGTTATTTTAATGGGGAGATTGTATTTCCCTTGGCACGATACTGGAAATTACTAGTGTAACATTACCCATGTGCCCTAATTGGATAGTTCCAGCGTTCTCCCTTATTTTAGTGTCGTTATGTCCCTTGAAAGACACTGTTTGCTACAGGATTAAACATGCAGTATCAGGGCAGTTTTAGCCTTACATTTAGGATAAAATGTCCGCATACACTTCTTTCCATTACGTTATGCATGATTTCATGTATCCAATCTCCAATTTTATCATTAAATTGTAATATCTCTGATTTGAATATATTGCTATGCATATTGTTAAAGCTAGAAATGTTGATTTACTCCTAAAATAGCACCTTAGATTTGCAGTAAATGTGAGACGGGGAGACAAGTTCACACTACTAATAAAGCGTTGATAGTAAATATGGGAGAGAAACACTCAAAACGTCTGTTTCTGATTGACTTTGCATTTCCTAAAAAAAAAAGAGGGAGAGAGAGAGAGAGAGAGATATGTCAGGACTGTGTAACAAATCAAATTGCTGTGGATTATATCAGATGAAACTATGTGTTAGAGACAAATCAACACCAATTCCGGCGCCATGCCAATGTTCATATCTTGAATAGATATACAGAACGACAAGTGGATTCAAGCAAGGCGAACTACATTTTCAATCTGCATACATAGTCAGTTGTGTGTAGCTCTCTACTGAAAATAGCGGTCTATCGAGAATGTGTAGTGTCAGCTTTGAATCGATTTTTCAGGCTCATTGTGGTTGTAATAAGGACGAATCTCTGCTAAGATGTCATCAGCAGTAGGCCTCGCTTCAGATAGCATTAAAATATTTGTTCGAGTTTGCGGATAACAAAATATCTAAACCAGTCCATGATTTGCTTAAAAATCTTCTATGGACACTGCTTTATTCATTGTGTCCACCAGATAGTGCTATGAATTTCTTATTTCTTGTGCGTTTTCATGCTTTTTAATAAATTTCGAAGTAAAGGAAACGAATGGTGCAGGTGTCTGCACACTCTGGGGTGCTTTGATAAATTTCGACCCTACTCCCTAACGAATGTTGGATTCTCTTCATACTTGAATGGCTCAACTCTCTTCACAATTTGATCACGAGGTCAGTATTTCTTAACTGGGGCTATTTTGAGAGATTATAAATGTCATTTAATGTGAGTGTACATGAAAAACTTTATCCCTTTTTATATCATTGAAGACATTCCACTAGATTGGTATATCATGTGAAAAGGCTGTCAATTTTCATTTTAACGTCATTTGAGATCTTTATGGGAATCTAGCTGGACTAAGCCTCCCGTAAACATGCTCGCGAATCACATAAACTCAGAACTCGACAAAAAATCAGTTTGGTTAGATGCAAATAAACTCTCGCTTAATGTCAAGAAAACTAAATTTATGATCTTCAATCATCCTCAAAAGATATTTAGAATACCTGAAATTAAAATAAGGAATATAGATATAGAATGTGCAAAAACTTTAAATTTTCTAGGAATTGTGTTAGATTCACAATTAAACTGGAATGCACATATAAAGCAAAAACAAGCAGCAAGATATCAAGATCGGTAGGTATCCTAAACAAATTAAAAAGAATATTACCAATTAGTGCAAAATTGAAAATTTACAATTCTCTTATATTTTCTCATGTGAATTATGAGATTTTAGTATGGGGTTTTAAATGCTCTAAGTTAAACACCATACAAGAAACCGCTATTAGAGTTGCTTCATGTAGTGAATGTAATGCTCATACAGATCCTTTATTACAAAATTGAGATTATTAAAAGCTGAGGACATCTTCACAATTGCCAAAATAAAATTTTACTCTAGATATCTAAATCGAACACTTCCATGTAGCTTGCAAAATTTACCATTGTTTCCAGGTACAGATTTACATGCACATGATACAAAGCTTGCTCAAAATTAATTTACATATCAGTATATCACAGTTTCGCAAGATATTGTCTTATATTTAAAACCTAGACGTAAAATCATAACAATTAATAGTAGTTATTTTTATTTTACGATTAAGCCATATCAGAGTAATTGTTACTGTTTGCTTCGAGGTGGCCCTCATAATAGCGACATACATTTTCTTAATTAGGGTCTCGATCAATATACTTTATTCTTTTGATTTATTGGATAACACATACTGAGGTCAAGGGGTCCAAACTATATATATAATCAAACAATGGGTTAATTTTTATAAATGAAAAATACGAGGGGTTCCCCAGTTTACCCCTATGACACTTCTTCCCAGTCTCCACTACAAACGCAAAATGACCCAACCCTGCGAAATTTCTTAAAATCTGACCACGAGCATACATTTTTATTGTCACAGAAAACAGTGAAACTATCATTGAAGTCGAATACATCACATTCCTTGTTTTGTCAAAGTACGAGTCATCTTGGGATATGCTTCATCCTCTATATGATGGAAAAGAAGATGCCCTGATGTCCACGTCTGTGTGCCACCAGGTGCCGCAGCACTGGCTTTTTCACATGTATACGTCATGCAAAGACGATTGCTCAATCTAGCTCGCATGTTGCAATATTATTAGCTTTAAAAACTTGATAACAATAACATAATGCACGTAATATAGACATTTAGTAAAGAATCATCATGCTTGTTGTAAGAACACCTGCAATCGTTTGTGTACAGCAAAGTGAAGACTTTTTTACATAGGACGATCAGTGCAGTTTCGAATATGAGCAGAAATGGATATTGTCACTACTGGATGGACAGCTGACAGCTGTCGCTTAACAGTGTCGGTCAGGCTTAGACACGGTTGATGCGCAGATGACAGTTATCTCTCAAATGGGTGACTCAGGGTTACGTAGGTGTTCAGTCATATTACAAAAGAATAATCACGCCGGTATATTAAGACTATAAGTTTTCATCACATGGACAATGGCATGTTAACCTTTTCCTTCATAAATAAATACAAATGACACAACCTGTTGACATGGGAAATGAAGTTGAAGCTGAAGCTTACAAGATAAACATACAGCAAAACCTTCATAATGTATACAAAAGATACAAGACCAATATGGGTGGATATAATCCCCTCTTACATGCAAAAAATCCAAGATAGTCACACAGCTGGTTACAGAGAGTACTTATCATAATAATGGCATCATAAATGCACAAAATATACATTTATGTACAAGTAAGTCATTCAAATATCCAGTGTCGAATGCTTGGGGGAATCCGGGGTGATACGGGACAGATATAAAGCAGGGCCCTGTCACAACTCTCAATTAAATTAACTGATCACATATCAGGCTACAAATTGGTCCCTTTTGACCCAATTCTGATGTTTATATGCATGTGTTCAGAGGGTGGAAGCCTAACATGTAAGTAAGAACACATTTTCTCAGTGTGTCAGCAAAAGATTATTTTTGCACCCTGCCATATTTTTGGTCTGCCCCCCTCCCTCCCCTCAGTTATCTTGCAACGTTTTCAGTTTCGGTATGTAAGCTGAGCTTATTAAAGCAGTGACGAATGTCAAAAGGTTTCAAGTTGTTTATTGATGTGCAGCATGTTCTAAAAAAAAAAAAAACCAAAAAACAAAAAGGTCACAGAGGGGAGAGTTGGGACAGTTTTCCCTGAGCAATACCCCACGTTTCCCCCATAACAACCCATTACTCTCCATTCGATTAACTACACAACACAATTACCTGTAAATTCAAAATATTGACTCAAACTTCGCTTGTCTGCCACATTCAGTATACGTACACTGAGATATCCTTAGATAGCACTCTTTATGCGCCAGAAAATTCTTTTGCCCAGCACATAGAGTTGTATTATTTCAGTTAGGAGCCTAATCTGATGCTTCAGCCATGCGTGGTAATCAGATGGATTTAGGCTGTTCAAGGTTTTTGGCTTAAGCTTTGTATACTACTTTATTCCAAGAAGTTCGGTTGTGGCTAAGGTTGGCAGACCGAAGGTATAGGTACTTATTGAGTTATCATTATCTGGGTTGTCGATGTACGGTATCTTTTGGTTTACATAGGGTTAAACCTTGGTAATGTTGGGGATAGTTTGCCATTGGTGACTATCCTGTGTCAAAGTTCTGTATAAACCTGGGTAATGGCAAGCCAGCGCAATGTTGGGGATAGTTTGCCATTGGTGCTTATCCTGGGACAAAGTTCGGTATAAACCTGGGTAATGGCAAGCCAGCGCAATGTTGGGGATAGTTTGCCATTGGTGCTCACCCTGGGACACAGTTCTGTATGGCGCCTGTAGGACTACTGGTACCGGTTGGAAGAGTGAGACATTGGACTCGGCCAATGCCAGAAAGTCTCTGAAGGATTGAGCAAGGGTATAGTTGTGCTGGTTTATACTCATGGTTTGGACAGCATAAAATGATAATCTGGTGCCTCCAGGCAGCCAACTGCTCAATGAGGTCAAAGGGCCCAGGTCAAGCATTGATTATGTCGACCACAGCAGCTTTTGTTCCCATGGGTTCCCACACAATTTGGGCATACACCGGTAACAAGGCCCATAATGACCCAAGTATGTTTTGCTGGGTCCAGCAAACGCTTGATATGATTTATTTAAGATATGCAGACTGTACTGATGAATGCAAAAGTTACAATTTAAAATTGCCAGTGTGGTTTTTCACAGAATTGTTCCCTATGCTGTGCTAGCACAGGTAGCAGAGGTAGCAGTAGGCCAATGCTACTGAGACTTCAAAATGGCTGGAAACGGTGGTAATTGACTGTTAAAATTTCTCAAGAATCCTTCAGTATTAAGCTGAATTCAAGTTGGGGTAGGACTCCAAGAAAAGAGGGGCTTTGTGTATTAATTGTAATCCTATCGCTAACCTAGGTCCCTCAGTGTTAGTCTGGGTGGTAAGTTGTTCATTTCGTCATGTTGCCTTGCTGGAAGCCGCTGTGTTGTCCTGAATATACCAGCTGGTTAGTAAGTCACTCTGGGTGGGTCGGGGTAGCACCATTTATTATTATGTAATGAGCTTGGCATGTGTATTTGCTAGGGTGGCTTGATGCATCCATGATACTTTTACGTGCCACATGTTCCTTGCCAGTGTCTTCAGGCAACCATGACGCACGAGTTTGTTTTTTTTTTTTTTTTGTTTTTTTTTTTTTTTTTTTTTTTTTTTTGCCATTGGGTGTCACTGTATCGGTCGCATGGCCCGTAGCTTGCTGTATAAGCTATGCTTCTGCTCGGCACTTTATACTACGCCACTTTGGCCTGTGGCATAGGAAATTGCACTTGCTTGAGAGCCTTTGTGAATTGATACACTTTAATGACATATTTAGTGTTGAATGTTCCTGTGCTAATCAGTGTTAGAATTTGTTTTTCAATTGCTTGTCTGCAAGTTTTGAAAATGACCTACTGCCAATGGAGGCGTAATCGAATTGGACAATAAGGCGAATACTGAAACAGGCCTGATCCATGCTCAATATTACAGCTGGCTAGAGTAATGTTCTGGCATGAACCTGATAATAAATGCCTTCCATATGTTATCACCTTTTAACAGTAGATTAAATTGTACTAAAGGTGTGGAGAAGACTAAGTGCAAGGATATGTTCCACCTTCAGGATGCCTCCAAAGAAAACTTGTAAGTCGGCTAGAGCAGGCAGGCCATCCACGAAACTGTTCAAAGTGGTTGCTACACCCAGGAAGAGATCAAGATGCAGCAAAAACGGCTAAACGAAGCAAGCCAAAGGTGTCAACAGTGGACCACCCACCCATCCAACCCAGCTACACCAACGGCACCATTGACAAAAACAACAGCCAGTCCAAAAAGCCAGCTCCGATCCTGCAGATCATCCTGGTGGAGAGCTGCAAAGCCCTGCTCCAAGCTCGAACAGGCATATCACAGTCACCAAGACAACAGCTATTTCTGCACCAGGTGGGGACACTTTTCAGGTCAACCGCAGTCCCCCTATTGAGCATGAATTAGATATAGAAATGGATGAGCTGCCAGAATTAAACCTTTAGTTTTCCCTGTGGGCAAGAATACCGGTCACAAAACTCACTTGGTGAAAACCGTGTCAGCACACATTCCCCTCAAAATAAAGATTTGGGATGGTGAATATGCAGAATTAGGTTCCTTTCCAGACAGAAAACAAATGAGCCACCTCAGTACCCAATCTCAGCCTGGTCAGGATTCGCCTTCATTAGTTTGGAAAGAAGACAAGCCCAAAAACCTGTCGCTAGATGAGTGGACACCTACTTTTTACCGTTGTATTTGGAAAATTCCCTGATCAGGTGCTGTACCTCCTCAGTTACCAGCATCTTGTACCTGACATATACAATGACGAAGGGAATTAAAGGTATTATTACAAGGAACTTTTCAAATCAAAACTAAGGGCGCCGATTGCACAGAACTACAGACACCATGTGTTGTTTATATCCACACTAATTTTCGGGACAATAAGACAGCCCCTGCGGCCACAAAAGTACGTTGGTTCCAGACAGAACCAATTGTTCAAGGCCCTGCAGGTAGTTGCTTTAGGTACTACAATGGTGGCCCATGCAACGGCTTGTGTAAATTCTCGCACAGGTGTTTTAATGCGACAGAAAGGGACCACTCAGCAGCAAGGTGTTATGCCAGACAGGCACACACACAAGCCCAAAACCACAGGCACCGCCTTTCCCGAAAGGTATTCCACAACCAGCCCACGCAATACTTGCGTCAAAACAGGTAGTTTTCCAACAGCAATTAAATTGCACATGCTTGAGAAATGGTTGGAAGTCTATCCACAAAGGCATTTTGATAACTTGATTAAAAGGTTTTCATGTCGCTTGTTCTTCGAATTCTCAGAAAAAAGTGTCTCTCGTGCAGTTCAGAACTTAAAATCAGCTCTCAAAAATGCAGGATTGGTTTCCGACATTTTTTAAGTGAAATCCCGGTGCGAACTTGAAGCTGAGCCCATTGAGTCTGGTCGCCAAGAAGAAGGGTGGCCTCGGGCTAGTTCATAATTTGTCTCATGCCGACAATGGACATGCAAACATGCTTAATGATAATATAGCACGCCAGGCATGAAGGTCCATTATGCAGGCATTGATGAGACCATGGTTCAGGTAGAGGCAGAGGGTAGAGGCTATAGGATGCCAAAAGCAACATTAAGAACGCTTCATTCCCATCCAACCCTCGGATTATGCGCTGCAAGCTTTCAAGTGGGAAGGCCACTATTACTATGATAAGACATTGGTTATGAGTTGTAGCATTAGTTACCGAATTTTTGCAGGCCTTCAGCATGGCATTGCAGTGGAATGTGGTAAGAAAAATCAAAATAACATCAATGATGCCCATTCTTGATGATCTGTTTTGTACACAATTCAAAATCTGGTTGTTTTAAGGCTGTTCGAAATTGTTCCCTCCCCAATCCCAATCAGCACCTTTCTTCAAATTCTACTGTTTTCTTGGCAATTTGGTGCCCATCTCCTTGCCAAGTGCACTTAATTTCTTAAATCTACATTGTTAAGGTGAATTCCAGCTTGTTTTAACTGTATCTCATCAAAAGAATTGGTCGGGTGCACATTGAAAAATGATGGAAAATCAGCCATCAAAAACAACCAAAATCACTGTGTTCAGTTAGTCTATGTGCCTTGGCAACAAGCTAAACACTGGTAATGCTTGATTTCAATGGATAGGATTAAAGTGGTTCGGAGTGTGTGGTGGGTGGAATGGAAGGTGTATAAAATACTTTTTGCTTCGACGATATTCGGATTCAGTTGCACAATGCAGCGCTGGGAGCCATCTTACAAGGAGACAAAACACCGTGACACGCACGTTCTTCCGACAACTTTTTGCTTTGTTAATGAATGAATCTATCTCATATAGCAATGAGCGCATGTTGACAACATTGAAAGCAGCTTCTAGGTGTAAATGCCAGGAGTTATTTTCTTATGAGCGTTGAAACGGAATTCATCACACTTAACAGACAGCGGTAACAAAATTTACACGATAATAAATTGTCATTGCCGCACACGATGATATCTAGCTCCTGTCGCGGAACTCCATCTGGCAAACGCAAAAATGGTGATAATCAAATCAGGGAATCCCTGAGCACGTTATCAATTTTGTTTATCAAGCTAGTTGGATTCAAAAAAAGTTGAACTGGTTGACAAAATGTCAATAAAGGTCACTGATTCATCACTGATTGGATGGAATATGTTACAAGTTTACCGAGAAAGAGAATGGAGGTGGCAAAAATCAGCAGAGCCAGCTAACGGCTTTTTGTTTTTATTTTTATTTATTTTCAAAATAAAATGTCCCAGGCGCAACGAAAAAAACTGATGGCGCTATACGAGAAAGTCAGGATTAATTTTTAGCCGTGTCATCATATTGCATAAGTACATATCTTAGATACATTCTGGACGACCAGGGAAGTAGCACATTCGTGGGGACGGAACTGATTTTTAACGCTATCATTTTTGTTAGGCAGTACTACTTAAATGTGTCCAGATAGGGGAAAAGCATTGCTAAAATAAATATTAAATGTATGAAACATGTTGAGTATTTTACCCTTCGTCCGTATTACTATGAATTAAATATGGGAATTACCACAGTCCAACTTTTGCATTACTACGGTCAACGATGCAGACGTTTGAACCGAAAACGAAATATGGTGGAAACTTTCCCTTAAAACTGGGAACAAGTAGCTATATGTTCAGGCACAGCATGCAGTCCTGCTTTACTACTGATGAACAATTAAGTGGAGAAGAATATAATTAGTGACCCAGTACCCGATAACAGCGGATGTTAATCATTTGCATTGTCTAGCATATGAGTATTGTAGACACCCTACTGTTCTCATCAGTGTAATAAGCATAATATGCGTGACAAGGAACAGATAATCGTTTAAACTGGATCCCCCATTGTACCCGACCTGGCGTTTCATCTACTAGGGGTATGGAGCTATCCTTCCTCTCAAGCAGTGTTTCCATCATGAAGGTAGTGACAGTGATAAAGTTCAATGTAGAATTAGTTTAAACGTATTTTATTTCATGTAAAATGGAGAGAAGCAATAGACGCTTATTTGAACCCTTCTCCGGTAATACACACATACGGTGTAAGTAAATCAATAGCCTGCTACACATTGTCATTTTATGGAAAATTGTAAAAAAATGAACTTAGGTATACATCCGTGTAATAGCAAATTGACAGCGCTAAGATATTACTCTTGGTATTTGAAAAGAAATGTTTCAGGCTTAAGAAAAAATAATTGTGCCGTGTGAAGTAGACGATACTGAGACTGAAAATCGGATGAAACAGTGTTCAAATATTTTTTGTATGAATTATATACTTTTGCATGATAATGAAAAGTTCTTTTGTTGTTGTTGTTGTTGTTGTTGTTGTTGTTGTTGTTGTTGTTGTTGTGTTGCATTAATATTGCCGAAAAGCAAAGTGCTTGTATCATGTCGGAAGCCGCGATAGCTTCCGCTAAAATTCCAATCTGTGTCTGTTAAATAATGTTCAATGAAAGCGAAAATGAGCTGTGGTTTGGCGTGTATAACCACAAGCACAAGCACTGCTGTCAATAAGATTATGCATAAAAGGGTGATCTTTCAGTGAGCTACAATCTAATCTTAAACGGGCATGTAGACGTTGCTCTCTTCGACAATGTCAGAAGTAGTATTGGCAGTTACCACTGGAGGGCAACCTAGTCGCGCTTTGAATTCAGACAATGTTTCTTGTTTAAATATCTAAGTTATTCCAACGGTCTTTTGTAGAGCCAAAGAAAGCTTTCTGTCTGAGGGTAGTTCTAGAATTTAATGGGAATATAGCAGCTACACGTCCGGGATTGTGCTAGTTTTCTGCCTCGGGTGACAGTTGTTCTTCGAAAATTAATATTGAGGTCATAGAACATTCAAAATCTTGTACATTTGGATGAGTTTATGCTATTCATGTCGAGAACTCAGGCTTTCCCGTCTGACCTACTGTGTAGGAAGTAGGCTCTTTTATACTGCACTGGACAGAGCTTATATGTACTGTGTCGGCAACATGGATGGCCTCGACCATCTATGCTTGATTTGAGAATAAAAAGACCCTACCAAATATACTGAACTTTGCAATAGGTTGTGTACATGCAAACTCCAAGCCTTCCAAAATAATGCAGTGTACTGGTAGATGTTTATTGTTTCTGCATGTAAAATTTACATGAGGATATGCACAGTGCAGACCGACCAAGCAAACTACAAAATACTGGACCAAACTTTGAGTTATGCACTATTTCCTTTTTGTGCGACTTTTGAACTGTAAGCATAGGTTTTGGTATAATTTGTGTGATGGATATCAAATTAAATTGTTCAAATAAGTCGGCATTACACATGATACCCATTCAGAGAGGTTGACACCAGTATACTGCAGCCTGACGCATCTTTGCAGCACATTCGTCGACAGTTTTGCCCAGGAAGCCCAACAATGGAAACAGAACATATTGAGAAACTTTGAACCTTAGGTATGCATACCAGAACCAGTGACATCAAAGTAATACTTAATTCAGTAGAATGGTTCAGATGCAAAAACCGCAAAAAGTCTCGCAGGTGAGAATAAATTAAACCACAACAACCGAGAGTCCGTATGAAGTGCAATGGGTTGTTTTACATGAGCATGACACGAAATGGTGCCTCGACCAGGAAAACAGGAATAGTCTACTCATATGACAAAATGCGTTTAGACTTGCTTTCTAGATTTAACCAATAGTTTACATTATGCACAAAGTGAAAAATATCGCTATTAATATTCACGCATTATATGTCTGACTAAAACATATATATTAGAACCTACAAAACACTTTCTTCGAAATTTCGAGTATCAATACACGTGGTATTTTCAGGTTTCCATAGCTTTTAAACCAGACTGATTTGAATGCATATACAACTTATACAACAGATTATATGCCAAACGTGTATGTATATAAATGGACCGGAAGTGACCTGTATCAACTTTCTCTATCACCTATGGTTTATCGAGAAATATTATTGTCTGAAAGTCATGTACGCATCTCAGTTGTTGCCAATCACTATTTATCCTTTGCTTGCTGATCGGTGAGACATTTGTGCCAGCCTGAACTATAAAAACGATTTCATGTTCAAATGACTCAAACGCTAGCTTTAGTTCAAGTGCCACCAAACACAGTTTTCCAGAAACGACCAGGATAGTCCAGATTGAAAGCTTTACACAGCGTGCTTTGAGTGCGTTCTGTTCAGGGAAACTATTGACTCAGTTGCAAACTAAGCATCGAAACGAGACCTGTGTTCTGACTCTTGTCAGATCCCTGTGCTAAGTAGACAAGTTGTCGACTTGCAATTTCACATGTACTCATTAACAGTGAGCCTGTTAGCTTAAGAATGGAACTGAGTCAACAGTTTTCCGTCACGGTGGCCAGACACATAACATCGTTTTTAAAGCTGCAACAAGAATAGCGTTCGGCCAACTTGTATAGCGTATCCTACCTTACCATGTCTTATCTAATATTTCCTCTTGACTGTTTCAATGCCAACTGCGACCAAAGTCAAACTACTTATGAATTGCTGTCAATTAAGATAAGATTTTTATGAAAAGATCTTTCAAATACCAGAATACCAATAGTTCTATAGAATATAATGGTCCAGGTCAACAGCTTTCCTCGGCATGCTTCTATTTTGCCCAATGCGCACCGTACAAAGCTCAGTTCAAAATTGAGCAATGAAAGAGTTAATGATCAATTTAAATTATGAGTCCTGTGTTTTTTACATTCGAGTACACTTTTGTTTAGGAAGCGAGAAAGGGATTTTGCAGGTGAAGTGAAACATTTCCCGACTTATCATACGATGCCGCAACACTACCCCGCTCCCGCCCCATAAAATATCCAAAAGGTGAAAAAATGACACAATTAACATGAAGGCGTTGACATTAAAACTTGGTATCAGTGTCCTTTACTTCATTCCAAACGTAGAGAAGGAAAAATGCATGAATGATACGATGGAGCTTTCTATAAATTTCACGGCAAATAAGTATTTTCTATAGTTTAACCAGACGCCCTGACACTGTGGAATGCAATAGTACATATCTGTCAATTTCCATTATCAATTAGGAAAACAAGCACACATATTGTCCCAAAGAAAGCTGTTTACTAAGACTACTTTTTGCTTTAGGCTAGGCTTGCTGGTATTTGAATGAAAGGTATCTTCATGAGGAATATGAATCTTTTAACCACTATATGTTTAACAGTATTGAGATAGCAACCTTAGTAGTTATTAGCACTTTGAGGGTTAGTAAACTCAATATGAAATACATGTTTTGCTGAGTAGGTGGTTTCGTATTACCAGTTGTACGCTTCCATAAAATAACATAACGTTGAAATATTCTGGCTCATGCAGGCTAAACTTTTAAAATGATTCATTACACTGGTTGTCCGTGACTGTTCCCCATACGCAAAAAATATATCAAACACAGAAAGAACACTATACATCAACTAACACAGTTACGATTAATATTTCCTAATTTTCTTTTTATCCCTGAAAGCTGCAAGAGTTACATTTTGTCTACAAATATTATAGCCAGGTTCTACTTTAAAAAATCATTGTTACATTTAGATGAATGGAGCAATGATATTTAAATGAAGTTTTGCATATACAGCCAGAGGTGGTGCATTACTGCAGGACAAGCCAAGTGTGTGCATTGTTGCTGCACACACTTGGTATGCGTACTGCATGTCTATTCATAAACTATTGTAACCATGATTTAAACCTGCATGCCAAACCGTTAACAAAATACAGACAATCTGTATTTCAGATTCACGTGTCTTATTAATCATAACAATATATTATCACATATATTTCCAGACACATATTTATGGCTTCCCCCCCCCCCCCCACTTTTTGACATAAAGTCATGACTTGGAGCGTAAGTTTACATACCGGCACAAGCAAAAGGACGCGTTTTCTCGGTGTCCATACATTTTATAGGGAATCTAACATGGCTGAGAGTGAGCTGCTATTTTGTCTCACGACGAATCTTTGTTGGTGGAGAAAGTCACGAGTGACGCCAGGTTAAGAGTGAGTTTCCACACCAACAACGATCCTAAATGATAGAAAAATAGTTACCCCTCTCCAGCCATGTACGAATTGCATTTTTCTATGTTTAATTAGTTGAACAACAGTTGTCATGACCACAATCACAACAATATCGCATCCCACGCATAAGTCTCATAATATAAGTGGCACCACTATAAAAGAAGACGAATTTAAAGAACTAAAGCAAACTCTACTCGATTGTTACAAATGTACAATTATTCACAAAAATCACTGAATTCAGCTTCATACGATTGCCATTGATTACCATACATGTACAAGTTGCAGTCCGCAAAGAACATTGTTTAAGTATCTCTGTGAACCACAAATTGTATGTGTCAGCTATTCGCCAACGTAACGTACTGTGTAGAAAGATTTCTGTATCTTATTTTCTTTACAATTAAAAATGGCCATATTATTTACCCGAGATAAGTTTATGTCCTCAAATGAAATTGGAACTATCAATCATAGTGTACTTTAAACGTCCAATCATAAAGGCAAAAAAATGGTTATTGACTGTATTAAGAAGTACACATTTCATTTCAATATGTCAAACTATTTTTTTTTGCAATCTAGTATTTTATTTGTGTATTGTGGGTAAGGCATTATAATTGTGTAGAATTTAGTTCTTTAAGACAGTATCCGAGTACTACAGTAAACATTATCTTTCTGTATAAAATGGAATTGTAATAGCTCTTCCGTGTTTATCCCATGAAACTTTGGAAAATGTGGAATTAGGCAACAAGCTGTAACATCTGTATTTCTCGTTTTCCATATCATGCGCACATTATTTGATTACATGTTTTTCCCTGTACAGTGGTTTCAGTGTACCGCTAGGAGGTGCGGTATACTCGACTTCGGTTCCAGCTTCGTCCAGGAATAGGAGTACATCTAATTACACTTTCAGCCTCATTTACATGTTTGCACCCGCACTTCCGGTACACTTCGGTGCAAAGCATATGCAGCTAGCCTAGAACCTGCACTTCTATTGAACTTTTCCCTGCACCTGTAGCGGAAGTGCAATGTGAACTTTTCTGGACTTTCTCATGGCCTGGGCTATGTTTCTTGCCTCCACACCAGCTTCAGCAAATACTTGGGCTGTGGTTACCTATAAGGAGGGGCTGGGATAGGTTTTACATTAGTTACCAGCCATATATATTCCTTTTATCGTCCTTCCAAGGATTTTTTTACCCACAGGCATATCAGTAAATCGCTGTGCCTGCTGGTATCTAACATTTCATGTTGAATTTCTAATTTAGTTCGGTTTTTTTTCAATCAAGCATATTAGCTCCTCGTGTTTGTCAACTGCGTACTCCGCATTGCTCAGATGAACTTTTACGGGTTCCAGTTTTCCGACAGATACGTTTTCATAATGTTGTCAGTAGTCGGCGTTAATGCATCCTTTAATGCAGTTACAATGTTAGAACAACAAATAGTTCTTGAACTGCAAAGTTCATCGACGCCTGTTTCACTTTTTATTTTAACGCCTCTCTCTTTTGATTTAAGCTTTTGTCCATAAGACTTTCACTAGATTTAGGCGTCGCAGTGCTTTCTTAAAAGCTGGAATTGTCCACAAAACCTTCTCAGTACTTTCGATGACTCAATGGTTTTTCAACACTGCCTCTGATATTAAGGACAGATTACAGATAAAAGACAGAGCAGAGGAATTACTCAGTGGCCCTTTCCGGTGGATGAATACCAGTCATACAGCACACAGAGCACAACTTCGGTGCTGGAGGAAAGAGCAATGCCCGACAAAAGGAAGAAAAGAAATCCAAATTCATTTGTACCCACATTTTATTTATGCTCTAGGAGGAAAGGTTTGACATCTTCTGACCATGGAACTATGAATGGGTCCAGTTTCTTACCTGCTTCAAGCTGATTCACAACTACGAAAAATTAACTGAAAATGCACACTGTTAGTGTCACTTTGTACATATCATATGAGTTATATCTCTAGTAATTCATTATCCATTTTGTTTTATGGTACATAGATTTATACATCAATATGTACACTGCATTTTCCATGAATGCGCTTAATGCAGGTGAGTGCCAAAATTTCTTGGAAATATTTACAAATTACTTAAAAACCCGATGGTCGTTTCGGATCTGTATCCACTATCGGGACAACCTTCTCCATCAGGCTCCATCTTCGACCCAGCTGGGGTGCTTGTCAAGTCCGCCCAGTGCTGCTATTTAATTCACCGATCACCGAACAATGCTGTTTTTCGCGCCAAATTAACATTTTAACATTTTACATTACATTCATTCGACAAATTAACCTTCCGTTAACACTTATTACACGTATATTTTGGATACCACGTCTTCCAAATGTCCAATCGGGCTAACCCACACCGACTTGGCTGCCATTTTGAAAATTGTGCATTCGCACCCCATGGTTTGTAAATGAGAAAAGTGATGGGACGATCTTGGTGGGGGGGGGATAATAAATGAAACCAAAAGCATATATTTTACAAATATTTCAGAGCATCAATATTTATATGAAGTATGCTATGGCCGTGATTCACTTTGACATCCAAATCAAAAGTATTTTGTGCGAATGCCCGGCAATACATTGCGCCATTTTCAAAAATGGTGCATGATTTGCGGCTCGATGTATAGTGTCGGATTTAGATTTATAACTGACGATGCTAACTGCTCCAGACACAACCGAGCAAGCACATTCAAGTGAAGACAGTAAGTCATGCCTTAAAACTATCTTAATGACCGCCTGCCCTGGTGACTTGCAGAACGACCACCTGGAACCTAGCAAAATATTACGATAACGATCACCGAACAGCCAAGTTGAAATAAAATGCTGTGTTGGAGTTGACTTTACTGCAAAATAAAGACACATGATAGCCACTGTCTCAATAAAATATTTCAACCGGGGCTATGCTGTTTCACCGAACAACAGTGGGCTTGCAGCTATGTCTCTTCCCCAGGCACAGGTTTACCTCTCACTCCAGACAAGTTGAAATGAAATGTTGTGTTTGAGATGAATTTACAGCAATAAAACGATACACGACGACCACTTTGTGGATCAGCCAAGGCCGAACATTTTTATTAGGGCAGGGTGGCTTGAATCTATTTTTTTGATGTTTCGTAAAAAAATTATTTAGGGTCGGGAATCAGGTCTTTCTAGTGGGGTCGGTCGGGCTATCTGAACTACACATATATTTTTGATAGGACTTAGAAAACTTGGTCACTTGGTAAAACATGTTTAAAATGGATGTTCTTGCCCCTTTTGCACATTATCCCTTTTGACATCAGTTTATTAATCAATTTAATATGTCATGTAAGTGTATGACTTTGTACATATCGTGTGCAGCTCTCTGGTAAATCATAATTCAGCTTGTTTTATGATACATAAATCTGCACATCAATGTGTACATTGCACTTTGCTCACGTGTGTAATGCAGGTAAGTGACAAATGAAACTTTCTTGGAAATATGACAATTACGATAAAGCTTCTCATGAAAAAGCTACTAGGTGCTAATATGCATTATTTTATTAAAAAAAAAAAAACAAAAAAAGGGGTCTTTGAATAACAATTCACATGGGCAAAAACCATAAATACATGTAATATTTCAAACTTTACATTCTTGTTCAAATACATACATACATAAATATATATACATACACACATATATATACATATATATATATATATATATATATATATATATATATATATATATATATATATATATATATATATATATATATATATATATATATATATATATGATGTTAAGTATCAATGTGTAATGTATCTGCATCTACTAAACAGGTCAAATTTGGGCTTGCGTGTACATGTAAAATGTCTCCAACCTGTTAAGTGAATACACTCAAATTGTTATAGTTATCATGACGTTGTTGGCATTGTGAAATTTCAATTATTAATTTTAGGTTGTACATACATGTAAAGGTATCCAAGATGTCACCTGAATGCACTTAGACTCTTATGGTAATCATGGAAATGTGAAATTTAGATTATGAAGATAAAAGTATTTGGTGATCTGCAGAGCTCCTTGTATGCTTTACACATTGAATGTACCTGTAAGTTAAGGAATAAAATGTGGATTAGAATGTGGATCATCTATTCGGGCTTTCCATTACAGCGAGAAAGTAGATAGGTCAGTTTTGTAAGTGGCGGAATACTAATTTTGTTGCCAACACCTACTCCACCTGACCCCCCCCCCCCAAAAGGAAAAAAATAGTATCGCTAGTTTGTGTTCTTTGTTTCCAGTTCCTTCTACATGTAGATTAACTTCGTATCGTGGACCGTCATAAAGACTTTGGAGACATTTCTCTTTCCCTGAATGCCAGCAAGAAAAGCGTTTGACCTTGAACAAGGCGTAGTGATTATCTTTTCATGTCTCTAAAAAAGTGGTAGAGCTAAATTTCATAACAAGATAATTTGGCTCATTATATGGACGTGGGTTTACAGTTGAAGGACGTATCAGTAGATGAAACATTATAATATGTGTTCTCATGCAATTTCAAGTTATATCTGTGAATTTTTCTTATCCTAAATAAATATCCAAAAGTAATTATATTTATATGGTAAGGTGTTTTTGCATGTAATTCAAACATATTTGTTGACTTGTAAATAGTCTTATAATTTACCAAGATAGCTTTCTTGTGGCAAGGATTGAGAGATTGGTGACATTTAGGCTTCTTCTAAAGAACAAAAACTTTCCTTAATCCAAGTCAAATGGGTTGACAAATTCTGCATAAAACCTTGATAACTTTTTCTAGGATATATATATTTCCTCTGCAATTGCTAAATGTACTGGTACAGTAATAGAAGCAACAATATGTGACATAAAAAATGCAATGACATTTTTTTTCTTCTTTACTTTTCATATGTTGCTTTTCATTTTTTTTTTTTTTTTGTTTTTGTGTGTGTGTGTTCCAGGAAAAAAAAGTTTTCATCAAACATTTAATTAAAAGTCACAGTTACATTGACTGACTCCAGTGGTCCCACACACTTCTCCTCTTGATCCTACTGTATACTTACATATTTTGTTTGAATCCTAGGATTACGGTGGGGAATATTTGACCCTGCAACACAAATACAGGCTTGCAAATTGGAACAGAAAAACGTGAACAAAATTGAATGAATTTTAAAACAATTTATTCTAATTTCCAATCATATACAGAAGACACAATGAAAAAAAGCTACAAACAACTGCAGGACAAACAAATGCTTGTGAGCATGTAATCAGTGTACAAAATTTGTTTGTCTGATATTTGCTAAAAAGCCAATTGAACAGGAACCACTTTACACACACTTTGGACCACCCGAGTGGCGTTGACTCGGCAATCCCCAAACATGGCCTCAGCCCGAGGCGCGAGCGTATCCCCCCCCCCCCCGCTTAATATGCCTCATACTCCCTCCTTGCCTCTGACAGGGCCATATCAATCTAATTTTGGGCATATGCCTCACGCCAACCCACCCCCAAAATAATGCCATCTGCGACTTGGCCCATAACTCCTTGCCATTTTTATTTTTTTTTGGGGGGGGGGGGGGTTGGTATTTTTTGTTTTCTTTTTGTGTGTGTGGGTTTTTTTGTTTGGGTTTTTTTTTTCGATTGTTTTTGGGGAATTTTTTTTGTTTTTTGGTTTTTGTTGTTTTTGTTTTTTGCGGTTTGTTTTTTTGCTTTTTTTTTTTTTTTGTTTTTTGTTTTTTGTTTTTTTTTTTGTTTTGTTTTTGTTTTTTTTTTGGGGGGGTGGTTTATTCAAAATGAGCGATTTCACAGTTTAACCCCTGGTAGCAGAATTTGAAATCATGTTAGTTACGCTACATTCTTTTCTCCGGCAAAACTGATCAAAGTGGTCGGATAAAGGCTTTAAATTTATTGAATTTGATTTTAGAAATCTACTAAATACAATCGGGTATTGCTGGATCCTTACAGTCCGGACCCGAAGAGCGGACGGAGAGACATGGCCCAGATACTTAGCGTAGTGACTTAGTTCTCTTACATGAGGGATCATCAGGTCAAGATCTATTCGTGTGTGAAGTTTCATGACACAAAGTTGCAGAGTTCAGGGATTAAAGCCCTGACACGATTTTACAAGGATAGGTATCACTGTGACCGAAATGCTTGACCAAGTAGCAAGCTCCTGGTACAAGACACAACCTTATATTCAGATGCACCTGCGTGTAAAGTTTCATTAACCTAACTGGAAAGGCAAGCAAATTATAGCCCGGACATAGCGGACGTACGGACGGTTACTTTATGCCCCTCCTCCGGTAGAAGGGGGTATAATCAATATTTGTGTGGGGTCTGCAATACCTATAGGCTTATGTGCAACGCTATTGGTATTTTATATGGTGTGAAACTTCTTGAGAACGGTTGCTCAAACACAAAAGGCCTACTTCTAAAACACACCACCTGTATTTTTAACAATTTAAATTTGAAGTAATATAAATATGAAGCCTTTATTCATTTTTACACTGTAAATATAGGTCGATACAATTTATGCACGCAACATTTACTGTTTCTTTAAATTTATAAAGTGTTCATCTGCTATCAGTCCTCATAAGACTCTTTATTTAAAGCATTTAATATTGTAGAACATTATGAGTGTTTTAAGGTTTAACTAACAACAACGCAGGCCTATAATGTATAAAATTTAAAAGCTGAGCTTATAGGGCCTATGTACCTTCTCAGATGGCAGAGCTATACCCAGCATGGAAACTAACACTCTTCCCACATATGTTAAGGCTTATTTTCACTCTGCCTGTCTGGGCTTCCAGTACACTAAATGCGTTAAAAAAAATAAAATAAGAAATATACAAGAGGACAGTTTGTTTTTCATCCTTGGCTGGTAGAGTTGTGACAGGTCTGTGCTATTTCGCAGAATGTAACCTCGACACGTTGATGCTACTTGTCGGTACTTTTCAAAAATCTGCACACGACCAATGCACACTGGAGTTATTAAATGAATTATTATAACTGAAATATCATTACATTGGTGAAGCACTTAAACAAATAGATTCATAGACACACAACATTCCCAAATACCCTTGACATTTAGGCCTTCCTTCATTGCGGCCTCGTTCTGAGTTAATCTTGATTGATTAAATTTGTTTGGCCAGATTTAGTTAAATTCACAGCAGAGTGCATTCAATACACGCCGTTTCAGAGAAAATGTGGGTCATAAAAGTTGTGAAAAGCTACAAAATGAAACGGTTGTGGTTCACCGACATTAACTACACGGGATGATAGCCTATGCTTTAGCCAATGACGAAGATTATCGATGCATTCACGGTGGGTTTTGTATAAGATCAACTTTACTTCTAAAACCACATATCGAACAGTACATGGATGTTTTCCAGGTTATCAAATAAGTGTTTTACTGATACAATTTCCTTGAATCGAAATTCAACCAAACCATGTGGTATGAAAATCCCCCAACATCATACTTTTCAAAGTCACAGTATGGCCGTCTTTTTCTGTTTTTCGCACAATGGTAAAACAGACAAGAAATTATTGCTTATGTTATCAACACAGATGAGTAACCTATTCACATTTCTACAGAACTAATAAGAAAGCAGGTTATTTAGATAGTAGCCTACGCAACACAAGTTTCCAAAATAACCTTGGCAAGAATGCAAATTTAGCTGTGATGTATACACCTTGAAACGCTCGTCAAATTATGTCACAATTTATCAGCTTTGTGTAATTCTCTTCTTTTTCTCCTTCTGGACAAAAGACAATAATACTACGCGCTTCTGGTAAAAACACAAGAGCACGAGAAAATCTGTTTGCCATTACAATATTCATATTCTACTTATGGAAGTCGATTGTTAACTCTGACCGGTCACTGGCCAGATTTCAGATGGATGTAACCCCCAATAGCTTTTGTTTGAGGTGGCCTGCAATCAATAAACAATGGCAAGAATAATATATGCTTTGAATGCAAATTTATGTCTCCGTTGGAACCGGAGGACGTACTCCTTTTAGTGCCTGTTTCTCCTTCTCCTTCGTCTGCTTCTTATTCTACAACACTTTTGAGTTTGCGTTCGATAAATCTTAAAGAAATGAACAAAACGTCATGAACCCTTGTAGAAGTATGTATTTAGGTAACACATACGTTGGGATTGTTGCTGGGTAACCTTGACCTAATGCTCGAGGTCACATGGACACTTAAATGAAAATAATTTCCGTGATAGGTCATGAAGAACTTAACGAAACTTCATGAAAATTAGGAATATGTATCTACGTTAAGGTTATATCTGGGTCACCCTTGTTTAATTCTCAAGGTCACAGGTTTTTTTTTTTTTGTGGGTTACATTCACCAAATTTTCATGGTCCCATGATCCCTTATGTTACAATTTATTTACCATGTGATAATTCCTGTCAACCTGGATACAACTAAGCAGGTTTATGTATACATAAAACACACCTGTTTTGGTTGTATTTATGTAGACTTGACACATTTGACAAGGTCATAACTTTCTCAAGGTCATGTGGTCACTCATTTGAAGTTTGTTCCCATGCAATAAGTGTCGAAACGCTCAACAAAACTTGACTGATCAAACTTGCTCAGACTTTTAATTGTACCTGTGATTGATGACGTTGGAAAAACAGACTGGTCTATATTACTGCAATGGGTCACAACGGAATCAGCAGAGTCCCTCAGTCAGATTAGCTGGCAAATAATTGATAGGGTGCAGGTCGTCTACATTTATATACATTTCTTTAACTTAGATATAAACTCATCTTACAAGTATTGATAAGCTGAATTCATGATTCTTTCCAACTATATCAATCTTCTCCTGCTCTTCACACACACATTTTTTTTTGTGCATACATTTTGCATACATTTTAAGTGTTCACCGAGGGACATTTGAGTTGTGTTGTAAATGCAGTAACTTCCAAGTTTAATCACGCATTTCTCATCATGCTAACGAGAGTGAACTTCAGACAGCTTACTAGTCTTAACATACATACGTTTGGGTGTCCATTATAGCAGATTTCATGAATGTACAAATATGACCAGTTTTGCTGAAGCCATCTCGCATCCTGCTTTATGCCCTCGCAGAATACTTAGATGTCTCAGCTTGCAAAAAATTTCATCCACCATGACAGAGAGTTTAATTACGCTGTTTGCACCTCTTGTATAATCTGTTACTCATGATTGTAGCAAAAATGGTAAAACGTTTATTGTTAATGTGTCAGTTCAGTAAGAAATGCACATCACACAAGTGAGATAGTGTCCATGGAAGCTGAACGTTCAGATGTAAAATCATTATGCACATTTTTACTCGGTGATTTAAATTCCAAAATGAAACAGGTTACGCATGAAAACTGTCGAAGGAGCAGATGGGCAAGCTTAGTTTTAGTAAGAAATGTAATGTTCAACATTGTCAGGAGGTGTCAATGAGTTGTTAGGCAGTAATCTATGTAAAAAAATAAATATGTGCACAGGACAAAAAAGCTGATCAGAACTACCCTTCAGATATCCTTCCCTTTAGGTGCTCCACAATAATTACCAGTGCTGAGTACAACAAAAGAGAAGGATTCCACTGGTACAGGAAATAAAATGCCCCAGTAAGCCATTACAAACTCTCTCTCTCTCTGTCTCTCTCTCTCTCTCTCTCTCTCTCTCTCTCTCTCTCTCTCTCTCTCTCTCTCTCTCTCTCTGTCTCTCTCTCTGTCTCTCTCCCTGTGTGTGTGTGTGTGTGTGTGTGTGTGTGTGGTAGTTCCTTCTGAAATGATTTATATTAGTCTGTTATAGCATGAAAATCTGCTGAAACGTTACAAATATGAATAGGTAGTAAAAATGGTACCAATAGTAAGCAACATAATACTTAACATAATTTTTAACTGTTTTATTACGTTCATAATAACGGAATTGATTTATCATCAGAGGCGGATTGTTTATGGGCAGCATCCAAGTTGTTTGAAAATTATAGCGATGATATATTTTGAATTTTTCTCAATTTGATTAGTGAGGAATGTTTGATTTCATGTATGGCATGTTGATAACACATGTCTAGCAAGTCAGCAAGGCACCATTATTTATTCAATTTTAATCAGTAACTGTGACACACAGACCAAGGAAGGCATTATTACAGACAGCAAATTGCGGACAAATACTAACTCTCATGGAGCTTGTTGAGACTTTGTTACAAGGTAATAGCATACCATTGAATGAAGTAGGATATTATCACGCTATGAAAGGAGCTTGAAAAAATTCTATATGTTTAGGTTTTGGGGACCATTGTGAAGCATTTATATGTTAAGCTTGGCAAAAAACACCAGAATTGTCACAAGATGTGATAGTTAAATATATCAATTACGTCATTGCATTTTCACATGTGCACTAAAGGGATATTTTCTGTGATGTTTCAACACTCATAAGCGATAGATACAGGCAACATATATATTTTAAAAATATAATTGACAATGTCATTAAACTACAGTCAAAAATAAGTATTAGTACCTTATGAAAGATTATTGTATATGAATGAAGCGTCGCCGGGAATACAGAGTGTGATAAAGGTTATAGGAAAAGTACACTGAAAACAAAAGAAAGGAGAAGTGAAATGACTAACGATGTTGAGAATCATTCAAGAGGATATCTGGACAATGATACACCACCACGTAATGAACATTTGCATACGGGCCAAAATATGGGTAAATTAAAACAGGACTCACTATACCCAGGATATCATTATAATCCAGTAGATGACTAATACTCTAATACAAAACATCATGACAGTCTGTCCTTTGCTTCTTGGCCTTAACAGCTATTTCGTGACTCCGTTTTTTTTACTACTATCACGTCCCTGCTTCACACTATAGCTGTATCAGCAACATTAATTAGCCCGTCAACTGTATGTTTTGTAATCAGTGTTTTCTGTTCCACTGATAGTGCTACAGAACCTGTAGGCGTAATGTCTGTGGGTACCGATGTTTGAAGAGACTAAGCTGTTGTGGCTTACGATGTCGAA
The DNA here is from genome assembly GCA_964020975.1 of Hermodice carunculata. NCBI lineage: Eukaryota > Metazoa > Annelida > Polychaeta > Eunicida > Amphinomidae > Hermodice > Hermodice carunculata. The sequence continues at coordinate 15,394,205 of OZ026621.1, forward strand.
AGAGACTGAGCTGTTGTGGCTTACGATGTTTAAAGAGACTGAGCTGTTGTGGCTTACAATGTTTAAAGAGACTAAGCTGTTGTGGCTTACGATGTTGAAAGAGACTAAGCTCTTGTGGCTTACGATGTTGAAAGAGACAAAGCTGTTGTGGCTTACGATGTTGAAAGAGACTAAGCTGTTGTGGGTACGGATGTTGAAAGAGATTGAATTGTTGTGGGTACCAAAGCTGAAAGAGACTTAGGTGTTGTTAGGGCTCCAGATGATCCGATTACTACTATAAAGTCACATTTCTTCCCAGTTTGTCTCTGCCGCGTGTATTCGATGTTCTGTAGATTATCTTTGGTCTTTGTGGGTTTTTGTTTTGGTTCCAAGTTATAGTAGAAGCACCTTTGTGCCTTTTCGTCCTGTCTTCGTGTGCCCGTGTTACCTTTTTGCGCTTATAAAGACGCCCAATCGGTCTTTCTATGCATTTGTATCACGGGATACTCACAGCAGACCACCCATTTCTGTGCTTTCATATGCGGCTATGTATCGGTTGATACTATTTTGATCATGTTTGTACCGACCACGTGGTCACAGACAAATCAGCTGTCCACGGGCGTCTTTTCCATTGCCAACATGGTTTATTCCATGTGATTTTACACTAGAATCTATGTTTCCCAGGATATGGAAACATTTTTTATCACTTGTCGTTTCTCTCTTCTGAGATTCAGTCCATGGAGTTATACTAAATGTTCCTGTGAGTACAAATACATATATACACCAAAGCAAATTCATGTATTGATGAAATATTTTACGTCATATATGACAAATCTGTATTGCTAAAGGCCCGCCATCTGGTGGGCATGGCAAATATAGCATTCTTCAGAGCCTGTGCAACATCAAGATGTTTGCACCAGGTCTGGGCGAGACAAAAGTATAGTGTGAGCATAATAAGATATATAACTACAATATATGCAAGGAAGAAGATAAAAAAAGTCTTTCCCTGGTTTCACACTATCCACGGGTAACGAAGCATGTACTTATGTAATTTCTTACATATTTGAGAACATGATGATCTTCAGTGTGGACTGTCATAAGAAAGAAATTGTTTTCATCTTGTGCTGGTGTGCCAAAATTGTGTTTACCTGCAGTCATTGCTAATCACACGTTTCTATTGAGTATTTAGAAGTAACTTGTAAACGTGTGTATATGCATGTCTTCCTTAAGATGACATGGGCTAGCCGACAGTGTTATAGTTAACCATAGGGGTTAGCCGCTTCATCTGTCTATATTTATGTAATTAATGACCACTACTCTGTGTCTTAAAACCCAGTCTTCAGTATTTCCTTCACGTTGACAAAGATTCGGGATTTTTTTATTATGGAGAAAAAAAATAGCATTGAATCCATGACATTTTATTTATATTATTTCTGACCAACGCCAGTCTCATCAGTCTCAAGAATTTACCGATGCATATCATATTTTCGACCAATGTCAATTTCATCCGTTGCAGGAATTGTGCAGGGAATTCTGCAGTATAGTTTTGATTTCAAGTGTTTGTGTGTAACGTACGCATATATTTGAATCTTTGTTTTTCATTTTGTGTGTCTTAACATACACAATGGTTTTCCTAGATGAGGCGAAAACCACCGGCCAGGTATCTACAGATAAGGGTACACGACTGTGTAACAAAATCTCTTAAATCTTGCTGAGGATGATACTGTTTCATGAGTGGCTGAGTTGGGCGCAATTATAGCAGGATCTCTCTGTATTCATAACTTGTCATGAAAATGTCATTTCCTTAGATCCGGATGAAAATACAGATCGTGATGCGTATCATGGTTTGGTACGAGTTAATTACATTCAAGCCTTATGTAAGGCTGAAGTCGCAAGTGTAACAGTGAGCATACAGATGTAAAACGGGTTTTTTCCTACGACAAGGAAATGTTCAACTTGCTGAGTTTACCATAGGTCAACCTTGAGGTGTTTACAGGTAATCCACAAAAGTGTCACTTTTTTTTAAGTCTTTGCAATTAAGCGCTAAGAAATTTTGCGCAGACACGGACACAAAGCTAACAGTCACAATTATTGCAGTTCACTGCAGGTGATGCTAAGAGGACATTCGTGCTTCAGTTTCTACGGGAGGGGACGTGGGACACATATACCCCCCTTAATATGATTTACCGGTCACATGGGGTCACTCAAGATGTTAGAAAAATGACTGTAAAATCAAAAGGCTGTTAGTCAGCATCAAGCATACGTACTTTTTCTGATGAGTTACACAATTAGTATTTGATTTTGACAGATATTGGTTGCTCAGGTAAGGTAGACTTGCTAGTAGTTTTTGACATAGTCGGGTGCCAACCTAATTTTGCACAAAATCGTTGGTGCAAGGAGGAACTTAGACTGAAACGACCTTCAGGGTCACACGTTCAGTTCTAAAAATTGGTAGATTTTTGAGAGCAAGTAATGAATGGTCTGATCTGTGGCAATGCAGCTAGGGCTGATCGCTATCATCAGAGAAAATAAGTCACTTTTTACGCTGCTGTTCAAGAATATAAAAATAAACAAAATCTACTCTATGTCTTCAAACCTAGTCTTCAGTGTTTCCTTCCCACTCTGAGTACATGACAAAGGAATTATCAAATAAGTACATCAATGATGTGGTTGCGAATATAGGTTTGGGAAACAAACGTTGTAAAACAGGTAATTTTGCATCACCGACTATTGTATCATCCACTACTATATAAACCTACTGGTCACATATGACAGATCATCACTCACACTTTCTATATTCAATGCTGCAATTCTCATTTCGACTAAACCACAAAACTGCTGTCCTGACAAAATACACCTGTCTGGAAGTTTTACATTGAAATGTACAGCATCATTTTCTAGGGTACAATACCTTAGAAGAATCACTTTGGAGCACCAGATAAAACGATTTTGTGTGTGTGCTTGCCACCTCCATAATTATACAACCTTCAATCTATGACATCATAATTTGCCGGTTATATACAGAGCACCTGTTCTAGCATCAGTATTATTTCGGGGAGATGTGATCACCTAGCATGACATGTTAATATTTCTGATCAAAGGTAACTTATTTTAAAACTGTGATCCTTCCCAGTATTTTTGCAGATATGTTTAAAATGCATAAAACTACAAAGCGTTGTCAAACTCGTTCTTATAACTAATACCACATTCACAAACTGAATATATATATATATATATATATATATATATATATATATATATATATATATATATATATATATATATATATATATATATATATATATATATATATATATATATAAGGTGGTAGTAGTGGTAACTAAAGGCAAGTGCATAAAGAGGTAAACTTTCCGACGTTGCGGTAAGGAAGCACATATAGTTTGCAGATAATGCCATCTGGTGGGGAAAATAAGAACTTTCACTTTTTACGCTTAAAAAATTACCTACTCGCTAATTAAATTGCAAATAATTTAAAACGTATTATCACTATAATAGTTCACACAACAGGGATGCTGGACATTAACACTTCGCCTGTGATGATAAATCAATTATGTAATTAATAATATGATTAGGTAGTACAAAATACGCAATTTTATTTACAATGTATTCCATCTTTACAACTTGACTATACAGCGTCAATATGATTTTGAATGGGATTTATACGTTTATCTTCAGAACTGGACACAACCAGACAATCGGGCTCAGAAGAATGCTGATATGCGACCACCTAGCGGCCCTTTTGATATCCCCATGGATAAATGATGTCCCTATATTCAAGCCCACGGTGTGTAATTACGTCGTCCATACACCAGTAAATCATATGATTATTTAATCTAAGATTCACCTCACAGTTTGAAATGTCAATAGTATGAGAGTAGTTGTATGCAGATTCTTTCAGCTCAAAAAAAAAAACCTACTTCGGTTACATGGCATAATAAAATGCATATGGCATACACAAATATCAGAAAATGAGTGCATATATCTAATTTTCAGCATTAGTGCACAGGATTGCCATATCAAAATTTTGGCACTTTGGATTGTATAGAATGATCTTGAAAAATTATGGTGATGCAGCATGGCATAAAATGCAGGGAAGCCTGAAGCAAACGTACTTTTATTTTATAATCCTATTATATATGCCATATTAGTGGAAACAATAAAGTAAGCCCAATCGATCTTTTCTCTCATCATGGATATATTATACAACCTAATTTTGACAATCTGATAATGGGCATGACAGACAGTCGTTTCTGAAATCAAGAAACATAACTTATTTTTACTACGCTGGCCCGTATATAATCTATGTAACTGTTCTTTTTTAATGGGATTTCCGTAACATTTCTGGGGTAAATACACAAAGGATGTTTATTTTGATTTTATAATTAGGAACGTACATGTCCCATATTCCCAGAGTTCAAAATGTAGCAGATTGTCAGTAAATATTCATAAGTATCTTATAATATTTAATTCATTTCCTTTAAGCTCTCAAGTATACATTTTAAGAGCATCTAAAGTGCACCAAGGTAAGCTATTACTTGAACCATATACCTTCCCTAGAAGCAACAAATTTTGACAAGGTGTGCTGGTTCCAAGATCATATACTTTCTCTTTAACCACAAGATTTAGACCAGGTACGCAATTCCTAAATATGAGAGTTTTGCACGAAAATTGTAAAGATGAGATCATTGCAAAAATTCAGATGACACCAGCTGTGCGCAAACACTTAGGGTCAGGGCAGAAACTGAAAAGACCAATCTGACATGTCCGTTTTTTGTCCCATTTGCTACCAATGTATAGCTGGCCTTTCAGCTGCTATCCTGCAACAAAGCAAAGAGGTGTGTGCCAGATTTCCGTTTTGCTTCATGTTGTCGCTACAGTTCTGTGTGCCTTTGAAGTGCCATTGCTCCGCACAACAAAGACGCTGGTTTCAGATGAACATTTTGCTTCATATTGTCTCTGAGTCAATATTCTCTAAAATAACACAATGATAAAAGATTCATAATCTTTCACTGAAGTCAACAGCTTTCCTTGGCACTCTCGGGCGCCTTTTGTGCAAAGCAAGCCATGGAAGCTGTTGGGTCAACCAAAACTCGGCACTAAAAGAGTTAAGCACCTGTGGCTTACGGAAAACAACAAAAGTAAATACAAAAAGACTTGCTCTTCACACTATACAGTAAAATTATCGGGTTTTGGCAAGTTTGGTGTCAAAGAGTTATTTCACTCTAAGTTCTGATTCAAAGCTTACCCCCAATAATACTGAATCACTTTCATGATGTCTGCATTATAATATTGACAATGTACTGTGGCAGGTATTACTTATATTACCAACTGAAGTGCAGTAAGCTTTCCAGATATGAGTCAGAACGTTATACCTGAATTATCCTGCCAGAATCCTTAAAGTTGATGAAACCACGGAACTTTGGGGCATCTATTTAAATCTAATTTTAATATACACCTAAATACAACATGCGTGTACTTCCTCGAGAGATATTAATATTAAATAACAAACCCGTGAATAGCCGTGGCCTTCTGGACCCGTATATCACTGGCAAAACAGCTCCTTGCCGGATCATGTTCATAGTTATCTGTACCGGATTGTTATTGGCTACCAAAGGTATGTTAAACTAAAAGTTCAAACACCGAAAAAGACAAGGCAGTAATCATTACAAGGTTTTTATAACTATTCTCAATTTATACTGATCTTTAACGCGGGGAAATGGCATATTTAAATGTCATACGATCTACCTGATTCTAGCATGATGTAAAATATCCGAGAACACGACTCTTAAAAATATAGAAATTAGTTGAGCCCGTTCCCAGTCAGAGTATGGCCGTGTCAATAGCTTCTGACCTGGGTCGTGCCATTACGAATTGTTTTACGTATAAATCGGAACAAAAAATGTTTTCTAGTAGCGAGAAAGGTAAGGCACACGACAATGTAATCCGAGTGCTTTTCTTCCACTTGTGGGTGGTACTTGGTTGGGTGCGGGTGTCCCCATGGATGCTGTGTGTTACCAAAAAAATTATTTTTTTTTGTTCAGTGGCTTGAAACATGACCCAGATTTATTTTAAATAACCTCGTGTTTTCATCCCCCGTATTAATCTTTGGGGAGTCATAATTTCAGAAATTGATGTCAATGAGGGTTGTGAATTTCTTTTCATCCTATCTCAAGAATTCACCATCCTCTTTCGATCTACAAGTATAATATAATCTGTACATATGCATCGTTTAAGATTGAATGCCAAGATACCTTATGTTAAGTAGTGAACCAAATATTGGTAGGAAACAAGACACGAGAAAGAATGTGAAGATGCATGTATAAGAAGCCATTGGAATAAGCCAAGTTGATGTCTCAGGGCAACTAGCCACGGGCAGTTTATGCTGTACGTCACAGGTCATTGAAGACAGGACGGGGCCTTTCCAAATTCTGTTAACGTTTTTTTGAGGAAACCAGTACCAACGTTACTTTTATATAAATATAATTCTACGTATTTTCCAACACAATAAGAACGAAAAAGATTTGCACCAAAGTAAATCCAACACCACCCACCCATTTTGACGATGTTTTGCTAGGCCACTGTTCTCTTCTATGCTAAGTCATTACAATGTATCCCCAATAACATGTAACCTAATTTGAATTCAGCCTGTGACCAACCATGCTCAGGTGAAATGATAATTTAGCCCAGAAAAGAAATATAATCTTTCATGACTCATCATATTAGATCAATCTATAAATGAAATTTCAATCATTGCCATGAATCAATATGTACACTTAGACCTCAGACGAAGGAAAATTTTTTTTTCTTCGATACTATAGTCAAAACATGTCCAGGTGTTGTACAAAATAAACGCAATTTGGTTCTGCCGGCAATACCGGTAATGCTGTTGGGAATACCAGTTATTGTGCTGGCAAGGCTGGTAATGCCACTGGCAATACTGTTAACGGTGCTGGTAATAGCACAAGAATTTTCATTTTGTATCTTACGGTTATCTATCGTTAAAGCGATGGCGTCGGTTAACGTTTTTTAGAACGTCTTGTGTTTCATTTACAAGCTAACTATAAAAAAATGTCAAGCTGCCCTTCCCTAATAAACATTGATCAACGCTAGCTGAAAGATTTAATCGAGAAAGTAGAATAATTCTGTAGTGCTCTACCTGCATGTTATATCTCTATGGAAGTGCATTCTTCACTTTATTGAGCGACACTGAGCCCTACATCAAACCAGGGACATGTTACAGAATAGCAGCTAATGGCAGCTCCATGATCAAATGATTAGAAAAACATTACCCACATTCAAGAACATCACTTCCCTGTTAAATAACTAAACGATAAACATCATCATGGTATCTCTGGGTTTACTCTTATTATTGCTTGTAAAGTTGATTTACTAGGGGTGACTCATAGAATATTTCCTGGTTTTATAACGTAGGTTTTACATATGCATACAATTACCTTGATTATCTTTGCTTTGAGGAAGCTACTGAATGAACTGAGCTCATTTGTGACCCAATGTTTATCCATAGTTTTTAAATGATCATCAAATAACCATTTCAATATCAAGTCATACAATTTGTGTGTTTTAAAGCTTTTTCCCCATGAAATAATATACTGTTTTTTTATTCATCAATGTGCAGAAATTCAACAACATTCAAGGCAGTGTTATTTGATGCCTTCATCGGTTCTTTACATTGGCAAGACAAAACGCAACACCCCTAAAAAATTCTTACAGTCTTTAACCAGTGTGGACATAGTGGGTAGTGGGGGCCATCATTAATCTTCGATGGTTTGGCACAGAGAATCACTCTAAGTTCAGCGCTGTTTTGACGCCGATGGGGTGTACAAAGTGGAACGAGTTGTTGGCGTTCTCCAGGACGGCAAAGCTCATTCCAGACTGAGGCTCTCTTTTTCGTAGTAGTGTAAATCGGAGGTTTGGAGTAAAGAAAATCCTCTTTGTAAATAAGTTATATTCAGTCTCAACACAGACGATGTGCCCGACGCTTTCCATAGTTTTGGACAATGGTGGGAGGGTATTACTGCTTTACAGCAAGGCCAATAGTGAAATGTAAATAGGCATGGATGATGCCAGAGGTTGATTCAGGGAGAGAGCGTTGAAAGTAAATGTATGACCAAAATTTTGTGGCGTAAAGGGCCACGAGATCAATCATTTTCCATGTTTATTTCATGTATGTATTTTTCATCCCGACATTTCAATGCAAGACTGTCAAATTAGCTGTGGGGTTGCTTTAGCCGTATGGAAAGAAACACCACGATATGCTGCATGATCTTTGTATCAAAGGGAAAACAGTGTATTGTTCTTCCAAATAAATCTTGACTTTTTTCAGTAATAGTCATTTATTCTCTAAATGCCCACTAAGCAAGGCACCATTAGCATAATAAAATTAAGCGTTCATTCTTTCCAGAACTTTTAGTGCTATGTCTGGTGTAGGCCTCTGTCAGTTATAATTATTACGCATTAGCCAAGAAACGTTGGGGGAGTAGATATTAATACATGTCTTATGACACCAGAACTGGTGGCCCAGGTTTTAACTCTCCGTTTTATCTTTGCGTTGTTAATAAATTAAATGGGGCATGTCCCTTTTATGGCAAATAATTAGACATATTTTTAAGGCGAGCAAATATCCATCCAAATATGCAAGTGTATAAGTGGTATCTCTAAAAAGTAAAATAACTTAAAGCACCCTATATGTGACTCAAAGTTTGGTCTCCGTTCATACATAAAACTACTTTCCGCTCCCAACATTTTATGGTATTTTCCCCTCATAAATGGCTGGCTAGCCCAATACACAAAGGGTTTCTTCACATGAAACACGTTATTTCTTGAGCGTTTATGAATGTGAGTCTTGTATGGCCTTGATTCATCTTGTTTCGATCATCAGTGCGCTATTCTGAGAATTGAACAGCGTTGAGAGCCGCATGCGTACAACAGCCATAAAGGCAGGCTTGCAAGGAGAGCTTGCTTCGCGTAAACGGATGATTAGAAAGAACATGCTAGCTTCCGAATTTTTTGTTCCTTAGTTTTCTGTTGAAAATATAGACATATGATGCGTACAGAAATTGGTTATGGTGCAAACTAGTAAAAGAGTCTGACGTTTTGTCTTGAAGCTGTATATCAAAGAACTTTGTTACTGAGATAGGAAATACATTCCTTTGAGTAAAGTTTGTTTGTCATTAATAGATGCTCGATATATATTTTGATGAAAATGCAATAATATTCCCTTCTCTTCCTGTTGTTATTTCTAACTAATATTTTGAGCGCCCAGAGTCTACAGATTGCTGGCCCTGAACGCTGTTCCTCCATAAAATCACGGAACTAAGGTCATATTTTATTAGTGTCTTACCCTTGATTCCTACCCGTTCATCCACAAAGGCATCTTCCCTTTTCATCCAATGATACAATTTTAAGATTTGCAGAATCGACTGCTACAGACAACTTGATGATTATATGGCAGTTTGATAATTTCTCACAAGTGATGGAGTGTAAAGCACATCAGAGGATCACATCTACATTTTACCAAATAATCGATAAAGTCACCAGACTCAAGACACAAATATTTGTCGGGTTTTAAACTAATCAATGGCACAAAACACCCTAATATGAGCAAACATAGACAAGTTACTCTTTAATCATCGTCGCTAAAGGCAGGGCTTTGCTCTATGAATGACCATACCTGAGCATATTTTGTGCACTATAACATCTGACTTGTAAATGTGAAGGTCAAGTCAATAATTATAGCAATGGGATAAACTATGTGTGGGTTTCATTTCTTTGCACAACTCCTAACTGCAGTTCATTAGAGATCAATAGTATTCCATTCTGTTCCTATTGTTATTTCTAACTAATATTGTGATCGCCCAGAGTCTACATATTGGTGGCCTTGAAAGCTGTTCATCCATATAAAACACAGGAATTAGGTGATATTTTATAAGTGTCCTACCCTTGTTTTTTCCCGTTCATCTGCAAACATATGCATATCTTTTCTTTTCATTCAAAGGTCCAATCTTAAGATTTGCAGACTTGTCTCCCACAGATGACTTGATAATTATATGGAAGTTTGGTAATTTTTCACAAGTGATGTAGCGTAAGGAATGTCAGAAGATCACGTCTTTATTTTGCCAAATAATTGACAAAATCGTTAAACTCAAGACAGAACAATTTGTGGGGTTTTAAACTCATTAATCATCGTCGCCAAAGGTAGGGATTTGGTCTATAAATGACCATGCCTGAGCACGGTTTGTGCAATCTAATACTCAACTTCTAAATGTGATGGTCGGGACTATAAATATAGCAATGCGATAAGCCTATGTGCAGTTTTCATTTATTGCGCAACTTCCAACTGCAGTTCATTAGAGATTCCTTGGGTCTTTTCAATCTATATTGGTCAAAGGCGTCAAGTTATACTAGATCTTCTAATTTTGTATTGTTTGTCGTACTTTCAACTTTTTCAATTGTTTGAACTACTTATATAAACCATGTCTTGCTCATGACTTTGATTAATTATAGTGAAAATTGTTATCAGATATATCAAGGTGTGTACTTAAGACCACCATTTCTTCCCTTAGAATATTCTTGCCAGATTACAACAGGATCTGGTAAATTGCTAGTTTCAAGAAAACCATAGACCGATGTATTTATAATGACATTTATTTGCTCCGTAGGGACCACTGCAAACACCTCCAATGGGACTTCATCAAATACGACAGGTAAAAACATCATTTTTCATATGTATATGATAATATTTGTTCGTGTTTCTGAACACTAAATTTCTTGCGTGACGGCATGAACTATGGGCAAACAACACTAGCTAAAATTTCAATCAATGTCATTTATGTTGGATCAACATAAGGACAACATATACCCTCGGTCAACTCAACTAATCTCTTCATATGTTATTATTATTATTATTATTATTATTATTATTATTATTATTATTATTATTATTATTATTATTATTATTATCATTATTATTATTATTATTCTTATTATTATTATTCTTATTATTATTATTATTATTATTATTATTATTACTATTATTGTTATTATTAATAATAATAATAATAATAATAATAATAATAATAATGGGGCGGGGGGCAGACCCAGTTCCACCAGTCCAATAATAAGACAAAGGGAACAGATGAGTGCCAAACATGTAGATATGGGACTGTGACGTTTAAAATAGCAAATACAGACATTATTATTATTATTATTATTATTATTATTATTATTATTATTATTATTATTATTATTATTATCATTATTATTATTATTATTATTATTATTATTATTATTATTATTATTATTATTATTAATAATAGTAATAATAATAATGATAATGATAATAATGATAATAATAATAATAATAATAATAATAATAATAATAATAATAATAATAATAATAATAATAATAATAATAATAATAATAATAATAATAATAATGGGGCGGGGGGCAGACCCAGTTCCACCAGTCTAATAATAAGACCAAGGGAACAGATGAGTGCCAAACATGTAGATATGGGACTGCAACGTTTAAAACAGCAAATACAGACAGTTTGACAGACTTCCTGGGGGGGGGGGCATGCAAACTAAAGACCAACCAGCAAAGTCCATCAAGGCTATTGAATTTCACGATGATGTCAAACCCCAGTAGTAACTTTGATAACATGTATCTTTCTTTATGTCCTTTGGACGTCATGCTAAATGCACATTTTCGGTATAGATAAAGCAGAATTTTAAAAAGCGTAAGCCTATGCAGACCGAATTTCAGGATTTCACCAAACACGGTGTACAAGGAGAACCGTATCACAGACCTTGATTGTATTGGAGCTTGATGCACCTTAATTTAATCCAAGTTGGACTTAATCCATAGGAAAAAATGGAAATAAGATTACATTCGCTGAGATTTTGTTTCCTGTTATTAGAAATGCATATTTTCACCCATTATATAAGATGAGATCATGATATCAGGCAGTATCAGGTAACTAAATAAACATATTTAGATTATGTATAAATTCTTTCTAGAACTGCTATTGCCACGTCTCGTGTAGGCCTCTGTCAGTACTTCCTGCCGATAAGACTTTGGGGGAAGTAAATATGCATATGTTATAAAATTCCATGTTGTGCGGGTTTTAACTCTCAGTTTTGTCTTAGTGTTGTTAACAAATTAAACGGGGCATGCCATGATCATGTCAATTAATTGAAGTATTCAAAGGGCAAGTATATATTCATTCATAGATAAGCCTATAACTGGTATCATTAAAACGTAAAATAATTTCAAGCACTGTATAATTGACTGAAAGTTTGTTTCCCGTGTAGACATAAAACTACTACCTCTGTGCTTCCCCCATTTTAGGGACATTTTTCTCGTCATAAGGGGCTAGCTAAACCAATACACAAATGGTTCATTTAGGTGAGACAGTTTCTTTCTTAAAAGTTTATAAAAGTAAACTTTGAATGGTCTTGACTCATCTTGTGAAGATCATCAGTACGCTATTTTAGGAATAGACCAGCATAGAAGGACCGCATGCATACAACAGCTGCAAAGGCAGAAATCTGTTTTCTGCTATTTATTTCAGTCCTTTAGGGATAAGGGTTCCTAGAGTCCTGATCCAGGAACTTTCCCTAAGATTAAGAATATTATTGTATTTTGGCTTGATGTGTGATGTCTGAATGACCTGTTCTATAGGGAGGATTCTAAGGTGTTCTATCATGCTGCATCTAGGAAGGCTGAAATGCTGCCCAAAGGATGTCAGGTGCTTGTTATGAATGTTGGAAAGTTATCATGCGGTAATCTCTATAGAGGGGGAAAGGAGTAGATTAGAGAGGAAGTACTTTTACCAACGTTCCTTTCTATTTTTATGGAGATGCTGGAGGTTCAGGTGGAAAGGGAGGACTAAGACTGGTTCGGGAATGGTAGTCTTTTGGCTTCTTTGTGTAAAGCCTGGGAATAACCTTGCTGACAGAATTCTGTTTCTAAGGAATAGACTTCCTGTTCTAATCTGTGTGGGTCTGTGATGATGCGACAGTAAGACAGGGCCTGGCTGTAAGGAGGGACATTTTTAGTGTGGGGGGATGGCATGAGGATTTAAGGAGGACTTGTTGGCAGTCAGTAGGTTTTTTTTTGGGGGGGGGGGACGGGGTGTACAATGTAGTTTGTAATTTTTAATCTTGTATGCAAACTAGTGTGTCCAAGAAGACAATTTCCAAAAAGCAAAAATTAAGTTCGAATTGGATGAAATTGTGGGATAAGTTGAGATGGGAATGGAACTGTTGTAGCATGAATGAAATGTGCTGCCAGACTATAAAAAAGGCATCAATGTATCTATGTAGGAACTTTTTTTGTAATAGCTTCTTTACACAAATGTTTGCACAGTTAACTGCAAATTTTGCTCCCATGGTCATGCCACAAATCTGTAGGTACTGTTAACCATTGAATGTAAAGTTATTTTTGGTGAGGATTACCTTTATGAGGTCCGGGAGTACTGCAAGGGGGGGGGGGTGATAAGTGTTGCTGTGTATGTGTTATAAGTGGTCTGACTAATATTCAGTGACTATCTTTGTGCCCTCTTTGTGTGGGATGTTTGTATATAGAGGCGAAATGTCCATAGTGCAAAGTAAGAAGCCATGGTCTGGGGGCTGGAATTTGGAAAGTTTATTAAGAAAGGTGGTTGTTTATGTCTTTGAGGAGGTCCGGTACAAATTGACAATCTGTCGTAAATGAAAGTCTACTAGTTCATTGATTCTGCTAGTAGGGCTATCACATTTGGAGACAATGGGTCTGCCTGGTTACTGTGCACCTGGCCTGTGTAGTTTGGTTAGGTGATAAAAGATAGGTGTGTGGGGTAATAAAGATGTGAGGTATTTGAAGTGTCTGGAGTGCTTATTTTTTGATCTAGGAGGGAGCTTAAGTAATTATCTGTTTCAGCTTTGTGTTGTTCGGAGTGGTCTATGTCTAACTCCTGATAGTACTTGGGGTCGTTCAACTGTCTCTGTGCTACTGAAATGTAGTCTTCTTTAATATGAATGACTATGCCTGAACCTTGGTCTACTGGTTTAATAACTATGTTGGGGCTTAAAACCGGTTTGGGGCCAGGTTTGGAAGTCACGTATTTTGTAGACGGTTATGAAAGATCTTGGTGAGGTCTGTTTGGAAGTGCAGTATTTCTTCACAGGAAAAAGGAAGGAGCCAATTGGACTTGTGTTTGAACCATGGAGGAGATCTCTGATTGTGGGACTCTTTATGGAAATAGTATTGTAAATCCAGGCATCTGATGAAAACGGAAACTGCTTCATCTGTCATGGCTGGGCTGGGTACTTTGGGGGTGGGCACTAAGGAGAGGCCCTTGTTGAGAAGTTCATGTTACGATTCGAGAGGTTTGTATTGGGAACGATTGATAACTAAATCTTTGAAATTGAACTTTGTGTTTTTTGTGATGCTGTGTAACATCTCATCTGTGGTTTAGAACCAGGGATCAGACCCCTTGTTTTTGTAGTTCTATGGTCTGTGTCAGGGAGTGGAGGAGTGCTGTCCTCAAGCTTTGTTGCATGGAGGGGTGCATCACACTCTGGTTCAGTTGGGGGGCTGCATGATTTTTAGGGTTCTTGGTGTACTATCTTTTAATTCACCTTGTGCACCTCTCTTCTAACCATAATCATCTGATTTTTACTCTTTGAATGACTTGGTCATATATTTTTAATTGTTATGGCATGCATACCTCAACCGTCATGTACTGACCTTGCATTGCAATAAAACTTGTCAAACATGTGGGATGTGACTGTGGTAGATGAGTCATGTGTGTGTGGTTGGACTGCTTAGCTGTGTTGTGCAATCTGAGGTGAGGGATTTGGTGGTTGGTTGAGTGGGGAGGGAGATGTCTGTGTTGCTTTGTTTAGATGGCTGGATGTGGAAAGGTCTGTGTGTCTGCCTGTGTTTTTGTGTTAGCCTACTGGCATATCGATTAGCCACCTTTTGTGCTCTGTCAATAGTCCTCCATGATTCAAGGTTGTTGTCTGCTTCTAGCTGCTTTATAAGGTGGGTTATGACATGTGTGTCTATCTAGCCTCTCACTGTAATGTGATCTAAGGAAGGCAGCTATTTGGTGGCCAGCAGATTCAAGGATATAGTTAACCTCATCATTGAAGTCTTCTGTGGGTTCAATTGCCCCTACTCTGAAATGCGGTTTTAGTGGGGTTTGGAACATGTCAGTTGCCTTTAAGTTGGTGAGGTAATGGTTGAGTTGTTTTATTTTGAAGCTGGATTGGAGGAGAGCCCTGTATTTTTTCTCATACGTTGTGAGAATGTGATTGTCTAATCTTTGGGGGGGGGGGGGGGGGAGGGTGAAACTGTCTCCCTTTGTTCTGGGGTGTGTTTGCCTTTGTGTAGAGGGGGAAGAGAGTATATGTCAGAGGAGTCGGTTTTACTGCTGTTAGTGTCCTTATTCTGGCCTGCATTCTGTACTCTGTGTATTGAATGCGAGGCTTGGCCGGCAGTACTTGTGTGCAGGCGGGCTACAGCTGTACATCCTGCATTTGTGGTGGACTGTTTTGATTTCTTGCTTGCTTCCTGATTGAACCTGATGTAAGGGTTGAGATGTTAAAATCCTCAGTGTCTTTTGAAGTATCTGGGCTGGCTGGGGGTTACACATGGAGAGTAGGTATGGGAAAATTGTCTGTATCCCCTAGGAAAAGTGAGAGGTGGCCTAGGGTTGACTTCCTGGTCTGGTGTGGTTCAAACATGTTGTAAGTGTGGGACATTTTGTTTACCTAAGTTATAGAGCAAAACAGCCTTATTAAATGTAACTGTATGTTGTAATATTAGGTAGTTACTCTATAGGTACACGTTACCTAGGGAGTAAAAATGACTAAATTAACACTATGAAAAATGAGAATGTTTCACAAATATACTATGTGCTTTATTACATGTGAGTATAAAGCTAGCCTGAGTTGATTTTAAAGTGGCAGTGATCAATTTTAACGTTCACGCCAAAGCAGGTCTGAAGTTTTGGTAAAAATCTTTGTAATAAGGGGGTTTAGGGGCTAAGGTAATAGGAAAATACAATTGTGAATTATAGAGCAAAGTACAAGTGTAATACGCTAAAGTAAGATGGTGCAAAGTTGGAAATATGAACAGTAAAAAAAAATTGAAGTGACTTACATAGGGCTTGACGCCATCCTTAGCTGGCTCTACCCGGGGTTTCCATATATAGGCCATATAGGCCTAACCACATGACCAAATGTGATATATAGTTTTTAAATGATCATCAAAAAAATGTAAATATAAAGTCATGCAATTCATGTTATTAAGGCATTTTCCTAATGAACTAATATTCTGTCTCTGATCCCCCAATTTGTAGAAATACATCAACGTTCAAGGCAGTGCAATTTGAAACGTTCATCAGTTCTTTACATTAACAACAACAACAAAAAACGCAAAACAGCCCGGCATCCACCCCACCCCCCTAAAAAAATCTTACTTTGTTTAACCGGTTTGGACATAGCAGGGGCCATCATCAATCTTCCGTAGTTCGGCAGATGGGATCTCTCTAAATTCAGTGCAACCGCTGTTTTGACGCTGATGGAGTGTGCAAAGTGGAGCAAGTTATTGGGGAGCTCACGGACAGCAAAGCTCATTCCAGACTTAGGCTTTCTTTTTATAGTAATGTAAATCAGCGGTTTGGAGATAAGATAATCCTGTTTCTGAATACCTTATATTGAGTCTCAACACAGGTAATGTATCCGACACTTTCCACAGTTTTGGTCAATGGTCGGAGGGATTCACTGCTTGACAAGCAGGGGCGAACAGCGAAATACAAATATGATTGGGTGATGCCACAAGTTGATGTAGGGAGATGGCGGTGAGAGTAAATGTTTGACCAAAATTTTGTGGCGTTAAGGGCCACAAGAAGGCTTTTTTGTCATTCACCGATTACCACATCTTGTTGTTCATTTTCTATGTACAGATTATGTATGCATTCGTCATCCCGACATTTCAATGCGAGACTCTCAAATTAGCTGTTGGGATGCTTTAGCCTATATGGAAAGAAACACCGCCATATGCGGGAAGATATTTGTATCAAACGGGAAACAATGTGTTGTTCCTGCAAATAAATTTTTTCATTAATAATCATAATATATTTTCTAAATGCCCACTAAGCATGACACCATTAACATAGTTAAAGTAAGTGTTCATTCTCTCCAGAACCTTTAGTGCCACGACTGGTGTAGGCCTCTGTCAGTAACTATTACTCAATAGCCAAGAAACGTTGGGGGGAAATTAATTATCATGTATCTTATGACGCCAGGACGGCTGGCCCTGGTTTTAACTCTACTTTTTGTGTTGGCGTTGTTAAGAAATTAAATGGGGCATATTACTCTTATGGCAATTTAAACGTATTCTTAGGGCAAGCCAATATCCATTCATATATATATATATATATATATATATATATGCTTCTTGCGGATATCTTTAAAATCGAAGTTTGTTTTCCGTTCAAACAAAACTACTATGTGTACGCTCTCAAGATTTAAGGGCTATTTCCCTTTCATAAGGGGTAGCTAGCCCAATACATAAAAGGTTTTTACACATGAGTAAGGCTCTTTCTTGAGCGTCTATGAACGTAAGCTTTGTATGGTCTTGATTCATCTTGTAAGGATCATTAGTTTGCTATTCCGGGAATTGAACATCGTATGAGAACCACATGCGTACAACAGCCGCAAAGGCAAAAATCTTCTGTAAGAGCTTGCTTCGTGTAAACTGATGATCGGAAAGAATATGCTGGCTTCCCAATGTTCTTTCTGTTTAGTTTTCTGTTGAAAAATAGCCATCTGTTGCATACAGAAAATAGTTGTGGTGCAATCAAGTAAAAGAGTCTGAAGCTCTTTCTTAAAGCTATATATGGAAGAACTTTATGAATGAGACAGCAAAAACATTCATTTGATTAAAGTATCTGTGTCATTCATAGATGCTCAATATTTACTTTGATAAAAATGCAATAATATTCCCTTCTCTTCCTATTGTTATTTCTAACTAGTATTGCGCCCAGAGTATACAGAATGCCGGCACTGAACGCTGTTCGTCAATAAAAAACGCAGGAATAAGGTGACATTTTATAAGTGTCTTACCCTTGTTTCTAACCCGTTCATCTGCAAACACGTCTTCCCTTTTCGTCCAAAGGTATAATTTTAAGATTTGCAGAATTGACTGCCACAGATGACTTGATACTTATATGGCAGTTTGGTAATTTCTCACAAGTGATGTAGTGTAAGGCACATCAGAGGATCATATCTTTCTTTTATCAAATAATTCAGAAAATCCTCAAACTCAAGACACTTCCATTTGTGGGGTTTTAATCTCATATTCATCATCGCTAAAGGTGGGATTTGATCAATGAATGACCATGCCTGGGCAGGTTTGTGCAATGTAACACTCGACTTCTAAATGTGAAGGTAGGGACTATAAATATAGCAATGCGATAAAACTTTGTGCATTTTTCATTTATTGCATATCTCAACTTCCAACTCCAGTTCATTAGAGATTCTTTGGGTCTTTTCAATCTAAAGCGTCAAGTTATAATTTTTTTTTAATTTTGTATTGTTTTTCTCACTTTCACATTTTTCAACTGTTTGAACTATTTATACATACTATGGCTTGCTCATGAATTTTTGAGTAATTGTAGTGTAAACATTAATCAAATATACCAAGGAGTGTTTTTCAGACCACCATGTCTTCCCTTGGTATATTCTTGCCAGATTACAACCAGGATCTGGTAATTGTTTATTTTCCAGTAAACCATAGAAGGATGTATTAATAATGGCATTTATTTGCTCCGTAGGGACCGCTGCAACCATCCTATATGGGACTTCATCAACTTCGAATAGTAAGAAATTTATTACCTTAACATTATCATATACACACACACACACACACACACACACACATATATATATATATATATATATATATGATAATGTTTGTTGTTTCTGAAAACTAATTTTATGGCGTGACAGCATGACCTGTGGGCAAACAAAACTAGGTAAACGTTGAAGCAATGTCACTTATGTTGAATCAACATAGGAACAACATTTACTCTACGTTAATTTAACTGATTTCTTCACATGCTATTTTTGCGGGGGGGGGGGGGGCAGACCCAGTTGCACCAGCCCAATAAAAAGCCTCGGGGATGTACAGCCTGATTACCGTTTAGAGGGGGGACCCTGTTGCACTAGCCCAATAATAAGACAAGGGGATGTACAGGCTTATAACCAATTAGATGCCAAATCTTAAATGCTTATTATCTGAGCTCATACTAAAATTCTTGAATCGACATTAAAAACTATCATTCTTTTGATACATAACACGCTACGTCACACTGTGTCAAGTATTTAAATTTATAGTGATATAATGAAACACGTGAGTACCATATATGCATGGGATTGTAACTTTTAAGACAGCAAATACAGACAGCTTGACAGACCTCCTGGAGGGCATGGACAGTAAAGGCCAACCAACAAAGTCTACCAAGGCTACTGAATCACACCATGAGGGCAAACCCCGGTAGTAACTTTGATGACTTGTATCTTATTTATGTCCTCTGTTGTCATACTAAATGGATATTTTCTGCATACACAAAGCATATTTTGTAAAACGAATAGCCTATGCAGACCGGATTTCAGGATTTCAGCCAGCAATATGTACAAGGAGAACCCTATCACAAACCTTGAGCGAATTGCAAGTTAACCTAATTCAGTCTCGTATTCAGATTATATAGAAATAAGATTAGATTCAATGAAATTTTCTTTACTGTTATTAGAAGCTGGTGGATTTGATCCATTAGACTAGATGAGAAAAGACTCTCACGCAGTTGAAGGTGTGCAAATTTCAGGATTTAGGGGAAATTCCTTCTTGCTCAAATCAACTAAAGGTATCCGGATGTTAGTTATCCTCTGCTCTTGTGTCTTGAATTATGTTTCCTGAAAATAAAAAGTCACAGGATGCGTAGATTCCAATGAACCTATTGCCCGTGACAACTGAAATCCTATCGAGGACGTCACTTTCAAATTTCACTTGTCCCATGGACAAGTAATTTTTATTAGCAAAATTTATAATTTGTTAATATCAAATTTTGCTCACATAACAGACAGCTAAGTGCAGTGTATGACATAATGATTATTATTAAAACATGTTTTTTTAAACCAAAACTCTGGTACACACTATCAGCACAAGTGATATTATGAGGGAGAACAAGTGAAAAATTTTGTGTCACTTGTCCTACAGACAAGTACATTCAATGAAATTTTCTCGCCCTGAAGTTTATCACCACTGAAATATGTTGTATTATTTCGCTACGACACTGTAAAATTTAACCAATATAAGTTGATGAAAATGGAGTTGTTGAAATTATATAATCTTGAACAGCGGAAAAAATGTGGAGATTTTCCTGAAGAGTACTCTTAACAGGGCCATAAGGGACAGTTTGTAGAGAGAGTGAGGAGTAATTCTTGAGATAAGCATGCGCAAGTTAGACCGGGCGACTACATATAATGGACATTCCAGGAAAAAGTGCCACACATCTTCATTAGATGCACCACATTCACAGCTTGGGGACAATTTGAATCTGAGCATGAATAAATCAGAGTTCAGCTGGCTGCTGGCAAGACGCAATCGAGTATGGAGAATTGAAACATATCTATTTTTATAATTATACAATTTGAGAAATAAGAATCCTAAAGAGACAGCTTCCGTCAATTGGATTTAAATAAAAATAATGATTACGGATTTCTAATACTGTTAGGAAGTTCATTCCTCAATCTGACAGCTGAAGGGAAAATGAATTATTAAAAAGATAAGGTTTGGGCAGGTAAGATCCTTGCGGTGTGTTACAACTTGCTGCTACA
This sequence comes from Hermodice carunculata, assembly GCA_964020975.1. Lineage (NCBI taxonomy): Eukaryota > Metazoa > Annelida > Polychaeta > Eunicida > Amphinomidae > Hermodice > Hermodice carunculata. The sequence continues at coordinate 15,415,115 of OZ026621.1, forward strand.
GTTTCAGGAATGCTAGAAGTTACAGATTGTAAGGTATAGCGGACTAAATTATTAATCATTTTGCACATCATTTCTAATTTGGCATTCTCCTTGCACTTGGCTAAGGTTTGCCATCCAACATTATCGTATAGTTTAGCATTAGCTGTACCAAGACATGCTCCAATAACTATTCTAGCAGCCGTCAACTGAACTCCCTCAAGTTTCTCAGCACCAGCTGCTTTGAATCCAAGCCAAAGAGGACTTCCATCCTCTATATTGTTCTAACAAAAGAGGCGTAAATAGTTCCAAGTGTTTGTCGGACCAAACGATAAGTTCAGTTTTTCATTATCTTTAATGACTTTTCTGCTTTAATAATAATGTCTTTGATATGATCATTCCATCTCAAATCAGACCGCAGAGTAATGCCTAGATGTTTTTGCCTGTCAACATTTTGCAAAGTATTGCCCTGACATATGAAGAGAGAATGATGAGGTTAGGCAGTCTTGTGTGATATTAATATACTGTCAGTTTTTCAGTCATTGGAAGTTATCAGCCACTTTTAAACCATTCGTCAATGGCGGAAAGTTTGGAATTTATTGCTCCGGCAACATCTACAGGATTATCCACTGTCAAATAGAGATATATATCGTCTGCAAATCGTTTAATATTTGAATTAACGATATCAACAATATCATTAATAAATATCAGAAACATAGGGTGCCCAGAACGGAACCTTGGTGGACACCTGCATGAACTTTTTCCCAGTCAGAGGACTGGCCTTGGATGACAACAAGCAGTTGGCGCTTTTTAAGATAATCAGAAAACCAACTTCTTGCTTCTTAACATGACAAAATGAAATATCACATTGGTTCTTTCCTTGTCCCGGATTGACATGAATGTCGCCCGTTAGCAATTTTAGAAGTGGGCATAATGCAAAAATATATGCAGGTTTAAAACTGTAACTGGAGCCAATTGTTAGGTACACATATAAAATATGTATTCTACGTCTAGTATCAAAAGTGTGGCGGTTGCGTATCACTGTGAGAGTGAAAAAAATGAAACGCTGAACACATGGCCACGTAAATGTGAGAACTTAATAATTGATACCATATGGTAGGAACTCCATCTGGGATGGATGCATATAAGCAAAAAATATCTAAGTTGCCAATAATAATACTGGAAATTATACACCATATCAAATAGAATACTCCATGTATAAGCGCAAGAACATGTGCAGTGTTCTTAACCCATAATGCATATGAACAATTAAGGAAAAGAAGTATAGTTATAGTGAGAGGAGTACATCTGTTGCATGAAATGTATAGAAATGATTCAGCATAAGTAATTGTTCAGGAGCTATCACCTTTAAGTGATATGTAAATGATCACACGTATTACAGGTATGTATATAAATATTGCTCCGACAGACAAACAATGTTGATATGGACAGTTCGATTACTGTTGGTAAAATAAAGTTTACCAAAATTCAAAACTGATCTCATAAGATTAACCAGAATTGACCAGAATCAATTGCATAGAGACGTTTAAGTAACTGGGCATATCAGAGGGTGCACTACAAGAGCAAACTCAAATACATGCCAATTATTGGGTAATGATAGTCTATGGACAAAACCAATGTCACGGCAAGAATATATTCTGACATGTACACACTGGTAACGTTTATTAAGGTATGTTGTTGTGAAAGTGCCCCAACACATAAAGATAACACGTAACACAGAAAAAGCAAAAGTTAAAACAGTTAAAACAATGACATGTCACGTTGATCTAGTGAGGCTAACAGAGAGGCAGATCTGCCCCTGAAATCCCTAATCTGAAATGCAACTAGTACATCCTGTAAAGATTGTCGAATATGCACGTATATGTATGCATACATTCGCACAGACCGGCAAACACATACATGCGTACAGAAATGCGCACATACAGAATTATGTATAAATACACTCATACAAATTCACATTATACTGCTGTTTCCACTGGGGACGCCAGTATGAACAGTATTCCTCCTCATTTGAAACAAAATGTAATAAGTAGGCGACCATATAGAATAAAAAGGAAAAAGAAGCAAAAGGAGTGAAAGTAAAGTGTCACAATATATCCGTCATGGTGAAGATATATATACATATATATATAAAATTTACCCATAAATATACATTATTAGGGTATGTTAAGTGATCATACAATAACTTATTTTCCATTTTCCATAACACTTTCCTCCTACATCAGGGGCTAGTCGGATGGACTAGCAAAAATATCAAGCAGTGTAACTAATGTTAATACGTTTGATGCAATTAAGCCTGAAAGTTCAAAGAAGGTAAAACAAAGGTTGTTTACACAACACTTTCAATTGCGTTGTACGTAACACATTCTAAATGTCTGCAGAGTATGCTGTAACAGTCCACACAACTGGCAATCTATCTAGGGCAGCTGACGAAAAACAGTTCTGACATGCAAGAGTTGCATCAAATATGACTTGTGATGGAAATCACTGTGAAAACTGAAGAAACCGCCAAAAATAGCCCATGAAAAATGTTAATGTTGTACTTGCATGGGTCAGGCATGAACAATGAAAGGCATGAAACTTCCAACAAGCCAAAGATCATGATGTGTCAAAAATCCCACTGAAATGGAATGCTTTCCTGTTGAAACACATTTCAGTTTTTACGGAAACTTACTGTTCATGACCTAGTAAAATTTCGAAGACTCTGACTCTCAAACTACTGAAAATTTCCATGTCCCAGATTATTGCGCTGTGCTATATAAATTCAGGGCCACTAGACTGTGTTGCGGATATGAATAAAGCCATCCACAGACTTATAGAGTATGTATCTGTGTTCCTTACGAAAAGTGATATGCTGATCACGAGATATTAAAAATAAAACACTGACACGAAACACTGATAAGAACTGGAAGTATGCACGTTTCAGTTGTCTGTCAAATTTGATAGCGTTGTGACCGCCACATATTTATGTCAATGCTCTAAAATAACGGCAAGCATCAACCTCCTGTTCTTACTACTAGGATATAAGTGTTTCCGACTTAGCAAAAGTCTTGTCAGCATATACCAATAAAGTATATCAAACTTAGCAAGATGGAGCAGAAAAACACAAGGTCATTTGATTACAGGTCAAACCCAGACAACTTGGGTCACAGTAAAACATCAAATTTAAAAATTAATAAATCTGACCCAGTGAGAAAGACAGTTCTAAATTTCTGTTAACGTTATTGAGCTAGTTTAACCCTTCCTTTGTATGAATGATATAAAAACAGTACTTTTCCCTGGGGCGGGTAGGGCGAATGGAAAGTGATTGTTCCTATCTACAATCCCTTCAATTTTTAATGCTACGAATTAGAGAGAGAGAGAGAGAGAGAGAGAGAGAGAGAGAGAGAGAGAGAGAGAGAGAGAGAGAGAGAGAGAGTAAAAACTCGCATGAAACAGACGCTAATTTACACCCAGCACTCTTTTACCATAGGAACTGGAACACCGAGTGTTGTACACAGATTAGGCAGGATTCAGAGAATCCCAGTCACTGCTGTACGGCACAATAAGACACTTTACCATTATGGACGCAATAGCTTGAATGTATTTCGCAGAAGGTTGTACTTTTGATGTTTTAGTGGTGCACATGAACAATTACCCCTTCAACAGATGCATCACAACTTGATACAGTTAAACAAACGTTGGTTCCTGACTGTGCCGTTTTAATAAATTTTAAAAGTCAATGTCATTTGATTACTTGAAAAATGTAGCTTTCGTTTGTAAATCTAAATCATTCATGAATTTATAGATGAAGCAAGTAAAACCCATTAAACTTTAAAAATCCATTTCTTCATGACAATGTCGCTGCTTGGAACTTGAACATCTGATATTTCATTGGTCTTTTTTATTTGCGTTTTGTACTGTGTCATGTCGATTAAAATGTATTGGTATCAGTTTTTTAAAGACTTTGCTGATAGCAAAAGGTTCGAGTTCTGTGGATACTAGCCGTTAAGAGTTAATCTTTTTTTTCTGGAAAGGACAATCTAGCATATTGAAGGACAATGTGACAATACTACTCTATGTGTGTATTAAATTTGTGATTTGCACAGTATCTATGTGTGTAGTGTTACTCAACACACATGCTTACAGAGTTAACTCTTTCAGTGCCAGATGTTGGACACGTCAACAGCTTTGCTCAGTATACTTTGAGCACAGTGAACCCAAAGCACACCGAGGAGAGCTTTTGACCTGGAGTATTATGTTCTGTGTAACTACCGGCGCCCTGGCTGTTACCTGAATAAAAGATCGTTTTACAATAAAAGCAAACATGAGTATGGCACCCTTATTGTAACTCTCTACCTTGCACTGAGCTCAAAACCATAGAGTGTTAGCCTTTGTATCTTTTACAATCTGGTGACATCATGCCAGATTCCTTCTCGCTGAGATGAAAAATATGATGATATGTCAACTCCTTGTGTTCACTGTGTAGCATAGGTTTCCATTTTCTATACAATGGCCACTTGCAATTTTAATGTGTGCATTCTGGAACCTGAAAGGGATTATTTATTGTTGTAGTACATGTTTGTTTTACAGATTAAATGTTGTCTTTTAAACGTATTTATAGCTCAGAGCTTAAAGGTCAAAAGACAAAACTATCATAAATTCTAAGCAGTTACTGAAAAAGTGACTGAGCATCCTGGCGGCAGAAAAGTCTTTCAATACTTTCAAAATTAACACTCAAAGTGTCAGCAGAGCCGAAATGACGTCGACACCAGCTTTGGTATCTGTTGTCTTGCAAAATCTACAATTAGCCAACTTGTAACAAATTTGGCCTGTGCTGGAAACGGTCTTTTGAAACTGTGAAGAGCCGGTTGTATATTTATGCCCAGCAGGAGGTCTCCTTTATCAACTATTAACAGTTAAATGTAGAAGCATTCAATTAGTGACCGGGGTACCAGATAACAGTGGTTGTAAATTTTTATCCTGTGTCTATCAAATGGGTTTAGTAGGGAACCTTATGTTCTTATTGCATAACACGAAAAATGTCATACCATGAAACAAATAAAGGTTTAATCTGGACCCCATTGTATCTCAGTAGGCTTTTCATCTTCCAGGGGGTGTAGAGATGTTTTGCCTTGAAACAGTTGTCTCGAACATGCCAGCCATTTAACCCATGCCCATGTCATATAAAACGATCACAATTTGGCTTTAAGGCAATAGCACGAAACGTAACATCCCAGAGGGACACTCTTCTTGCTGTAGCAGATCAAAATTAATAAACGATTTACCGTGTACGAAGTACCGCGGTACTCTATCTTGTTCTGAGAGAGGATCGTTTAAAGAATAAATTAAGTGCATGAATGCAAGTTGGTCTTCGATAATTCAGAAAAATGTAACCCGGATTTATTATTTTCAACTACAACATTACAACAAAGCAACGTTAAACACAACAAAAGGCAGAGATTGAAGAATTACCGAAACATCAACATATATTGTCGAATACCAATGCGAAAAAACAAAGTTCACTCCTCACGTGAGACAGGCAGTCACTCATAGAGGCGCCTGGTGAGTTTAAACCGGTCTTCTCAACCTTTGAAACTATACTTATTTTGCTTTATTATCCTTTTTTTTCAGAAACATAGAATGAATGAAAAGTCTTCACAAGGAATCAAGCATCTTTAATATAATTCAGAGTAATCCAATTTAAGTAGTTCGTCTTTAGTCACAGTTGGCATTTACAGAATTAGCAAAACTGAGCTTTTCAGGTCCATAGTTATTCATGTCATCACCTGGAATCGTGAACGGATACTGATATGGTATTATTCCAGTATTGAGAATTGAAACAAAAATCATATTAATACTTACATCTGACATTATTATTATTATCATCATCATCATCATCATCATCATCATCATCTTAATGATGCGTGTCTGCAAACGCTAAGGGAATATGACGCTGTTCCAGTGCTACCAAAGTATAGAGTGACTTGATTTAGCTTTTTATGTAAGTAGCGTAATTTATTGGTATTTTTTTAGTTGATCGTCGAGAGTAATAAATAGCTAATGATAAACACCAACCACTTCATGATGAGTACTTACCATGAAATTCCATTCGCACTTTGTTTACTTATCTTAATTGTGAAACCAAAAGTATATATATATAGACTTTTGGTTTCACATATTATAACCCCCCCCCCCCGCCCCCGCCAAATCGCCGCAATAAGCCTACTATTCTCATTAACAAACCATTGGTTGCAGAATCCACCATTTTCAAAATGGCACCCAAGTCCGTGTGAGCTAGTACCGATTGGCTATTTGGAAGAGGTAGCATCCAAAATATATGTGTTTAGTGTTAAAGGAAGTTTAATTTGTCGAAAGAGTGTAATGTACAAAAAATAATGGGACTTTTCCAGAGTGAACATTACCTAGAAATGTTAATACAATACCTTGAAATGACTAGCTGTTGGCGGTGGTGGGCTCCAGAAGAGGAAAATTGTATCTGACACTGAAGCCGCCCCCAAGCTATGAATTAAGTAACTCCACTAGACAGAGGGATCTAGGGTATCTGCTGGGTCAAAGATGCATCAATGTGGAGTAGGTTGACCCGATAGTGGTTGCAGGTCCGGAGTTGCCGGCAGGTACTTTGGTAATTTAGTAATTAGTTCCGAGCAATTTTAAACGTCAACATTTACAATCATTGGGTAGCAAGACTGCATGCATTGGATGCATTAACTATAAAATAGATCTAAAATGGTTGTATACAAGACAAATGTTACAAGCAGTATATAATGTGCTCATTTATGTCTTACTAGGTAAATAGCTAAGAAATGCAGATATTCATCCGGGCAAAGCTCCCCGATAATTTACAAGAATTGAGCCACAAATTAAATAGTGTTCAGGATGTGGCGATCAATGTCATCACTTTGCATCTGATTTGCTTACTAGTTGGTACGTTGGGTCAGCTGTTACTTTTCTTTAATTATTCACTGGATCGTCGAATTGGACTGGGCATAAAAGCGATCGTTTTTATCAGCTTATATTATGGCATCACTTTTTGGGTATTTTCAGGAAACAGGTATGTTATGAAAGTTGATGACCCGATAATCAAGGTTGACCAGTAAAACAGCACGACACAATCGCGAAGTTTAAGTGTGGGATATGCATATGAAAGTAGCAAATGGTCTTTCTATGACAGCCAAATTAAAATGCCCATAGGCTTACATACTTTTGGCCTAGTAGATCTGATAAGGAATATGTGACGAAAGTCAAGCCTAGTTTTCTTATTCGTGCGAAACGGCTTGAAGTTATCTATTATAATGAGGATTAAATGGACAAAAATCACAACACTGTATCTGGCGCACTCACTGAATAAAGACGTGCATTTTTGAAATAAGACACAGAGCTGTATTTATTGACAAATGGATATTGTGGCCTAAGTGAGTCATTATAAGTTGAATTCGCATTGAAACTCAGCTTTCAAATTTGTATAAACTTTCATAAATTAGAAAAGGCAAGGTTTTTTAACATGATGGACTCTTTCTTCTATAGATGTTGTCCATATGCGAATCAAATCACGTGGTTATAATTAACATTTTTTTCTCTACATATCCCGATAAAATGATTTCTTCACAGTCTGATTCCTCATCCTTTACAGAGCTTTTGTTTAAATTCCAGAATTGGTCCACGTCCACAGCTTTCGTCTGCACATGTTGCATTGAACTATTAATTCCGCAGGTCAATAGCTTTTTGTCCCATTTTAGACTGAAATACGCAAAGGAAAGCGGTTGACCTATACAGTATCAGATAATATAAAATATAAGAAATTTTTTCGCAGACTACTACTTATTTCGTCTTGAAATTCCTGTTTTTACGTAGTCACATGCATAACCGTTATTATGTTTATATTCCGGTTATTTTCCTGTACGTATGGAATTATCTCTGTCCGTGCCAATAACGAATAAAATCGCATGCGCCCCTTCAGTGATGCAAGAGAGCCGCTAAATGACAAAATATGCCCAATCTGCGCTGAGGAGGCATTCACCCCCAGTCAAAAACTTGGCACTAAAGGAGTATGGTTCCCCTTAGACCATTTATGTTGATGATGATGGTAGTTGCAAATTTAATCTAAATGTTCTATTAATTTGTATTTAGATGAAAAACAAACAAACAGACAACGAGGTTGTCTCCAGCAGCAGCGCTGATGACCCAGTGCGACAACAAATTTAAGATAATGGTCCGGCTTGTCTTCTAACATCGCCAGCATTTGCTCTACAGCATACAACATTTTTCCAAATGTGAAAGTAGTCTTGTCCATTGTCTGCACTCTCCCGGTCACGTCCTGTGTTGCTGAAAGATCCTTTAGCGGATTGAAACGTATCAAGTTGAGATGGTGAGCAACTGTGGGGAATGAGCGCCTGAGTGGACTAGCATTAATGCACCTGCACAGGGATATTCCTGTACATTTGGAAGAAATAGTCGACAAATTTGCTAGACGGAACCCCAGAAGGCTGCTGCTGGTCCACATGCTTTCAGAATCATAGTTAGCACCTATGAGCATGCTGTATATATGGCGATAACTTATCGTGACAGTCAAGACATTTTTCAGAATAGGCTTACCTTTACAAAAAAAATTTAAATATATATATATTTATATATATATATATATATATATATATATACATATATATATATATATATATATAGACATATAGATACGTATAAATACATGTATATATGCATATATATAGATATATGTATGTATATATATATATATATATATATATATATATATATATATATATATATATATATATATATATATATATGAGCTTATTTTGCACTGCATAAATAGTAACTATGGTGCTAATTTGGCTTCCAAATGCATTATTTAATGCCTGTAATTTCAACATTTTCCGCGGGGATGCCCCTGGACCCCCCTAGCACAGCTTCGTGGCCTTTGGCCGTTCGCACAGACATTTCCATTTTGGAACACACAAACACACCCCACCCATCCCCATCCCACCCCGCACCCTCGGCTGAGATCTTGCTGGTGCAAGATATGCGTGACCAGATCAACATTCTGAATTCTGAACTAAATGGGGTCAAATCGTAACCAAGTTGAGCAACATGGACGGCGATAGACCATTTGCGTTCACGGCATTGCATTTCCAATCATGTAAAGACTGAAAAAAAAAAAAAACAAAAGAACTTGCCTCCGAGTTCTTCAAAACCCGCCTTAGTCTTGATACACCTCCCCCGTGAGATTGACTGTGCGCACCATGCTGGCACCATGGCTGGTGACAAACAGCCCCTAGTTCCAATTTTACAAACGAGACTATATCGATCAACTAACTTTAGTGGAACTTAGGAAAAGCTGAAAAGAAGTTTCTTTACTATCCAGGAGGATTATATCTACCATAACAGGCAACCGCTGAACAGACTTAAAATTCACAACGACATGCACAGCCCATGGTTATTGAAAGACAAAGTGTGGGCCAAACCCGAGCACGGTTCTCAGAGTTCCAGGTTGACATCTTTGGCGATATCAACAACCAAATCCAAAAAGCTGGAAAAAGAATCCACCAAAACGAACATTTTACTAAAAGGCCCCTTTGAACATTGAAAGATTATGAGTTTTTCTCCTTTCCTTCCCCTTCTTCTATGTCACGCTCCCCAATGTTACATACAAAATCCTATGCAGCTTCTGCATTGCCATTTTATATTTGTTATGAATATTTTTCATGTTATTGTACATTTTAGAGTAATTTTTCATTTGATAGACGGGCGGTAATTTAATTAAAGACATTGCATTCTTCCCTCTATTTTCGCCCAATGGATATGTGTGATATCACGTTATCATTTGCAATCCATCTGCTGTATGCTGTATGCAATATTCCATGTCTTAGAATAACGTGTATAAACACACACACGTGTATACATATATATATATATATATATATATATATATATATATATATATATATATATATATATATATATATATATATATATATATATATATATATACATACATATGTATATATATATATATATATATATATATATATATATATATATATATATATATATATATATATACACGTGTGTGTGTTTCTTCATCTTTACTATTATTGTGAAAAAGTCATGCATTTTATTCTATGTATACTGTGTTTTATCGATATTTCTGTATATATTTATCCCAGTGCTGGGGGTTTAAGGAAATAGATAAGTAAATACTGTATAGTGCATTTTGAGGCATATTTGTTGACTTCATAAAAATATTTATATGTGAATTTCTTCACACCAGTGGGAAAGCAAGGTGTATTAAGTTTCAACTGCGTCTCATGATAAAATGTCATAGTTTCATACATTTCTCATTTGCAGAAACATTTCGAGCTCCTGATGACTGATTCCTGTATACACTTCCAAACTTATAAGCTTTGTATGATGGTCATGTGTGAAATAATACGAAAAATTAAAAATTACGCGCTGTTTGATCTAAGAGCAATATAAAACACTGTATGTTTGTACAACTTTTAATATCTTTCGTTGTAGATTACTCCAATGACTCCGGGCGTGAGTATTACCTCATCACTGCATATTATACTATAATACGTCATGTCGGAAATAGTCTGTCCTGTTCTTCCTTGTAAAATATTGACACGTCTTTGCTTACATTTTGTACATTTTTTGTTTGTGCAACTATTGATCTTTATGTTGCTTTTTTCCATTTTATTGTCATATGCTTATATTATGCGTTGTTTGTATGTTTTCTTGTCTGTGTATTTTTTTATTCTAATATTATTAACAACAAATTTTGTTCTTAATTTCCTGACAACTTTTAACAATAATTACACACCTTCAGTATCCATTTTTTTCATTATCAGCTGTCAAAACAAGCATTGACAGACTTTATAGTATTTTCTTACATATTTTAATTTTGCATACGATGATGTATGCTTCATGGATGATATATAAAGTGTACAGTAGAACACGACAGCTACTGATATTTGTGTGCTCTAGACTACTATGGTTTGTTACGTTTACCTATCTATTATTTGTCTACATGCGTGCAGGAGCGATGCTTGTATATTTAAAATTTATTTGTGTATGGCTTAAACTGATTCAAATTATCATGTTTGCAGAGAATATATCCTTGACGCTCTATGCATTGGATTTAATTTTCCTGAAATAATGTTCCATAAAACTATTTTCATTCTAACTTGGGTACTCTACGCCAGATACTTTTTTTGTGTAAACTGGATTTATAAGGAGTTTAGCACCAGTATGGTAAACCCAACTTATTAGTTCTATGTGCTCTGCTGTCAATTAATTATTATCAAACCTTATCATTTCTGTGTAGTCATCCTGGACGTCAGACGTTCTCTAGTGATATATTTAAGCACAATTTACATGTTGTTACATGTATATCCAATTATTCATTCAATGTCTGCCGTCTGTCTGCTCAACATATGTCCTCATCATGTGAGGACGTTTTAAACACTCAGCACTGTAAAGCCTCACGCAACATCGATGAATATTTTTCAGTGGTCCTTCCTTTGCTCCTGCCTGTATCTGTAGATATGCATGTTAATCCAAGGCCCAACGCAGATTTTATGTCATATTTCACTCTGTCATGTTAGTATTCGAAGCCTATCCACTCAGAGACTTATATGGAGAGCTTTGGGGCGCATGGGTGCTTGTGTGTCACCAGAGCGGGGCAACGTTAATGTGTTCTCTTTAGAGGGTCTCTCATTAGGTCGGGGGGGGGGGGGTGAGGGCTGAAGAGCTCAACACCAGTAATTTCGATTGTGTTCTATGGTCCACCAGCCTGCCAGAATGGGACCCTGCTTTGATGCTCTGCTCCCTCTCCCACAACTTGACTGTGTCAATTAACAGCCAACGTGTGCGCGGCCCTGGTAGCTATTGTCATTGTCTTTACTATTATTGTAAAAAATCCATGCATTTTATTTTATGTATACTGTGTTTTATCGATATTTCTGTACATATGTTTCCCAGTACTGGGGGCTTGAGGAAATAAATAAATAAATGCGGAATAGTGCATTTTGAAGCATATTTTGTTGACTTCATAAAAATATTTATATGTGAATTTCTTTACACCAGTTGGACAACAAGGTGTATTAAGTTTCAACTGCGTCTCATGATAAAATGTCATAGTTTCATACATTTCTCATTTGCAGAAACATTTCGAGCTCCTGATGACTGATTCCTGTATACACTTCCAAACTTATTAGCTTTGTATGATGGTCATGTGTGAAATAATACGAAAAATTAAAAATTACATGCTGTTTGATCTAAGAGCAATATAAAACACTGTATGTTTGTACAACTTTTAATATCTTTCGTTGTAGATTACTCCAATGACTCAGGGCGTGAGTATTACCTCATCACTGCATATCATACTATAATACGTCATGTTGGAAATAGTCTGCCCTGTTCTTCCTTGTAAAATATTGACACGTTTTTGCTTACATTTGTACATTTTTTGTTTGTGCAACTATTGATCTTTATGTTGCTTTTTTCCATTTTATTGTCATATGCTTATATTATGCGTTGTTTGTATGTTTTCTTGTCCGTGTATTTTTTTATTCTAATATTATTAACAACAAATGTTGTTCTTAATTTCCTGCCAACTTTCAACAATAATTACACACCTTCAGTATCCATTTTTTTCATTATCAGCTGTCAAAACAAGCATTGACAGACTTTATAGTATTTTCTTACATATTTTAATTTTGCATACAATGATGTATGCCTCATGGATGATATATAAAGTGTACAGTAGAAAACAACAGCTACTGATATTTGTGTGCTCTAGACTACTATGGTTTGTTACGTTTACCTATCTATTATTTGTCAACATGCGTGCAGTAGCAATACTTGTATATTTAAAATTTATTTGTGTATGGCTTAAACTGATTCAAATTATCATGTTGGTGGAGAATATATCCTTGACGCTCTATGCATTGGATTTAATTTTCCTGAAATAATGTTCCATAAAACTATTTTCATTCTAACTTGGGTACTCTACGCCAGATACCTTTTTGTGTAAACTGGATTTATAAGGAGTTTAGCACCAGTATGGTAAACCCAACTTATTAGTTCTATGTGCTCTGCTGTCAATTAATTATTATCAAACCTTATCATTTCTGTGTAGTCATCCTGGACGTCAGACGTTCTCTAGTGATATATTTAAGCACAATTTACATGTTGTTACATGTATATCCAATTATTCATTCAATGTCTGCCGTCTGTCTGCTCAACATATGTCCTCATCATGTGAGGACGTTTTAAACACTCAGCACTGTAAAGCCTCACGCAACATCGATGAATATTTCTCAGTGGTCCTTCCTTTGCTCCTGCCTGTATCTGTAGATATGCATGTTAATCCAAGGCCCAACGCAGATTTTATGTCATATTTCACTCTGTCATGTTAGTATTCGAAGCCTATCCACTCAGAGACTTATATGGAGAGCTTTGGGGCGCATGGGTGCTTGTGTGTCACCAGAGCGGGGCAACATTCCTGTGTTCTCTTTAGAGGGTCTCTCATTAGGTCGGGGGGGGGGGGGTGAGGGCTGGAGAGCTCAACACCAGTAATTTCGATTGCGTTCTATGGTCCACCAGCCTGCCAGAATGGGATCCTGCTTTGATGCTCTGCTCCCTCTCCCACTACTTGACTGTGTCAATTTACAGCCACCGTGCGCGCGGCCCTGGTAGCTATTGTCATTGTCTTTACTATTATTGTAAAAAATCCATGCATTTTATTCTATGTATACTGTGTTTTATCGATATTTCTGTACATATGTTTCCCAGTACTGGGGGCTTGAGGAAATAAATAAATAAATGCGGAATAGTGCATTTTGAGGCATATTTTGTTGACTTCATAAAAATATTTATATGTGAATTTCTTCACACCAGTTGGACAACAAGGTGTATTAAGTTTCGACTGTGTCTAATGATAAAATGCTATAGTTTCATACATTTCTCACTTGCAGAAACATTTCGAGCTCCCGATGACTGTTTCCTGTATATACTTCCAAACTTATTAGCTTTGTATGATGGTCATGTGCAGAGTATTACGAAAAAAAAGAAAGAAAAAGAATACACGTTGTTTGATCTAAGAGCAATTTCAAACACTGTATGTTTGTACCACTGTTAATATCTTTCGTTGTAGATAACTCCAATGACTGCGGGTGTGAGTATTACCTCATCACTGCATATAATACTATAATATGTCATGTCGGAAATAGTCTGCCCTGTTCTTCCTTGTAAAATATTGACACGTCTTTGCTCACATTTTTTGTATGTGCAACTATCGATCTTTATGTTGCTTTCTTCCCTTTCATTGTCATATGCTTATATTATGCGTTGTTTGTATGTTTTCTTGTCTGTGTATTTTTTTATTCTTATATTATTAACAACAAATTTTGTTCTTAATTTCCTGCCAACTTTCAACAATAATTACAAACCTTCAGTATCCATTTTTTCATTATCAGCTGTCAAAAGAGGCATTGACAGACTTTATAGTATTTTCTTACATATTTTAATTTTGCATACGATGGTGTATGCTTCATGGATGACATATAAATTGTACAGTAGAAAACAACAGCTACTGATATTTGTGTGCTCTAGACTACTATGGTTCGTTACATTTACCTATCTATTATTTGTCTACATGCATGCAGGAGCAATACTTGTATATCTAACATTTATTTGTGTATGGCTTAAACTGATTCAAATTATCATGTTGGTGGATAATATATCCTTGACGCTCTATGCATTGGATTTAATTTTTCTGAAACAATGTCCCATAAAACTATTTTCATTCTAACTTGGGTACTCTACGCCAGATACCTTTTTGTGTAAACTGGATTTATAAGGAGTATTGCACCAGTATGGTAAACCCAACTTATTAGTTCTATGTGCTCTGCTGTCAATTAATTATAATCAAACCTTATCATTTCTATGTAGTCATCCTGGACGTCAGACGTTCTCTAGTGATATATTCAAGCACAATTTACATGTTGTTACATGTATATCCAATTATTCATTCAATGTCTGCCGTCTGTCTGCTCAACATATATCCTCATCATGTGAGGACGTTTTAAACACTCAGCACTGTAAAGCCTCACGCAACGTCGATGAATATTTCTCAGTGGTCCTTCCTTTGCTCCTCCCTATATCAGTAGATACATGTATGCATGTTAATCCAGGGCCCACAGCAGATTTTTGTGATATTTCACTCTGTCATGTTGATAGTCCAAGCCTGTCAACTCAGAGACTCATATGTATAAAACCCGATTTATTCCCAACTTTCGATATTATCACCCTGTAAGAAACATGTCGATCGCCCTTAACATCATAAGATGACCTCTCTTTACCTAGTTACAATATTAATAGAATTACCACTATCATCGCTAAAATAAATCCTCTTGTTACAGACATGAAAACTGACCCTCATCATGAGGGACAGTCCGTGAAATTAGCCTAAAGTTTGACCAATTTAATGTGTTTGTCCCGCATTAAAACTGTGTATTTTCCTATAAATTCCGGGTCATATATGATGTCCTACATGTCCCTGAGATATCATTTTGAATGTTGACATTTCTGTTGTTATTAAACCTGCTTTCTGTCTTACGTCTTGGTGTTGCCCTCGTGAACTTCTTCAGTTTAGTGCGATGTTCCTCGTCAAGGAAATAAGTTATTACGGGGACCTGCTATTAAGTATAACATGCTCCTGTTGATTGTGGGTCAAGTCTGAAAAATATAACAAGGATCGTGGCACTTTTTTCTTTGTGGTTTCTCCTCTGTCGATCCTGTCCCTGTGTATTTTCCAACCACCAGGCATTTGTATAGGGCTTGACTCTCCTTGCCAAGTAATTCCTGTGCTGCCTGTCTTGCTTTTCTTTCATCAGCTTCCTTTGCTCTTTCATCTGCTTCTCTTGCTAATTTTGGCGAATGCTCGCTTGCTTCTCTATCACTCTGAAGTTTTTAATTTAGCTAATTCTGCAGCATTATAACGACCTCACTTTCAAGACTTCGCAAGCGGTTTTAAAGCTTCCTCGTCAGCGAGTGCTGCTTTACATGTGAAACTTGCCTCACGCTCAAGCACTCAGCTCCTTCGAGACATACCTCGCCATTAAACTTACCTCGCAGAACTAGAGCTGCAAGATAGTATTTAAACCTGGTACCCAAACAAAAACAAGTAAAGTTACGCCTGAAGGCAGGACGATCATCAGGCCAATGGCAGGGTTCAAAAATGATAAAACTCATCAAATATATGGCGAAATTAATGAACACAATCAAGTTGTAAAGTTCTTCACTCCCTAGACGAGGGAGGTGTCCTTTACTTTCTTTATAATGTTAGGGCTTGTTGGCAAACGCGCTGACTCGCGTCACTTCAGAAGATTCACTGTTCCATAGTTCAGGTATAATGAAACAATACAGTCGTGCAGGCAAGCAGGGGAGACCAACCCAACACGTCTGTTCAGTGGCCAAGATGGTAAGAAAGGCTGTTTATTTCTGATGTACATAGCTTATGTAGTATACACATCACTTTTACTGAGTCACCAATATGTTCCCATAGGTTCTGCTTAGATGATACACTCATAACGACAATGACTAATGAACTCATGTAATCTTTCTTAGATCAGCACCGAGAAGCGCCAGTGAAGTCTCGTACCGTTTAAAGAACGTATATTTTTACCAGTTACCTGTTTTCAATAAATACTTCAATATTTACAATAATATCTGGATGTCTGGTTTACCAAATAGCTTAATGCGATATTTACGACTTCATGACTAAATAAGCAAGGATGGACCCGATGCCTTGCTGACTCTTCATCAGGTAATAACTAAATGACTATTTAACGACCAGAACGTATTTTCACAGTCTTATTGGCTTCTCGCTGTGTGGTGATTAATGACTTGTTAATGACCCCTGTGCATCTGAACTGCTTAAAGTAGATACTATATAAGATGGTTCCATCACCTATCCACAAATAACTACAATTTAGCTAGTGTGCAACTTTTACTGCCATTAACCCTTTCTTCTTACTTTTGAAATTCTTAGTATCAGAAATATACTTAAAATCACTGAATATTAGAAATATAATTAAAGTCAGTGGAGGACTTTGATATTTAGAGGTTTACCAGAAAAAGTCGCTGCAGTATTTTACAAAGTGTTAAGCTTTAAAAAATTAGGCCAAATATATATATGTGTGTGTGTGTGTGTGTTATTATATCATATACATTATATATAATGTTGGGCAAACACTAAGGGCAACAGCGTTTTAGTCGGGCAAAAACGGCAGTGGGAACCAAGTAATATAAGGTCTCAACTGCGCATGCACAGGAATCGAGGTACTTTGCACGCATGAAAAGTATCTCGCACTCAAGACAGAAGAGCGAGGTCTGGATCACAGCTTGGGAGATGACGTGAAAGCTAGCTGGCTTTTACAGTGCATCAAGCCTTCGAGGTGTCTTGAAGCAGTCGATTCGTGAAAGCTAGCTCGCTTCCACGGGCGAGGTCTGGATCACGCAGCAATTCCAAAAGAATTGCCAAACTTTCATCTTTTGAACCCTCATCCTCAAAGGAACCTTCTTCAACCATCTGTGAAATTATCTTTTGTTTTACGGTATTTTCGTGATTCCTAATAATACCTCTACATTGAAGTATTTGACCAAACGTTCTAGGTCTTCTTTCAACAATTTATCAAAATCTTTGACTGTTAAGTCCTCATTACCCAGAAATACACTTTGATCTATTGACTTGTTGTTCTATTGTTTGCATATTATCTTACAACTGTATTTGTACATACCAGATATCCTTTGTTGAGTTCAAACTGTAAGCTTCAGTGTTTAGAAACATCCGAAAATTCCAAGATGATTTAACCATTATGTAAAATACCTCAATGTTTTGTCTTGGATTTGATCCCGGACAAGTCCCCACAATTTGTTTTTATTCATCTTAAATACAATATTTTTAAACGAAACCAATTTGATATCCCTTAATGTTTTATTCCTTCTAATCTTTCCCTTTATAACTGCAGCTCAGTGTAGAGGGGCATGCTTCGTGACACCTTGAAACCAGCCCCGATGATTTTAGTCGCTGCTAGGGAGAAATCGTATCATAAATGACACAATTTATTCTCTCCATAACAGTCATCACGACTTCTTTGTAGAAAATAATTCATATTAGTTTAACTATAATCCTTTTCATCAGTACAGTAGTAATAAGAGTAGTAGAAGTATCCACATGAGAAAGCACTTCATGGTCTGCCATTGTTCCAACAAACTTTTGTAATTTAGAGAGAGTAAACTGTAAGAAATTTTAATAAGCTATCTCACATAGCTGTCTATATTTGTCCATGAGGTCAGGACAGTATTATTTCTTGTGCCTGTTATACATGTAACGGGCACAATAAATAATTGGTGCTGTCAAAAAAAAAAGATATTATAAGCAAATGACCAACCTGAATATTCTGGAATGCAAAATTTAGTTGTCTTTTTTCTATTAAAGTTGTTTCTCTGTGCTCCAAATGAATAAGTTGGCTATGTCATTTTAGACTCACCGTATTTTTGAAATAAGAAAGAAGTACCAATACTGAATGGTAAAAGGTCATAGGCAAAGAAAAGAGCATGGGGAATTATCGGAAATACCTCGAAGACACTTACCTCCAAAACAGACCAAGCTCCGTATTATCTGTGCTGCACTTACAACATGTGGCCTGGGTTTGCTTTGTACGCAACCAAGACAGCGTGACATACAGAATAATTTGCGGTTTCACAAAAATGCTGCTTGTAAAACTCCAGTTAGAATTTCCAATGAATCATAACATCTCCAATGTATCTTTTATTTCAAAGATTACAAATAGTTTCCATGAAGCAAACTTTGGCACAACAAATAACGAACAAGTATAATTAGTAAGTAAGTAAACTTTATTTAAAGTCGGGTCTGTATAACGATAACATAAGCTCACTGATCTTTTACAGCCGACTATACAAGTAAACTATACATGGAGAAATACTCCAAAACCACCTTGATATGGTGCCTTAATAACTAATATGGCTAGTAATTACATACGTTGCATTTACATTTATTGTCAATCCATATTCTAATCAGTTCAATTGTATTTGTGTCTTTGTGTCCAAAACCACTTCCTAGTAGTCATTACCCTATTCCCCAGTCAATTAAATCACTAAACTTTGATGTTGTTGCAACTCTTATATTTTCTCATAACTCATTCCAAACTTTTAGGTATGGGTGGAACAAAGGACGAAAATACTCAATAATGTATGTGGTGATTGCTGTCTCAAGCACTGTGGAAACTACAGGCAGTATGCTTAGCTGGCGGTAGTGTTTCTTGTCAAGGGGGTCTTTTTTTCTTGTACACAGGCGTGATTCTGGCTACCTTAAGTTGATTTGGAAAACAGATATTTCAAATACCCCATTGATTTGTTTTGTGAGAGGGTTCAGGATAACAGGTTTTATACGTTTTAGCATCTTCACTGATATGTTACCAAGCCTCAAAGGTTTATTGCTGCCAATTTTGTCCAGTTATTTGCCAACCTCATCGTCACATATGGATGTAAATGTGATGCCTGGGTTTGTGCATGGGGGGGGGGGGTTCTTTTATCAGTTTTATGCTTCAGTGATCATGTTGAGTAGGGGTGAAGTGTGGTTTTTTGCAATGATATTTGCCATGTTAAAAAGGTATCGGTTGAATATTTCACAGACATCTGTCTGGTTTGCTGTAATATTTCCTTCCTCACACAATGCGATAACCTCCTCACCTTTAACACATTTATTGGTAGGGAAGGGTTGAACAGTTTTCCAGAAATCTCTGGAATTGGGTCTATTTGAGCATCTTTCGATGAAATATATACTGATTGAACAATTGCGATATGATTAGTCGGTGTAACGCCAAAACACATACGATCTTTTGCCGACAGGGTCAAATATACTTCTAAGGAAAAAAGAGGCCCCCTGTATAGAATTAAGATTGGCTGCTAAAAATGTACACTTATGTCGAAAAATATGGGTGCACGGAACGTTTGCTTATGTTGAAATCGTTACGTTTTCCCTGTTCTGCCCAAATATTGGAAAAGTCAGAGTCTTGCATGGGAAAATGACACCTTACCTCATGAAATATAATTTGATAGAGGTCTCACATCATTGAAACAAAATTGCAAGCATAATAATAATGACATGCACACAAAATAAATGTTTTCTGTCTAAAACTATCCGAAATCTATCCATCATATTATTTGCAACAACTACTGTATGCCTTTGTACGTTTATATTGATATGTTTGAATTATGATACTCAAATAATAATCATACCAGAACGTTTGTATGCAAAATGTGGCATATTCGCACATGGATGAAGCAAATGATAATTGTTTCGAACGTGTTTCTCTGCTCAACAAGTGAGAAGCATGCAGTAAGTGGAGCAGCAGCATTTCAACTAAACTCTGCCTGGAATACTTGCAGATGCAACCTGGGCAACGACAATCGTTGGAGCCACACTTGGTGGTATTAATTTTATTTTCATGATAGCATTGATCTCTGTGATCGCCCACTATAGACACAGGTGAGTAAATAATCCTACAATTACCAAGGAGCAACCTGTGTGTGAGTTTTGGATGAATCTTTATGTTCTAGATTTTAACAGTCAATGCAATTTTATGAATATCAGTTTAAATCGAGTTGCCTTTTGCTGGTACATATAACAACAAGCAGCTGATATATAAGGAGAGAGAAGTGACCCGATATACGTAAGTCTGTACATCTGGGTATAAAAGTATATCCTGTACGTATGTATCATCGCCAGCATCAGTACTGTTGCTTACCTGCATGGAACTATTTTTTCCTCTTTTAGAATACATAAGCTGGGATGATGACCGCATTCTATGGATTACTGTGTTTGACTAAAGAAATACACCCGCATGTCCTCCAGTGGGAAGCCTTACGCTTAATAAGCCAAATCGCTGTAACAACCCAATGTTTGGTCTTTTTCGTGAGTTGAATAATGAGGTGGTCCATGATACACCTACGATTACTTAAAACATATGATAGTACCCATGTTATAACTGTAGATACAATCTCAGAATCAAGCAATGTCAAAATTAACACCATGGTAATCCCCATAGGTACCTACCTAGTTGTGTTTAATAGTAAACATGTGCCCAATATCCACCATCGACTCCAGGTACGTTCCTACTCAGTTTGAAAAGGACCCAAAATATAGCTTGTGACAAGTCAAAAAAGCAAACGCACAAATATTCATAAATATGTAAAAGCGGATTGTAGTGCCACAAGGGGAGCGAATTAAGCTCTGTGGTTCACCAGAAATGTCACTTCGCAAGTTTGAAACAAATATCCTAGCGGTTTTGCATACTTTTTGTCTAAATAGGCTACATTATCACAGAATGAGCAAAACTAGAGAACTGTGACAGAAATGCGCTCACCTTACCTTGCCGTGCACAGGCTGAAGACGTCCTGTGATCTATGAAATAATATCAATATTACCTTTCATTGAGCTCATCATCACCGCTAGCAATATCCGCCTTTAAATCTAATCCAGGCCTTGACAGTAAAAAATTCCACACCTAAAATATCGAGGAGCTCTTCGCCTAGATAAACCTTTTATTGTGATTTAGACCCACTTCCCCTGGCGTGAGACCGAAAACTGTAAAGGCCTGTTCCTCATGCTAGCTACATTAAATGAAATAAGCTGGGCTTTGTGTTTGTTTTTGTTTTGTTTTGTTGTGTGTGTGTGTGTGTGTGTGTGTGTGTGTGTGTGTGTGTGTGTTTTGGTTTTTTTGTTTTGTTTTGTTTTGTTTGTTTTTGTGTTTTTTTGTTTTTAGTTTTCACGAAAATCACTCCGCGCGTTTGTACCACCACCCATTAGGTTAAGCAGAGGTCTTGAACAGAAGCAACAGAAATACGGTTCTAGCTGTTTGCTGGCCCAGAGCGAACCAGTTGTAGCTTCCGGTCGGAAATCAGATCAGCTATTTTGCGCCACATTATTTCTCGTTAATATAATTGCTGACACGGCAGAGGAATTCACAAATATATGATATCTAAGCTATAACTCCACTGTTGAATTGATATATGTGATTGTGATTAGTCCTAGAGCCGTTTTGTTTCCCTGATACCTGCAAAAAGTGATGCGATGTCCGCATCTTGCGGTTGGCCTGAAGGCTGTTTCTCGGGAAAACACCCAATGTATTAGCTGGGACGTTACTCTATACACACTAACTCGTCCAGAAGGCTGAAAAAATTGCCACATTCTCACAACACGAAAGTGGGAAAGATATCTCAATCATGTTCGCAAGCTAAGAAGACCATAAGTTGTAGAATAATTCAAAATGTTTTTTAACAACACTGTCCCTGCATTTTTATTTTTATTTTTTATTTTTTTTTTTTTATTTTATTTTTTTTTTTTTTAGAGGAGAAGTCAAAAATTGACCAAGTACCGTCAACCGGGGCATCTTTGAACAGGGGGAGAACTTTGGTTACTTGTTTTTAAAAAGGATTTTTCGATATAAAAAATATCTTGTACATAATATTTGCAGCAGCTTTAATATGTCAGGATTTATCATAGGCCTCATAGATTTTACTTATGGTATCCTCTTGTTACTGCTCTACAGATCCCAGCCCCATATCAAATTTAAACATGGATACCACTGGTAAGTAGATTTGCAATAGCAAACGAACTTTTGTGTTGTAGGGGGTGCACACGAACCGACGTATGCTCGTCCCAATATTCCAACCACCACCACCCACCCACCCACACAAATACTGCCAGTCCCCTAAGTCACTTCTGCCCATTTTAACTTTAGAAACATTTCACAATTTCTGTTTCAATTTCCTTTATAGGACAGGTAAAGGTCCAAAACTATTTCAGGGATCTGATACCTTCAGAGTCGCATAGATTGAAAAATATTAAAGCAGATATGTAGTTTATATGAAGGTTGTGATCTACAGGTTTGAAATTTGTAGACATTTGAGCCTATAGGTCTATTTGCCATATAAACATATAGGTCTGTAGCAAACACTGGATTTAATATACCTATACCGATTTGAATATTTCTATTAAGAGGTGCAGTAAATCTTAAATTTTTCTTCTGCTAATCATTAACTTAATGTGAGCATATATATATATATATATATATATATATATATATATATATATATATATATATATATATATATATATATATATTTATATATATATATATATATATATAACAAAATTGATGCAGGGATTTTCAAACAGCAACTTACATTCAAATGCCATTTGATTGATCTCAGTTGAATTTTTGGCTGCCAAAGCATCGATACATTATCCCTAATAGGTTTCTTACTGTTCCTAGGTTTTATTGTAAACACAAGTACGCTACATAATTCGAATTGTCAAAATGAAAACAAGGCCATCTTCAATCCTAAGTCGCTCATTCCCATAATGTTACAAAACATTGATACTGTTGTCTATTTCATGATGTTCTAAACTATTTTACTCTGTCTCTTATAGACCATAACATTATTTTTTGTGCTTTAGTACACCACTTATTGACAAAACCTTTAATTTGTGAAGTGTAGGGCATTATCAATATGTATAATGAGTTGAACTAAAAAAAAAAGATTTTTAATTGAACTCATTCTCATATTGTTTTTGTAAATGGTAATGATCTCTTTTAATTTTTTGAAGCGTTCCTTTTTTCAGTTACAGCTGAGACTACCTACCTGTTTATGGCAAAATTTTGCACGTGTTCAAGGTAGCCCATACGGTGGGGTTACTTTGAACACCCGTATAACAAAAAATACATAAGTAATGCTACGTATCCAGGAAGTTTTAGGCTGCAGTATCACAAGCCCTCTTTGGGGTCCCTAATACAAACACAAAATGTTTGCTGTGCGGGAAATATTATTCAAACAGGATAGATAAAACCACAAAAACGTTCCAAATGCCCCAGTTGACGGTACCCAAACATTCATAAAACATCAGGAAAAATGGCAACGCTACCTCTTGAACAAAATTTAGGTTTATTTGTCCCAAAATTTAGGTCTATTTGTTCCAAACCGTGTCTCTGTGAAAGTCTGAGCAATTGAACAAACAATCGCGGAGAAGGCGATATTTTTCCCCTAAAAAATGAGCAAAAATATATGAAATGTATAAAACTCACTGGAGCGTAACCAATTTAATATACTTGGGAAAGACCCATGCAAAATATATGTCTTTGAAGTGGATCCAGTCAACGGTTTCAGAGAAGCCGAAAATGTGAATTGCGGAGGGACGGTTGGGGACACCTATCCTGAAAGCCAGCTGAGCTAAAAATTATATACAGCTCCGAAAAAAAAGACACAGAAACCCAAACGGTCCATATTGAACAGACCAGTTTGCCCAAATAACTAAGACAGTAGACCCCATTATAATGCTGCAAACTTTGTGTTTATAATGGGACGAATCATTGTACCTGGGTCTATCGCAGCCATCTCTTGATTACAAGAGACCACTGGACCTCTGAATAGAAACCTACAATGTAATATCATCATCATAAACATAACCAATGCTGAATGAGCTTGACATATTCCAAGAATAACTATGGTCCTGTCCAAAATGGCTGTTTTGACCACTTTTTGGATTTTATAATGACAGAAATAGACGAGATATAATGAATGTGCCAATCAGTATCATCTCGATGATATATATATATATATATATATATATATATATATAATTTTCTTGTATAAGTATTTCGTTAAAAGTATTATAGACCGAGGTGTCAATACCAACATGAATTCATTTGCTTGTGATATCGGCACATCTACGGAAATGAAAATGAAAGTTGTACAATTTCAATTTTTGCTAATTAGACACAGTGAGAAGATTGTAATGCTCAAAGTGCCAAAACAATTAAAGATAAAGAAGCAATATCAATTTAAAGGAATGCATTCAAAGTACATTTGGTTATCATTAAAAACAATTTTAAACTTCACGGATCTTCAATTTATACAAAACAGAGACGGATTTGCTCTGAAACTGATATTGTTTTTCATATTTTTGTTGGAATGGTTGATATTGGTATGATAGTTTATCACTGCTTGTACTTTCATTGATAGGAATTATCGCTGTTATGGTATTAAATGTACGTCAGCTGGACACCAGTTCTATGGGCCTGGTTACTGGAACCTTGATGAAACGGTTGCAACCAACATGAACAGTAGGCCTTTGTCTTCCCACAGAGCATCTGCCCTAAAATGCGGTACAATTGGTTATAGCCATGGTCACACATCCGGCTGTGGCCATATTCGCAGAAGCCAAAGTGCAAGTGACATAGACCGCATTGAAACTAAGTCTTTGGACAGCTGTGGTCTGGTTTATGAGGAAATACCTGACAATATGAAACATCTAAGGAAAACCACGTATGCCACTTCAGCCAGTACACTGCAAATGAAAGATGACACACATGCTACAGGGCTGCCAGATGATTGCACGGAGATGGTGAAAAACGAATTGTATGCGCATGGTACCAGCTGTGGAACCGATATCATGGATCGAAATAAAACGAACACGTCACATATTGATACACTCAAAACAAATGCATTCAAAACAGAATCTGAGACGAGACTGTCTGCACGGGGCGTGGTTGAGTGCGGCACCGTAATGGTCCAAAATGAACTATATTCGACTGGTGAGGGTGGAAATTGTCCTAATCTGGGTGAGGATGAAATGTACGAGTCAGAAACCGTAGCCGATGAGATTGAAATGGTAAATAATGTCATATACGAAACACAATATGATGACGAAAGAGAGAGCGATGCCTGAACTATTGTTTAAAATGACGAAAATTGAACAATTATATTAGCCACAGAAAAATCAGATGGCAGTTTTCATGTGTTGATGATACCTTGCAGATCGTAAACATTTAAATAATTGCATCTGAGATTTCGACAGCTTCTTTCATATAAATATAAGATCTATTTGTGACTACAACAGTTCAATGTTCTAAAGTAGCACCGAATACCTGGTAACCGGTCGAATTTCCAACTTACCTGGTCTGTACGGTCATGGACGATTTTTGATAGGTTCATGGTGCATGATGTTTGATGGTTTTATGGTGCATGGGGACTGTGTTTGTCACATTGTCTATTGTGGATGAATTGACTGATATATTTGGCTTCAAAATACATGAAATACATGTGTAGTAAGATATATCAATTTTACATACATAACAGTTTGGCATGGTGCATATATCTTGGTACCTGTAAATAAAATACTTTTTGCATAGCTGGATAAACCAGAGTATGAGTGTGTCTCAAACTTCTCAGTAATACAACATGGAAGGGTTTTGATAAGGGATGGGACATAGTATCTTGTACATTTTTCAGAAGTAATATTGGTGGGTCTAGGAGGATGAATATTTTCTCTATCTCTGGTAAAGAGAGAATGAATCTGCACAGGAGTTGTATATAAATTGCCCTAAGTATTGCGGTAATTCACTTTTAACTTTTATACAGTAAAACTTAATTGATCTCAGCTGAAAAACCTCAGTCACTTTTAAGATGTTTAATTTTTTAAAAAGTGGATCTGTGTGGGCATTAAATCTTTCTGAACACATAAGGCGCACAGCTTTTTTCTGTAAAAGGAAAATCTGCTTGCATGAAAAACCCCAGGCTAGGATAGAATAATTGATGTATGAACAGAAGAGAGAGTTGTATATTAGTGACAGAGCACTAGCCGGGATGTACATATGTAGTCTCTTAAACATGCCAATAACTTTAGATAGTTGATTTGCTACTTTATTTATTGGAGCATTCCAATTTAAGTTTTCCTGAACTGTTAAGCCTAAAAAGTGAATTCTTCCACTTTTGAAATTAGAATATTACTTATCTTTATATTTAAAGTGAAATTTATTCTCTTTTGATAGAAATGAAACAATATGTATTTGGTGGTTTTGCGTATGTTTAACGACAGTTTATTTGCTGCAAGCCAGTCGACTACCTTATTCAATTCAAAAGTTATGTTGTTTGATGCGTCTTGTTCATACGATTCAGTATTAACATGAAAAGAAAGGCAACATAGATTGCTAATTAAAGTTGTATCACCAGCATACTGAATTATGTTGAACTTGGAAGATGCATTGTGCATGTCATTTGCACCAATAATAAATAGAAGAGGTCCACCTATGGATCCTTGTGGAACCCCAGTTTTGATAGGATGTGGTTTGGAACAGACATTGTCATATAAAACAAACTGTGATCTATTCTCAAGGTAATTGCTAAACCAATGTAAAGCAGTGCCGATGATCCCATAATATTCCTTTTTTTTAACAAAGAATGTGATGATCTAAAGTATCAAAAGCTTTAGACAAATCCAAAAATATACTTATGGGTAGTCTACCATGGTCAAGAATTTGAATCGTTTGGTCAAAAATCTCCAGAGCAGGTGTTTCAGTCGAATGCATTTTTTAAAATTCATGTTGGTTGTCATAAATTAGTGAATTTGTTGTGAAACAATCATATAGCTGACAATAAGCTATTTTTAAACGATTTTTGACATGATCGGGAGTAGTGAATTTGGTCTATCATTCTGTAAAATATTTGTATCGTCCTTCTTGCAAAGAGGTATTACTTTTGCAATTTGTAGCTTATTTGGGAAAATTCCTGCAGTTAGAGACTCGTTCATAATGAGAGTGACTTTTTTTGTTAAAGGTTTCATAGATAAGCCATCATGCCCAGTGCTTCATTTTGGCTTAAAATCATCTATAATATTGAGTATGTATTCTGAGTTTGTCTCCTAAAAATGAAAAAACATTGTCAATATTATCATTCAGATAGTAAGAATACAACAGTTTATTTGATGTGCCAATTTTGGCTGACAGCTTTGGTCCGACATTTGTGAAAAATGTATTGAAATAATCTGCTATTGTTTCTTTATTTGTTATTTTTGGGTTGTCAGTTAAGAAAAAAGAAGGGAATGCTTTTTTATTTATTCTCATATTCATAACAGTTCGGATGGTGTCCCAAGTTTTTTAGTGTTACTCTTTAATATTTGAAATTCTGACTGGTAATATTGTTGCTTTAATTCACGAATATTTCTACGTAGTATTATATTGTATGCTTTGAGGTTCTGCTTTATGATATGAAATTCAGGGGTTTTTAGCCGAGTACTTCTTAGTTGTCTATACAGAGTATCACGATATTTGATTGACCTTAAGATGCCAGCAGTAATCCAGGGATTAAATTTGTGTTTGTACTTCTGAAATTTCACGGTTCTTTTTGGTAAATATTTCTCTTTAGCACATAGAATAGGCTTTCTAAAATTTCAAAACTTTTGTTTGGATCAGAGTCTAGTTCCTGGTCTAAGTTTTGCAAAATATCTGTCCCATTAAGG
The DNA here is from genome assembly GCA_964020975.1 of Hermodice carunculata. Taxonomy (NCBI): domain Eukaryota; kingdom Metazoa; phylum Annelida; class Polychaeta; order Eunicida; family Amphinomidae; genus Hermodice; species Hermodice carunculata. Next base: position 15,443,514 of record OZ026621.1, read on the forward strand.
TGTGCGCAAAAAGACTGTAAAGAGTTTTTATCGATTGTTTCCACCTGCACATTTTTTTTGGGGGGGTGGGTGGGGGGGCATTCAATTCTAATGCGTGTTGAGACAAGTGAAAGAAAGTAAATGATCAGACATAGCTGATAATATAATACCAGATGTACTTGATTTTCTACAATGTGATAAATTGCAAAATGTGTGATCAATCAATGTGGCTGACCTCTCAGTAAGCCTAGTACTGGTCCAAGATCTTCAGTGTAGCGCGATGGCAGCTACAGCTAGGTGTCCTACTCTCGCAAAGTAACGGGCTCTTGCGTCGCGCGATCTTGGTGTTAAAAATGGGTGTTAGATGTACTGCACCGCACTCTATTTAACAGAAAATATTTTCTCCCCTGGAAACCTGATCACTTTGATAGTGGCATGGTACCACAGCGGGCGGAAGTCTGGTTGGTTGGCTGGCAATCCCAGTGTCAACAAATTAAGCCATGACTGGTCACAAGGAGCACCCGTAGCTTCACGTACGTACGTCCACACGATGCACTGCTTCTGAGCATGGAGCTAGAACTTTCTAGCTCCACGTTCTGAGCATGAGCACTGGAACATGGCAACCTAGTTCAGGGGAAAAACAAACCTACAACAACAAACTTTAAGGAATATAGAGTCCAAATAATCACTGTCTGAAGACAAAGTCGTTAAACTTTGTCGGTAGTGCAAGCATGTAGACAATAATTTTCACATCTAACCAAGTTTAGCAAAATTCACCGACCAAAAATTGATTTTTATAGAACGTAACAAGGCAGCCTTAGGGCGAGTTGACCCAGTGTTAGCGGCTATTCTCCTGACCTACATGTAGTTTGGCCAATGTGTTGCCTAGGACTTATTATTACATCTCTTCTCATGCTCAGAGCTGCATTGTGGAGGCAGACTTCAGTCAATTGCTGCAATAGTGAGGGCTACAGCAGATGGGGGAAGGCTTTCAGCGTGTGGGCATTTGTGCAAAGATTTCCATGATGATTTATAAGCTCGAAGAAGTTTCCATCCTGCAAGCTTGCAATTGCATTAGGTATCAGTTAAACCATTCATTCAGTCATGTATTGACTTTGGATCCCCGCCATTGTATTTCTGCAGACCTGGTCTCAGTTTGTAATGACTCACGCTCCAACACTTTCCATAATTCCATGACCTTTAGCTGCAGTGGTAAACATACAGTTCAGTGCTTTGTACACAGACATGTTATGTCTATGGGTTATTGAACAGGAAGCAGGAACTTCTCTTATTGACGCGCCTGTGTAAAGAAGGAAATACATTATCATTGACATCGGAAAGATATCTATATATAAATTACACTCAGTGGGACATTTTCTGGTAATTTATTTCCCATCTTTTGCGCTTAGAGAAATATTATATACTGCGGTAATCTTAAGCAAACAAACACAAAATATAAGGATCACTGCACTTTTTTGTTATACTTTTTTTCTTAGTTTTTTTTTCTCTCTAAACGTTGTTTCTTTGCCCTGTACCAATCACCTCGCTGAGGACAAAAATATGCCCTGTTTTTTCATTATATTTCAAGCATAACATTTTCTGTTCTGCAATTATTACTGCAAAGCACCCAACCAGTGTCTGCAAATTGGTTCTTTAAACTTTCTTAACTTTAGTGACAGTGAAGCTGTCCTGATATTAATATGTTTACTTAAGTTGTCATGTTTCTTATATGTAATATGATCAATAACACTTGTTGATGAATTTTTGACACTTTCTTCTCAACTTTAACTGCTTGGTTGCTAAAGTTGTATATTCATGGCCTGCTTGATATCCTATAGTAGACATATTTTTTTCGGCAGGAATTCCATTCACAATTATATGCAGAAAGCAATAAAATTTTCACTGCAATCAGCAATCCCATTCCATTTTGTGCTTGGTTTGCCTCTTGTTTCTCTATCAAAATTATAATTTTAATGCAGACACAAATGGGAATATTCAGAGCATTTCAAAATGTCTATATATTCAAGGTACACAGACAGATGTGTTGTCAAGCAAATCATCCTTTCTAGTTGCTAGTTATTTTTCCTGCGTATATTACGTTCATTATAAAGGCATTGGTGTAAATCCTCGTCTGCAGAAACTTGTGCTACATCTAGAGAAATATCTTCAGCCGCATGGAAACAAAAGCTGTTTTTACAGGAATCTCAATTGTACTGGTGTCAACCACTATGTGTGTGTAGGGGGAGGAGGTGGTTATTTCTTTATTTTTTGGGTGGGGGGGTGTTTTTGTTTTTGGTTTTTGGTTTTTGGTTTTTGGTTTTTTTTTTGTTTTTTTTTTTTTTTTTTGTTTTGTTTTGTTTGTTTGTTTTTTGTTTTGTTTTGTTTTTTTATTTTTGTTTTTGTTTTTGTTTTGGTTTTTTTTTTTTTTTTTTTTTTTGGTTTGGTTTTTTTGCGGGGGGGGGGGTTGGGTGGGTGGTTTTGTTTGTCCTTTCCTCTTCTTTGCAGAAGTTTTTTTCGTGTTACCTACGCTTGACGTTGTACTTCGGCCCATTTTAGCTCAAAATTTTAATTTCATGAGTGGTCTTGGAAATTGTACGCCTCTTAGCAGTCATGAGTATGCGGTTCGTTGGACGTAAACCCCATTTTTTCACAAGTGAGCAATGCATCAAAGAAAACAAGAGGCCTATGGGCCTAATACTCTGCTGGCACCTAGGCTATGTTGCACCTGCATTTTCATTTCAAAGTTGCCCGTCCTTCAGTGGCTTCTGAACATATAAAGCTTATGTCCATTTAGTGTTTAAACTGTCCACCAGATGGCACTTCGCTGCCCATGTAATCATAGCTTATTCGTGCTATTCCTGTCATTGATACTCTTGTACGTGCCAAGACAACAATCAGTGAGTCCTTCATTTTATGTACTCAGTGACATTGGAACAGAAGATCAAAGTCACCCAGATTATGAAATAAATGGGGCCCATGGGCCTGGTGCTATTCTGACATAACCGTTGATGTCCAAGCTACACCTTGCCATTACAAAATCACCTCTTTCAACTTCATAGGCATGGTGATCTCACAAAAATAAGTCAAGGTCACTTATACTTCAAAATATTCTATCATTGGACATAGTCTATAAATCTTATAAATTTGGCAAGTCTAATCCTATTACTTTTCCAAATATGAAGTTTTGTACCTTAAAACACATTTTGGCTCATAATTCCTGTCAAATTATAAGTGGCGCCCCTAGTATCAATAGAAAGTTAGATTTTGACCTCCGCCACAATCCTACCAAATTCTGTTCAGATCAGCCACAAATTAAAGATGCTAGAGTGTTCACAAGATTTTCACATTTTGACCCATATATTGTATAATATTGTAGGGGGCACCACCAATATCTAAAGGGACCCAGATTTTTATTCACTCTATTAGTCATGAAAGTTTTGCCGGGATGACTTGAAAACTGGCGACGGTATCGCAGTCGCAAGATTTTCACATTTTGACCGTGATATTATGTAAAACTATAGTTGGCACCACCAACATTGACATCGACAAAGATTTCATACACTTTATAGCCTCTAAACGTATTATGGGCGTAGAACTCAAACATTGTAGGGTACAGAGCATTCAAGAGACGATCCCTATATTGAAACTGGCCATTTGACCTTGACCTTTAACTTGGATTAAAAAGTTTGTAACTTCAAAATATGCGCTGTACATCCAGCTTTCTATACATGGTCTTTTTGCTCAAATCGGGTTATAACATTTCGTGCGCTTGAAGAAAAACAAAAATTTTTGACAAGCGCTAAACTCTATAATAACTGTATTATGGTGACCAAAAAGTAGGTCACTAAGTACGGTTTTATGTACAATGTTACAAAATTTGCAATTTTGATCTGGAGGCTCAATTCTCTTTGCCATTGATGTCCAAGTTAAGCCCTGTCATTACAAAATCACCTCTTTTAGCTTTATAGGCATGGTGACCTCACAAAAATAGGTCACGGTCACTGATATTAAAGAATGTTCTAGCATTGAACATAGTCTATATATCCTATAAATTTGGCGAGTTGAATCCAATTATTTTTCCAAATATTGAATTTTATATCTTAGAACAGATTTTGGCTCATAATTTCCGACAAATTATAGATGGCGCCACTAGTATCATAAGTAACTTGGCCTTTGACCTCCCCACAATCCCACCAAATTTGGTGAAGATCCACCAAAACTTTAAGAGGCTAAAGTGTTTACAAGATTTTCACATTTTGACCCTTATTCTACATAATATTGTAGGTCACGCCACCAATATCGAAAGGAATCTAGATTTCCATACACCCTATAAGTCCTGAAAGCTGTACTGGGCTTACATTAAAATTTTCAAAGTTATCGCTCTCACAACCTAAAAGTTTACAGACGGACGGACATGAGTGATCCTGTAAGCTATGTGACCATAGGTCAGCAGAGCTAAAAAGGAAGACAAATGTTTCTACAGTTAAGTTAGAAAATTAAAAGTTAGAGAAACGGATAAGTCATGATATTTTGACAAGAAAATTTGCCAGCTATGTATAACTTTGAATTTGAAACACATTCAAATTCCAATATATTTCCGGTGTCAATACGGAATTATAGTGGGATAGACGAACTTAAAAGAGGCAAACTTTTGTGACGCTTGGAGTATAAAGTGATCACATTTTTACCAACAAAAAGATCGACTACATTAGAGCTTTTGAGGTATGAACTTAGGATGTTTAGCCAGCAAAACAAAAAGCTAAACCTGCCTGACATACAAAACTTCCAATACGCCCGTTTTATCCGAAATTTAAAACAAAATTAAAATCATTTAAGAGTATGCATGTAAAGGCTTTTTAAAGACTGAGCGGTTTCGGAGAAGAACATTTTTAAAAATTTGCTCCCTCCCCCCCCCCCCCCAACAAAATCATAAAAAAAAACGTTTTGTGTCTCACTGAATGAAGCTAAAATTTGTAGATATTCATGTACATACTCTAATCCTTTCGGGTGAATTCACTCATTATGTTGTCTGATCCTGGATCCTTATGTTACTTAATTGTTACTCAAATGTTACTAAGTTTTCACCATAGGGTCACCAGCTGTTGTATTGCGAGAAGTGCGGATCCATCTCAAGAATGAATGGAAAGAACAAAAACGCTTAAAGTGTTATGTTTAGGTTTAGCCAAACGATGTGAAATGTCTCATTTACTGAAAAAAGAACACTTTTCTATGTATGCAATGGTTGAAACGTTCCACCAATCTAATCATGACATGATATTTGAGAATATACATCCTCAATATAATTGGTTAGGCAAAGCAAGGAAGAGCACTGTGAAAAAGACAGGAGGTGGTTTAGGTCTCTTAATTAGCAAAAGTATTGAAGTTCTAGATAACAATGTTTTCGACTCGAAAAATGATGAATTTGAGCGTTTATGGATAAAGGTCAAAGCTGGACAGAATATTTTTATGGTCGGGGAAACTTACTTTCCTAACGATGGAAAAGATAAAGATAATAGTTCTTTTCTTATGAATGAACCGATCAAAAATATCAGCCAATTGCAATCTAAGGGTCACCACTGTATTTTGTTGGGAGATTTCAACGGTAAGATAGGAGAGTATCGTGTTGAAGGTAAAGCAAGTTTTAATGGCGACCTGCTAGAAAAACTGATAGAGACAGCAGATATGAAAGTTTTAAACAAATCTCCCCTATGCACTGGAAAATATACGTGGCATAGAGGTAGCACCAAGACCACTATTGACTATGCACTTATAAGCTCCTGTCTGGAAAATAACATAGAGAGTGTCATTATTGATGAAGTTGGTGATTATGACTTAGGCAGTGATCACAATACAATATGTGTTTCGTTTAACTCTTGAGTGTAAAAACAATGCCCCCCTGGTAAAAAATGTTATGAAGTGGAAAATCAATAGGGTAAAAGACTGGAGTGCTTTCAGACTAGCTTTATCTGCTAAATTTGGAAACTTCAAGTGTGACCTTTCCCAACCTATTAACCAAACATGGCTAGAATTGAAGCAGATTGTTACAGAAGTTGGTGAACAATATGTCGGTAAAAAAGAAATAAAAGACGATAAAAAGTATGTGTGTGACAAAGAAACTAAGAAACTCATTCAAAATCGTAGAACAGCAAATAGGTTCTACAGGTATTGGGCAGGCAAAGAAACTTGTGACCCAGAAATTTTACAAGAACTTTGGCAAGAATATTTGCGTAGAAAGCGAGATGTTCACGAAAAAAATAAAACCATTAAAGTCCAAAATAAAATAAAAGTTATCTCTTTCAATTCTAGAAAAGGGACGAAAAACACACGTTCATATTGGCGAATGCTGAAACGTTTGAATGGAAATAATGGACATCCCCTAAAAATCTGCAACCCTAATGACAAAAGCAAAATTGTTAACGATCCGAAGAGAATCAGTGAAATATTAGTTACATATTGGAAACAATTGGGAAATTCTGGGTCACCGACAAGTGATAAAGACCTAAACAATACTTTGATAGAACATCTTTCTGGTGACGGAGATAAGGTAGACATGTCTGGCCTCACAGATATAGTAATAGATGAAAATACTACCTGCAATGCCATCAGCAAACTAAAGAAAGGTAAATCCTGTGGTATCGATAATATACCAAACGAATTTTTAAAGCATGGCGGTGAGGCAATTGTTAATCACCCCACGCTATTTTCTATTGTCATGAATGATCTACTCTTTATGCTTAATGAGCAGAGGTTAGGAATAACCTATCATGATGAACTTATTCCCGCCTTACTTTATGCAGATGGCATTGTTCTGATGGCAAATGATGATAAACAACTACAGGAAATGCTTAATATTGCACATAGATTTGCTATAAAATGGGGAATGAAATTTAATGACACAATATCCAAAGCTATGGTAATAGGTAAAAAAAATGGATTTGACAAGGAAATGGTTTTTGGGAACGTTGACACTTGAAGAATGCACTATGTATAAATATTTAGGTATTATATTTGCCCAGTCATTACAAGACTCTCCACACATAAAGCGACACTTGAAAGGTAAACTTAGTCGCTTAAATCAATATATATGTAGTATTCTTTCATCGCACGACAATGTAAATAGAGTAATGTTTGGTGACAGTCTCTGGAAAAGCCTAATAATGCCTTCACTCTCACACGACAGTGCAGTATGGTTTAACAATACAAAGGAAAGCACAAGTATTGTAAGATCATTCCAGTACACGGTGGCACGAGCTATTCTACAAGTAAGAGGTACCCTTGCAATGGTGGCAACACTAGGGGAGTTTGGCTGGCTACCAATGATAACCATCTTGAATAAACAGAGAGTAAAATATTATCATCATGTAAAGTATAACATTCCAGCAAACAGACTGTGTAAACGAGTACTTTGTGATTTAGAAACAAATTTTCACTCCGGTCATAAATCTTGCTGGCCATACATGTCACAGATAACCACAATCTTGTCCGAGGCTGGATTAGATAATGTAAATTGTAGAGATACTGGTGACTGGATCTATCCTTTTTGTAAGTTGTCCACGCAAAACTACGTATATGACTTTTTTAAAGATATCGATGAAATGTCCTCCTTGTCATATTACAAATTGATTAAGTATTCCACGCATGGGGAGAGATACATGTTCCAGGTAAATGACTTCAAGGGCATTAGACTAAAATTTATGGCTAGAACCGGATGTCTAGGATTGGAAGAAACATTACAGAGATGGAATTTGTCCAACGGAATTTGTAAACTATGTAATCAGGGTATAGAAGACTTATTTCATTTCACTTTCACATGTGAACACTCCAAGTAATTAAGAATTAAGATTTGGCGAAATTTGGAAAAATGCCTGTTGGAACATGGTTATACCCATGTATGGGAACATTTTACTCGCTCTTCCTTAACTACGAAATTTACGCTACTCTTTGGAATATCATTCAATTATGACCATGCTGTTAATGATATATTTGACAGTGCTTGTAAAACTTTCCTAAAAGAAGCATGGCGTTACCGTATGGTAGCTCTTGAAGGTGCTGGCTGTGACATTTCTGTGTAGATTCTTAAAAATTAACAGTGATATATAAGCTAATGTGTACATATATATATATATATATATATATATGTATATATATATATATATATATATATATATATATATATATATATATATATATATACATACATATATATATCTTCAACAGTGCCTGTTCACAATAAAGAAACAAGAGTTGTACACTTCCCTGCAAGGTGCAGATTCCATAGATTTTAAATGAAGCTCCTACATTGTTCATGTATATAAGTTTTATCTATTTTGAAGTGTACTTTAATTTTATACGTTGTAAATATGACGATGATAAACATTTATTTTCTACACTATGAACCAAAAGTGCACGATGTACTTGTCCTTACGCTATTAGAGTTTTCTCCCAATGAGTGGTTTATCTCTAGTTTTAGCGCGGGGGACAAAAATTATGATATTGATGATTGTTTACACCGGTTGAAAGCAAACTTTAAATGGGTAAGATACTTGGACGCATCATGGAATTAACCCCGTTCCATCGATGCCCCGTTGTAAAGGGGTAGTTTTCCTAATAAAATTATCATTATTATTATTATCATCATCATCATCATCATCATCATCATCATCATCATCATCATCATCATCATCATCATCATCATCATCATCATCATCATCATTATTATTATTATTATTATTATTATTATTATTATTATTATTATGTAAAGCGAAAGAGAAGCGCCCTCTCTCTTTAGGAAACTTATCAATAAAATGAAAATAGAGTACATAACATTAGACAAAAGGGAAAGAAAGACAGATAAGGAAAAATGTGTGAGAACACAGGAGAAACTTTACGAAACTTGGTGGGTGCAGTTCCAAACAGATGTATAGGGTATGAAAGTGATATGTGGGATAAGCGACTCTGATAGAGAATAAAACTATGGTGAAATCAGCCGTTGGTTAGGCAAGATACCTGTTACATATCTGTCAGTTATTTACTATATTTATATGCACATGTATAACATAGCTTTTTACTTCTATTGTGTATATATGTGTTTGCAATGTATGAAATGTTCATTGTGCTGAATATTTTGTTGTGGGTAAATAATTATGTACTTGTTCTGTACTCCATGAGTTCCATCAAGTTGGAACTGCACCCACCGAGTGTCGTTACGTTTTCCCAGTGCTCTCAAAATGTTTTCTCTTTTTCCTCACTGTATGTTTTCTTGCCCTTATGTCTAATCTGGTGCACTCTATTCTTATTGATTATGTTGAAAAGGTTCCAAAACACAGATGATGTTTCGCCTCCGCTCTCTATAACTCTTTTTGTTGGACATTTCTACAAGATTGCTTATCTGCTTTCACGCCTCGTTGTTTCTATCAGCCTTAAGTCATTGTTCGACCCTGGAAGTCTTATGTCTAATCTGGTACACCCTTTTCTTATTGATTTTATTGATAAGGGCCCAAAACACAGATGATGTTTCTCCTCCGCTCTCTATAACCCTTTTTTTTTTTTTTTTTTTTTTTTGACATTTCTAAAAGATTGCTTCTTTGCTTTCCTGCTGCGTTGTTTCTGTCTGCCTTAAGTCATTGTTCGACCTTGGAAGTCTTTATGACTCCTCTTTATGATAATAATAATAATAATAATAATAATAATAATAATAATAATAATAATAATAATAATAATAATAATAATATCACTGTGGCCCTCCACTTGTCTGCCGTAGTTCTGTAAGTAACAGATGGCCTTAAAGAAAATGAAAGAAAACACGATTCCCGGGAACAAAGCCGAGGCGTAAGGGCCCCACATACCCTCTCACAGCAATCGAAGCCCCCTGTTCCCAGTAATTTCCCCCCTGATGGCCCGCCCCGTTACATTAAGCCCTGCCCTTTGTCCCTATCCCCGCCTCTAAGGCTCAGGCATTCCATGCCCTGCACCTGCAGCTAGCTGCAGCCTCAGTCATGGCAGCCCTGAAAAGGGCTACCACCCTTCCCTTCCATACCCCCTTCTCACCCGTTAGTTCACCGTGTTTTCTTCCCATTCTAACATTTCCTTCCTTTTATCCCAGCACCCTACCAGGTAGTCTTGTACAGTTTTAATACCCTCCTTGCAATCTGGAAAATCTCTTTTCAAGCCCAGAAACCAAGCAACACGGTCCACCTCTTCTAGTCCCCTTATTTCCTCTAAGCCCTTACAGTTATAGTCCTTATCCTGCCAAATTCTGAATACATTTTCCCTCATTTCCTTGGATGCATCACACCACGGTAGCCAGTGATCTACTGTGCCATCTGCCTCCTGCGTACAAACTCTACATTACCCATCACTACCCGGTGTCCATTTCTGACGTCTCTTCTCCAAGTTGATAACCCCCGCCCTACTTTGGAACAAAAGTTTAGATCCCTTCCCTCCATCCCAACATGCGCTCCCTTTTGGTTTATCTAACACTTTATAAGCTTTTAGTGTACTTTTATCGTTCACACCCTCTTTCCATTTACTCGCCATCCCTCTGCAACTGTTTTCTGAATGTAGGACTTCCATTCATCAACTTCCTCAAACCCTTTCAAGTCATATTTTTCTGCTAATTTGTCTATATTTTGGACCCATTTTGTGCCTTTATTGCCTCCATGTATATTTTCCTGCACTATCTGTCTTCACTGATTGCTTGTAGGGATCCCCAGTAACTTAACTTGGCTTTGGCAATTCTATCTGAAACAGTACTCCATCCCAATCCCCAAGACCGCTTCATTTGCTGTGCCTGGTGGCGCCCCCAGAATCCACCTACCTATCTCATTCTACGTTTTCTCCATATTTTGAATTTCCCCTTCATTTACCGAAATTACATCCAAACAATACATCATCCTAGGTATTGCAACTCTATCCCATAACACTCTGGCTGTAAATGTTCTATTGAAGCTGTTCAGTGACGTAGCTTTGATCATTCCATTTTTATTAGGCCGCTTCGGTTCTTGGTCTTGTCCATAACCTGTACAGGACAACGGGGCATTAGAAAGTAAAAACTGTGGTCACTAATGCGCGCTTCCCACTGCTTGCTATTGGAGACTTCTTTCCTCCCAACCTTTTCATGAGCTGCTTTCACTTTCCTCTTTGTGAGATCATCAGTAATCTCCATTATGATTGTTCCTCTGAACAAACATCCTCCTAGTTGTTTTGTCAAATCCTATGCCATTTTTGCCATCCCATTTCTCATAAAAATTCTGCGCCTTCCTTTCCCCTTTCCACATGTTCTTCCTTTACCCACAGACTCACACATATTGGGACCTGTAGTCAAGCTAGTTTTTCTTCTCGGACATATATGTATCTTATAATCAAGTTACCATTTTTTTCATGCTTCCTTGTGCCTTTAATCTCACTGCTGTTTTTACTTTTACCATTACAAGCTTGCCTCCTGATATATAGTTCAAATACGTGCATTTCCTTGCACACAATTTTGTGTGATCAATAACTGCTATGCCTATATATGCCATGTCCAACCACTGTCTGTCCACTCTGTGACACTCCTGGCTTACGACTTCTGGGCGTGGCAGTAGCCACTTCGAATAACATCATCAACAAAAATCTATTACTTGGGGTCTTTCACAATGGTCACCAATATTTTTAATTCTATGTTTCAGGGTGCAATATTTGCATTCAATCTAACTTTTAACATTGCAAGTATAGGAGAGAGTCCGGTGTGTTATGAGACCATAACGCATTAGCTTTGTGTGTTATGGGACCATAACACATGTGTCCCGCCCACATTCCAATAAGCCACGCCCACCTTGGTTTCCGGAACTTGACACTTGAACATGCTGGTTAAATCAGTTTCTGGACTTTTCTCTTAGTTTCATGTATTACATTTTTAAATTTCGTGTAATTGCGCAGAAAAATTAAGAGGGAAATGTAAATATAAGTAATGATGGTCGCTTTTGTGTGTGTTATGGCATAATGACGCGGGTGATTATGCCACAACACACACACACACAATCGACCCTTTATTAATTATCATTTTCTAGAGTGAAATTCAAAAGTAGTAACTCACCGTAGATCAATTTACCTAAACATTGTTACAAGTTAATTGTGACACGCCTGAATCAGTAACGTGATGCAATGACATTTAGACAAAATCAAATGTGCTCAAGCGATGTTTGATTATACTCGTGACGTAGAATAAGTGCGACAAACGTAAACAAACACGCGCATCAGGTCGCTGTTGAAAGTAGGCCTAGGGCATACTTTTTACGATGAATACCCAATTAAACATAGAATAAACAAAATCTTACTTGGCTGGAGAGTGAGTTATTATTTTCTCTTACTCGGGATCGTTCTGCGGTCACTCGTGATTTTTCGCACCAGCAACGATCCCTCGTGAGAGAAAAACAGTAACTCACTCTCAGCCATGTAATATTCTCTGTATATTATTATGTCATTATTCTGCATAAAAATGAATTTGTAATACATGAATTAGTGGTCACTGCAAAATAAAGTAACAGTTTAATAAAGAAGATTCATTGCAATTTTACATGACTAAATTTGAAGGACTATACCGGATAGACTCACGATCATCATCGTCGTCGCCAAATAATAATAATAATAATAATAATAATAATAATAATAATAATAATAATAATAATAATAATAATAATAATAATAATAATAATAATAATAATAATAACTGATACGGAGAGAAGACATATTCAATGCCTATGCACCGCTCCTGGGTACTAAAGTCTTTATGAAAAAAATGTCCATGGAAGCCTTGTGATTATACACCTGGGAATGATTTCATTGTTTGTCCAGTCTATTTTTTTTAATGTATCAATAGAGGCTGCTACCACAACGTTACGTGGAAGCATGTTCCAATCGTTCACCACACGTTGAGAGATGAAGTGACTTCTTATTTTATCACTATTTCTATTTTGTCTAATTTATAGTGATGTCTTGGGAGCGTTGTTTGTCCTACAACAGGCAGCATATTTTCCCAGCAAGTGCTCTATAGTCAATAGTATATTTACAAACTTGGATCTATAGTCAATGAGTATATTTACAAACTTGGATCTATAGTCAATGAGTATATTTACAAACTTGGATCATATCACCCCGTAAACGTCTGAATTTCAGTGTAATTAATCACGGGTTTTTCACGACAGCCCCTCTTCGTAGATTAGATCATTCATTCAAATTACGAGTTTAGTGGCAGTCTTTTGCACTCCCTCCAGTATGTCTATCTCTTTATCCCTGATTGGACTCCACACTGATGATGTATACTCAAGTTTAGGTCTAATAATGTCTTTGTTAAGACATTTAAATATATCCTTGATGATATGGTCAAAAGCTCTTCTAATAATTCCCACTAGCCTATTTGCAGCCGGTGTAATTGTTTCACACTGTTTATTAAACAAAAAATCTATATCTAACTCCTAAATCTTTCTCACATTTTGTGTCTTTTAAAACAACAGCTTCTTGGTCTTTGCCCACAGTATATTTTTATTCAGTGGATTTTTTCCAAATATGTAGTTTACAACACTTTTCTGCGTGAAAAATGTTTTTGCCAGTCAAGTGACCATTGAAGTATTTCGTTTATGTTCCTTTGTAATTCATCACCATTGTCTTCAGTGTTTACTTTTCCATATAATTTTGTGTCATCAGAATAAATTTTACACCCCATTTTACCACTTCAGGTAAATCATAGATGAAGATTACAAACAGCAGAGGACCCAGCATACTACGTTGAGGCACTCCACTGGTTTCACTACACCAAGTGAAAAATTCCCGTTGACACTGACTGTTTCCTTTCACTCAAAAACTCCTTTATCCATCTGGCTATATCTCATTTTATTCCGTAGCTCTGAATCTTGAATAAGGGTCTTTTATATGGAACAGAATCAAAGACCTTTCGAAAATCACAATATAACATATCAATTCCGTTGTTTTCTTCTGTCATTTTGAGTCCATTCTTCTAAGCTTTCTAACAACTGAGTCATTGTTGATCGCTCGGGCAAAATCCATGTTGCTGCGTTGAAAAGAATTTGTTTTCTTTCATGTGAGTCATTATTGCATCTCTAATTACAGACCCTAAGATTTGACAGCACACTGATGTCAGACTAACTGGCCGGTAGTTTTCAGCTTTATGTTTGTTGCCTTTCTCAGATATCAGTTACATTTGCTATATTCCGGTCCTTGGGTAACACTCCTCCATTTATTGATTTGTTGAACAATAGTGCCAGTGGTATTGCTAGTTTATCCCTAAACTCATGAAATACCTTTGGATGAATTTTGATCCGGGCCTGTAGATTTGTTTGGATTTAATGCTTTAAGTTTGTTCATTATCTTGTCCACATTTATGTCTAATTAATCTAATATAGTTATGCCATGCTTTTTCTCTCACATCTGGCATTTGCTGTTTGTTTTCCATGGTAAAAATTGTTTTGAAGTAGGAATTTAAAACTTTTGATTTTTCTTAATATGACGTAGTTATGTTCCCATAACCATCATCTTTCTTCAAGTATGGTGTGCCCACTTTTGTCTCCATCTTTGATTCACATACTGCCAAAATGCCTTTGGGTTATTTCTTACTTCCTTTGCTAATTTGTTCTCAAATTCACGCTTAACTTTTCTGGTGGCTCACCTAGCTTGGTTTCTGGCACATGTGAAGGCTTTATAATCTTCAGTGCTTTTTAAGTCAGATTCAATATTTCTTCTCTATGCAGCATATTTCTTCTTCGCTTTTTAACGCATTTTTATTTATTCATATTGGTTTGGATTTATTGCCACTTTTAATTTAGGTATACATCTATTGCATAATTCGTGTATTTTATTTTTCAGCATTTGCCAACTCTCCTCCACATTTTTTGTTTTAAATAGTTCTGTCCAGTTTATGTTCAACTCATCTCTCTTGGCATCATAATCACCCTTATAATAATCCATCCTAGTCCTAGAGCTTTTCTCTTGTCTGGGAGAACCTAGTATGTTAAATGTTAATGCACAATGGTCACTTTTTCCAGTAGGCGGGGTTTTTTTTTCATTTAAACACTCTTCCTTGTTTGTAAAGTCTGTTTGTTCTTTTGCCTTCCCTATATCAAGTTGGCCCCATCACATGTTGACACAGGAATGCATCGTTCACACTTTCTAAGAGCATGCTTGCAGCATGTTCCTCATCGTTCACACTTTCTAAGAGCATGCTTGCAGCATGTTCCTCATCGTTCACACTTTCTAAGAGCATGCTTGCAGCAAGTTCCTCATCGTTCACACTTTCTAAGAGCATGCTTGCAGCAAGTTCCTCATCGTTCACACTTTCTAAGAACATGCTTGCAGCAAGTTCTTCATCGTTCACACTTTCTAAGAACATGTTTGCAGCAAGTTCTTCATCGTTCACACTTTCTAAGAACATGTTTGCAGCATGTTCCTCATCGTTCACACTTTCTAAGAACATGCTTGCACATCGTTCACACTTTCTAAGAACATGCTTGCAGCAAGTTCTTCATCGTTCACACTTTCTAAGAACATGTTTGCAGCATGTTCCTCATCGTTCACACTTTCTAAGAACATGCTTGCAGCATGTTCCACATCGTTCACACTTTCTAAAAGCATGCTTGCAGCATGTTCCACATCGTTCACACTTGCAGTTCACATGGTTCAATTTGAAATCTGGCATTTTCAGGTTTAACTTCGGTTTTTGCAATAATAGGTAGTTGCTGATCAGATGCAATTTGTCGCAGCTCTGCTATTTTATTTCCTACTGAATCAGCATTGGTATAATATACATGTAAGTGTTCATTTCGTTCTAATTGTCCGTTAGCATTGTTCTGGGTATTTTTTTATTTCCATTTTTACTATCTTTAGTGCCCAACGATGGCCCTGGATCCGGAATACCCAGCGCCCCCCCCCCCCCCGATCAGATTCCTTTTCCTGCTTCTGTTTAGCTTCTAAAAATTTAGCTTCTTTTTTCTCTCCTTCTTCTTGTGAAAGATCATTTACAATGCTAATGTTCTTGAACTTAGACTCTGCATCCTAAGTTAAGTAAGGCAGATATGACCCTTCTTTTATCCTCCTCATTTCTCAGCAGATGCACCGTCACATGCAACAATTCTGTCATTATCATCCTCATGAACTCTATCACATACATGACACGTCCAGCATTCATCACTCGGCTCATTTTCAATCGACTTCACATTCGTGGACACGCTCGCGTTACTTTTTCAGAGCTTTGTCCTCTTGGGTGAGGGGGGGGTAATTCTTCTTAGACTCGGTTTTCTTACTTTTGGGTGATTTCTTACATTCATCTAGCCATCCTGGCATCTCGCTCATGTAAGGAATAAGTTACTAGGTCTCCAATTGCACAAGGTATGACTATTTTGTGTAAATAGCCTATTTTACTTTCTCTCTCTCTCTCTCTCTCTCTCTCTCTCTATGTATGTATGTATGTATGTATGTATATAAATATATGTATATATATATATGTATGTATATATATATATATGTATGTATATATATATATATATATATATATATATATATATATATATATATATATATCCATATCCATTTCAGCTAAGCGACTGGTGCCAAAAGTTGCAAGTTAGAGTCTCGCTCGTTCCGAACATAAAATATATTTTCGACATCTCCTTAATGCTGTTGGACTTAAGTCCCCGAGTTTGGCAAGTAAATGCCGACTCAGTACATATACTGCACATAACCGTGTTGATATGGCACTGGCACATAAATATCTCCTTTAAACCATACTTTTTTAGAAAGCGGATTTTGTCGAGTGGATATGTGCGTTTCACATATTCCCTGTTTTATTTTTTATTTTTTGTTTGTTTTTTGTTTTCTTTTTGTTTTTTGTTTTTGTTTTTGTTTTTATTTTCATTATTATTTTTTATTATTATTTTGTGGCCAGTTAGCCATCCACCTGCCTATCTGTCTGTCTATCCTTCTGTCTTTGTGTCCGTAAGTCTAGCTGTTTTCCTCTAAATCCATCCATCCACCCTGCTGTATATCTTACCATTCATTTTTTAAGCATTAATTCATTCTCTCAGTTTTTTTGCTTAGTTGTATTAAACATTGATTTTAACACATTTTTATATCTGAAAAAAAATGTAATTGAGAAGCAGATCAGTGCCCTATATCAATCCTTGTTGCTTGTACGAAACATTCACTCATTTATGAGATAAGCTGTTCGCATAACATCACTGAAATGCCATATTTGGATTCAGCTTATGTAATCCTATTTTTAATCTTAATTTTGTCTGCAGTCATACTTTAAGTCAATGAATGAGTGAGGGAGAGTAGGAAGAAAGAAAGAAAGAAAGAAAGAAAGAAAGGAAGAAAGAAAGAAAGAAAGAAAGAAAGAAAGAAAGAAAGAAAGAAAGAAAGAAAGAAAGAAAGAAAGAAAGAAAGAAAGAAAGAAAGAAAGAAAGAAAGAAAGAAAGAAAAGTGGCAAATAGACCAGTGGCCAAACCTAAAGAGTGGCTTATTTAAGGATTTACCCCTCCCTATGGTAGAACAAATTACAACCCATTTTTTATTAAAGTTTGGCATATTCTGCATTGGATTATGATGGTTGTTGTCTTTTAATTTGATGACAGGGGTATTTTATAGCCATATCTTTGAAAATAGTAGTCATCACTTTAACTATCATTCCATACAAGACACTACTGAGCATAACTTCAAAAATAAATTCAAGAAACATACCAAATATGGCTCATAGTGTCTGAAATAATATGGCAAGCACTGTACAAATAATGTTTGCATGGTTTTGCTGTCATTAAATGTCGAAAAATACCAAATTTGGGCAAATTAGCGCAAAAATTCCTTCAAGTTTGATTTTCTACGGTGCATAAAATGTTACACAGTGCTCAAAGTCCTTGCTCTAGGAAAACATTTAATATACCAAAAATTGCCCTAATTGTCCAGCTAAAAGGCAAGCTGCTAAATATAGACTCACCTTTCTCAGAATTTAAATTGGAGAGAAAAGAGTTACCCCAACCCCGCTTATTTTCTGGCACGTCTAAAATAGTATTTATTTGACCAGAACTGTCATAATATAACTATACAATCAAAAGTAAACAGGTAATGGTTGCAAATGAAAACAATATTTGTTTTCAGTCATCCAGTAGTTGTCAAAAAAGCATAAAACTAGAAAAGAAGATTTGCTTCACAGCAAATCTATCTGGGTGCCTTCAAAATGAGAACAGTTTGAAATGATATACTTTGCCATTGTTCAACATAATTTAAATTTCGTGTATTGGCTTAATTTTCATAAATTAAAATGCTCAGCATTGGTTCTTGGTTCAAGGGATGTGGCCATGTCCCAAACTTACAAAGTGAAGTTTGAATGAAACTACTATCTATAGTAGTTTTGAAGCTATTCAATATTTTAATTTTGTGTATTTGTCTAATTTGCATGAATTATAAGCCTATAAGAACTTTGGTTTATTGTTCATTGGATGGGGTTATGCCACAAACCCATAAATTGAAGTAGAAATGGCACCTCTATAATAGATTTGAAGCTATTAAAGATTTACATTTTGCATATTCACCTAATTTGCATAAATTAAAGTCCTACAACTTTGGTTCATGGTTCATTGGATGCGGCTTTGCCACAAACCTACAAATTGAAATTGAAATGGCATCTCGATGAACAATAGTTGGAGATACTCAACTTTCAAATTTTTTAATGCCCCTTATAAGCAAAAATTGAAATTCTACAACTACACTGTCCATTATAGTGGCAAGTGTCACAAAGGTTTATGTGAACATTGAAATTTTGAGTCCATCTGCAATAGTTTGGAAGATATGCCGCTTTTAAAATTTTTGTTGCCTCTAAAATTTGCATAATTTTAAGAATCATGACTATTCCAAATAAGATGCACAATTTCGCTGGTTATGTCAGTCACCATGGCAAGTTTGGTGGGTTTTTTGTAATAGTGTCTGAAAAAAACTCTGGACCAACTTGGTCAGAAAGAAAGGCATTGGCTTTTTATTTCTTTGTTAATTTAACTGAGATGAAAGACCACCTGTCCCATGTGACCACTTTTGTCTGGCATTAGGGGTGATCGCAAATTGCAGGTACCCCGGTACTGTGAAACCTCTCTACAGTTGGCACCTTCGCGACCAGAGAAAAATGCCCACACCTGAGAGAGTCAGCCCTTCTGGGCAGTATTGATGAGTATATGTGCATGTTCAGTGTGCATATATTAGAATTCAGAGGGATGTGTATACATGCAATACAAAACTCTCTTTGTTCCTTTATTACATAAACAAATTTTAACAGATGCTGTCACAAAAGTACATGTACATGTACCTGTGTACTGAGACATGCACTATACTGATTCAGTATTGGCTATGAAGAACAGGCTTCATCTCACTGGTTACAAGAAAACAAAGACACGAAAGTGTCCATTGAGATGACACAAATTCACACACTTTTTCAAAATTCATCAAAATGTGAAAACAGTCACTGAGGACTATAAGTCAGACTTTGATCGGTCCAGCAAACTCAGCTCTGTATGTAGTCTATTTTGAACAGAGGGTACACTCTGGCTTGTTCTGCCTAGAATCCCAATCTCTCTGATCCCTTGGGACTGATAAGCCTAGCAGACTCCTAGCCTCAGGCGAACTCTGACTGGTCAGTCTCAGCCATGGTACACTTACAGCTCTGTCCAGCATTAGTGTGAACATGGATCAGATATGTTTCTTGCATGAACAGAAAGAGATTCTCTGTATTTTATTGACAACCTCATTACACAGTGGTTGGGAGTTCCCCCACCCCACCCCACCCCTACCTCCAATTTGCCATAAGACCCAAACCTTTCAAACCGTTCAAACCCAGCAGGCATGGCCAGAAGGCTGCCAATGAGACAGGTTCAAGTATCATGAATGCAAAATGGTTGCCTAGCACCATGGGGGCTTATAACATGCCGTACAGCAGAAGCCCCAGTCAAAATGTGGATTGTTGGGAAATTCACTGAATTTAGCACACATTAAAATTCCCCAATTTTTTTTTTTTTTTGCATGCTATTGGATTTGCCAGTTGTCTGAAACCTATTTATATATCTTTTATTCTTACACAAGGGGTATAATATATAAAAGAATGGCAAAAAAGTATACAACGTATATATATATATATATATATATATATATATATTATATATATATATATATATATATATATATATATATATATATATATATATATATATGAATTAAGAGGAATTAAAAATAAGTCATTCATACAGTTCACTGGTCAAGATGACCCCATCCACATGGACTCGTTTTGGGTGACAAACGTTACGATGTGCATATGAAGTTAATAATTTCATCAAGTTCTACTCGTGAGAGATTGGTTTTAAGCTTGCCATCTCTCGCTTCACAAAGTTCGCGGAATAACACCGCAGATTGTTCATCATCTTGATAGAAGTCCTCATTATCCCGAGAACTGACGACTGATCGCCAGCATGACGACACAAGTGAGTGCTTATCCATTCCATATTTTGACGCTATGAACGTTAAAGATTCAGACGGAGATGATTGGCTGCCATGGCATTAATCACCAGATTACCGCATGTTTTTACAATTATATTGTTACTGTTTACCACCTTTGAAATGAATTTATAAACCGTCTATGTATCTGTGTTTCGACTGGAGGTCACCACAAATCAGAGAAGCAGACGATTGCGTGTCTGTGCGGGATTCTCCATATGTATCTAACGGCCTACGCCATGCTGTATAAAAAGTCTGGACCTCCTCCACTTGGTAGATCCCAGAGTTGACATCCGTGCAATGACAGGCAGAATGTTTTAAAAGTTTGTACCTTATATCTGGAAATGCTTTTGAAAAATGTACCATGAGCATGTTCACCTCTGTTGAAACTATGTGTGTAAGTTAGAACTTTGTGTCTATCTCCAATAGTTTAGAAATATGGAGTTTTTAAAATTTTAATTGCCCCTCATTTGCAAAACTTTAATCATCATGACTATTCCAAGTCACGTGCCTAATTTCACTGGTAGGTCAGTCACCATGGCAAGTTTGGTGGTTTTCGAAAGAGTAGGTCTGAGAAAAACTAAGGACAATTCTGGTCCTAAAGAAGAAAGAAAAGAAAGAAAGAAAGAAAGAAAGAAAGAAAGAAAGAAAGAAAGAAGGAAGGAAGGAAGGAAGGAAGGAAGGAAGGAAAGAAAGAAAGAAAGAAGAAAGAAAGAAAGAAAGAAAGAAAGAAAGAAAGAAAGAAAGAAAGAAAGAAAGAAAGAAAAGAAAGGAAAGAAAGAAAGAAGAAAGAAAGAAAGAAAGAAAGAAAGAAAGAAAGAAAGAAAGAAAGAAAGAAAGAAAGAAAGAAAGAAAGAAAGAAAGAAAAAATGTCTGGTTGGCACCCAGACATAAATAATCACATACTGGAACTTACTTTCTCAACTGTGCGACGCTGCGCCCGATACCGCTGGGCTCGTCAAAGCCAGTGGTGTCGGGCGCAACATCGCACAGTTGAGAAAGTAAGTTCCAGTGTGTGATTAATTTATGCTTTGGTTGCAAATCATATAACACAACCCTGTATCATCAAATACAAACAGACAGACAGACAGATATAAACTGTGCCAGTGTTTGGGTAAGTTCCATGTACTATCCGTCCACCTCCTAAGGTTATGATAGATCACGGGATATGGATAAACTCACAAATGATGGTGCCATGATGAGTCCTGGGAAAAAAGCGGGTAGTTAATGTGTGTTAGTATATGGCATTCATTGCCAGCATTGGCAAGCTATTTGGAGATGGTGGACTATATGACAAGTTCTTTCGTGTTTTTTTTTTTTCTTTTTTCAAAAATTGCCAAATACTAGTATGTTGATAATTTCTGTAACACAGAGTCATTTTGCATATTATCAAAGTACATGCAAATTCTGATATAAGGTTTTTACCACAAAATTGTGATAGAATGTTTATCAGCGTTTTGGACGATATAATAGGTTTGATCTTCATTCCATATCCAAACACAAAATTTTAAAAGAAGGTGACATTAAATTCACTTGCACTGGATTAATTAATTGTTCTTGTGTCAAGTTATAATTTCATCAATGAGTAAGTATTATCAATTGAAGAATAGCGTCGTATAGCGACAAAGAAGTGTTTTTTCTTATTTCCAAAAATAAGGGGGTATGGGTAATACTTTTGGTGCTAATAAAATTTTGAGAAACTTGGGATAATAATTCCATATAACCTCGTAGCCTTATGGCTAAGGTAATTTTTGATGTATAAAAATGCAATATTGGACAAGAATTGTAAGTTTTTTTGACATATTCTTGGGAGATAAAAATGTCAAAATCAAAAATATTTTTGCATAATTGTGCAGTTTTCTACATTTTTTTCCCATCTTTAGATTCTTAAATGTCTAGTATCATTATTTTCTTACTTTTTCACATAAGTTTTCTTTAATATAAGCCTAATGTCATCAAGTTTCAGCATATATTGCTGATTTTATGAAAAAAAAAAAAGCAAAGTGAGAATTTATTGATGTATAGAGCGATTTTTCTTTATAAATGGTGATAAGATACACCTGTCACTAAAATGAATTACCACAACCATCATTTTCTTATGTCTCACAAACCAATCTTCAATAAAAAAGGGGGGGGGGGGTTGTATCTTGTTCTACCATGGGGAGGGGTACCCGAGTACTTTTGGCTTTGACCACTACCCTAAAACACAGCACGATAAAGAACTTAATTGAGCTTGAAAAAGATGATCACGTCCACAGATACCGGGTAAACCCATCTACGGTGTACCGTAGGATTTGTTTAGAGACCAACAGCATAGCGCAGATGAGTTACCAGCATCTGTGGAATACAGCTACCAGTTGTGTTTCCAATGATTTTTACACCCAAGTGTCACCACCACATGTACCGCGTTTGCGTTCAAGCTTTTGTGTGAAGACAAAACTTGTTTCAACTGAGCCTCGGCACCATAACGGATATTCAAACGCACTGCTGACATAGTTCCAATGTAACTTCAATTTCTGAGACTTTTCAATCATTTCCTAGTGTAGTGCTATTGATTGTATTAAAATTGACATTTTGCATTTTTATAACTATTGTTCATAGTAGTATGCGCAGAAATGCTTCCAGACAGAAAGACGCGCAATGATATAAATAGAGAAACCAATGACAACGGTCATCAACAACATGGCGGAATGGTAATGAAGTTTCGAAGGGAAACTTGGCACGGTTTGATAATGCAGAGGAGCAAAGTTCCTGCAAACTGAAATGCAGTAGCAGTAGTCAGCAAACCATGATGATTTGGTCATAATCTGTTGTTTTAACCATACGTCTCAGAAATATTACCATGACAAACCGCTCAAAACAAAATAAGAAAGGGAAGACCTTGCGATATTTGGATCTATCGTTCGAAGGCAGACAACACGGAAAACGGGATGTTCTCAATAATGGATTTCGGCCTCATGGAGGCTACAGAGGTACGTTTGTATGACTTTTCCTGTAACAGTGTAATACTATGCCATTAAAAAAGATTTACAATGTACTTATCATAAACTTCTTACACCTCCCTGTCGTGCCCCTGAGAATGGATATGATGGAGGCAACAGGTCTCCGAGAACCAGAACTTACCAGCTGGCAGGATACAACGAACCCGCAGCCCCACTTAACTCCAGCCCAAAACACCCGCGCTATCATCCGCAGGTCGATCCCCGCTTGGGTAGAACAAGTCATATGCTGGGAGACACTGCCAAGCACATTGTACATGTTAAGTACTTTATTTAGAGCACTGCTACCCCCAGTGTGAAGCAGGAAGGTCATAGACATGGTGGGTGGAAATACATGTGCAGAATCAGCCATAGCATGCACTTTTAAGTCATCTTGTTAAAGGAAATGGGTACACTGTACAGGAAGCCTTGTGCACAGCCAAATGGTGCCTCCCACCACCTTGTTTTGAAAACCTGTCCAAGATTTTTTTTCTTTTTTTTGGGGGGGGGGTATTTATTAATTTTGTATTTTTTCTTCTTTTTTTTTTTTTTTGATGTATGCCTCCACTCTTTCCCTATTCTCCTCCAAAAGCTTACATCATATACTTTATTTTGCTCATCTCTCGGGCCACCAGGCAGTGTCTGGCCAGGCTGAGAGAGTCTCCGCCAACCATGTGATTCTTGTGAATGATGTTGACGTACCTGGCTTCTCAGTGTAGCCAGTCACTTGTCCACCTCCACCTAAGCTTTTTGTGGTGAATATGTACATTTGATCCCAAATTGTCTTTTAACTATTTTGTACGAGTAATTTCCAGGAAAAGAACGGAAAAGTATGATGTCGACTGTTACATATTAGCATTTCCAGGAAAATGACTCTTGAAAAATTATGACATTTGCTGTAAAATTTAGAGTTTTAATGCTTGGTGTGTTATTTATTATGTTTGCAAAATAAACAAAATTGGTGTTATTGTTTGTGAGGCAAATTGTGTAACCTGTCACACACACAAAAAAAATAATAATAATGAAAAATCTACAAGACACATTGTCGTGGAGTGCATAAATTTCAGCAAGATGGGTGGTAAATTTGATATTGTTTTCAGTGCACTAAGTTTAATTTTAATTCCAAGACCAAATTAAACGATTGCCTTAAAAACCTTCTGTAGCAATTCCACCCAAAAAGTACTGGGTCAGAAAACCTACACTCTATAAACAAAATTTGACTTCTAATCATGAATAGCAATTTAATCTTTTTTATTTTGTTAGTGAAAAATTATATATCTTCATTTTTTTTTTTTTTTTTTTTTTTTTTGGTGAAACATTTGGCTGTTTAACATTACCATGATTAAAGCAAGCCAGTTTCTATTTTCATGTACACAAGACAAATGCTACATGTATTTTGACACAATGGAATTGTGTGTTAGAAGCGGGGAAATTGTGAAAATGTTTTTTGTGTTGACGGATATTTAAGGGTAAAGTTAATTATTTGCAACATGCAAGCCATGAAAACAAAGAAATATCACAGTAACTTGATTTGACAATTTACCTTGTCTTGAAATGACAGTAATGACAAATTTGATTGACAGCAAGAACCCAGCATTCAGAACATGATTCATGGCACCATAGAGACTGGTACTCAGTTATAACAATAACAATAATGATGATGATAAAGATAATAGTTATAATAATACTGATAAGCCAATACCTGTCATATGGTGGAGATTTATTTATGACATCTTCTGTGTATCTATGAGCACAAGAAGAAAAATCACCAAAATTGACTCAACACCTATTTCACTATCATTCCAACATAAAATTCACTGTGACATACAGTGCTATCAAAGTAAGCTTCTTGGGTGGCTTGGTGTGTTTTGGCGGATCAATAAGTTGTACACATCAGTGTACACTATAGCTGTGCACACACAGTTAGGCATGTATGTAGCTGCATTATTGGACAGCATACCCAAAACACAGCAGGACCTTACAGCCAATTGTTATGGGTTAAAAAAAGAAAGAAAGAAAAAGAAAACAGACTGTATCTTATGCACATTGCAGATTAAAAAGTGCAGAACAAATATTAGTATAAAAACACTAGGGGGTTACACCACCTGTTTATTAGAAGAATCAGGGTTAGATCTCAAAACAACTTCACCCTGAAAAGATCTGGTTTTGCTACTGATTGGGATTTAATGTAATCCTTATTACCCATTAAATACATTCAATAAAAGATTAATTTTGTCCTACTTCCCTGCCATTAAGGATACCGCTGCATGAATATGACTGGGGCATAGTACATAGCTGAAAGAAAAAAGTGTGGACCCATTTTTGGTAATAAAAGAAAATAAAGGGATTTACATGTACATGTGCAGAAAATCTCAGATATCCTCCATTCATACCAGAAATGAATATTGCCCCCTGTCCCCAAATTGGACACATACATGTACACCTGCCTATGTGGTATAACACATCAGAATCCTTCAACACTATGAATTGCAGATACAGCATTAAATGAACCCTACAAGTTCAGTTAAGAGCATGAAAACTTCTAAAGCATGCTACATTTACGTAATACAGTATACCCTGGGGTGGCTCTTACAGACCTAATGAAATAGACATACTTGCGGAGTTGTATGCTAAAACATGAATGTGCCATGCCAGTTGTCCTGTGACATGATTAAATGCACAGACAGAACCACACAGGTTTGTGGTACAGCACTTACTTAACTTTTAACTTTTCATAAATCCTTGTCACATCTATCTTATACTCAGTACTATTACCATGATTACAGTTCATGGGCTCTAAATTCTCCCCAAAAGAATTGTGCACACTTTTGAAAAGACGAACATATAAGAAGGTTTTTCACTCTCTTAATTACCATCCATTTGCGCCCAAAACATGTGAAGTAAAGCACCTGTACTTGGAGCATCCTGTTAACACATCAATATTGGTAGTTTGCCAAAAGAGTGTCAAGTCTGCCATCAGAGTATAAATATCATTACTGATCAATGACTGTATTACCGCATGTGATGCATGTATGTATGTGTATATATAAACAGTAGTACCTGCTGTTTGCAACCACTGTTGTGAGCATCCACATTGCATTTTGTGGTCACTAGGCTCAGACTTAGGAGTCAATTTCTTTGTAAAATTGACCTTTGGTGACAGGTCACCTGCTGTATTTGGCCACTTTTTCTTGCCAGAAGGGGTGGCCACATACAGCAGGTAACACTATATATATATATATATATATATATATATATATATATATATATAACCAGTAGGGCAGTCATTTATAGTTTCTGACGAGCCTCATACACGGTAGGTAGTGAAGCATGTCAGATTCACAATATGAAGGTGAAAGTTTTCTAATTTCCTAACAATCCAGTGCTTCAACTGCCATTTATTACATTTGCTTGGAACAGTAAATGCAAATAATATATACACTTGTCAGATCATCAAAACTCAGAATAACCTAATCAAGAAATGGACTGGTCACATGGTCATTCACCCTTTCCCCCTTGAATTAAGACTGAGTCAACAGCTTTCCTTGGCATGGGTTGGGCACTAACCCATGCCAAGGAAAGCTGTTGACCTGGGGCATGTGATCTTGATAAGTTTCATGTACATTTCTCAGTCAAATTGTTTTTCATAACTGTTGAAATCAGTGAAAACACTGAAGCAGACGACATTTGACCACCAGCCTGTTTTGGCCGGTTTGAGGGGGAAAGGGTTAAAACACACACATAGCTAGATCTTGTGTTTGTATGGAAGTTGAACAGGGGAATAAAACCCAGCATTAAACATGTTAGACTTGTACATGCACACAGAAGAATTTTAAACACCATTATACCCACACAGTGCAAGCTATGGTGTTACAGTTGTAACACAATTCAGAAAAGACCGTTGCCCCCAGACAAGTTTAATTTTTAATAGAATAAACAATTTTAAAGTTTTTCTTGTCTCATGGACAGAATGAAAAATTGTCATCATAAACTGAGCTGCAATCTAAACTGAATGTTATGAAGTTTTGCTGGGACACTTGGTATGGAATCCAAGGTTCTGTTCTATATATTTGACAGATTTTTTAATTTGAAACGAAAGTGACACTAGTTCAATGTATAAGGACTAGTGATAAATGTTACCACAGGGACAAGTGGAAATACAACATAATTTCTATTCCAACAATGTTAATATTAAAATGCTATTTCACTTTGTTTTTATCAGCAAAATAAGCGAAGATAAGAGTACAGCAAAATTAAAGCAATTTACAGTACTGAATTATAAGGATTGATTTTTGTGATTATTAAACCATGCATTAGACACTTTAGACCTTTTATATGACTGTTCTATGGTCCAGTTACATTATAGCAAGTGGTTGTCACTTAATTATGTGTAAATTGGTCATTGAGAGTCTCTATGTACAACAGTTTTTGGCAAATCAGTTGCACACATGTACCCTCAGGTGTCTTGTGATCTTTGATGTCTGTTTTCTCATTATGTATGTAGCTAATTGACGAAACAGCTGTGTAACATTGAAGTCTAAAGCTCAGCACATTAGCCCGCCTCTTGAAGTTTGAGTCCAGAGTGTCATGTCCATAGCCTTTTTGGATGCAGGTCCAGGACTAAAAGGCTCCCAACCTATAGCATATATTGCTACATACTGAGCCTGGTGATGGCAGGTTATCCTGCTTGGTTTCATCATGGACCTATAATCCATTATAGGTCCATGGTTTCATACGATTATCGTTCTAATTGTTTTCTATACAAAGCCATTCTAAATTGTCAATTATGCAAAAGTATGGAAAGTCCTAGCTGTACCCCCTTTCTCCCTTTTTTTAATTTTATTTTTCTGACATATAAGTACATACACTGTATCGGGAGGCATTTGCCTTTGAAGTCTCTGAGATGTCATGGAGGCATCAATACAGTCAGACTTCTTACATTGCAAAATGATTTTGACCCAGACCCTGGCCAACATCTCAGTATTATAGGGAAACTAGTGATGAGTTTTGCATCCAGTATGTACCCATTGTGAAATGGACAACGACCTCATAGTGAACAAGAAACTTAAAGGGGGGGGGGGGGGCACTTATGGGTGTGTTTTGGCAGTTTGAGCTCACAAGGATGAAATTGACTGCTACAAAGTCTTCATGACACAATATTATGTCCAATGGAACCTTGATGTTTGTTTTTACCATTATTTGTGCGCTGATTTACCCCTCTGCTGTTTGAAGTTTTTGAAAGATTGGCATCTAAAATAGGCCTATGTGAATTTATACATATATATGTATAATGTTTCACTCGGCCAGGCTAAAAAGCAAAGTCAAGTTGGGATCCTAAGAGGATCAGTAGTAGGACCAGTTTCGCCTATGACTAGGCTCATCAGCTGCTGAAGTAACGGTCAACCGCACGTACTATTTATATTGGACGTAACACCACGTTTCCAACGTAAATTGGGTACGTGTGTTGTGCGAACGTTGCTGGACTGTCCAATCAAACCGGCCTACCTGTCTGGGAGGACAGGTACATGTAAGAAGAAAATTCCAACCAAATTTGGTTGTTTGAGAACTTTCTAACCATCCGTGGTACTGAGGTCATGGGGTGCAAGATAACTGTACCAATTTAGGTCAGTGAGTGTGAATGGGTAGATTTGAGGTCTCCATCACATGTAATAAAGATATGTTATGTAATAAAGGAATATCTTGTGGGATTCCAAGTTCTAAACCTGTTACATAAAAGGTATCAAATGATAGCCCAAGATATTTTGTGATTCCGTGGGCATTAACCAGGTTTGATTCATGTGGTTAGAAATTCCTGTAATGAGGCAGATGTTTGTTTTTACCATTATTTGTGCGCTGATTTACCCCTCTGCTGTTTGAAGTTTTTGAAAGATTGGCATCTAAAATAGGCCTATATGAATTTATACATATATATATGTATACCCAAAGCTAGAAACGTACTTGTAAAATTTTGCTAGAAAACTGTACAAACATGCAATAGCAATAATAACATGGTAAGGTGTACTTCCATGAGTGACTAAAGATCTGTCAAAATAAAACAACCTTGCATATATTTGTTGGGGGTGGGTCGGAGGTAATAATTTTGATCACCATAGAGTTAAGTCTGTCCAACTGAAAATGCCCAAAGTTGCCTGTATGTAAATTGTCATCTGCTTGAATGCTATCAACTTTCCTTTACTGCACCTTTTTTTTCTGGGTATATTATTGGAAGTAATACCTATCCTAATGCTACATCCCAGGTCAATAGCTTTCCTTGGCACAGAATGGGAGTAATGCACTTTACCCCTGCCAAGAAGACTAAGCCACAATGTATTGACTCAGTCTTATTCTGACTGGGAAAGCTTTGGTGAAAAATGGTTATTCGTACATGTGGGTATTAACCCTTTCCTCCTTAAACTGGCGAAAACCGGCTGGTTGTCAAATGTCATCTACTCTAGTGCTTTCAACTAATTTCAACAGTAATGAAAACAATTTGATTGAGAAAATTTTGTAGGTAAGACCTATCGAGATCAGATGACCCAGGTCAACAGCTTTCCTTGGCATGGGTTAGTGGGCACTTAGTGCCCAACCCATGCCGAGGAAAGCTGTTGACTCAGTCTAAATTCAAGCGGAAAAGGGCTTAAGTTCCCTGTAACCTGCCCTGCAAGTTATTTTGTTTCTGTTTAACTTTTGGTTCTTTTCCAAGCTGCATGATGTAGCAATAGGTTGCCCAGCAGTAACCTTGACAGTTCTTAGTTTGATAAGTCACAGTACCAAACGTGTCGGAGCTGGCATATATTTTATTTGCAAGCTCCTAGAACAGATTTAAATGTGACTTGCCATCAGATTCTACGTGACATACATCTACCCTGCCAACTTTACTTGTTTATTTAAGATATGGCAAGCTTCTAGAAAATGGATTTATTTGAGGTGCAAACATTTGCCTCTATGTCTGAGTGGTCAACTCTTTCTGGTGGAATATTTACACAAGAGGAATTGACCACAATGGAGGGCTTGTATTGACCCCCAGGATTATGATTCAGTAGCTTTGAGGGTAATAGCTTAGTTCAAGGTGTTTCATTGAAATAGGAAAACTATTAATTCAGAAACCATTTCAGTAGTTTTAATGTGTGTGCTGCACAATGCATGGACCACTGATTTTGACGATTTTCATCATTTTGAGTGGCATCATCCCATAAGCTTGAAACATTAAAAGTATTAACCTTTTCTCCCCTTGAATTAAGACTTATGTCAAGAGCTTTCCTTGGCATTGGCAGTGTGCTAAACTGGCCACAGAAGAGTCAAACCAGGTGTGCAGAATTGAAAGCAGGTGTATAAGGGGTGTGAACTGTAAAACATGATGGGCATCTCCCATCTTAATTATAATTTTGTTAACACTTTCAAGTCTGGCCAGTTTTTACATGGCTTATGTACCCTGTGTCTGGTGATTCTGGCAAATTCACAATATTGGATGCCAGTAAATTTCTGTCTGTTGTAAATTGCGTTAATTTTGCTGTACTCTTATTTTTTGTTTATTTCGCTGATGGCACAAAACAGTGAAAATAAAAACAGAGTGAAATATTATTTTAGCATTGTTTGAATAGGATTTATGTCCGAAACAGTGAAAATAAAACTACAGTAAAATGTAAAAAATACATAAACCATAAAAATATAAATACACGTGAAAACAAAACAATTTACCATATATATATACTAACCATATTACAACTAAATATCTACATATTCATTGGACCTACAATGTAGTACTGGGGGGTTACAGGCCTCCAGTACTTATCAGATTAGTATATGTTTTAAAGATCTTTATTAAAAAACTAAAAGATGTTTGCTGGATTCCTTGCTGAGTATACATATACATGTAGACTCCAACTGCAACGTAACTTCACATAAGTCCTCACTCAGCAAGGAACCCAACTATAAAGCATTAAAATGCAGGGAGTTAACATTAAAAACTAGGTGTGATTTTGAGAATATGTGGCAACTTGCAAACCACCTGTACATCTGGCTATAAGCTAACACACTGGCTAAGCACCCAGCCTATGTCAAGGACAGCTGCTGCCCTGGGGTGTGTTATCTTTGTGGCTCTACAATTCTCATTCAAATAGTTTTTTAGTACTGTTGAAATAAGTCAAAAACATTTGAGCAGACATATTTGACCTCCTGTTTTAACTTTTATGCTTTGCGTCATGGTGTCCATGTGGGGTAAAGTGTAACATTGGTGAGCAAAGAACATTTTGGTTTTTCATATTTTTTCCCTTTCAATAAGCAATAATATTTTGTGTTTCCAACAACACACATCCGTTTGGGCCTATCATGTCTAATTTGTGCTCATGGCACACACACAGACTATGCCAGTTCTCTCTCTTATTCCTCTACATGTACAGTGAAACCTGTCTTTAAAGACTGCCAGTTATGACCACATATGGCCTGTCCAGACAGATGGTGTCTCACAGGAGGCAGAAATATGAAATGTACTTAGCAAAGTACTGTAAATGTACTCATTTTCCTGTGCATAAATTTTCACGTTTTTTTTTCATTTCAGGCATTTCACTAAATTTTTAATTTCATTATTTTGAACGTAAAATTTTCCTGTCAAATCAATGTTGTATTTTCATTTGCATGGTCTTATGCCATCAGCCAAATAAGTGAAAAGGGGCATTCTGTGATAACAGTTTATTTTGGAAAATTTCAATCTCTGCAATTTTTAAAAATTTTGTTGAATTAACTAATTGCCTGCATATGTACAACAAATGAAGTATTGTGAATATATCCACACAAGTTTGAAAATTTGTCTATGCTAATTGCTGACAAAAACTGTGCGTCCCGGACGGGACAAGCAACGGACATAACTTTTAGGACCTGTCACATATGTTGAAAAGTCTGTGAAGTTTGTGGGTATTTTAGATAAACTGTAGTCTCAGATGGTTCAAAATATTGTTTTTAAACATTATATACCATTGATAAGTCCAATTAGTAAAAAGAACTTTTTTTACTAATAAGAGTTTGCTGTCACAGACGGGACAGTTTTGTCCATTTGCATAATCTGATACATACAGGCCTAAAATGCCATGCTGGAAAGCTAAAATACCACAGAACAGAAGTTTTTTTTTATATTTAATTAGTATATAATCTTAATTTATAACAATTTTTTTTTATATTTAATTAGTATATAATCTTAATTTATAACAATTCTGATACAGTAGTACCTCCTATGAAGACCACCTCCTGTGAGAGACCGCATGTCTTTAGAAGACTACTTATTGAAGACAATTGATTATATTTTGTCTATATCAAATATATGCTTGCACTGTTAAACCCACCTGCAGTCTTAAGTCATAGGTAACTCTGTACATGAACCTATTATTTCAGATGAAAAAAAAATGGAAAGCTGAATTTTACTTTTATTGATGTCAACAGATAAGTATCTTATATTTGGCAAATATATAGTACTGCAGCTACAATCCACAAATTACAGGTTAGTCTATGTCAACTCACATCTCAAAAAGTATATTTGTGCTGTTGGCATGTGTAAATTAAATTGGCAGAAAATCAAAACGGAAAAGAAAAACTTTACTGTCCAGAAGTTCCTAAATTTCACAATTGACAGATAATACACTTCATTCACAAGTGTGTCTTTATATCACAGCTAAATGTATAATATCCTCTCTGGTCCAGTTGTTCTTTTAGGTTTGCGAGGAAAGCCAGGCGAGTGCCTGACGGCTTGGGAGTCGTTCGATGAAAAAAACTGAAGCTTTCAGCAGGGTTTTTTTTTTTGCTTTTTGTTTTTTGTTTTTGTGTGTGTGTGTAGAATTGGCAAAAAAATGTTTGGGTTTGTTACATTTTCAGTTATATGATTACTGTCTAGCCATGTTTTATCTTCATTTATAGGGAACATGAATTTCTTACAGTCATCACCACACCTCCATGAGAAACTCGCTTCCATTTCTTTCCCTTCATTTTTTGAGATTTCGCCCAGAAAGATCTTGAGTGGACTTCCTTGTTACATACTTCACAATCACCAGGTCACTGTTCTTTGTGATTGATTGACGGACTTTCACTCATAGGCTTAAGTAATTTAGCATGGGCAGACAGTAAGCTGTGAAAGTACTGTTGTGGACACAGCAGTAACAAGTACCCAGACAAATGGACCAGGGCAATAAAATAAAAAATAAACGATATTTGTTCCCATTGTCTCTTAACTGTTTGTGTTAACTGAAAGGATTAGTTGGGTCTGCAGATTCACACAACCATAATTTTTTTTTTTTTTAAATCTCCATGATGAAATAACCAAACTTAACTTTTTCTCTCATATTTATAATGTAAGACTATACATGTGATACTTTGCTTAATTCTGTCTAGTACATGACAAATTTGTCTTCTTGATTGCAAGGTATAATTTTTGTATGTGCCACAATCTTTCTATTTTAGCAAACCATGATATTAAACACAAAGAGAAACAACCTGAATGGTTTTCCTACTGTGAATGGTACATATATCCTGATATTTTTGTACACCAGTACAGTATCATATATATGGGCCATTAAGGGTAAATATAGATATTGATAAATGTATCAATAATTATTCACCACTACGTATAAAATTTGAGTGTGTGAGAGACAAACTGATTAGATGAGACTAATTTGACAATAAATAAGGGAAATATGTAACAAAAAATAGGTGATATTAACCTGTTACTAGTCTAGGGAACTATGCATAGGTACTCTGTGATAGGTACATGTATGTCCTGTCCGAGACAAAAATGAAATAAATACTGATAATTTTATTATTATTTGTTTCATTTTTGTCTCGGACAGGACATACATGTACCTATCACAACGCAATTTTAGAGTGCTTATTCCATACACAGTATGCTAATAAGTGCTTTACAATAGTATGAATCCGTCGCACAATTGATAATACATGTACATGTTAAAAGAATAAATGAAGATATCACTTTGAAAATCCTTTATAATGAATACAGAGAATATAAAATAGCTGTTTATTCCTACCTGTATTAATATTAAAATATTTAACTTATAAATGTCATTTGTCACAGACGGGACATTACGGAAAATAGACAGGCTGTATATTAATAATTATCAATAATTTACCAACCATGACATAGTGTATGATAAACAAGGTTCCCATGTTACTTTGTCCCAAGGGATAAAACTCACACAACATTATCTATATTGTAGGTAGATTAAAAAACAAAATATCCCGTCCGTGACACAAAAATGCTAATTTGCATAAATATGGATTCATAAACTGAGCAAAGGGTGCTTTATATTAAGAAATTCAAAACAATCTGATTACTTTTAAATGTTCACTTTTCAGTGGCATTAAGCTTATATCTCAATGGACAAATTTATTTTTTTGGTATCTGTGTCCCTGTTATCATGAAATACCCCGACAAACAGAAATATAGTGAAATAAAAGCAATTTACAGAGGCTTGAAAAGGTGGTCTAATAAGGTACATTTACATGTAGGTGGGTTCTCATTTTAATGGTGTTTTAAGACAGGTACCACATATATAATTGCATACATGTGTTTGCATAGTCCTGTCATACTGAAAGTCATACAAAGGACAAATGTGTGCAAGTACATGTACTCTGCCCATGTGGAATGATTGCCATATACATTAAGTGCTCATTTTTAACTGAGCATTCAAAATTTAAATTAGTCACAGACCCGTGTTGCCTGCTAGTTCTCAAATAAGCTTACATGTTACTAGAAAAATTTCCTCTACAACTATGTGTGTGCATTTTGAAAATCAAGAATGATAAAACTTTTGGTCAATGACGATAAAATGAGCATTGAAAGTGCAATAAACTGAATCGTAATTTGACAGGCCCATTTATGTGTGATAGTTTCTAAATGGTCAGACATATAAATCTTCCAAGGTTGCTTAATCAGCATGGACTAAAATTCTACAACTTTCATTTTAATTTCATTGGATACACAGGTCTTCATGTATGTCACAAATTGATCAGTAAATGGAAGTTGGATGCATACAGAGTCATCCATAGTCCCTTTGATGTTAACATTTTAAGTTCTGAAATTCAGTTTTCATGTGTCACCAGATGTGCCCATAGCACAAACCTATTGAAGTTGAATTGACACTTTTATCTGGAATAGGTTTGAATGTATGGAGCATCTAAGATTTCCGCTGGCTGTAAATTGCTTTATTTTGGAAATATTCCAAATCAAAAGATCCATTTCAATAACGGGACTATGGCCATGTAAGGCTAGAATTTTGGCAAGAATCTGAGAATCCATTCTTGCAAAGATTCTTCATACCCATGCTTCGAATACAAAGAAAATCAATAGAAATAAATTCAAATCGATTCTTGCAAAATTTTAGATTTAAGCTGTACATGTGCATTGATCTTGTACCAACGCTCTTGACAAAGTTTAACTGGAAAGAAGGGAGAGAATGAAGAAGGAAGGAAGCAAAGAAAAGAAAAGAAAGAAAACAATGTCTGTGTTGCACAGACATAATCGCATGTACATGTAGCTGTTAACTATTTTTTTTCTTTTTTTGAATCTTGATTTTATGTGTTAATTTTCAATGGAAATCAATCGTTGTATATGATATTCAACTAAGTAAATGGACGGCCCACTCTCTTGCTTCCTGCTACCAGCTACATGTAACAAGTGCTTGGCCGGTAGTGCAGCAAAGAGTCCACATGTAAGTATGATAACCAGCGATTGCTCTTATTTCCTAAGGGGCCTGGTAATAACTGGCACAATATTGACATAAAAGATTCAGAGCACTTTAATATTACATGAAATATGTGGCTCCCGCATTCCCTTCTGTTGAGACAGTGTTACGTTTATGTTGGTGTCTTTTATTTAATCATGAGGTGGCTTACATGTTGTAGACATTGTACATGGAGAGAACAGAAATATCTTGGCAGTCTATGTAAGCTAGCCTAAGCTGAACTACATTGAATTTCATTTTTAGTACATGAACAGATTTTATGATTCAATCATTGACTGAAGTGTTCAGGTCGCTAGCTTATTGAAGTCATTTTTACCAAAGCTGTCTAGCACTATGAACGCCTGTTTACTGTACCAGTATTCATTTCTATGGCTTTGTGAAAATTAAACTTGGAAAAAATTTAAGATATATATGAATTTGAACTTCAGTCAAGATATACATGTAGTTTGAAGTAATTAAATCCTGCCCCACTCAAACTGTCCAAATGTTTTGAATATCAAATATCAATCGATGCGTTTTTTTCATACCTGTCAACATTTCAAAACTTAAAATAGGGAGGTTTTTGTAATTTTGAAAAATCCATGGGGACATTTTTATTTTTACAAAGAATATGATAGAAAATACTTCATTTTCATGGGGGAGATTTTGCCAAATATGCATAATTTAATGCATAAACTCAAAAATTTTGGATGAAAAAGTGGGAGACTCCCACCTTATGGGGGAGACTTGACAGGTATGTTTTTTTATTTTTTTTATTTTTTATTGATTCAAGATATTGATAATATTCAAAACATGTCAGAATGGTACAAGATACCAGGATCTCACATTGCTCCTAGTTAACAGCTTGTAGTATGTGGCATGGGTTGGGTGCTTGTATTAAGAGTTTGCAGATATCTGGTTTAAACGTCCAAGCAAATATGCCAACCCAAGCTAAGCATTTCAATATCGACTCTGTTGCATTGCTATAAACCAGGAAATGATTGAATCGTTATTTGGGTCACAGCATTTGATAAAATCCAACTCAATTAAACCTGGAAGGAAACATCATGCTGTTTTGACACCTCGGTAGTACTTAACCCTTAAAGTACTTATCACTCCTGTAGTTGTTTTTTCATTACGGTTAAACATATAACGATTAAAAGATTCAAATTCCTCACGAAGAAACTTTTCATTCGAATACATGTACCAGCAAGCCTAGTCCAAAGCAAAAGTGTGTCTTAGTCAACAGCTTTCCTCGGTCTTAAATCAGCATTTCAAGGGTTAATACCATTCTGGTGCAGTTACACGTAGCTCTGTCTTGAGAGACCAAGAGACACCATCTAGCTTGAAAGACCACATTGTGCAGGTCAGACGTTCTATCTTGTCTACTGCATTGTTCCTCCAATGAGGGACCACCTGTTAAGAAAGACCACTTCTTTATCTGTCCCCTGGTGGTCTGTCCAAAAAGAGACTGCTGTGTACATGTAGGTGATGTTCATAGACAGCAGTGTAACTTGCACATCAATTGCCTGAACATCATTACTATGATGTACACTTGGTAGCTGGTGTATGGTCTGCATTGCAGACAAGGCAGCATCCACCAACTTCAGCTGCTCAGTTAAAGGTGGGACTCACAGTGTTAAGTCCTTTGCACCCATGGACAAAAGAGTGTATTGAACATGTAAACATATCACAATGGTTCTCCCTGTAATTAAACCACCCATGCTGGAATAGAACAGTGGGCACATTACAGGTGTGGCTGTTCTTAGGAAACAACACAGGAATGTCTACATCATGTATCAAGATAAAAAGTAGCATATAAGAGGGGTGGTCTTTGATGAAATGTTTCTTAGTACTTAATTAGAAGGGGCTACTAGTAGGACTTCCAAATATATATACATGTATATGTGTGTGTGTGAGTGTGTGTGTGTGAGAGTGTGTGTGTGTGTGTGTGTGTGTGTGTGTGTGTGAGTGTGTGTGTGTGTGAGTGTGTGTGTGTGTGTATTATGCATGTACATACATACTACACATATGGATGGAGGAGGCGTGTATATAGTAACCCCTTGTCTCGTCTGTCTGTGCATCCGTTAGTTCGCTTTTCGTGTTCAGGCTATAGTTCGCTTGTCTTTCAACTTAAATTAGTGGCAGTTTACACACAGTTGCATCTGGACATAAGGGTGTGTCATGTATCAAAAGTAGGTCACTAGGTCAAGTATATTGGCCTCAGTGACATATTCTTGTAAAATCACATCCAGGCTATGCATATAATTTCTTTATTATGCAACTTAGTTTGGTGGAGCTCCACACACACATACATATCGACCTAAAGGTTTGTTGCATGTATGAAACAGAACTAGGTCACTAAGCCAAGTATTTGGGTAATGGTGATACAATCATGTAAAACTTACATTACACTTCATGGCCCGGTTGTTATTCTGTTGTCATTCCATTAAGATAAATGAAAGTTTACACACATGTGCATCTAGACATTAGTGCATTAGTGAAATGTGCCAAAAGCAGGTCACCAGGTAAAGATTCTGGGTCACAGTGGCATATCCTTGTAAAATCATGTCCAGGCTACAATTTCCTCTACGAAAAATAACCTTGTTTCATGAAACTTCACATACACACATACAGTTAAACACGTCTAAAACTTAACAACCAAATGCATATTTTGTGTTGCAAAGTGTTGTACTGGGGTTTGTAAAGGTTGTAAAAGGTTGACAAAGGGTTTCAGATGGTTGAAACAGTTGCAAAGATGAAACTGAATTCTGAGATCTTGATTGATAATATTCAAATACTGGTTACTCAGTTACACAATTTTTACTAAAGAAAATTTGCGTCTGACAGTCTGCCTGTTTATGTACTCTGTGGTGACACATGTTTTGTTCAGAGGTACTTCTTCAGTTATATTTACCATGTTTACATATAAACATGATGAAGGGTTATTTCTGCCTATAATGCTCTTTGTCAACTGTGTTTCCCATTTTTAGCTTCAGATTCAAGTGGTAAGAAAAGGAGTAAGTATCAAGTGTGATATAAGATCTAGTGTTACATGAATCATGTGTGATATAAGATGTAGTGTTACATGTATCATGTGTGATATAAGATCTAGTCTTACATGTATCATGTGTGATATAAGATCTAGTCTTACATGTATCATGTGTGATATAAGATCAAGTCTTACATGTATCGTGTGTGATATAAGATCTATTGTTACATGTATCATGTGTGATATAAGATCTAGTCTAACATGTATCATGTGTGATATAAGATCTAGTCTTACATGTATCATGTGTGATATAAGGTCTAGTCTTGCATATGTCATGTGTGATGTAAGATCTAGTCTTACATGTATCATGTGTATATGTGTAAGGTGTATACTGTTGTAGCATAGTCCTGGATATTTTACTCTCGACTCATTTTTATGTGAGAAATTGTCATGTATCTTATCAGGAAAGATTCCCCATACAACTACTCTAGTCCAATGTATACTGTATGGCTGATACTATAAACCAGTCTCTCATATTAAATCAAACGAAAATATGTTATTATTTTTTTTTGGGGGGGGGGGGAGAGGGGCTAGATATAAAAATTAAAATTCTGAATAAAAAATATCCAGGATTATTTGTCTTTGTATCCAAACATGTTGGAATAGCTCTTATTAGAATTGTCTTATCTCTGCATGCTCTCCATTACAAATAGGTCATTATAGGTCCTATATTCCAAATATGGCTTGTCAGTATAGTAATTGTGATAAAAATGACTGCTATTTAGATACATACATGTACTTATATCTTTTAAATTAGCACATAACTTCGATGACATGATCATTGGGATTTCTATCTTTAGAATATATTGTACATGTTGTATGATAATGTATCTGACCATTTATTTCTGCAAACTTTATTTCTTTGTATGCTTGCGTGTTGCATGCAGTTTGTTTTCTAGGTAGCATGATTGGACGACTAGTTTAACTGTAATATTTGGGACAGCTGTTGAATACAAATGTAGATGCCATAATTTTACCTGATTTTATTTAGATTAGACTTCTTTACATATGAGAAAATTAGCCACATGTGTAAAAAGTCAAATTCATGCATTAATTTTCCTGCACAATCAATATTTTAAATTGTGTTTCAAGTACTGTGTATAATATATATTTATGTGAAATATAAAGCTTGCTTGAGTTGTTCACTAGGTGGCACTGCTGCTAAACTGAATGACTATCTGTTTGACCCTTTCACAACGAAGATATCCACCATGTTTTAGCTTTATCTGAGTGACAGTTCTGCTGGAGAAGGCAAAAATAGCATAAACGCAAATAAATCATTAAAAAAAAAAATATTGCAGCAATACCTGGTGAACAAATTAAGTACTAGGAGGCTCTCGGAGTGTTCCTGTGTGATATTAAAGCAATTGGGGGAGCAGTTTTGGAGCAGAATTTTTAATATTTGCCCCCAAAAAGAACAAAACTAGTTGTTCACAAGGTGGCACTGCTGTAGATTCCCGATTTTTAACAATTTTTTCAATGGGGTACCTAACGATAGATGCACCTTTCGGATTGATTATGTAAGTCAATGGGGGTTCCAATGCTAAAATTTTCGGCTTCTCTGAAACTGTCATCCAATTCACTTCAAACATGGTGGCAATGTACCTTGGTTGGGTCTCTACCAAATTTATTCAAATGGTCATGCTAATCATGTTGGACTCAATTTGTAGCTAAATATTGTAACACTGCAATTTTTTGTAATTTACATGTGACCTGTAAAAGTCAAAGGTCGAGATCATTTGAACCTTTGAAATTTTTATTTGTGTGTGAGTGCGTGGGTGTGTGCTTACTAGTGTGTGTGTGTTTTTTTCGTTGAATTTGCAATCTTATGAGCATAGTTATTTTTCCAGGGGAAAACAAGCATCCCTTGAACCGATTCTCCTATCAGAAACAAGTCGACTACCAGAAACAGCTTCAGGAGGATATCAACAAACTGTTTGAGGAGGACAATCTGCAGCAGTATGGCACACCCTCGTGGACAGTGGATGTCAGCAGAGAGCCATCGCACTCAGATGAGTCGGCGCTCTTTTCCAACAAGCTCCTGGCTGCTAGTCGGGTGGGTTAAATTCTCATTTGTGTACCATTTGTATGCCTTTCAGGTGCATATGTATTGTTATAATGTCCAAGAATATGTCCTTGATACATGTATATACTCCTGAATTGAGAAAAAAAAAATGTTGCTACATGTATTGGTATATCATTTGAGCACAATGTGGTGTGGTATGACCACTTGTGGACCTTATCTGAGGGTGGTGTCCATTTACGGCCATGTCTTGTGAGACCATGTTCCTTATAAGGAACACTGCTTTCTTTTGTTTGTTTGTATCTGTTTGTGTTGTGGTTTGGTTGTGTCCTCGCTTGCTTGTTTTTAGCTGAGTGTGGGTGATGCTGAACTTTGGCAAAATAACTTAAAGGCAATACATGAAGACATTTGTCTATGCAGGCTATGATAAAAATGGTAGTCAATTGAAACATTGCATATATCATGAACACAGTGAAACTGTTTTGAGAGACCACTGTAATGAAAGACCACCTGCCTTTTAAAAGCATATTTGCATAGTCACTTTTGCCATTTCTCCCATGTAATTGCACTTCCATTGAGAGACCGCTTGCATTATTTGATCACTTTTTAGCCTGCCCTAGAGGTGGTCTCTCAGAACAGGTTTCACTGTATGGCCTAGGATTGAGCTCTTTGGCAAACTAGTCTGTATGAGACCTGAGTTAACAGCCTGCACAAAGACTGAGCTGCCTGTAATGCTGTCATCACTGCTCAGGTCACGAGTAGAACACTCCTACTTACCCACCTGTGGTTTGGCACATGCTGGCAATTAAACCTTTATACAAGGATCCTGGTCTGACCAGTTCATGACCCACAGTAGCCATCTGTCATGATCACCGTGAATCACACATACACAGCATGATATCAATGAGAATTTAAAAAAGATATATATCTGCAAACAGATCATAGGCTGATTGGAAGGATTGCAGATGTGTACAGGTTTGACCAGCCTGTTGTAAATCTTTCATGCCTTGAATGTAACTCTTTCAGTGCCCATCATATCTAAATTTGGTCTACTTTTCAAGTCAAACTATTCTGAATGATCATTAAGAGCTCAGATCCCCATTCCTTGTAAAAAGACCTTTCATTCAAGTACCAGCATGCTTATAGTTCCAGAGAAAATATCCCAGGTCAACAGCTTTTCTTGGCACACATTGGGTGCATTGCACCCAATGCATGCTCAGAAAAGCTGTTGACTCAGTCCAAAATTTGACACTTAAAGAGTTAAAACTGAGTCAACAACTTGCCTTAGCATGGGTTGCATGCCAAGTGCCCAAACCAGGGCAAGGAAAACTGT
The DNA here is from genome assembly GCA_964020975.1 of Hermodice carunculata. Classification (NCBI taxonomy): domain Eukaryota; kingdom Metazoa; phylum Annelida; class Polychaeta; order Eunicida; family Amphinomidae; genus Hermodice; species Hermodice carunculata. Next base: position 15,486,112 of record OZ026621.1, read on the forward strand.
TGACCTGGGGTATGATGTCCTTATAAGGCTCATCAGTAATTTTTATCCAAGTTCTTTTTCATTACATTGTTATGTAGTCAGGAACATTGAGGCAGATGACATGATCGTGGGCCATTTTGAGCAAGTTTAAGAGGGACAGCATTTGCTGAGCCCAAGATACACGGCTCATCATATCCCATTATTATGTTACTGCACCTACATGGATTTTTCAATTTAAAAAACAAACCAATAAATGAATAAAAAATGGGGGATGTGGGAAACCTGACGAAACAAATATGTGTTACATTGTTGATACTTTGTAGTGTAAATGGACAAAAAGGGATGACTTGTAAATATCTCTCTAAATGGTTTAAATGACCACATATAAGATCAGGATGTGTGCGTACAGAAAGTCAGAATATATGTAGTTAATCTCCAAGGTATTCGTAACATTTAGCGGTGTGACACATGGGATACAGTGATCCATCTCTTATATATGCTGCCCACCCATGGCCTCCTGACAATAGGCTGCCTCCTCCATACAGGACCTGCATCTCCGTGCAGGAAGTATATGGTATGTTGATTTTATTTACTTCCTCCAACCACAGGGTCCACCCCAATCACAAGGCCACATTTCCAGTATGTTTAGGGTGGCCGTATAAGAGGGGGATCACTGTACATGCATTAGGGTTCTTCACTATGTTGCACTGCGTATTCATTTTCTCAAATGTTCAGATGTACTGAATACATGTACTGAAAACTCGTCATTTTCTAGAAGTAAAGAAAAAAATATGTCCATAGGTGCCTGCCTCAGAGAAGGCATATTTTGTGTGTACAGTACGTATATTAACACTCTCCCGCTTTGATGTTTGTTGTCATCGTCATCTGCATCACCCTCATTATCATGATTACTGGTGCAGATGCTTGGCTGTGTCCCAATGGTGTTCGGCCTTGACGGGTTTTACTGTACCTTCTAACTGGCACCATGTCTAGCACTCCTGACTGCCAGTCTTCGTGCTCGCCCTACAAACTCTGCATGTCTGATGTATTGACATTACACAATGACATTAAATACAGTGAAACCTCATCATAGCCACACTTAGATATCCAACATATTCAATATAAAGACACAAATTTTCATGGGGAAAGGTTTATTTTCTTTGTTATTTGATTAATTTATCTGACATATTCAGTTATATGACACATTTCATAAGGAACAGATGGTGTCATTATAACAGTTTTTCACTGTATTGTAACATAATTACTTTGGAGCAAGACAACCTGAGGGAGAGACTTCTCCCATGCTACAGGCATGTAGATCAGCTTCAAATAAGATAAATCTTTGAAAGTTGGATTTTACTCAAAGCCCCTAATTTTGATAAGTCTAGGGCAGCAACTTTCCATTACACAGGGAATTAGGTTGCATCAAGGACTGTTGATCTGGATCTTGCTAGATAATCTTGAAAAGCCTGACCTCAACCATTCTCCTTCAGTGAATTGTACATGTACTGACAAGACACGCAAGTAATAGTTACGGCAACTGAAGGGTATGATCCAGAGGAGGATGCAGATCTGTTGGTCTGGGTGTGTTTGACTTAGCCTTGCTTGCATTCAGTCTGAAGCGTCAACATCATGGACAGACTATGTATAGTCTGTATGCTACTCTTGGTTTAGTTCTTATGCTCATGCAAGCGCTCAAAACCTATTTTGAATGGCTCTACACAATACATTGCCCCTCACCCATAGACATGTACAAGGGTAGCAAAGTTACACAGGCCTAATCCACACTACAACAGTTTGATTTGGACCACTCTTTGCATAATTGGTACAAGTAAACTGTTCTTGCATAACTTCATTGCTGTTCAGTCTACCCAGGATAAATTTATTCATGCTATTAGAATGTTAACCTTTTACCCTGCTCAGAGCCAGCAATTTCCATTATAATGTTTTTAGTAGGTCTACCATCTAACATTGAAGAAATCAAAAGTGAATTAACCTGTTCCTCTTAAATTAAAACTCTTTTCTCACTAGGGTAACAGAGAAAACAGGCTATCAGCACGTGGCTTGGCAATCAGGCAAACATGCCACATACTTGTGTCAACTGGCATTATGATTTAATTCAGTCCAGTAGACCCAACGTGTGATTGACCTTAGTGCATAATCATAAATACATAACATTAACTATGGCAACATTTCACATCCTTTCTGATGCAGCATCCCATTTCTGTTGAATTACAGAGTAAAGAGTTGGAACAGACACCCCAGGGCAAGAAAACTCAGATGCACTATTGTCCAGGACAAGTAAAATTTGATGCAAACCACTAAAAATTAAGCTGCAAATTTTTCCTATTTTTAAAAGAGGCTACTGCACCACCTAGTATGCCACGTGGCATAACAACCCTGGTATTTTTGACTTCCCGAAAACAGTTTTGCGGATTGTGCTGAAACTTGGTGGAAATGCAGGTTTTGGAAGGGACATCAAAGTTGTTCCCTTGGTGGTGATGTTGCAGACTCCTGAATTTTCAACAGTTATTTTAATTTGGTTACTTGTTGGTCATTGCATACAATCCACAAGCCAGATGCACTTCAAACTAAGTGCAGATGTACCTTGGATGGGCCTATTAATTTTGTTCAAATGGTCTTGGTCCATTGATTTTTATGGCTTTCTTTTATTTTGCAGGAAATCAAAGAAAATCTCCAAAATGCTTTGCCAATTGCTTCCAAATTGCATCGAAACATTTCTGCAGACCTGTCAACCTTAATTCATTCACCAGGTGGCACTGCAATTTTAATCTAAATGAACCTTTGTGTTTTTGCTATTTTCAACTTCTCCAAAATGTCAGGCAGTTTGTGTTGAAATTTAGTGGAAACTTACCGTATGGAAAGGTCAAACAAAGTGTTCACTTCGTGTGCTACTCTGGATCCCTGATTTTTAATGAATTTTTCAATTTGGGTACTTGTTGCTTTAAAATACAGACATTCCTATTGATCACTATGCAAGTCACTGGAGATTGCAATGGAAACTCACATTCTTTACTTCTCCAAAACTGTCTTGACAAGATTCAGACTTAATGGGCATGTACCTTTGATGATACTAAGTTTGTACAAGCAATCACACTCAGTGATATTTAATTGACTTTATTTTTCTTATTATTCTTTTTTTTTTTTGGGGGGGGGAGGATTTTTGGAGAAAGAAAACAAACAAAAAATTTTCTCCAAAGGTGATTTGCCAATTCTATCAAATTTGCATAGAAACGTTTCTGGGCATATGCAGACCTAACTTACTTCACCAGATGACAATGTGACTTTTTTTTCAATTTTTAAAGATTTTTTGTGTTTTTGCTCTCCAAAACTGTTTTACAGATTGTGCTGAAGTGTGATGCAAATGTAACCTGTAGAAAGGTCAAACAAAACTTTTGACTGGATGGCATGGGTGCACATGTACATGTACATGTACATCCCTGATTTTTAAAAAAAATTGTCAGTTTGAGTATTTGTCAATGAATGCATACATCTGCACTGGGGGTTGCAATGGAAATACCATTTTGAACGTCTCCAAAACTGTCAACCAAAAATCACTTAACTGAACAGCCTCTTCAACAGGCCACATTGGTTCTTCCAGTGTCCGAGCTGTCCACAGAGGAAACAGATATCTCAGGACTTGTCAATTCGCAGACCCATGGCTGAAATCCTGCTTGAACCTTGTAAAACTCCAGATGCGACTTGATCACCCCCCACAAATGGGAGACGCCCATTTGAAAACCTTCTGCATTTGTTCTGTCCTTCTTTTTCCTCCTCCCTCGCCCTTTTTTCAGCCCGGGCGGTCGCTCGCCAAAGTTTCTTTTGGACTTCTTCATCTGAGCAAACCTCGTGGAGCTCATAGTACCTATTATTGCGAGAAAGAAGTCGTCCTGTTTATCCGAGTCCGCAACCTGGCCTTGGTTTGAAAAAGACATTTTTCGCAAGAAATGAAACCCTGGCCGAACGTAAGCAATCTGGTGAAAAGTTGACTTCAGCTGTGAGCGTAGAAGTGAACCCCTTCCCGAGAAACACCGTTTTAAGGCTGTGACCGTTGCATAATATGCACGAGCACCAAATTGAATACAATGTGAAAATCGCACTTGCACACTCCAGTGCTTCCCGCCAAAAACCTCCCATCCCATAATTTTGCAGAATGGCAAAACAACATTTTCATTTTATACTACGTACCGAATGAAAATTATATGGGTACAGGCTCTGAAACATGTTCTGAGTAGTTACCTGCTGAAGACTCTTTAATTTATTTGGGTTAACACAGCCTATGGTAAAATTCTACAGTAGAAAATGTGCAATATGTGTAATAGTACTTCCATATATTTATATAAGTTAGACAGTGACAGATTAGCTTACGGAGAGTCAAGAGTTCGGACTGTGGAATAGGGTAATGACTACCAGGAAGTGGTTCTGGACAAAAAGACACAAATACAATATAGATACCTATATATATGGTCAAACCTGCATATAACAGACATTGAAGGGACAGTTGAATTGTGTCCACCATATAGACAGGTGTCTGCCTTAAAGAGGTTCATTGATCATGTTGAACTGAAGTTAATTTGAAGAGAACACATATATATGTCTGTATATAAAATATACATGTATATATACTTACTCCTTGACTTGGTGATGCCGTGGTGAATGGGGATATAAAGTTAAGCCCTGAGTTAATAAAATTATATTCACTGATGTGTTCTGGGACGTTTTGTTGCACCTATATTGATCAAGCAACATGGTTACTTGGTACTTTTTAATGCCTGGTAATTTAAGCCTACACATTGTTTTAACAGGGCTTGGCACACAACAGACCAAACAGTAGTCACTAATCAAGCTGATTTTGCGTAAGCGTGATCATTAGATTATAGGGACACATTGTTTTAATAGGGCATTGTTTCTATCACCTTTGGCATTTTCATGGTTAGACGAGTCACCATCGACCAAAGAGTCCAATTAATTGATTCAAGTTCCCTGGCTGCTGGGGCCCTTGGCTGATGTCCGTTGTATATGCTGGACAGGGTTCCAGCTTATGGAGGTTCATTAAGCTTAAAAATGGAGGGGCAGACTTGAGACGGCCCAACTTGGACTGAAGTCCATCTGAAAGAGGTGTCTGGTAGTACAGGTTTGACAGTATATAAAGTATGTGTGTGTACATATATATATATATATATATATATATATATATATATATATATATGTATATATACATGTATATATATACATGTATATATATACATATATACACATATATACACACACACACACACACACATATATATATATAAAAAACAACAGTTGTTACAGATGAAAATTGGTCTACGTTGGAATATCAATTGGATCAAATACAAGTGTGCATATCGAGAGGAAAGGGTCACCAATATGTTGCCATTGTATTGTGGCTATATGGTCAATGACCATGCAGTGTCACCAAGTGTTTGTATTTCCTCAACCACAAACAATTTGTACACGGAACTCAATTGGTTCCTTGTTATGCAATAAAGGTATATAAAATAACAAATCATGAATACATAGGTGCCTTTGTATGAGGTTGGTGGTGGGGTCCTCTGGTGTACATTGCTGGCTAGAACAGCATCTCCATTGGTTTATATAATGTCATAACATACCCGAGGCACCAAGTATAAAGGTATTACAGAGGCAATTTGGCAGTAACTTAGAGATACAAAGGTAGATTGGACTTTTTTAAGCAACAGTAAGTTGAAAAGGTTATAGCATGCACCATTCATTATTTGCCAACTGCATGTATATATACACAATATCAACCAAAGCGAGATATGAAAGACAGCCGTAACCAATATATAGAGCCAAGTCCCAGCTGTGTGCACTTCAAATTGAAAAAAAATTAACACCATCTTAGTAAATATGATTGCACTCCATGGTTTTTTCTGCTTTACAGTTAAAAGTCCTATCACTGCATAGTCATGTCTGCATTGTGGCATGCTTTTAAAAGTCACTCGCCTCACATGTAACGGGAAACAAACTAGGAATCTTATCTTAAGCAAATAATTGTTCATGTAGCACCTTTAGTGGTCTGTCATTCGCATGGGCATAATTAATCATGTTAATTGCCAGTATTGGTACCAACTGGTTGTGTCTAACATGTTCTGATCTTGAAAAACCTGTACAGTAGTAATCTCACATTGGTATTCCTTGTGGCACATCAGCAAAATCACACGTGCAATGCTACCTAGCATGAGAACAATTTGTACTGCTGGATAAATTATGACAATTTAAGCATAATGCTTGCACATTTTGCCAAAAAAAAAACAAACTGGTGCCATATGCATAAGCATTTTAGAATACCAGAGGCTCCAAAGTATTTTCTCCCAATTCAGGAGACATTCCTGATTTATCAGTGTGAATTCAGGATATTGCGCAGACATGGGGGGAGGGTTCAGCATGACGCAAGACATTTTTGTTAATATATGGTTAGAATGGTGCATTCTGGAGGTTTAAAATTCCAATAATCAGCTGTAAGAAAGGGAATAGGAAAACGCATTTAAAATGCTGTTAGCAATAGTCACTTAGCTGTAAATACACAAAAACACTGGCACTACACAAAAACTTGGTGCAAAATGTCAACTTTTTTATGGAAAGATAATTCAGGAGGTTATTTTTTCAAGATTCGGGGTATTTGAAAGAAATGAGTTAAATTTTGGGACATCTCCCAAAAATTTGGGAGTTGTGGAACCTCTGGAACATGCCATTAGCATTTGTTACATAGCATTTAATTTGCATTATGTGTTTGGTCACAAAATAAATTTGTGTGTGTTTGGCTTGCAGCAAAGTAATCTCTCTTTAGGTTGGGCCTTGTCAATGGCATCGCACAGTGCACCAAGTCTTTTGCTCCACTCTCTACATCCAGGAACCACTGTGACATCACTTTACATGTACAAATTGTGTGTATGTTACTCATCAGAACAAATATGATACAGTGGTCCCCCTCTTATAAGGCCACCCCAAATGCAGCCAAAAAGTGGCCTTATAAGAGGGGTGGCCTCTGTAGAGTGGGAAAATATAATGGAAAATACCACACTTTCTGCACAAAAAAGGGGCCTTATAAGAGCGGGACCACTGTATTATAAATAAATGAATACGAATGATTTTGCCACATGGCATCAGAGAAATTAGCAGAAGGATGTACTGTGCAGCATGACCAGTATAGAGGTGGCTGTATACATGTAATGATGTGCACAGCGCTCACTGCAGCAGCAAGAAGTGGCCTGATGGGGGATGAATGGTACCCAACAGGAAAAGTCCGTTTTAGGTGTAAAACTAAAAGTGCTCCAAATACTGGCACAAAAATTTATGTCAAGACAACCAAGATGTCCTCATCCAACAAGAAACAAAAATTTACATAAGCAACCAATAACCCATTACGTGGATGCCAACATTGACAGGTTTGCCCGTGAGAGGCTGAGGGCACTCAGACAGAGACACCATGTGGTCAAGGACCACATTTCCAATCTATTCCAGGCTAAATGCTGGGGAGGATGGAAAGTTCCATTGCTAATTTTTCCACTTCAAAGCTAAACAATCAGTCAGAAAAGCTAACCTTTCGAGAGCATATATGTTAAAGTCATTTAATATTATATTTCTATGATGTTTATATGCTCTTAGTGGAGCTAGGAACACATCGTCTTCGATAGGCAAATGGACAGCTTGCACCTCTTTGTGTCCCAGCATCCTGTGCGGTGGAAGTCACTAAAATACACCTATGCAAGCTAGGCTGTCTGTGAAAGGGGTCATCACAGACACACACATTTATGCATGTCCTTTTAAGGCAGGATGCTCCACAAGATGTAGCATGCACCTCGCTGTCATTGTGCACAGTGTCGTGTTCACACAGAAACTTCCTGCCCCATATCTTGCCATTTTTTCTAATGAATCCCTTTTTTGGCAGAATGGGCCTGTGGCACAATACGCCTTGCTATTCCAGGCGGATATGGAATTTATTACAGTGGTACCTCTTTTGAGAGACTGCCCTATGGCAGGTCAAAATGCAGTCTCTCAAAACAGGTTGTCTTTCATTACAGGTACAACAACATGGAAAAGATAGCACAGTGTTCTGAAAGAGCGGTCTTAAAAAGATATGTGGTCTTTCATTAGAGGGGTCTCTCAAGAGAGGTACCACTGTATATGCCTGGGGTGCAGAAATCTGGGTGAAGGTAGGAATGTTGCCCTTGTCATGGAAACTCTTCCTTACTGGGATATAGGAAGAGTTGAACCCCTCAAATGGAATTTTACCTCCTTGCTGGCCAGTGTTATGTGGATGAGATTCCCCCCACAGTGGACAAAGTGACGTCCAGATGTAATCTTCCAGCAAGGTAATGTTAGACCCCCATGCTGCCACAGTCAGTATACAGTACCTGAATGACAACAGCTTTGACAACAACTTTAACAAAACACTCTGTCACAAATAAAGACATATTCTTCTACATTCATAAAATAAATACACATTGGCAAATATGTTGACCATGATAACAATGTTCATAGTTTAATAGTAATGACATTTATATTATATATCTTTATTTTTGTACTTGTGGTACACAGCTCAAACAGGTTGTAACTTAAGCTTTAGAAAAAATAAATAAGTAAACTTAGCTAATACACTAATACTTGATTCGGTCATCAAATTTAGCACAACACAATATTGTACTTAAAGTCCCAATTTGCAAACAAATTCCAGTCTAAGGCACCAAGTGCTGAACAGCTTCCAGCCAAAGTCAGTCGGGCAAATAAAATTTACAACTTCTTTTTGGTTATCAAGTATACTATGCATGAATTTAAAGAATTGTGTGTATAATTGGATTTCAATAGACATGTCACTTGAAATTGACAGCAGTAAATTACAGTCAGTCCTGGTAGGCAGTGGCCAAATGAGACGTATAGCTTTCCTACATGCTAAAAATTTTTTGTCTATTTCCCTGTTTAAAAAATCGCACAACTGAGACCCATAAAATGACATACAATACAATTTGAAAAGAATATATCTGGTGGAAGCAAATATATTCATGAACTGAGCCATGAGTAAGTTTACGTCAGAATAAAATTTGCTGATGCATCAATCAACATTACTATTAGTGGAATTTGGACCAATGAGATGACCAAAATGAATGAATTCCTTAACTGGCTCAATGAGTTCTCTGCCCAAAGATAATGAGTCGCATGGTTCAGTTGGGGAACATAACATGCACTTGCTTTTGTTGGAGTTAAATACCACATTAAACTCTTTAGCAAAATTTGCACAAATATATATCCAATAACTTACAAAGGACACACATAGTAGAGGATAATAAGACCAGATCATCAGCAAAAGCTAAGGCTCCAAGAAAGGTATTACCAATGTGGCAACCGAGTCCTGATTTTTCTAGTCGTACTAATAGCTCATTAATATATACACAAAACAATATAGGAATAACACACACCCTTGTTTGACCCCATTTTTGCATTATAAAGCATCAGATGCTACATTACGCCATACAACACATACGTTTTGAGTAGTATACACATTAAGCAATAGTCAAACATATATGGGTGGTAATTTCCGTTGCAACAGTATCGTAAACCGTTTAACATAATGCACTCGGTCAAATGCCGTAGTGGCATCCAGAAAAACCAAATTAATGTTGGCATTATGAGAGGTATAATAATTGGCACATTCAAGCAATGTATAGGTGCACTGCATTGGGGAACTATTGGCTTTAAATCCAAATTGCAGATCAGAAGTGCACAGAGTATTAGAATGATGACCCAGTCAAAGAGTTTTCCTAGAACACTACTTACACGCCCTTAATTTCACTTTGCTCACCAAGATCACAGGAATCACCCAGGGACATGACTAGAGCTTTGCTTGATGCCAAGTGAAAGGAGGTGTGTGTTCATGTATCACATATATGTCTGAAAAGAGGTGTGTGTACATGTACATGCAGTTCTCTCCCTGTTAGCTAAAAGCATGGGAAAAAGTACCTGAGTTGTGTAATAGCCAAGAAGCCTCATTAATTATTCATGACCCAACCCCACTGGCTTAATGATGGACCAAGTTGGTATGTCAGAGCAGGTGGTCCCAGGTGGGATGTGGGTCACAGGTCATTTTACAAATTAATCTTAGAATATTTATTATTTCATGCAAAGAAAGTACACATATTGACAAAACTAAAAATGTACACAAAAACAGAAACACAGTTGCGATTTTTATACCACTGTGTCATATGCAGCCTAAGTAAGGGCAGCCACCTGAACTCTGTCAGTGCCAATCAAGACTAAAGTGGATCTACTAAAGTCAGACTTAGTCTGAATTGTCATTCAGGTCCCAGATTTGTATTCTTCGTAAAAAAAAAATAAAACTTTGATTCAAGTACCATTATGCCTATAGTTCCAGAGATGATATTCCAGGTCAGCAGCTTTTCTTGGCGTGCATTGGGCGCATTGCACGTCAAGAAAAGCTGTTGACTCAGTCCAAAATTTGGCACTGAAAGAGTTTACATAATATGTCTACCTGGCAAGCCTGTGGTGTTGCCCATTGGCCACATTGCCAAAGCCAGGCATGGTTAATTGATACCCACAGGGTTGATCAAAGGCTAAGTATCCTTATCAGATGGGGCCAGACAGGGACTGCAGGAGGTTGGATAGTGACAAATCTTTGTTGTATAACAGCATGGTTGCCACTATCATGACACCCTCTTTGGCATAATGGAGAGTCCAACAGTATGTAATATTTTTCATCCAAATTTGTGTTTTAGATCGAGCAGCAATTTGGACCAATCAAATATACCAAGGCTATTCTCCACACCAACAAATGCACTCCACCCCCATCTCGGGATGGTGTGCAGTTTTACCGTCCCAACAGAACACACCAGTATTTGACCTCCACAGAACTTAAGGATGCAAGCCAAACTGATGTGGACGTTAAACTGGGAAGACCTACCAGAACCACGTATGTACACGACGCACAGGTTCATTGTACACTGTTTCATTGTTGAACCAATTTAATAATAAGACTACACAAATGTATTAAGAGTGCCTGGCTGTAAATTCAGCATGGCAAGAGTGTACCTGTGGAGCTGGGGGATACATGATGAGGTGGAGCTTTCTGAAGGCAGTGCCAACAAGTGTGTCCTGCTTCATCAGTATTCCAGTTCCATGCAGAGTTGGCCAGGCTCTTTGACCAGTGATGTTTTATATTTACCCCATGTATGTGTAGTCCAGAGTAGCTGTAATTGAAAAACAAAAACAAAAAAACATTCTATTGATGACAGAACTTTTGTCCCGTTCCAACAAATTAGTTCAATGGAGTTTGGTCGGCAATGAATTCTACATGGTACAGAATGGCCCATCCATGGCTACTCAGGACTACATGTATATATATATATATATTTAACATGTACACAGGATAAAATAGATTCATTCACCTGGTCTTGGCTGTAAAAATAGGTACTTTACAACTGAAAAGCCCTGACCTAGAGTCCAAATATGCTATGCAAAGAAATGCATCACTTCTGATACATGCATTTTGAAAACAGATCTTGTCAATCTTAGTTGTTTATATTTTAAAACAAGAATACTGAGTCTTATTTTACCATATATATGGTAGTTGCTATATATTTACCATGTTCATACATGATGGCAACAGAGATAAAAGTGATTTAAATTATAAAGCAGTTTAACAGAGGCTACAAGCTGGCCCCTGTAAAAAGTGGGTGATCTCCCACCTGCGGGTGCTCAAAAATGGAAGAGTGCCAGTACCAAAGGCAGGGAGCATAAACAGGGCTGCTGCGGGGATATTGTTTAAATGGTCTTTGACTTTTTGCATTTTTCAGCCTTTTTAGGCATCATCAGAATTATTCTCAATCAATTGAAAATAATAATTTGGCACCTCTAGTGTATAACTTACAAAATACAGACTGTAGAAACAAAATAAAGTTACTTTTTTAATTTTGCGAAAAGAAGGACACACCTTATAAAAAGCAGAAGGGTGGGAAGCTTTGTAACAAAGTAAGGTAAAGTAGGAGATTGCCCAGTGAGATGGGAGACTTGGAGCCTCTGGTATAATTGCATTATTACAGTCATGTATTTTTGATGCCTCACAGGCAGAGAGTTTTGATATCTAACATCTTCATTTCACACCAGGTGGCAGCATCAGTCATCAAACTGATAAAACCTGGTGTTGCCAAATTGCCAAGATCACGGCTGCCACACAGAAATAAAAAGTTGATAGCTGTGCATTTGAAATTGAAATGTTTTGGATTGATGTCAAACCATTAATGTTACAGATTATTACGTGCTCGTCAAAGATGTAACTCTGCTCCTGTCAATGCCTATGAGGTGCGGCGAGAGATGCAGCGCAGTAAGTAGAAGTATCATTGAATTTGTCTAATTTGTTATGGTAACTTTAAAATAATTACAGCATTGGTTTATGAAAGGAAAAGGCATGACCAATAAACATTCTCAAAACTTAAAGAGTGCTCCCTCTTTTGGGAGATCACCTCAAGGGCAAGTCCAAAAGTGGCCACTTTATGCAGGTGGTCTCTCAACAAGTGCTAATGATATGACTAAGAGTAGGAATCTAAGTAGTTTGGTCTTAACACTTTCCCATTGCGGTCCATGCATTACACCAAGGAGGGTATAGGGTTCCCTCTACTCTCCTTGGTTACACAGACCCTGAAATTATCCTTTGATGTCGGGGTCAATGTTACAAGTGGACCCCTTTCTCATTACCATGGCAATGAGCAGTTTTGTTTTTATAAGGGTTTACAGTTTCGAAAATGTGTATGAGACAATAAGCGATAAATAAGCATAAATATGTTCCAGAAATGTAATTTTACTCATTTTTTATATGGCGTACTGCACTTTAGTTGGAAAATATTACAATTATTATGTAATTTGGGGGAATGTTCATAAAAAGTCAGTCTCTATGTTAACCAATTGTCATGTTAAAATTTACTATTTTATATCAGTACATAACAAAGGTATCAATACTCATTTTTGATATTCAATAATCATTTTGGTATATGATACAATATTTTGTATCACAAAGAAAAATAAATGTGACTCCAATATTTAGTATTTACATTAAAATAATAAAAATCACTAGACACAGGCTGCAAACCTAATGAAAAAGCCTGGACATCAAAGTGTTAAAATGCAGGTGATCTCTCAATGGAGTGGTTTGTCAAACAGGTGCTGGACATATGGGAATATAATCATTAATATAGTAATTTAATGTTCAAATTGGTCTCTCTCTAAACATAAAAACCTGCAATCCATGCAGAAGTCAAAGTAGGCTCTCAGAAGTTTTTCATTCATTTCCTGATGAATTACATACATGCACTTCAAATAAAACTGATCGTTGGTTGATTAATCTCAGCTAATGGCTATCATAACTTGCCCAGTCACAGTGGCTCTTCAAAGCAGACAAAGTAATACTGCTAATTGCAGTTGTCATGTGTGCCGAAGACAGGTGTTATGATAGACTGTTGGCTGTACACAGGCAGATTTCATGACATTGAGTGACATTTACAATTGACAGAGGCAGAACAAAGAGCGGGGGACAGACCGTCATCAGCCCACAGCAGTGTTCAGGAGTAAGTTTTGTGCTCAGCTGACCTATCAGTCAGCGGAGCTGATAGCGTGTATCTCAGTCTATCAGGCCTTTGTCTTGGCGTTTTACATGGAACTGAAACTGTATTTTTCAGTTTCTATGCAAAAATGTGGCCTTGATAAAATCCTGATAATTTTCAATTATGAGAAATTCTGCAAAGAAAAAGGGCAGAGGGGGAAAGTGGCATTGCAGAATTGCAGCAGGAAGGTGGGACTGATTAGTTTTAATATTTTTTTTGCTAAAGTACTCATCGACCCGAGATTTGAAAAAGCAGCTGAGCTAAAAGTAAAAAATATTCTTTAGACACAGGTGATCCTCAAGCCACTCCCTGGCTAGGGTAAGACTGAGTCAAAAGTATTCCTTTTCACAGGTTGGGCACAATGTGCCCAACTTTGCACTAAGAAATTACATTGTTTTATCTGGTCTCTTTCAAGGGCTTGTTGGAACATCTCAATCAAAACATTTTTTATTGATGACAAATTTAAAAACTTGGAGAACTGGTAACAATTTACATGAGAACAATTTAAGTGGAAAAAGGTTAGTCCCATTGGTTGCAGACATAAACTAAAGATGCCAGAAATCTTAGACAGCATTAGGAGATCAAAGCTGAAAGATATGTAACCATGATAAAAAATATATCATGTAAACAATCTAAAGGAGGAAAGGGACCATATGACTGTATGGATGTGTTGCTTACACCCAGTACAGGTCATGACTTTTGTTTTGCAGACTTCTTACTGTTCCAATCCCAGAGGGGGAGTCCTTGCATAGCTTTCTTATTGGTGCTAGGTATAACAGGTAAGACGCATGCATCTTGATATTAAGCGTACATGTACAACCTTCAAAGTTACCATAATGCTGTCTTCTGCCTCAAGTGAACCATATTAGATTGCTGGTTTTTGATAGTGCTGTAAATTGCTTTAATTTTGCCGTAATAGTATTCTTATTTTCATTTATTTCGCTGATCAGGGTGATGGCACAAAACCATGAAAATAAAAACACAGCAAAATAGCTGAATAGGAACTGTGTTCAAAGTACTTAAATTAAAACTACAGTGAGGAGAATGTCAGAAATATAAAAACTGTGAAAATTTAAAAACATGAAAATAAAGCAATTTGCAATATTTATTATGAATCCCATTAGAGTTGCAGGCAAGCAGTGGGGAAACTGTGTGGAAGAGCAGCGACTTCTACCTTCACGCGATCCCATTCTATCATAGAAAAAGTTTATATCTTACACAGAATTTGACCATTTGAAGTTCAAATGTTGTGAAACTGGCAGAAGATCTCCACAATGATTTCAAGCATGACGATGCCATGAACAAATTACATGTACGGCACTGGGCTAGCACTACATAATTTATCATTTTACCCAGTCTAGCTAATCTTACATGTAGCTGAAAACATATTAGCCAGACTTAGCCAAATTTGGAGGTTCTTGGGACTAGCTCTAAGAAATTTATTGCAAGAGTCATTTTTTGCTAAACAATGTAGAACATTTTATTTGCCTCAAACAACCAGATTTAGGTTTAATTATCATTTTCTAATAAACTGTGAACTTTAAGTCACATTTTACATGTGCACAATCTTAATTTATGTGTGCAATATCCTTTAGCCAGTTTGGCTAATTGATGACAAAAACTATAAGCCAGTTCACACCTTTTTTATCCAGTGGCTACTGGCTAATGCCTAGCACCAGCACAGCTGGACCACAAGCAGTACAGTGCAGAGGACATTTCTATATAATATAGCAGCAGGAAAGTAGTGCTGGTCTAGTGCAGGTTTCATAATTGAACTCACCACAGCAAACCACGGTGAGCTGCAAAACTATGCAGGGACTGCGACAATGCCATAACAATGAAATTACCCCACTGCTGTGATAGAATGTTCAGTTATTGTAAGTTATACTACCTTCCAAAGCCAAGTTGCTCACAAGCAGTTCACAACAGATACGGTTTCCCTCAGTTCTGGCATCTTTTCCAGTTTAATTTTCAATGGCAGTGTCACCATAACCATTACAGATGTGTCATTCTAATCAGTAAGATACGACTATTAGCCAGCATATAACTTCCATTACATGGATGAGCTGAGTTTAATAGCAGATTGCATGGTCTTGTTTCCATAATGCAACAGTGATGCCATTTTATTCCCACTTGTTTTGTCTGCTTGAACTGATTACATGTACTTTGGCTGTTGTCAGTAAATTCCTACTCCAAATGTACAATATAGGTCTGTGTTTTGTTCAACGCAAAATTTATTTTAATGAATAAAAATTGGTTTTTATGTGAGCATTACTTTTTTAAAAAAATCTTGATATTCTGCAAGTATAGAGTGAAAGTAAAACCAACCATAACGTCTGTCCTGGTCACCAGTTGGCCCTTTGTCTGATGTGCATTACCAACACCTCTGACTTGGCTAAATACGCTCCCAACTCCAGTCCATGTGGTGACCAGGAGTGGCAACATGGGTAGTTTTAATATGATTCTCCTCCTGACACCAAGTGTGTGTAGCAACTTAATTTTTTATGTCCACATATGAGTGCAAACATTTTGGTTTAAGTTTTGACATCAGTTGCAAAACAGGTAAATTCCAAACAAATGTCGACAATTTGTAGTTTTGGCATGTCGGCTAGACCAGGAAGTGGAAGAGTCGCTAATCAGGGCACTAAGCAGGGTGAATGTTGTATATGACTATCATCATGACAAGCACAGGCATTTGCACATCACAGATAAAAGAAATCTACCAAAAAAACAAAAATTTAAAAAAATTACATGCATTATGTTAAAAGAAAGCTCTGGTACAAATACAGCGGTGTGTGCCACTTTGATGCTGATTTGTTAATAAATTTCATAAGGCCGTATCAGAAACAGTCACTACCACGAAGTGAAGCCATTCATTGAACCTAATAATACATGTAGTATATCCTAATTTATCATACATTTAAGACTGCTGCCATTACATATTCTGTATGTTAATGAATCATAGTCATATTAGGAAAAATGACAACGCCATAGATCACTTAAGCCTGTTTCCACACATTGTGCTTGGCCAGAGCCCCATAAAAATTCCGTGGGTCCAGTACCAATCCATGCTACCAACAAGGCCCTGTGCCGTGGCACAGCACCCCTGGTGGCAGTAATACCTATTAGCTAGCATTTATAATTTAGTTTCCTACTCTGGCGTCCATCTATCGCGGACACGTTTGTTGGAAGCTCCCACTTTTCCCTTACTTTTTGGGAGCTACATGTAGTTGGCTTCTTTCTTCATCGTGAGATAGTTGATCGGTTCCCGGGATCTGGTCCTATCTCTGGCTTAGTTTGTCCAGGGATTGTTTTGTGAAGGATACCTCCATGAACTTGGATGTTGAGTTGGTCGTACGTTAGGATGTCAACCATTACAGGATGGCCAATTGGTTGCCCATCCTGCATGCCGCTCCTGCACGCGTAGGAGTGATATTTCTGCTCTGAAGAGAGTGTACGTTCCCTATCAGTGGCAGAAGGGCTGGCGGGCTGACATGAGGTCGGCTAGACGAAAGTACATTGTGAAACAGAGGCAGGGTGCCTCTTGAGGGGGCTTCAATGGCACACGTCTCAGCATGTGCGGCAGATGCAGCCTTGCAGGCACCTGGCAGCTTGCAGGGGCATCAGCATGCATCATCATGTGCAGCTGATCCTTGATTCCAGGCACCCACTGGTGGGGTGATACGGGTAAACAAGCAGGGTCATGCTGGTCCTCGAATTGAGGCCTCTGATCCTCAATTCGAGGATCGTCCTTGAATTGAGGACCCTATGGGTAAGGTGCCATCCACTGACACTAGGTGGACTGTGGTTGAGAGGTCTCATTTTAGCAGGATGCACGGGTTATGACAATAGTGGGCTACTTCCTGGACTGTTTGGGATGTTTCCACCATGCATCTTTTAGAGGAAGCGTGTGATGATCCCTCGGCACCAGCTTTCACAAAAGATTTGGTGGAGACCCTGCTGGGCCCTGCTGTGGGCCACATGCTCAGCAGGGCTCAATTTGCTCAATGCAAATGTAAAGTTGCTGCAAAGTAATGCACTCTTCTTGGCGGCCAGCCTGCTGACGGAGGTAAGCAAAGCTGTTTACCAACTACCCCTGGAGCCTGTTGGTCCGGGACTGTTCCGTCACGGCCTGGTCCCCTCCTGGAGAAGACATACCAGTTGGCCAATGAGAAACAGCAAAAGACTCTTGATGAGGCTTTGCTATGGAGTGCCAGGTTGTCCGAAGGGACAGCTCCCCCATCAGCCTGCCACTGCTGGGTGTGGCCCTAGGTAACAGCAGAAGCCGCAGCAGAGGCGGAAGCCAACTAACAAGGGTGACCAGCCTTCAAAGTTGCATTGTCTCTTCTGGTTCTAAAGGCAACCAGAGCGCAGCATCTGGTCCTTAGGGACGCACACCAGTCGTCCGATGCCTCTGCAGGACCACCAGACTGTGATGCCTCTCTGCCTTCTTGGCAAGGGTCGGTAGAGGGAGGACTAGTGCCGATCCCCGACCAATGGGATGATAAAGGAACGATGCTTTTTGTCAGAAATGTCGTCCATCATAGCTAATCACTGCAGTTTGCTGAGGGCAATCCTCCACTCTCAAGAGTTCCCTCCTTGTTTCCTCTTTGCGCACAGGTGTCTTTCTACCTTGGTAGAAGCAGAGGCACAGCTGTGGCCCTCAAGTGCTTTCCAACAGCCACATCCAACCAGTCGTATGGGGTGCCTCCCCCACCTCCTCCAGCTCAAGAGAGCTGGTGTGGGGACACCAGGGGTCCAGAATGGTTGTCAGGTCCATGGCTCCCATGTGCAGATATTTGGGGCTAGATTATTTTCGGAGGTACCTCCCAACTCTAGTCTGATTTTACATCAGCTTAACTGACCTATGGTGTAATGTGTTCTTAATATGAAGTTTTTCAACAGTAAAAAACTGTTATTAAGAAAGTTTACTCACCATAGGTCACTAGAATTCCCACCCAACCAACCCCACTTTTTGGTTCCTCCTACGCAGTGTAGGAAACTGAATTGTGCATGCTCGCTAATACGCATTACTCCCACCAGGGGTGCTGTGCCACACCACAGGGCCTCAACAGCAGTCACTGCAGCAGCATGGTTGGGCAGTGGACCCATTGAATTTTTATAGGGGCTCTGACAAAGCACAGGTAAGTGTATGATGATCAGCTTAAGTGACCTATGGTGAGTAATGTTTCTTAATAGTAGAGTGCCTCTGATTATTAAACATCTTAACTTAACTCTTTATAAATCACAGTGAAAGAAAAAAATTATAGTTTTAGGCCATATGTCTGCAGATTGTCATAAGCCAAAGCATGCTAAATGTACCAAGCAGTTTTGTAAAGTCATGATTCACTGTGATCACAATTTAGATATACATATAAAATGCCATCCAAGTTAAATCTTTGGGAATTAATGGATAAGGGTTAATTGATCTTATAATGTACTCACAGAGCACATTATCTGGATGCCAAGAGTCTCACAGATTTAGGTGTGTACATGCCTCGAGACAATCCACTGGGATGCTTCGTAGTCGCACGGACTTCTCGAGTTAAAGAGGAAGAAGTACCGCCAACACCCCCTGGTGAGTGTTAATCTGTTAACCCCCATAGACCTTATTGTAGTTAATGTACATGTAATGGTCGTAATTGTGTAATTATGCCCCCATTGTGGTTTAAAGATCAGAGTGTTTATATAATATCGAATATGTAGATGCTGCGTGCAAATGTTATGTCCTTTACAGGTAATAAATTCTACTGAAAAATTGTCAACCAACATGTATAGATACTAATAAGTTATGTGAAGTCTGTAGTTTAGACATACTTGTACACTATACTAGGATGTAAATATGTCTGTTTAGATAGTTAACCCCTGATGGAAACTTTTTTGTAAAGTGTCAAGCATTGGGTAGAGAGATACAGAGATACAATGTCCAGTGACTGGAGTGAACAGATGAAACTAATAGTACAGAAAATGTTTCATAAAACTTGCTAGGTACCCTGAGGGTGGTCAACAAGTCAGGGGTTGTTCAGTATCAATATGTTGATGTTGTAGTATGGGTGGCACATGATCTGAAATCATCCAGGTCTGTCAACTTTGTACTCTCGATCCTTCAGTAAGTGATTAATCAGCAATTACTTGCCATTAGGTCATAACGTATGCAGATGGATGGACAATAATTATGCACAAGATGTCACTGGCCTTGAGTAAGGGGGGCCTTACAAGAGTGGGATTTGGTCCAAGCTTTCATTCCTGGCAGTCGTATAGGATCATAGCTTGGAGAAGTTGTTCCCTTGGGTTGTTTTGTCAGTGTACCAAAATCATGATGAAAATTAGATTCAGTGAAATCTCTTATAATGACACCATCTGTTCCCTAGGAGATGTGTCAGATAACTGAATATGTCAGATAAATGAATCAAATAACAAAGAAAAACTTTTTCCCGTCAAAATTTGTGTCATTATATTGAGCATGCCGCATAGCTGAGTGTCGTCATAATAAGGTTTCACTGTATGATGATGTAACGTTGATCATTGACTGTGCCACAAGTTCCTACAAGGAACTGACACTCAGCCATGAGGAAAAGCTTTGGTGAACCATTACTGATAACCATTCCATGGTGCTGTAGTCATTAAAAACAGAAAGTAGGGGAATCCTACAGCGTGCTGTAAATCACAGCCATTGCCTGCAGAAAAGCAGCCAGGACTGGCATCACAATGAATGGATAGCCCAATGTTAGTATTATTTGGGAAGGTAATAATTTGAGCCTCACCAGATGGCACTGCATGTGGGGATGGACCTGTCCAAGGCTTGTAGGATTTTGGCTTGACATTCCAGAGGATTTATATTAAATCTGTACCTCCTGAAATATTTGGGGAGAAAATGAGATGTTATAATGCAAGGACCGTGAAAGCCAGACTTTATTCTGTAACAGTATCATGAGGACATATACTGAAAATGAACTGTTGTCTATACATATGTGTAGCCCCCACCGACTATTTGCCATATCTCCACACACATGAGAGGGTGTCAGCCCTGCCTTACCCTCGAAGTTACCCTTCGTTCACTGCCTATACAAGTATGTATAATGGTTTCAAATGTTTGCATCAGAGTGATAACATCTTAATTTGCTACAGGATTCGGTGGATTTGCATGGTTAATCAAGCATATATAAATTTTTTTTTTTTTTGATGGATTTGTGTTTTAACACTCATTTTGCCTGAATGGCCAACCTTTCATTTTTCTTCTGCCATTAACTATTATACTGACAAGAAAACTATTAAACATTTAATGGTATGCATCAATTATTGTCAAAATATTTTGGGAAATAGTTTTAGGTTCAAAAGTGATGAAAGCAAGGCAAAAAATTTGATGTTTAACAAAAAAAAGGAGTTAATAAGGGAGAGCAAGAACAGAAGCTTTAACTGCTCTCTTGTAGAGGGCATTTCAGTCATTCAGGGCTAGAGTTGTGTATTCTCATTCTTTTTCATTGTAATTTACAGCTTAATAGCTTTAAACCCACTGGTTGCAGAAAAAGCAAAATTTGTGTGTTAAAATTATGTACTTAGCTGAAATGTTCACATAAATTTTATTTTTGCAGCTTTAAAAGTAATCTTTTAATTTGAGGTTAATTTAACATGCAATCCAATGGGAATACACATCTCTAGCCCTAAAGAATTCTGTGTACTGGATTGTGTATTCAGCTGAATACACAGATAATTGGTAATTGTGACCTCTCCTATTTTAAGACATTATGAGAAAATTTCTCACTGGATGAACTTAGTTTTGGTATTGTATTTTGTCCCAGTTGGAATTTGATTCACTTTGACACAGGAACAATGTAAACATGATGCAACTGAAGAGGATTGTCCATGTAGGCAATTTGTAACCAATGCAAGATGATTGATTGGCTGCAACTAACAAGAACTAACTATATTTTTGCATGAAAGTTGCTGTTGTTATGCACAAAGATGTGTGGTGACACAAGAGTAATACTGGACAGCATGAGACTTGAGACAGCAGTGTATTATGGTGAATATAATAAAGCATCCAAAGATTTCCGCAGTGAGATTAATTGCCATTGACTGTATCCAAACCATTTCCTGGTTCCTCTGTCCATTTATCCATTAATTACAGTTGTATTACCCAGAAAAGTTGGAGAATACAAACAGAAGAATATTGCAGCTTTAATTACTGGATATAGCGAAAAACTGGCCACGTCAAGAATACTGGTCACTTGAGTGGCTTAAATTCTTCCTTTAGTGGATAACTCCTTGTGTTTCACACTTGGGATCCTCCACCACAGTAACATGGTCGGTTGTCAGTCATGTGCAAACATGTAGTATGCTCGACATGGCCAGTTTTATTATTATTTATCTAGTTTTAATACAGAGACTGCATAAATATTCAACTTATTCATAAGAAGAAATTTCATTTAAATACCAACATGACCAATCTGAGGCAAATAATAATAATAATTAGTTTCTGAGATGCCTCCCCTCTCTCTTTTATCCCCCCATCAATCTTTCTATCTTTTTTGGACATTTTCTGACCAAAGTTATTATTTTCCTTGTTAGTACTGCTAGACTTGTTCTGTAATGTTAATTTTGTGTAAGAAACCACAAAAATCATGAAAAATGTTATGTAAATATTAAAAAAAAAAGAAGCTTCCCTCCCTGATCAAAATCATGTAAAGTAAAATTGCCTGAGAAACTAAACATTAAATTTTGGGGGCCTATAAAAGGCCACGTTTTTTTTGCCTTGCCTGGCAATTGAGTCATGCTGCCTCTCCCACATGGACAAATAGAGCATGAATTACTAGCAAAAGACAATACAAAAGCCTCCAGTCAAGGCTGTCACTACTTTAGATGATCGGTCATGCTGGCACGTGGGATTGATTAAAAACCTGGGTCAGACTTGTGACAAATTAAAGTGCATGCATTTGCAAAGTTTGTGAAAACCAACAAAGGTGTGATGTGTTTTGATTGAACAGGTGTGAATTTTGTAACTCAAATTATGTTTCAGTTTGCATTCTCATGAAGTGCATGGTGTTAATTTGGGGATGGACTGTAAAAGGAAAAGCCTGACTTTCAAAAGTAATCAATTTCATAAAATGTTTTTGTTGTGATATTATTGTAGCTTCACAACTTTGTATTGCAGTGGAATTAATTATAAATAATCATAGTAAATGTAATGGTAATTTTGCCCATTATTTACATTCCTGTGACACTGAACTCGTTATGACTTTTTATGCTTTGAAGATCCATCATGTATTAATAGTTACACAGGAACCTAAGTTTGAATGGGGGGGGGGGGGGGAGGGAAAAATAAATCAGAGTAATAGTGTCAGGGAGATTATCCTGTTTACAAGGAATAAATGGATCTTGCTGGAGGACAGTGTCTAAAATAAGCCAAATTTCATTTGAAAAGTTGACAAAGTAAAGTAAAGAATGATACTGCTTCAGGAGACTTCAGCAGCATATGACTTGCATGTACACACTGCATAAGCTTGGGAAGTTTATTATAGTGTTACATGTAAATTATCTTTGATGTAGATATTACTTCACAATGTTGTACCTCTATAGATGGTATTATGCAGTATAGCCCACTCTTTTAACTCATTCCATACTATGGTCACAGGCCTTGGTCAGTGGTTCTGGCACTGCCTGGCAAGTCATGCTGCAGGTGCCCTTGCAGCAGTTGCAGCATGACTTGCCAGGCAGTGCCAGAACCACTGACTTAAGACTATAGGCATGTTGGTACTTGAAAGAAAGCTCTTTTCATGAAGAATTTAAATGTGCAATTGTCGTCTTAAATCTAGGTAAATATACGGAAAAATCATGGACTGGAATGAGTTAAATCTAACCTTACAACATGCATTCCAAAGTAATGGGCACATTGCAACATCACAAAGGACATTAAGGCTGAACTTAATGTATTACATGTACCGTTGAAATTCAGCTTTCTGTTGGACAAGACTTTGAAATGCCATAGGTCCATGCTACATAAACCAGAGCTTTCAAATAAATGATATCATCTATTGCACTGAACAGGTAAAATTCCAACAAAGACAAACTGTGACAAATGAAAGTTTTGGGAAGCTGCTCAGGTGACACCACCAAATTTTACATTTACATGAACTGTATTTACAAATAGAATATAGGAGAATGGATTACATAACCACATGAGAGAAGGAGGTAGACAAAATGATTTATAGCTTGACTTGTGCTAAAGTTTAACTCTTTCAGTGCCAATCATGTCTCAAGTCAATCTAATTAAGTCAGACAAGTCTGAATTATCATTAGGATCCCAGATTCGTATTCCTCATTAAAAGACCTTTCATTCAAGTAGCAGTATGCCTATAGTTCCACAACGAATATCCCAGGTTGGCAGATATTTTCAGCATGCATTGGGCGCATTGCAACCGATGCATGCGGAGAAAAGCTGTTGACTCAGTCCAGAATTTGGCACTGAAAGGGTTAAAACACGGAAATGAATTAGCATGCCATTGAGACTGTTCATAATTTCAAAATATTATTGAAGTGAAACAGTATCTTCAGATTCAGTATGATTTTAGTCCAAAGTTGAAAATCCCAAACTGTATAATCTTGAAGTGTGATAGTATATGATTGATAATTACCAAAATTAGATTTTTAAGGTTTTGAGGAAAATAGTGTCTTCAAACTGCCCCACTAATCTGAAGCTACATGTATCATAAGTAGGTAAAATCCCACTGCCATAACTGCCAATTCCTATATCTCAGCTCCCAATCAGGAAAGACATCGTTCAGTGCTGCAACCCGCTCTGGAGATCCTTGGACAAAGACTTTTCTCCATGTTTGATCATCATAGCTCCATAGATGAGTTCTCGTATTTGAACTGTAGGTATTACTGTACAGGTGCAGCATGGTACATGAGTGTGACTGCTGCATAGACAGGCTGTGCTGTGTATCATGTGGTGCAGGGGAGCTTGCATGGTTTGACGTTTATTTTAGACAGCTATACAGACCATTTCTGATGATAAACATGACACCTCAGGCCTCTGCAGTTGCATTTGACTTTCAGCAAAGCCTTAATTTTTTTTTAAAATACTGCCTGACAAACACAGAGCTGATGGCAAAACTGACTGATGAGAATCGTAAAATCATTTCATTTCATATACATGTACATATTATGTAATAAAGTCTTGTAGCAATACTTACCAATCAAAATTATTCAAACTCAGTCTCACCAAGACTTAAAGGCCTGGTAACAGTATTTGCCAATAAGAACTTGGAAGTAGACTTAGTTGGTCAATATATTCAGTAATGACCGCTTCTTTTTTTTTTTTTTTCTTCTTTTTCTTTTTTTTTTTTCGTATATAGCACAGCAAAATTATTGGTTCAACATCAAAAAGAGGCAGGTAAAGTCAACTCAGCGTCTGTAAGGTTTCAACTTAACTGTCAACTTGTCATCAGGTCAAAAGCCTCTCCAAATTTCCTATTAGCATAGGCCTACATGTGCAGATGTTGGTGTATTAATGCATGGAACATACTTTTGTAAAGTTATACATATGCATGTAGCAGTAACTTACCACTGGAAACAAGGGGATCAAACAATATTTTTATGTATGGTATACATGTGTACATATCATGTATGTTTATAGCATTAAGTAATATGGAAGAATTTTGTATAATAACTGAATGCACTCAATTACCTGTATTTGTTGCTTTATGTATAAAAAAGATATATAATTGAGTGCACTTTGTTTTATGAAGGTTTTCATATTTGCTAACAAAAGAACAAGGGAAAAATTATTGTAATTTCTTTCAGTGTAATGTTTCATGGATAATTTAGTTTTTGTTTTGTTTGAGTTTGATTTATATGGTGATTGTTACATAATATTGTGTGTGTAATGTACAGCTGGGAGTTGGAGATAATGTGCCAAATGGTAAATTATCCCAATGTGCAAGTATACGATGTACCAAAAAAGACTGATGAACAAAATGCAAGGCTATTCCTATGTGTATAAATCTGTTACCCTTTTACTACATGTATTTGTTTATATTAGTTCATAATAGATTTCCCTGAGTTGCATAGATCAGATGTGCTTGATATTGACTGAATATTGTTGTTGTTGTTGTTATTATTATTATTATTATTATTATTATTATTATTATTATTATTATTAGTATTATTATTATTATTATTATTATTATTATTTAGAACTTTTTATTTATGTACATTTTTTTAAACTTTTACTCATGGCATGTCATACATTGTCAAAAATGTCTAGATAATACATCAACTAATCTGAAAAGTCTTTCAGCTTGCAAGGTAGATAAATATGTAAAACTGTCAATATTTTTTGCTCGTGAAAATCGGAATGCGAATTTGAAAAAGAAAATGAATAACAGAAGTGCATTGTGAGTGTGCCAGTTAACTTTACAGATACATGATTCTCAATGAAGTTGGTGGTCTTTTAAGGTCAGCTTTGACAGAAACTAATACCAGTCATTTTTGATTAGTAAATTTCAGGGGAGACTGTGCATCAAAACTTAGATGGTCATATCCACATCAATGAAGACACCAGACATGTATTCAATAGCAGCTAAAACATAAGAGCTCCATGTATTTTATGATACCCAGGGGCCAGTGGAGGGTAGAAATATGTCATCCATGAAGCAAATATCTGGAGAACTTCTGAATAGCAGAGTTCTACATCAGTACATGTACATCTTTATTCAACAATGTCATTTTCTGATCCCAGATGCAGACAACAAGTATGTGGTATGAAGTATCCACATACAAAACATCCTGCAAAAAGATATTATATTTATGATTGCTGTAATTTTCTTACAATGTATTTGTAGATTCCCCTGCATCTTCTGATGCAGAAGATGAGGACTACATGTCCACACCCCCACAACGTGGTTCTCCTCCCCCACCCCCCTCAGCCACCCCCCAACCACCCTTAGTCTCAAAACCTGTGGAGAGTAAAGAAGCGTGGATGGATCAAGTTAATGGAGGAGATGGTGTAATTACCAACCAAAATGAATCCAAGACTGTGGATCAGGTGACAGAAACCGAAAAGACAGAAGGGAAAGTGCATATCATGGAAGAACTGCTGAATCTAGACGACGGTTTTAATGTGAAAGGTTTGTAAAGTTGTGATTATAGTATCATGCCTCTTATACCATAACTTGCACACTTTTAATGTTATCCTGCCAAAATAGTAGAGCCAGCTCAATTGGTATTCATGTGTCTTCATGGATAGAAAGTATACATGTATATCCATATACTGTCATTGTATTTGTACCTTTTTGTCCAGAACCACTTCCTGGTACCGTAGTCATTACCCTGTTCTGTAGTCAGAACTCTCTACACGCCATAAGCTAAACTGTCACTGTCTAACCTGTATACACATGGATTGATATAAATATATATATATATATATATATATATATATATATATATATATATATATATATATATATATATATATATATATATTAATTAACTTGCACTACAAGAGGGGTGTGCGTACACAAGCCTTTTTAAAGTGCTGCATTTACAATGATCGTATATGTAAACATATGCAATATGAAATATATACTTCATTGTTTGGAAAGGTTTCCCCTCTTGTCATCTTTTTTCTTGAAATATGTGCAAACTATGTGGCAATTTATAGCAGTTTTGCCCTGATATATTATGCAGATGTATATTAACAAACAACTTGTGCCTGGGAATGCTCATTAAAAAAAAATCAGCAGACAAAATATTTATAGTATCCCCACTTTTGAAAGGGCACCTCTAGAGCAGGCACAGAAGTGGGTGGCATAAAGCAGGCTGCAGTCTTTCAATGAAGGTCAAATAGATTGGAAAGAGATAGCACTAGAGGCCACAAAAATGTGGTCTTAAGGAGCAAATGGTGTTTCTTGGTACCTGGTAGTGATCTCTCGAAAATGGGCCACCGTCTTTGTGTTTGTGGTACACTGTATAATAATAATCTAACCTAGCCTCAGCTGAAGGCAAAAAATTGCAACAGTTGCACAAGCATTTTTCCTCAATTGTTACCTACATGGCTTCAATACATTAACATTTACAAATTTATCCTTATGATTTGCAGGCCTTGGATTAGGCAATACTCGACCAAGAAGTGGGCGCCCCATAAGTGGAAGATCTTATTTTGAGCCCAAGGCCTCGGCTCCACGTAACCTTCCCATGGTTCATGTGCAAGGAACTGCGATTTCCCGTGCACAGAAGCCAAGAGACCCAATAGAGCAGACATCAATTGCAAATCAACCTGGTCCCCTCAGACATAGCTCTAGTCTGAGGGACTTGTCTGAAAAAGTCAAATTAGAGGATATAAATGTGAGGAAAAGCTTCATAGCTAAGCCACTGGAAATTCCAAAGTTAGAAAAACCGAAGGTCATCAAGGTGGACAAGTCATTCAATGTGCCATCTTTGGCAAGTTCGATTGCTGGAGATGCAGCTGGGACTGATCAACAGTTGGGAAGCTCTGTAAATGCTGCTGACAGTTGTGAGCAGCCAATAGCAGACATAGAGCAAGGTAGAGACGTTAAAGTACCAACCGAGTCCAAGGAGAATAGTATCGACGCATCACCCGCTGCAAAGGACCAAGCTGCTCAAGTTAAACCCCTGGTGGCAGATATCAAGATTCCAACACAAGAAGTTGTTGATCAAGAAGTCAGGGCCTCTGTCAGTGAACAGGAAACTGTTCTTACGGTGTTGGGCCCATTGAGCAAAGAGCAAGAACCAGAGAAACCCAGCACACCTGAGCCAAAGGAAGCCAGACCCATCATCAAAACAGGCTCCATTGGGCAGGATCTAAGTGGGGCAGCCAAAGCTAAAAAATCACGAGTCAGATTTGCAGATGAAGTTGCAGCCGAGGATGAAGTGGAGAAACAGGCACAGGCAGATGGCGCTAAATCAGAGGAAGAAGCTAGATCTGCAGATACAATCGCCGCTGGGGACGCAGCAGGGACACAGATGCATGTCAATGTCAGTAAGCCAGAGGAAGAAGTTAAATCTGCAGATGCTGTGGCATCTGGGGATACAGGGGAGAACATGATCACAGTGAGTGTCAATACTGCAGAGGGAGATGGTACAACTGCAAAGGCTGTTGTAGCTGGAGACTCTGTGGAGACGGAGGTTGGTGCCAGTGAAGCAGAGGATGAAGTGAAGTTCTTCATCACAGAAGATGAGGATATGCCTCAAAACAATGGGCAAGTACAGATTGCCATTCCCTCAGTTGATGCAGATTATGACGATGATGATGTCACACCACCTGCTGCAGAAACAGCTTCAGAGGAAGCAGTCCCCTCTGACAGAGAGCCCAGTGTGGGGGAGTCAGCAGAAAATGTTGAAAGCAAGGATCAAATGGACAACTCAAGTGCCACTAATGTGTGATTTGAAGAAAAGATCTGGTAATGAGAAAAGCTCCTGCACTTGTAGGAAGTCAGATAGTGCACTGGTGGTTATTATAGAACGAACTCTCAGTCCAGTTTTTGTTCATTCCATACTGCAGTGGTGAAAGGCAATGCCATGGTTAGTTATCACACATGCGCCCCCTGATGCTGAATTGTCCGGTACTCTCTTTTGTTGGAGGTGCATGTTGGTATTTTCTTAAAACCTGTTGCTAACCTTGATGTCTATAATTTATCCATTATCAGTCATTTATCACATCTTTTGTGATAATTCAAGTTAATTTTGATGTATATTGAGGCACATTTACATGTGCAAACTTATTGTCTTTTGTTCCCGGAAGTGAATATTTTTTGTGGTTTTCCTACCTCCAGCACTAGAGAGTTACCGGACAGTTTGGCACTAGGGGGCCCATGTGTGTATTTTTACAATGTACATTGCCAGAGAAGTCATGCTGCCATTACAGCAGCTGCAGCGTGACTTCCCAGCCAATATAAAAACTACTGAAATTTTTACGAAGGGCATTTTTAATTGTCTGTTTTTTATATCCTGATCAACTGTAATTTATTGTTTCTTCTAATTAAAGAGTAAGGTATGTCCACTCATCCATATGTTGGTTGTTGTCACTGTGCAAAACCAAAGAACAAAAAAATCCAAGAGGTTATTGGTTTATGTATTGCCTCTTGTTAATATATCATGTGCAGGAAAGGGTTAGGTTTCTTCATTTTTTATTATCTTCATTTATAGAGGTTAATAAAATTAGGTTACAATAAAAATGTAGATCTGTGTACATGATAACGTGTACAGTGGGTGCTACCAAACTTAGTTTTTCAATGTCCTCTTCTGATGCTTGGACATAAGAAGCAGATAATTAATGATGTTTATGAGCCCACGTAATGTTGTTGTTCTAAAGAGTTTTAACTTTATCTTAATTTGATGTAGATATATGGGAAGATCAGAGCTGGGTATGGAATGAGCTTACAAAATGTGCAAGGAGATATTCTTAACATGGTAGAACTGGGAGTTAAAATATGGCATCAGTTGTATTTTGATGTAGCACACCATAATATATTCCTGTAGCAAGGTAAGTTTATTCCATTTTCCAGATAAGCCGTTGCATTTCATTTAGAAATTTTAGAATATTTGTTGTAAATTTAAGCTTTGTGACCAGCACCAGGTCATGCACTAATATTGCACAATGATCAAAACATTAGCACTTGGTATTTCAGTCATGTACCATTCTAAAAACAAATACACAGAAAATAAATAAAGTATACACAGCTTTGTAAAAAAAATATTTAGACGACGCATTCAGTTTTGAATGCATTGGAAATGTATCTAAAGGCTGGTCCTTATTTTACCTACCTCTAGATGTCTTGATTAGATTTCCAGGTATTATGTTCTGGAATAATGAGTACTTCTTTTTTTTTCAAAATGTGTGAACTTGTGATATGGTTTAGATAGCTTAATTATTTATCTGTGCCAAAAATATTGTGATTTTAATCCTCATTGCAGCTTCTAGCTTTGTTGTTTTTTTGTCACTGGTAAAAGTATACCATTCAATATTAATGGCCTTCCCAAGATGGGTGAATCCTTTAATTGTTCGGAAGTGATATATATATATATACATATATATATATGTATATACACATATATTGATGTTTTCGACTGCTGTATACTTTTTGTCTAGTAGCAAACATGACGAGCGTTACCATGGTTACAGTACCTATGTTTTCAAACTGCTTTGGGACAATCCCTCCAAGTTTTGGCAATTTAAAAATTTGTTTTGCATTTAAAAGCAGATGTACATGTACTGCCTCGATGGTCCAGCTTAGGGATTCATGTATATTTGGTACACTTGGGGGGGGGGGGGGAGTTCAGTTGTGTTAGGCTTGCTGTTTCAAGTTTGTCTCGTGGGTTTACTCAGTGAAAAACATCACCGAGACATATAGAAAAATGCAATTTTCCACTATCTTGCCTCTTGTCAAGTCATACTAGACTTGTAAAAATGTTGATTAAACAAAGTGATCTCTTTTTAGCCTAGAGCTGTCAGTATTATACAGATGTATATACAGTGTTATGTTGTTTTTGCCATGATGTCAGCAGGTGAGCAACCTGAGCCTGGTCTGTCAAGAAGGTGATTTGATGGTTATTCATTCAACCCTGCAGGTTTCCTATTTTTTTTAGCTCTGCTGACTTGTCAGTCAGCAGAACTTTTGGAATCTGTTTGTGTCCGTTGTCCGTCTGTCCATCATTAGTCTTTTTATATTTTCTACTTCTTCCTAAAAACCACTTCATGGAATATTTTGATTTTGCTCAAAGATGTTCCCCAGGTGAACCTCTACCAAGTTTGCAAAGAAGGTGATAATGCAATAATTTTGCAATTTTTATGAATTTTTTAATTGATTTTTTGAAAATAAAAAATCTCCATCTCAAGAACTACTGGACCAAATGCTTTGATATTACACACAGGGTCACCTGGGGTCACCTGGTTCTTATTTTGGCTACCAGGTGGCACTGCAATTTTTTTTAAGTAATATATAATTCAAACTTTGCTACCACTGTACATGTGTATAGTTGTACAGAGTACAGTGCATGTGTTGCAATACTGTAAAAGCATAGTCCAGTCAGCAGAACACAGGATCATCATGATCCTCTTGTGTGTGTTTTTCTTTTTTTTTAAATTATGTGCTGGTAATTTTAATTGCTGCAGCCTAATGTATGTAAATTCTGCAGTCAAACACCAGTCTGTTTCATTTAAAATTAAATGCTTATGGCTCCTGAAACAAAACATTATTATTGTTTCCATTGTCCAACATTTTTCAAACATGTTTCTATGTAGCTGACATGCTGGATGTGTTTACCACTATGTAAATGAATATACAGACCTAGACCATGTCTTTGCATTTACACATTATTGACACTCTATTTTTTGTGGTTTCTGCAAACAAAAATTGACCTTTGTAAAATATATGATTGCCAGGTTTTTGAAAGAGGAGGATGGGTTTGAGAACCAGAGAAAGCTGAAGGGACTAATGTATGTACATGAGTATGCACCTAAGATTGCTGATTTTTTGTATTTTAAGTGGGTGACACCCTCAGCCCCATATTGTATCGAGTACATTGTACACAGAGGAACAGATGTAAAGCACATACTCCAATGTTTCATGACGTGATACCTGTTTGCCTTTAATTTCTGCATTGGAATTTAAATTGTATGTTGCCATAGTGATGGTCTTGCATGCCCTGTATCCCGTGCCACTCTGTGCTGTACCAGGACAGGTTACAACGACTATGCCATACGTCATGTGGTTTTGTGAGAAAAAAAGGAAAAGCGTACCTGTGATTAATGTATTCTGTGCCAAAGGATGACCAAGGATCCATTGTTTAAAATGGAATATCTTGAAAACCAAAGAAAATTTATTTTAGTTTTGTGATTTTTATGATATTTTGAGTGCGTATAGTATGTTCAACAACAGTACAGGCCAAAAGTCTTGCACCGTCCCACTAGTAGGTCCACATATCAGTGCCACTGCCCACAGTAAAAAAAGTTGAGCCAAATTTAGGTGTGGGTCATGCTCAGGCTGGTACCAACAACTGGTACCAACAACTCACTGAGACTTTCCAGTGGCATGTAGGTTACATCACAGAGGTCGTTTATCTTAGAATTTGATGCTACTGCTGGTGATGTATATTAACCCTTTAGTAACTGAGTCAACAGCTGTCCTCAGTACTCCCTGGACAAAGTGCACCAGGGAAAGCTGTTTAGTAATTGCCTGTATCGTCCTTCATGAGGTGCTCCTATCAACCAACTTTTCTCGTCCCTGTTTCTCTGTACAGACCATAAGGCATGTGCAATGAGTACACACCACATAGTGGGTGTGCCAGTGTGAGTCTACTTTTCTCCAAGACGTCTTATCATCACTTTCATTGACCAAAGCATTTGCTGTCCTTGTATTCATGCTCTTAGGTTTGGTAGCTTTCTGATGCATCCTAACTTTGCCATGGTCAATTTCTGTGATTAATACATTGATTTAATACTTCTGATTTTTAAAAATTAATATGAAAAATTGACTAAATGAACAAAGAAATAAAAATCAGTCACTGTGACTGGTTATCAGTGATTTTATCTTACTCATAACGTCATTTAATCAGTGTGGAGTCGCAGTATCTTTAGGCCCCCTCGGCCGTTTCATGCTGGGCTTGAGACATGGAGGTAATAGCTGTGTGCAAAAAGACCTGTATATGTCAGTGTTGGTATCAGAGAGGTACACAACATGTTTTTCAAAAAATAATAATAATAATTATAAACAAAAGAGCAGCACAGCCTTATGACAGTTGACCATTTCTGGCAATTTTTAGCTGGAAAAGGTTGCATGCTTATATGCCAGCATTACAGTAAATTGCTCAGGTTACTAAGTGCATAATAAGAATGATATCAATCGTTATTTATTAAACAGGTTTTAATCTTCATTGTTAAAATGAGCAAGCTCAACAAGGACATGTATATACTTTTGTGCTCAAATAAAAACAATCATCTGAAAATGGTAAAGGTGTCACCATTACAGCAGGTCAAGTATTTATTGTGTGTAGTCAGGGTGAAGCCAAAAAGCTATGGTTCCACTTCAATAAAGATTCTGATAAAATATATCTTGGGTTATCTTACTACATAAATTTTCTATCAGTTTTCATTAATTTGATTGAAGTCAAAATCATTTTGTCGGGTTTCACAGTACATGTAAATAGATGATACTGGTCTTCATTTTAATCTTGGTCTTGCTATAGAGAAAATTCTGTGGTTACTCTTGGGATTTATTTGTGATTCAATATATATAGATTTGTGTAAAAAAGCTAAGATTTATATATTTCTTTATGAATACAAGATGAAATTACTCTTGTGACAATATGTACATGTAAAAACATGAATGAAGGTCAAAGGCCTCAATTAACTCTTTCAGTGCCAATCAGGACTAAAGTCGATCCACTTAAGTCAAACTAGTCTGAATTATCATTAGGATCCCAGATTCATATTCCTCCTAAAAGGACCTTTCGTTCAAGTACCAGCATGCCTATAGTTCCAGAGAGAATATCCCATGCCTACAGCTTTTCTCGGCAATGCACGGAATGCATGCTGCGAAAAGCTGTTGACTGATTCCAAAATTTGGCACTAAAGAGGTAACACTGTTACTTGTCAAGTGGAAGAAATGTACTGCTTAAAGCTGCTGTGTATCAGTTTCTGTTTTTTATGTCGTGGCTGTGCCATGGTCCCCTTCAAAATGCCCAAGCTCAATGGTGGTAAATGTCTGGTGCAACTGAGTACATGTAAATATTAGCTTGTGTCCATTAAAGCTGTGTACAACAGCATGAAGTGACAAGGGAATTAGAAAAGGCCATATCTAATGAGCACAGCATTGTCCTCTATGTGTTTACTCATGTGGCACCCTGGAGAGAACATTTGCAGGATCACATGATCTTTCTAACCCTTACCTCCTTGAATAAGACTGAGTCAACAGCTTTGATTAGCATGAATTGGACACTTACACTGTGGAAAGCTGTTGACTTGGAAATGCAATCTGGATACCATAGATCTCCTCTACAATTCTCATTCAGATCATTTTACATTACTGTTGAAATCAGTCAAAGACATTAAAGCTGACATTTGACCGCCAGCCAGTTTTGGCCCATTTAAGTGTGGGAAATTGTTGACTACAGTTAATGCATGTACAAAGAACTCCCTTGGGGCCAGGATAAATACAGATAAAGTTTACCTTTTTCCATGCCCTGGGCAGTTTACTCGAATACTTGAGGCAAAAAATGAAAAAAAAAAAAAACTGGACGACACATCAGCTTACCCTGTAGACATTTTACTCCTGTAATATCTATAAATCTGTAAAGTGAATAGTCCTATCAGTTTTTCTTGGAGATGCAGGACAAATATAGCCCCACCCCCTTACCAGCTTATGATCAAAGTAAATACAGTTTCTCTTTTATCCTCAGTTATCTACATGAAAATAGATGTACTGTATTCATCTCAATAAGCACACACTTCCTAATAAGCGCATCCCCCTTTTTTTTTTTCGAAGAAAGGACCCCCAAAATATCCCATAGTTTTCAAATAAGTGGTAGAATTTATTATTACACTTAGACTCTATATTTTTTTCAGCTTTTGTGGATGAATTTTTTCATAGCACACTGTGCGCTTATTGAGATGAATATGGTATGTGTGCTGACATACAGCCACCCGGTTCCTGCCTTGGGCTGTTTTGATGGGGAACAAAGAGCACCACATCTGCCAAATGTGATATTATGTCAAGTGATACTTACTTAGCAGTATTGCTTAATTGTATAGGTGATATTCTTAAGTACTCTTGCCAGCATTATAAGGTAACATGGACTAGGTACCTGTTCTGTGTCCAGGTACTGATGTGATATATTTATGCATAAAATGCACAAGGCTGGAGTTAAGTGTACATACATTTCAATACCTGTTTTTATTGGTAGAAGCTACTGTGTATGTGAAAGCTTATTTGTAAACGATGTTTCTGCCCCTGGCTAATACGGAGAAAAGGTTTGTTGTCTCTCTTGTAGATTGTAGTTTTGTGCAACAAATATAGTACCCTTCTTTTGGAATGGTCATGGTATTTATTTTTAACCCCATTATCTTCCAATATGTCATTACTGTTGTGGTTCAAAAACAGAAATGATTTGAGTCCTACTTATCATTTTTATTTTTTATTTTGTTTTGTTGGGGGGGGGGGGGGGCAGGATGACTCCTTTTTAATAGTTAGCTTTTTCTTACCAATTGAACAGGTTTTAGCCATGGAAGCCATGTACTTCAACATGTTGAATATTACGTGCATGTGACATGACCTTGTCATTCATATCTGAAGCAAGTTAAATATAGTCATTTCTTAGCATGTTTTGCAAATAATTAAAACCACAAAAATTAGTTACTTGTCAAAGAGAATGGGTGAAGATGGGAATGTTTGCTTTTGTGATGCTGCATACATATGGCGTCAGCTTTCAGACAACTAGATGTTCTAGTTGGTGGAGTCAGTGCATGCATATTTATGGTGTTAGATATGTGGACATTAACCCAAAATATATGTAATGCTGAGTCATGGTTTAATTTCAAAATCTGTTTTTTTCAATTTCATAGCACTCAATGTCTAATACTGCTGACCAATATATCTTCTTCCAAATATGTAGCCTGGCTCAGGTCTGTGCGTCACATATACTATATCTGTTTGTAAGGTAAAAACTTTAGGGTTTCTACTACAGCAAAGTCAATGTGTCTGCAGTTTTGACCAAGTATACAGTCATGTAACATTTACATGTATTTAGCTGTTTGGCATGTTATTTTGCAAGAAGAATACGCATGATCATATTGCTAAAAATTTCTGACTGTATAAATTTTCTTACCTTGCTGTTTGTTCATAACATCCTTTGCCAGGACTTTTTTTTTTTCAATTGCTTTGCTGTGCTGGAAATGTGTGTGTAGCCTCAGTGGATGTGCAGTGTATTAAAGGAAAACTTTTTTAGTGCCAAACATGCAACCTCATGTCAAACATGCCAGTATTACATTATATCAGCATTGGTGGCTGCTCTTCAAGTATTACATTATATCAGCATGGGACAGTCATTATACATTATACATGCAGGTACATAAACCCTTTCCTGGTCAGGTTAGCCAAACAGTGATGCCTGCATGTAAACTGTCCTCTGTTTTAAAGTTTTTTACATACATTTTATGTTGACAGAACTCATTTTCCTGTTGAGAATTGTAGCTAAGACCTGTCTTGGTGACATGTTCAGGTCAACAGTATTTATGGCATGCCCCGGGTCAACAGTCTTCCTTGGCGTTTTTCCCCGCTAAAATCTAAATGTCGTCTGCTATATGTATTTTACTAATTTCAGGATTATTTTTCAAAATTTTGGATGAAACTTGCATTGAAGATCATTCCAAATTATATGCCCATGGTGAACAGCTTTCCTTGGCATGCTCTGGGGGCACTGCGCGCGTCCAGAGCATGCCAAGGAAAGCTGTTGACTCAGTCTTCTATCACTATCAGGATGGAATGAGTTAATTTTTGTTAATGGCTTGGCCTTTGACCAGCGGGTCAGAAGATGTTAGGCTATCACATGTTTTGTATTCTTGCCACAGCCTTGAAACATGTACAAGTGGGTTTCAATATGAACTGAAATTGATATGGAGCAAACGATTTGTAGATTATGAAGTTATCAATAAAAAGCACTGCTTATTTTTAGCAACATAATTTAATGAAAACAGAAATTGGTGTTGATTGTTTGATCATATCGCTACTGTTTTCTTAGTTATTCTTGACTGCTCAACTTCATTTAGAATAATGTGCACTGTTAGGGGGGTTCAAACATAATTCAGCTGCTTTAAAGAAGGGGGATGCTGAAGATGAAATTTCTTGCAGAGCAATAAGGTTACAGGTTAGAGCAGCATGGTTTGCAGCATGATACTAAGTACTGTCTACACCAAGGGATACTTACATCAACTTTTATCTTCATGTTATCCAGGCAAGTCTCAGAAGTACATACATGTACCAACATGGCAATCCAAGCAAATTCTTGATACGGTAATACTCTGTGAAATTTGCAACCAAATTAAAAGCTGTATGATTCTAACAGGGTTTTTTTTTTGTTTTGTTTGGTTTTTTATTTTTTGTTTTTTATTTATTTATTTTTTCTTTGGGGGGGGGGGGGGGGTTGTGACAAATGCTGGATGTTTAGCAACTCTTGAAACATTTTGATTTGCCTGCACTTGGTATGTTTGCCTAGTAGGAAAACTGTTCCACTGGTAGACGTCCTAACCAAAACACAGGGTTCCAGCTAGTGAAGCAGAGATCATGAAGTATGTGTTGTGTATCAGACCTATCAAGTTTTTTAGGAAAAGTTACTCTTTTAGAACTATATTGTTTACACATACTGTGCAACATGGTAAAAAGGAAATCTTTCTCAATTTAGAGCAAGTTTTCTGTTTGGTTATTTATAAAAGAGTACCAGCCACACTGACTGGCTGCTGGGTGTCCACTGGAACTGGTATCACATGTATTTTAGTTCAACAGGAAGTAGTGTCACATACAATTTTTCTCCCTATTGCATCCTCCATTTCAACAGTAATGAAAAACAATTTTGGCCAGAATTGTAGACAACACTTATCAGGGTAACATGTCGTAGGCCAACAGCTTTCTTTGACAGAGGTTAGGTGCTTAGGCTAAAGAAAGGTGGAGGAAACCATAGAACTTAGAAAAAACCACCGTGCATGGTTAAAGTGGTTGGAACTTTTTCCACATGCTTCCCAGGACGAAAATCGAACCCGGGTCAGAGAGGCGAAAGGGGAGCGTCTTACAGCTCAGCCAACTGTGCACCATGCTCAGTAGAGAGTTCGCCTTGGTATTAAACCTCTGTACCAGATGGCAGTGCTCTTTCCACATTCTGCTTCCCTTTCCCAGGTGCTTCAAGCCAGAGAACAAAAAGAAATGACAACTAAGACCCTGTTTTCAGAAAACGTAGCAAGAAACATGCCATTTTTCGATATCCTTTTTGTAAAAATTGTTTCATTCCATACTTATTAACTTTTATTTCATAACCAATGAAAATTTACAGATTACGCAACTGTGTGCTAAAGCACACTTTTCATTTTTGTATCTTGCAGGAACTGGGCGATTCACTAATTTTACATGGTATATTTCAATAATAATTTATATGTATATGCTTTCCCTAAATGTTAAGCCACATTTTAGCTCATATCTTTTTAAGAAAAATTCAAGTTACATGCAACTGTAGAAGGAATAATGTTGAGCTTGGCATACTTAAAATAGTTTTACAACTACACGTGGTTCTATTCAGGACTATATTTTAATTTCTTTCAGAAAGGAACCGAGACCAGAGTCTATTTTGAACCTGATAGTAATGTGACCTGGGCAAGCTTCTTTGAAGATTATTTCCTTATGTGACGTTTCTATCATTTTTAGCTCGTCTGATAATTCAGCTGAGCTTTTAGAAGGGTGAGGCATCCGTCGTCCGTCTGTTGTCTGTTTGTCATCAGTCCACAATACACATATTTGACTTCTCCAAAACCGCTGGCCAGATCCACTTCAAGCTTGGTGGGGATGTGCCTTAAGGTGGGTCTCCATCAAGTTTGTTGAAATGGTAACAGTCCAGTGATTTTTGGATTTTTAATGAATTTTTAAGTTCATTTTGGGGGGAAATCTTAAAAAATCTTCTCCGAAACTGCTTGGCTAATTACTTTGAAACTGTATAGAGACACTTCTGGGGACCCCCAGACCTTAAGTTGTTCAACAGGTGGCGCTGTGGTTTTTTCTATTTTTTTAGCTCAGCTGATAAGTCACCTGAACTTTTAGGAGGGTAGGCCATCCGTCGTCCATCCGTCCACAATTCCCATTTTCGACTTCTTCTCCCAAACCGTCTGCCACATCCACTTCAAACTTGGTGGGGATGTGCCTTGGGTGGGTCTCTACCAAGTTTGTTCAAATGGTCACACTCCAGTGAGTTTTGGATTTTTAATGAATTTTTTTGTTCTTTTTTGGGGCAAATCTTAAAAAAACTTCTCCGAAACCGCTCACCCAATTGCTTTGATATCACATAGGAACACTCCCTGGGACTCATAGTTCTTAATTTGTTCACCAGGTGGCGCTGCAATTTTCTATTTTTTTTATGAATTTTTGCGTGTTATAGCTATTTTCGACTTCTTCCCTAGAACTGTCACTCAGATCAAGCTGAAACTTGGTGGATATGTTTCTTGTAGAAGGGTCAAACAAAGTTGTTCACTATGTGGAAATGCTGCGGATTGCTGATTTTTAATGATTTTTTTCAATTTGGGTACTTATTGGTCAATGCTGCTTTCCTAATGATTACTATGGAAGCCAATGGACATTCTAATGCTAATTCACATTTTCGACTTCTTCTCCAAAACCGTCTGCCAGATCCACTTCAAACTTGGTGGGGATGTGCCTTGGGTGCGTCTCTACCAATTTGTTAAAATGGTCACGCTCCAGTGATTTTTGGATTTTTAATGATTTTTTTTGTTCTTTTTGGGGGCAAATCTTAAAAAATCTTCTCCGAAACCTTACCCAATTGCTTTGATATCACACAGGAACACTCCCTGGGACTCCTAGTTCTTAATTTGTTCACCAGGTGGCACAGCAATTCTTTGCTAATTTTTTATGAATTTTTGCGTGTTACAGCTATTTTCGACTTCTTCTCCAGAACCGTCACTCAGATTAAGCTGAAAGGTGGTGGATATATTCTTTGTAGCAGGGTCAAACAAAGTTGTTCATTATGTGGAAATGCTGGAGATTCCTGATGTTAAAAGACTTTTTCAATTCGGCTCCTTTTTGGTAAATGCAGCTTTTCTCTTGATTACCATGTAAGTCAATGGGCATTCTAATGCTAATTTACACTTTCAACTTCTTCTCCAAATCCTTCATCCAGATTTACTTCAAACTTAATGGGGATATACCTTGGGTGGATGTCTACCAAGTTTGTTTCAATGGTCATGTTCCAATGAATTTTGGATTTTTTTATGATTTCTTTTTAAAAAATCTTCACAAAAGTTTTAATAGGAAAGTTTAACATGGGAATTTCTTGTAACGGTCATAACTTGAATAGTTATGGCCAGATTTACGTCAAACTTGCTGGGGATGTACATTGGGTGGATCTCTACCAAGTGTGCTTAAATAGTCATGCTCCAGTGATTTTTGGATTTTTAAGGAATTTTTTTGTTCTTTTTGGGGGGGCAAATCTTAAAAAATCTTGTGTGTTTTTGCTATTTTCGACTTCTTCCCCAGAACCGTCGCTCAGATTAAGCTGAAACTTGGTGAATATGTTCCTTGTAGAAGGGTCAAAGACAGTTATTCACTAGTTGGCACTGCTGTAGATTCCTGATTTTTCACGATTTTTTAAATTCAGGTGTTTGTCTGTCAACGCAGCTTTCCTACTGATTACTATGGAAGTCAATGGACATTCTAATGCTAATTCATATTTTTGACTTCTTCTCCAAAACCGTTATCCAGATTGACTTCAAACTTTGTGGGGATATGCCTCGAGTAGGTCTCTACCAAGCGTATTCAAGTGGTCACGCTCCATTGATTTTTATATTTTTTTTATTTTTTTGTTTTGTTTTGTTTTTTTTTGTTTTTTTTTGGGGGGGGGGCAAATATAAAAAAATCTTCTTCTACGAAACTGCTCACCCAATTACTTTGATATCGCACAGGGACACTCCCGGGGACTCCTTGTTCTTAATTGGTTCACCAGGTGGCGCTGCAATTTTTTTCTATTTTTTTTAATGTGTTGTTGCTATTTTCGACTTTTTCTCTAGAACCGTCACTCAGATTAAGCTGAAAGGTGGTGGATATGTTCCTTGTAAAAAGGTCAAACAGAGTTGTTCACTAGGTGGCACTGCTGTGGATTCATGATTTTTAACGATTTTTTCAATTCAAGCGTTTGTTGGTCAATGCAGCTTTCCTTTTGAATACTGCGCAAGTCAATGGACATTCTAATGCTAATTCACATTTTGACTTCTTCTCCAAAACCGTCACCCAGATTTAATTCAAACTTGGTGGGGATATGCCTTGGGTGGGTCTCTACCGAGTTTGTTCAAATGGTCATGCTCCATTGATTTTTATATTTTTTATGAATTTTTTTGTTTTTTGGGGGGGCAAATTTTAAAATATCTTCTCCGAAACCGCTCACCCAGTTGCTTTGACATCTCACAGGGATACTCCCGGGGAATCTTAGTTCAGAATTTGTTCACCAGGTGGTGCTGTAATTTTTTTCCAATTTCTTATGATTTTTTGTGTGTTTTTGTTATTTTTGACTTTTTTTCCAGAACCGTCACTTGGATTAAGCTAAAACTTGGTGGATATGCTCCTTGTAGAAGGGTCAGACAAAGTTTTTAGGGGGGCAAATTTTAAAATATCTTCTCCGAAACCGCTCACCCAGTTGCTTTGACATCTCACAGGGATACTCCCGGGGAATCTTAGTTCAGAATCTGTTCACCAGGTGGTGCTGTAATTTTTTTCCAATTTCTTATGATTTTTTGTGTGTTTTTGTTATTTTTGACTTTTTTTCCAGAACCGTCACTTGGATTAAGCTAAAACTTGGTGGATATGCTCCTTGTAGAAGGGTCAAACAAAGTTGCTCAAAAAGTTGACTCGGTTCATATTTTCATTAATTTTTTGAAAAAGTACAAAATAAAAAAGATTTATACGAAACTTAAACATGGAGATTTCTTGTAATGGAAACAACTTAGATAATTTTCGCCATATTTATGTCACACTTTGTAGAATTGTACCTTTGATAGGTCTCTACATATGTTATTCAAATGGTCACACTGCATTGATTTTTGCATAAATTTTGGGGTATTTTTTTTTTAAATAAGCAGATGCATATCAGCTGAGCACAGGATTATCATGATCCTCTTGTTATGAATTTTCGTGCGGTTTGGCTATTTTCGACTTCTTGTCCAAAACCATCTCTCAGATTTTGCTGAAACTTGGTGGATAATTATGTTCTTTGTGGAAGGGTCACACAAGGTTGTTTACCAGGTGGCGTTGCTATGGATCCCTGATGTTTAACGAATTTTTCAATTGGGGTACTTTTTGGTCAATGCATACATTCCTGTAATTTTTCTTGTTGATTTTACATGCTTATTGATTACCATGCAAGTCAATGGGGACTGCAAAGTCATTAGGGGTTTGCAATGCTAATTGACAATTTTTGACTTCTGCGAAACCGTCAGCTAGATTCACTTCAGGCTTGGTGGGGGTGTTCCTTGGGTGGGTATCTACCACGTTTGTTCAAATGGTCCCGGTCTAATGATTTTTGGATCATTTTATGATCTTTTTGTTCATTTTTTTGCTAAATCTTCAAAAGTCTTTATCCTTGTATAGACTCAGCCAATTGCTTTAGTGACACTTCTGGGTATTACGGTGATGCATGTGCAGTAAGTGAGTGACCTTGACCTCATTTCCAAGATCAAAGGGCTAGGTGCATGAAATTCACTGTCAATATGGTAACTTGAGAACTATTGAGGCTAGGACATTCGTATTGCACATGTTAGCTGTCCTTAATGAGGGCCAGACTTAGACAGAAGATGAGTGACCTTGACCTCATTCCCAAGGTCATAGGGCCACTTGCTCAAATTTTACTGTTCACCTGACAACTTGGGAACTATTTGAACTTGGACATTGATGTTGAACATGATGGTTGTCCTGAGCAAATGCCAGACTTAGACAGTACATGCATTGGGTGATCTTACATGGATTTTACTGGTCACGTGATAAACTGAGAACTATTTGTACTGGGACTTTGATTATGCACATGGGGATGGCCCTGTATGAAAGCTAGATTCAGAATAGGTCAATGACCTTGACCTTATTTCCAAGGTCATAGGGCGACTTAGTCAGCTGAGCACATGACTGTCACAGTCCTCTTGTTTTTATTTTAGGAAGATTTCTTTGTCCTATATATGGGAAAATCCTTAAAAAATGTCTTTCTTCGGGATTAATTGGGCAATTGCTGAAAAGTTTCATGGGAGATATTTCTGAGTACTCATAAATGTTAATTTACAATTGATCAATTAAGGTAAATACACATCTAGAAAGCAGTAATCAGATGACGGGAGAGGTGAAGAAAGGGTGAATTTAAGACATCGTTTGCTTACAACGTAAAACGGGCAAAATAACTCTCACTGTCTGACAAAGTCAGGAATGAACCAAAACGATAGTTCTCTGTTAGCTGTCGTCAAAACGTGTTTCGTGGGGGCAATATTTAAGTGTTTCAGTGCCAACTGTAGCTGATCCACTTACATGAAGTTAACATTGCCAATCTTGCCCGTTTCATGCAATTCTCCCGAAGCATGCCCAAGAAGGGTGTTGATCTAAACCATTGGTTTTTCTGTTGTACTCCAGTGAAAGCTTGTTTTGCGAGAAAGTTGAATATGGAATCTTGCTAGAAATTCCAATAATTAAGACGTCTGAAGGTATTACCATACAGGGTGTTCAAAATGATATGATATTTATAGAGTTCAACCAAAACCAGTACAGTGAAAGAACCACGTACAGTTGGAAAGGTAGTTCATCTATTGCAGCGCTGTCAATCCATATTAAATTCGTATACTGAATAGTGTACATGTATATATCGTGTGCTAGATACTTTATGAATGTATTATTTCTTTTGTGCAGAGGCGTGAAACTGGTCTTAGTTCGAGAAACAACCTTTCTAACATTAAAGATAACCACATGCAAACAATCTGGACATTCCTTTTAACAGAATCCATGAAACATTGAGAACAACACACCACATGTTGACTTGTTGGCGATCTGCTGTGTTTATAAACATACACTTCTGTTGAGTATGTTTAAGTGCACATGCGCAGCAAAGTTAATGATATATTGACGTAAATTGATCCATTGCTTCAAACATTGGCCGTACATTCACACATGCCGTTTTCTGCCCGCGGAACAAAATATACCAGTCCTTGCTTTTTATTCATCGGAAAGTTGAAACGACTGCAGAAACAAGGGGGAATAAATGCTTTTGGTGCGCATGCTCAATAACTGCCTCAACAGCTTCACTTGGTGTGGGTTGGCTGTTTGACGCTTGCAGCGTCCGAACCACGATAAGGAAAGCTGTTGACCTGCATGTGTCATGCTATTTTGATAGGGTTCATCAACAGTTCCATTCAAATTTGTTCATTCCTGTTA
Organism: Hermodice carunculata; assembly: GCA_964020975.1. Taxonomy (NCBI): domain Eukaryota; kingdom Metazoa; phylum Annelida; class Polychaeta; order Eunicida; family Amphinomidae; genus Hermodice; species Hermodice carunculata. The sequence continues at coordinate 15,530,936 of OZ026621.1, forward strand.
AATTAGTTTAAAAACATTGAAACAGACGACATTTGACCTCCAGCGGGTGTTGGCGGCTTGAAAAGGGGATCGATATCCTACCTGTAAGCAACACGCTGTATTTATGTCACAAGGCCTTACCTTTCTTGTCTATATTTTAATCTAATAGAGATAGGAAACTTGCATAACAGGTTCATAGTCCTCGCATTAAGTTCCAAAGCTGACATTTTGGGCATCATGTGAGCTAAAGAGGTGGTGCATGTACGGCACGACAAATATACAGATGTTGTTACACAACTACTATGATGAATGTAACATCGTAAAATAGATTTATATTGCCCATCGAAAATAAGGTAAGTTGTTTACGACGTATAATTCTCTCTCTCTCTCTCTCTCTCTCTCTCTCTCTCTCTCTCTCTCTCTCTCTCTCATTATATATATATATATATATATATATATATATATATATATATATATATATATATATATATATATATATATATATATATTTGAAATTGGGTTTCATAAATACTGAGGACAGCTGACTGTATGGGAGAATGTGTACAATGTCAAGGTGCCACTATTGTCAACTTTGGCAGCTCCCTCGCGCCAAGAGCACGCAAGTTTGACGCTATTGATAGAGCCCTTCGTTATGACCCGAAAAAGATAAAAGTGCTAGAATCTTTTTAAATCCCGCGCATTTATTTAATATTATTGGCGAGATAAATAAATGCACTTAATTTCTACGGCACTTAATTATGCCTGTGTAACAAATCTTATCTGTTAGTTTTGGGAATTGTATTCGGCAAGTCTTCACTGAGTTTTATTTTCCCGAATTTGCCACTACCGGAAAGGAACAAAAGCATTAGAATCAGCCATAATATGTCAAATGAAGAAAAGAAATTCCTCTACGTTCTACATGTATTGTCATCAAGTCCTGAATTGTCAATTTTGACATCTCTTCAATCTGATCTGAAGCCTGAGGCAGGTCGTTTACGTGGATACATTTTCCAGCATCCTTTCGGTCCATGAAAACGTTAACCATGTATCTTTCGGTAATATTTTGAAAAGTTTACTACTCCCCTCTATTTCTCACCGTTGCTCAGTTTGGTTTAATAACAATAATGAAAGCAGAAATACCATCAATTTAATACAATATTCCATGGCAAAACCTATCATGCAAATAAAATGTTCCCGTGCAATGTCGGCCGTTACAGGGGAATAAGGATGATTACCTCTTGCGCTAATCCTTGACTGGATGCACACGCAGTATACCCCAGTCGTGACTGTGTAAAGCATGTATTTAATGATATGGCCGACGGATATTCGGGCCGCACAGCACAATGTTGACCACATTTCCCACAAATACATGAAAAAATAAAAATAAAAGAGTTAGACGACAATGAGAAATTTCTATTTCTGATAAAATGTCGTGATATTGAAATAATTTACATTCTTGAATCGTTTTTGACTGCTACAATAGAAATTGAAGGCCCGCTGTAATTTGTACGACCTGTATAATTGAGAAACACCAATCACTTCTATACCTTGTGTGCTTGTATGCAACTCTCTCTCTCTCTCTCGCTCTCTCTCTCTCTCTCTCTCTCTGTGTGTGTGTGTGTGTGTGTGCGTGTGTGTGTGTGTGTGTGTGTGTAATTTGTCGTTATCTGTATCTTTTTATTTATTGCTATGTGTTCCTGTTTTTCGGCATATAAATAAAGTTCATTCAGTTCATTCATGATATTCACATATCAATGTTAGAATGGACAGAGCTCCGTCAAGTGAAAATCACGAATGGCTACATTTTTTTTTACATTTTTTATGAATGCAGTTTAGAGATTAACAAATTGGGCTTTTTATTCAGGATATCGACGAAAAAAAATCTTTACAGTGGTACAGGTCTCCAAACTGCCCACCTTTTGCAGAAAATATTTGTGTTCAAGCGGTAGTTTTAATGACGTTAGATTTAAATTCATGGGCAGAGTCGGGCGTCCAGCTCTAAGTGAACACCTTTGCAGATGGAGTATAAACGACGGAAAACGTATACTATGGCTAACATACTTTATTTCTTTAATGAGGAGTGGAAACATTGCCTGTGGCTAATTCAAATTCATCTCTTCTTGTATATACAAAACAGAGTATCATTTGTGAGCCATGCATTGCAGTGCAAAGAAAAAAGTATACAAAAGTACATTACCAGCACTAAGACAGGGAGTCAGTCTGAGTATAGGAATATGGATTTGTTTCGGCATGGCACTTAGAGACTAATTTTCTCAGATTAATGTAAATTATCAAGCAGAATACATGTATCATTTATTCTAAGAATTTCATTAAACCTTGTTAAAAATGAGTCACTGTTTCAGACTGTAAAACCACCACCACAAGTTGGCGAGTCGCAAAGATTAAGGGAATACAGATGAGCCTTGAAAGCACTTAAGACAACCCTCAATCGGTTTTACAAAATGTCCAATCTTCGGGACTCGCATTTCTGACGGGACAGTTTTAAGGGAAATTATATTAATTCTATTGAAGCTATAAAACACATATTGAAGGAGAGTTTCTCACAGTTAACCGAACTGTATCCCAATGGCGACAAGTAGACGCAAAATGAATTTCCAAAAGCCATTGATTGTGCATGAGACTTCGAACATTTGTTCTTGAAAGTTACGCATGCTGAACAGGGTATAAAGAGCCCTGTGAAAATAACATTTGGAATCAAAACTCGAAAATACTCAGGGCACAAGCCATTAACAATTTAGTGGTACAGAATAAGTTTGAACTTCTTGCGTCTGAGTTATAGGCTGGCGCACCAATTGAGTACTTCGGATTCACTAGCCGTTTTCGTTCGTCTAGAAATTTATACATTTGTAAATCAACTTTGCACTGGAGTTACTCCGGCATTCTTTTACGTGCCTTAGACATATTATAAAAACATGACTGGCATACTCTAGACTGGGCCGAACAAATTATGTACAAATGCTTTCTAAAGCATTACAAGGAAGGCAGAGAGAAAGTTGTCTGATAGGACCCAAACGAGAGAAAGCTTTGTTACAAATGTATTTTATATGAACGTCCTAAGACAACTTTGGGATAAGACCATGCCAAGATGTTTGTGTTCATGATTTGAACTCTTTTTGCAGGCTTATCCGCAAAAATTTTGCCAGTTTACGTGATGGATTTTTTGTTGTTGTTTGTTTGTTAAAAGATACAATTTCTGTCGTTTTACAAGGGCTAAAGGCGAGTCTCCTTTAGTCTTTAACGACAGACAAATTCTCATTTAAGCGTACAGTAGTTCGGGTGTGTTAAATATTTCTAATAAAGCTGAGGAATACCAGGTTCTGTCGGTGCCCAGCCGGATGAACAGCCTTCCACTACTACTCGCTGTTTTCTTGTTTAACTTAAGCAGGACTTTATCCATGACAGCAGAGGTTCACAAAATTCCTAGCTCATATGATTTATGAATGAGACCACAATGCCAAGCCCTGTCAAATGCTGTAACTCTAAGAACATATATTGATAGTTCTTTTTCTTGATCTACTGCTTGATGTTGCTCATGAACGATGTTGAGCTGTTGGTAAATCGTGCAATTAAGTCTTTTAAAGCCAAAGTTACAATGAGTGAGGTCACTGAAGTGAAACAATTACATGTATACAATTTATTAAATATACAGATTTCAAAAACTTTGGACAATGAACATAATGAAGACATGGGTCCATAATTTTAGGTACAATGGATGTCATCTTCTTGAAAAGTGCATACATATTAGCTTCTTTCCAAGGACATTGAAAAATAAATATATTAAAGGACAAATTGAACAGACTGGCAAGAGGTACAAGAATGTAAGGAACAAAAACCCACATAACTTTATTCGGAACAAATTAGATTTGGGCACTTTTGATTTTACCTGTCAAAAAATTTTTATCGAAGCATGGCAACGGTGCCGACCTGTCAGTTTCCATGTACATGTAATCTGCTGTCATTGTGTTGTATTTATAATGTGTTTAATTGTGTTTTAGTGTTTCCCACTTTTTCAGATTCAGTTTTGTATTTGACGCATCGCGGCTCGTCCCATGCCCGCAGTGCACCCGCTGTAAAGGGGTAGCTTCAGCCAATAATTTAATAATTAACGATTATCTTTTATTTATTTCAAAGTTGTCTGACGATGGCTAACGCAGAGGAAAAGCGTCCAATTTTGGATAAACAGAACGAAGACGATCGTCCGCAAATTGTGTTACCTAAAAGGACAATTGTCGTGGAGCCCGTTCTGTTGATGTATGCTTTAGCAGGTTTCCCAATGATGCCATTAATATCTCAATTCAATTATGCAAAGATTGCTCTAACTTTGGGAACTGAATATGCAAATTTGTCTACAAATAATAACAACGTTTCAGGAATGTGTGGTATCAACAAAAGTGATATAAACTACATAAAACGGGAAACCATACAGTCATCGACAGCAGAATTTGACATGTATGTGCATTTGATACGTGACGTACCTGCCCTTTTTATGTTCATGTTCTGGGGTGCCTACAGTGACCGAGCTGGACGAAAAGTTCTGATGATTCTACCGTGTGTCGCATGCATCGGGCAGTCTTTGGTCTACATGTCTGTCATCCATTTCAATATCTCAATATATTTTCTATTCCTCTCCCCAATAATAGAAGGTCTCTTGGGAGGAATGAGTCTCGTAATAATTGGAACAATGTCTTATATCGCAGATACGGTAATTCCAGAGAAGCGTGCCATACGAATGACAATCCTTGACGTCATCCTCATGGCCTCCGGAGCCACCTCACTCATTGGGGTTGGTTACTGGATTGAAAAAGCCGGTTTCTTCTGGCCTTTTCTATTTGTGATAGGTGGAAAAACACTCGTTATTGTATACGTAATATTTTTGGTTCCAGAAACCATCAAGAAAGGCAATAGTGACAAAACTAAATTTTCTATTGCATTGTTTACACGCACGGCCCAAGCATTTGCTTTTGAAGATGGTTCTGGCAGACGATGGAAGATATGGCTTGTTACGGCTTCAAAAGCTATGGTCTATATATTCAGCGTAAAGGCAGTGGACACACTCTTTCAAATGAACTCTCCTTTGTGTTGGAACTCTGTAACAATGGGATATTATAGCTCCGCGTATATCGGGATCCTTTCTATCGGCACTCTTATCTTAGCCAAAGTGCTTGGTATGTTCTTACCTGAAACACTCATCGCTGTCGTCGGCTGCCTCTCTGGTGCTGCCCAGTATATCTTTCAAGGACTTGTGGTCAGTACAGTGATGATGTTTTTTGGTAAGTAACAGTGCATTTCTATGGGGCTTATTTGGGGCACAACTCTTTATAAAATTTGAGGGGGACGGGATGTTGAAATCTGTAACCATGGATATGAATACATATCTTGAATTACTTAATGTCTCTATTTATTTGTTTGTCTGTTTGTCTGTTTATTGTCTGTGTATTGTCTATATACATATATACCTGTCCTTACATCCAGCTAGCCATCTGTATGTATTTTTTTGTCCCCCGCCTCCGAAGGTGGCATATGGGGACAGAATTAGTAGGGATAGGGACCGCTTCCGTCCGTCCGTCCGTCCGGAAGCATATCTGTAGAACCCTAAGAGATAAAATAATGAAATTTATACCAGAGATGCATCATACCAGGGGCATGTGCGTTGTGAATTGTTTTTGACCATGAAAACAGGGTCCAAGAACAAATCCATGTTCGTGTGTCTGGCAGCATATCTCTAGAACCCTTAGAGATAGAATAATGAAATTTATACCAGAGATGCTTCATACCAAAGGCATGTGCACCATATATTGCTTTTGACCTTGACCTATTTTCAAGGTCACAGGGCCCAAGAATATATCAGTTTCGTGCATCTAGACATGCTGACTACATTGTATAGCTTTCTTCTGTATATTGTGGCGGGGGACACAGATCCTTTGGAGTAAGGGCACTTGTTTTTGTGCACTTGTTTCGGTTTGCTTGTGTGTTCATTCGTTCGTCAGTTAGTTCGTTCATTAATTCATTTACTAACTTATTTTATTATTTTTATCTGTTTACACTACTTTGTTCGATTTTCTGGTGAGTGATAAACACAGACGACGTTTCTGATAGCAACAGTAAATATGAGGTGCCTGTATGAAAGTTGTCGGGCGGTGTTCCTATCTTGCCTGTTTTTCTTAATGTTCAAAATTTCTTTCCTATCACATGAAATGACATACAAACAGATTAATTTGTAACAATAATGGATCTAAAGGTTTATCACACTTGTACAATTCATGTACTAATTATTCAGTTCTCGCGAATGGATCGCTTTTCTCCGACGTATGTTTTCTCGAATCACGTATATTCTGGCATCTGAGTAATCTATAAGGTGCAATGCCTGAAGTCTTAGCACAACTGGTCCAAGGACCAACTAGTTTGTATATAACATCTTTGTTCTATCCCCCCTATGTTTACTTATGCCTAATAAGAAAGTCGTTTTCTCTGTTTGGTACCACTTGGTTACGTTGATACATCTAGTGAGCCATCGAAAACCATTTTTCAGTAAAATTTTGGCCATAGTGTGCCTCATTAGTTTAACTGTTCATAGGTGATATCAAAATTTGATATAAAACGTAAGATTTGGTTGCGAGTTTTCAATCAAGGTATTCCACCTGTATAACAACAAAAACTCGGAGCCCTCAGAATAGTATAGAGGCGCTGATTAGATTATTGAAACAAGTGGGTTTTCAAATATTTGCTTATTAGAGTATGTCAGTGGGTGCAAAACAATATTGTTGTATTGTAGATAGTAAACAATAGTACCATAAAGTATTAAGTTATATTTGACACCTGCTTGACCAAGGAGCCAAAAGAGAGGGAGAGAAAACTTCTTCCAGCCACCATATTGTCGCTGGGCTACCATTCATTACCTTTTCAATTGAAAATATAAAAACATTTTCGGCCAGACATCACAGCCTTCCCGTTTTGCAAGGTACTGTGGTCAAATATCTCTTTGCCTATGATACATAGGTATATATGCATTTAAAATTCTACAGCTGATTGAAGTGGAATTTCTATATTCCTATCCGGAAATTTTCTTATTTTACTTGTACAAGATGCGTGCAATCAATTTTTTTCAACTTTGGGCCAAAAGGACCATTAAATGGTACATGTGAGACTCCTTCACAGTACAATCGAGAAGGAAGGTCATGTTCTTGCAAAATTGGATTATAAAACCAATTACAGGTTCGCCTAACGAATAATGAACTTGTGATTTTGTTCCACACCCGTTCAATTTACTGTATACATTTTCCCGCCAAAGCCAGTCCTGTTTGACTATCAAAATATACTGAGACAACGTTTATAAACATTGTTGTAGGAAGTATTATGCAACAGATGTGCACGAGAAATAGGTTTGTGGATGTGCTTAATATGAACATCAAATATACAAAAGATACAGTTTATTTATTTTTATTTTTTTAAAAGCCCAAAATGGACAGTTTGGGAAAAACCTTGAGTTGTCCCTTTGTATCTCTTGACTCCTCGGCATGACAAGGAAAAGTTTCATTTATTACAGTATTAAATGTCCATTTTAAAGATGAGTGAATTGAGAAGGATTTTGTTTGAGATGATTTTCGACATATACCCCTGCTTAAAGAGAAACAGAGAACGCTACTACTGGTTTATTAAGGAGTATGATAGATTAGATGGCAATGATTAGTCTTTGTACAGAGATAGCCAGTCAGGAGTTAAAATTACCAATCGTTCAAATATCTGCAAGGATGTCCTTTATATGACCCATTTAATAACCTCATGCAGTCAGTTCCATCTACTGTTGACTCGAGCGGGAGGAGCTAGATTTGTGATGCGTCAATGGGAACTAATCATGGCTGAAAACAAGCTGCCTGAAAAAAAAGAATAAACACATAATATAACTAAAAATATTGTATTCCTGGCAATATATTAACCAGGTGGCCACTAATTGGAAGCATTATGTCTTGTTTACATGAAATAATAAACTACTTCTGATTTATCAATGCCAATTTTAAATTGCTCATGTAAGTTAAAATGTTCACGCAGTCAACCTCCACAGGCAGAAGCTTTGCAATTCTAAAAGAACACTGGATTAAGGACCCATGAGCTGTTTTAAATAAAATGGTGTCTGCTTGCCACATTGTTAGTTCTTCCCCTGGGCGCAATGAGTCCGTCCTGTTGACATGAACTCGTATCCATTGGCTTCTCCAAAATTAATCTTCGACTTCAGTGCACGTCAAATAATTGAACCGCCAGACTTGAATAAATTTACATGAATATATCTGTCATGTACGTGTCTTTGGATTGCCAAACATATTTGAGTCAAAGTTGAAGGGGATAAGGCTTCCCGGCTTTCCTCTGTCGCTCTTGCACTAAAAACGCATCCAGTGTGTTATATCCTGCGTAATACACCCAGGTATAAAGTCTATATCAAAGGTCATCTTTGTCATTCCAGCTGGAATAAAAATTCTCTTCTACATTTGACTTATATCTTTGAAGCCTTTATGTTTGGAGTATTGCCATACTGTCCCGACGTCCGAGCGAACGGAAAGCTGGCATATGGGTACAAATAGCATGAGTAGAAAAGATGATTTGCTTCCAAGCACTCTCTTGTGTGCCTATAAAACAAACTTGTTGCCTTGTGCAATCAAATTTTGATATTGGACAAGCTGAATGACGGAAAACACTAAATTTGAGAATAAAATAATCTGTAGCAAAATAAGGCTCTTGGCGTGAAAAGAGTTTGAAGATAAAAAGGAAATGCCAGGCCGAAAGAAAGGATTCTTGACAAAACAGAATATCAAGTGCAAAAAAAGCAAGATTTGGTAATTTTGTGAGAAACTCTACCTTGTTCTTGTACACTTTTCATTGCAACTTTGGTTCATTTAGGGGTCACTCTTGAGATAACAGCATGGACTGATAACAGAATGGTCAACATATGGTAGCATAAAAGCGGCATATCTGACTGCAGTGTAAACAGTTCCTAGTGATGTACACATACATCTAATTGACTGCTGATGACAGATCATGGCCTGTTGTATTTCTGGGCTATCCCAAATGTGTACAAGTCTGCTACATTGTTGCTTCTAATTTGCATTATTTCACCTTCACTGATTGGACAACATACTGTTCAGAGATTCTGAGGTTTAGCTCTGGAAAAAATGATGATAGACAAAACTAGAATGTTTAATTGGGATGGCACATCTATCACCAATAATTTTGAAGATAGATATTGAACGTAACATTTTTTTTCAAGTACCCCTAACAGGTGTACATGTACATCCAAATTCTAAAACTTTTGCTTGTGGTTCACGGTGTGCCTACAGCACAAACCTATGAATTGAATTTGGGATGATACCCCTACCCATAATAATTTTGACGATATGTCCTCCATGAAATGTCCATGAAAGAACACAAGATTTAAATCAGTAATATTTGAGAACCCCTCCTTTTTACACTCCAGAACATATATATTGGTATTGCATATAACACATTTTACAGTATCGACTAATAAAGTCAGAAATACGTGGTACAGTTCTGTTTGGTGAAATCTACTATCATTCTGACGGGTGAGGATCGGAATCTGCAAGAGAAATTCCTTGTGAGCCTTGTTGCAATATCGGTTCCAAATGTCTCTTTTTGGCATGCGCGAGAGACAACAAGAACTAGGGAAAAATACGTATCTTTATGGGTTTTGTGTTACATAGTATATATCGTCGTATATTTCGCTTGTTAATGACACCAAGCACATACATTAGATGGACCTTTCCAGATTCTTAAAAAAGCGAAGGCAATCAGTTACATGCTGCCCCAACATTTTCTCGAACTCCACATTTTAAAACTCTCATAAGTTGATGAAATTCTATGGTGTTCACGGTGTATCCTGGCTGTTTATGTTAACTTATCTTAATTAGGCTTTCCAAAGGTAATGTGCACCCTCGCAGTTACTCTAGTACAAACCGTGCGACAGCGGACAGGATTATTTTAATGGAACTTTGGGAATTTTATTTTTAGAGTATTTAGGTCTGGTTTTGTACTTGTGTGTATCTTATGTTGTATAAATGATGCGGAAGATGGAATCGCATATATATATATATATATATATATATATATATATATATATATATATATATATATATATATATTATACACATATATACATACATGTGTGTATGTGTGCTTTGGTGGTTGTCGTCATGCTAGCATTCAGGTGTAAGTATATATTTTTTCTATTGCTTCTAGTATGACGATAATGAGGGTGTCTTGATTAAATTTGAGAACACTTTTCTTTTGAATTCTTTGTAACAGAGATGTTCATGGAAGGCATTTTACACGCATTGCACATGAACTCGTACCTTGATACTGAAAACAGTGTCTGATCAATCACATACAGTGTGTAGCCGTTTTAAGAACCTATTTTTAAGCATATGCAGCTTGCGAGACTGTTGATAGGCTGAAGTGCCCGCATATATATATATATATATATATATATATATATATATATATATATATATATATATATATATATATATATATATATATATATATATATATATATATATATATATATATATATATATATATATATATATATATATATGTATATATATAATTCGAAAGCAGTCTAGGATACGTGCTTATGGCACCAGAAAATAAATAGCATAGAATTCAAATCGCCTAGATGATGCAATATAATTTTGCACAGCATCAAATATTTTCTTATTATCATGGTGACTTAAATCGTTTCCTTGCTTAAAATGTGTGATAAGGAGATCGCTGCACAAATATACGATAAGTTTTGGGTTTACACCCGGTACCACAACATGACATACAGAGTCCGGCAGATAATACGTATTGCCTGAAAAGAGAGGACAAGACAAGAAAAAGTTATGGATATCTGCGCTATGGAAAAAAAAAGCATGCACAATATGGTGAGGGGATTATATGAACTTTATCAAGATAGGAGTTTAAGTGGGAGCAGCCAAGGCGCAACTGAGTGTGACAAATATTTGGGAAACGGTTTCCGTGTGAGAAATAAGAGGGTTTAGTGTCAAGAGAGAGTAAGCTCGATTTCAATTTGGATTTCAAAATTATGAGTGATACAGATTCCGTAATGTCGAGCAGTAGGTTGTTCCAAATGTTAATATTAAAGCAGGAAGGGAAGAAGGAGTCGCTGTAACGTTTGGTTATGAATTTTACTTGTCTGATATTGAGGCGGTTACGTAAATTAAGATTACTGGTAAGACCAATGTCACAAGGTACTAGGTCATATAGTTTCGTAGGAGTCAATTTATTGACCATCTCATAAAATAGTACTAGTTTGTGATATTGACGTCTATCAGATAGGGTTTGCCAACCCAGCTCGGGTAGAAGAAGGAGAGGGAGTGTGTGCTTCAGTGACCCAGTACAAATCCAGGCAGCGTCATAGGGGCCGTCTGAAGAGCTATTTTGCAGCATAAATTTTAGACTTAATGGCCTCAAGAGATGATGGCAAGCCATCCGTAAAATTATCAAAGAGTACACAACCATATTCGAGGATAGGTCGTATCATTGTTGAATATAAATGTATAAGGACTTTGCGGGATAGTTTGTATTTGAATCTGCGCAGCAGGGCTAACCGTTTGTTAGATTTATTAATGATACGAGTAATATGGGATTGCCATGACAATTTATGTGTAAGTGTAATTCCTAGGTGTGTATGTTCGTTTGCGTCAGGTATTATTGTGTTTCCCATAAAGAGAGGTGAATGAGCCAGTTTGTCTTTTTTGGAGGAAAGAATAACAGGTAAGGGTTTTATTGCATTGAAAGTAACTCGCCAGATTTTGCCCAAGGCATGGATCCTGCCGAGGTCGGTATTGATACGTTCAGCCGAAGCATTAGGATTATGGACAATTTCAATAATGTTGGTGTCGTCGGCAAAGAGTTTGATATCACATGGTATGCCGTCCATGATGTCATTTATAAAAACATGAAAAAGCAGCGAGCCAAGAATGGAGCCTTGTGGTACACCAGCGTCAACAGGTAGCCAAGCGGAAGTTTGACCACAGATGGTGGTGCGTTGTGAACGATCTGACAGGTAACTGCTGATGAAGTCCGAGATGGGATCTGTGAAGCAAAGTTGTTTTAGCTTGAACAAGAGACCCTCATGCCATACACAGTCAAATGCTTTTGATATGTCGAGGAAGACCATCAATGCTTCTTTGCTCAGTTTGAGTCCGTTATAGGATAGAGTCGCCCTGATTTATAGTGGAGTCGTTTGTTTTGAAGCCAGAGTTTTTAGTGGTAAGGAGGTTATTTTTGTTAGCTACTCATAAAAGACGTTATATATAGAAGCCGTTCAAAAACTTTTGAAACGTTACAAAGCAAGGAGATAGGCCGATAGTTTTCCTTAGATTGTATTGTCTTCTTCTTAAAAACTGGACAGACGTTGGATTTTTTCCAGGGAAGTGAAAAGTGGTAATGCTGTACGAAGTAGTAAAAGAGATTAGTGAGAGGGCGACAGATTCCAGAAGCAGTATTTTTTAAGAGGATGTTTCCTTTATTGTCAGGCCATGAAGTAGAACTAGTTTTAAGAGATTGAAGGACTTTTTTTAACCTGACTAGTGTCTATTTGAGACATGCTCAGGCGAGCATCAGTCCTAAAGTGGGGAGAAGTTGAGGGTTGTCTTGTTGCGGGAGGTTGCTTTGGTTGGCAAAATGTGTATTGAAGATTTCACACTTTGCAATGTTACTTGATATAATCTTCCCGTTGTCAATAAGCAGCGGAATGGATTGATGGAGTTTATTGCCAAGGATGAATTTACTTAAGCTCCACCATTTTTGGGATTAATATCTGAAGATTCAAGATCGGGACGAAGTTTTTCAAAACAGGAACAGATAGACCTTTTAATGGCATTTGCCCTAGGTTAAGCTTTTTTTTATAAAGTTATTAGAATGCTTCAATGGATACGCGATATAGTGATGGATATGAGAAAGGTGTAGAATCTAGGTTGAGGGGCGAGTCTCATATACCTGTTCCAGGCACGGTTGCGCTGTCTCATGAGTCTCTGGATATAGCTGTTCAACCATGGTTTATCTTTACACCAATTTTTTATATCTCGGGACGGAATAAATTGTTTGAAAATGTTAAGAAACAGATCAGACCAGTAAGAAACAGTGTCATCAATGGAATCAAAGACAGCTAGAACCGTATTCCACGGAGCATCTTGCAGGGCTCTGTTAAGATTATCAAAAGATAACAGCATGATCAGATAGAAATGGGTGGTAATATACCCGAATTTATATTATAACCGTGATCATAAGGTCTATCAAACTATCAGAGTGCTCGGAAACGCTGGTAGGTCCGGATATAAGTTGACACAAGTTGTTTTGCGTGACGCTGTCAAAGAGGCGCTTACCAAGTTCAGTGCCATTGTTGATAAAGTCGCAGGATTGGCACCGACCATTGGAATCAGCAGTCAGTATAAGGAAATGTGATTGAATTCTAATGCACTGGGAATAGAATTAGAGAGAGCATCAACAAATAGGTCTTTTTCAGTTGCAGACTGACCAGGAAGGCGATAATATACGCCTATGAGTACCAAATCACTTGTAGATGAGATTTCAATCCAGATCTATTCACTGTTGGGCGATTCGAGAACAGTAAATCTGTTGAAGGCAGATGATTTTTGACATAAAGTGGGACACCTCCGCCGTTGCCTGATTCTCGATCCTAGCGTAAGGGAGGTTGGAAACCATCTAATAGTGAACAGACCGTTAGGAATGCTCGTGCTGATATAAGTTTCAGAGAGAGTAATAACATCAGTTTTTTCAGTCTCAGCGGTGAAATTCAAGTTTACCTTCATTTTAATGCTGCGTACGTTAGCATAACAGACTGAACAAGTTTTCAAGGTATTGTCAGTTGGCCCAGGGAAGATATACCAGGCTATAAACCTCCTTTTAACTCAGGAAATGCAAGTTGTCCCAATCAACCGGTATTGCGGATGAGATCCATCTTCTCACTGAATGCACTTATTATACTGACATACGTAATGATTTATATTCTGATACGCCTAGGGAATGTAACAAAATTTATGTTTGGATCTGTCCAGGGAATGTAACAACTTCACCTTTCTGACCAAACAAGAACAGTTTTAACACACCAAGACAATGGGTGATGGCAGTGCCTCAACCTGTCGTAAAGTTTTCTTGCTTGTAAATCGTGCCTTTGACAGGCAGGCGGACGAAATAGGCCACCAATGAATTGGAGAACTATGAGGATCCATCAACCAAAAAAATCAACAGGTTTTATCACGCATAGCATTTGAGTAAAAGAGGTCCTTTGTCAATTTTCTTGTGGGAGCAGCGGGACTGGTCTTACAAGTAATAAATTATTCTCTGAACACTATCAGTTACTAGGTAGAATGTAGACCCCGAGTGGGTTAGATATCTCTTATGGACAATACCATGCTGTAATATTGGTTTTATGTCAATAAAGTTATAAACAGGTCATGTTATCAGTAGGTCTTTTATATATACATACACCACACACACACATATATATACATATATATATATATATATATATATATATATATATATGTGTGTATGTATATATATATATATATATATATACAAATATATACATAATATTATATGTAAACAAAGCGGTCCAGGAAGGCGGTGGAAATGAAGAGGTTATTCTCTATACCACGCAGCTTGACAAGTTAAATGGAGACAGGTCACTTCCTGTGTTGAATGATCTCTGACTTAAATTTCCCTTGTGGTTGGCTGTGCGATGTTGTTCACCATTTTGACCAACTTAACACATAAACTCTGTTAATTTATAATCTTATATTACCTCTATGTAGTAAACAGGTGTCAGATTTTGTATATAAGACTATGGACCTATTTTAATGATTTTATCTCCTAAAATGGGTCTACAACAGCAACCATGGCAGGAGGGTAGTTTTGTTCTGTTTTTAAATACGATCTACCACCTAAGTCTTGCGAGAGCTATAGAGTTTTTCACCCTCATTTCTTAGGTTTTCTTCACGCAATTTCATAATTTCAAGACCACTGGAATAATTTTGTCTATTAGGTCAGTAGTTGCAAAGCTACCTCAAATATATCCTTCAATAACTCCCCTTCAGCATCTTGGGATGCCCTACTAGTATTTTTATTTTGAGCAAAGTACAAAACTTCCGCAATTAAACGATAAACTTCAAGAATCTGTTGCTTGAATCAGGGCGTCTATAGCACGTCCCTGCTTGAAAACAAAAAACCTCTCACATGCTTCCTATTAACTGTTCCGATCAGGAAAAGTTTTTGCTTTATTAGATGTAATAGTATTTACAGTTATGTTAATATGGCGATGAATTGTGTTGTAGCATCTGCGTTACTAATCCATTCAAAGATATTTGTTCAAAGTCCAGACTTTTTAATGAACTATGCAGAACACATTAAATCTCCTTTGCGTTAGTTAATCTCAAAGACAATTGGCAAATATGAAGACAGTATGATGTTATGCGTTATTAATAACTAAACTTTAAAAATCGTAAAGCCTATGAACTGGAGAGCAGTTATCTTAAAATCATGTTTGCCTTAATTATAGCAGAATGTTTATTGTAATTTTCTGGGAGAAAAACCTAAAATATTAGTCAGTAAATGTTTCAATTTATGTATATGTACACTTAGTAAACATTGTATGCTTAACCAGCACCTCACCAACTGGCCCAGACCTCGAACTTCTATGCCAACCCCCATAATCCTGTGTTCTCTTCCCAACAGCTCCTGTTCTTGGTATGGGATCCATGGTGGCAACACCTATGGCCCGCGCAATCCTGTCCAGGTGTATTGGGCCACACGAGCAAAGTGAGATGCATTACTTGCAGACACGCTCCAAGCGTTGTTCAACTTATCTTTTATTCACTGTTTATTTGTTGCACAATTAGAAAAGTGTACAAATGTATAGCATTTGTCACTCCATACCTTTGCACCTTTTATCTTCCTCACAAAAAAAAAAGGGGGGGGGGGCATGGGCCTGGTGCTCTGCTGACATATATAGCGATATATATATATATAATAGAATGATGGGTAAATAGGAA
This sequence comes from Hermodice carunculata, assembly GCA_964020975.1. Taxonomy (NCBI): domain Eukaryota; kingdom Metazoa; phylum Annelida; class Polychaeta; order Eunicida; family Amphinomidae; genus Hermodice; species Hermodice carunculata. Next base: position 15,547,021 of record OZ026621.1, read on the forward strand.
AGGAGGCAATGATATTACATAATATCTTAAGTGGCGCCACCAACATTGACGGTGAACAATATTTTTATGCACCTAAAAACTACTAAATGTTATATGTGCCTGACTTATAAATTGCAGGGTACAGAGCATTCACAAGATGCCCCTATATTGAAATTGACCATTTGATCTTGACCTTCAGTTCGGATTGAAAAAGTGATATGTTAAATGTATGTGTCCTACATCCAGCTTTCCATAAAAGATCTATTTGTTAAAATCGGGTAATAACTTTTCGAGTAATTGCAGAAAAACAATAAATTTGGACAACCGCCAATCTCCATGTTACTGGGTCACGGTGTCTCAAAAAGTAGGTGACCAAGATGTACACTGGATTTACACGTACAATGTAAATCCAGTGCAATTTTGATTTGGGTGCATAATACTGTAGATGGCGCTACCAATATCGAAAGGGACCTATACTTTCATTCACTCTATAAGTTCTGAAAGTTGGCTAACATGAAAACTGGACGGTATCGCGGTCTCAGGATTTTCACACTTTGACCTACTTAGACCTGTATATTATATAATACTATAGGTGGCTCCACTAACATTGATGTCGACAAAAATTTTCATACACTTTATAATCTCTCAACGTTATATGGGCCTACAATTTTTGAGTAATTCAAAAATTGTGGGGTGCATAGCATTCACGAGATAACTTTGATATTCAAACTGGCCCTTTGACCTTGATTTTCAACTTCGATTAAAAATAGTTAAGTTAAAAATATGTGAGCTGCGTCCAGCTTTCCATACATCAAAATCGGGTGATAATGTTTCGAGTTAATGATGAAAAACATTAAATTTGGACAACCGCCAGACTCCATAATTCCTGGGTCACGATGACCCTCCAACAGTAGGTCACCAAGAATATTTTTATGTACCATGTAATCAAATGCAATTTTGATCTGGAGGCTCATTTCTCTTTGCCATTGATGCAAAGCTACATCCTGCCATTACAAAGTAACCTCTTCAATTTTACAGGCCTGGTGAGTCACAAACATAGGCCAAGTTCACTGATATTACACAATGTTCTAGCATTGGGCGTGGTCTATGTATTCTATAAATTTGGCAAGTCTAATCCAACAACTTTTCCAGATATGGAATTTTATGTCTTAAAATACATTTTGGCTCGTAATTTGTCAAATTATAGGTGGCGGCACAAGTATTATTAGCTGCTTACACTTTGACCTCCTTCACAATCCCACCAAATTCCGTGGAGATGCGAGAAAAATTAAAATTCATCTTCCAATACCAATGTGAAGAACCAAATTTCACTCCTGACTTCAGACAGGCAGTCACCCACAAAAGGCAACTGATGGTTTTAAACCGGTCCTCTCAACCTTTGAAATGTTCTTCAGTAACTACAGACTATAGTGTTTCCAATATGTATAGGCCCAACCACTCAAAATCCTAATTTCATTACATCGGCACAAAATAAGAGAATTGGTAGGCCTATCACTATTTTGGTTCTTCTGACTAGTTCGTCAGCTGAGATTATAGCAAAAGTAGAAAGTAGGCCTGTATCGTATTTGTGATATCTATGAATCTGGAACATTAATCAATAAGTTAGGTGATTGAATCACTGTTATAGAGTATCAAATGCAAGAAGCAGACTTCTACAAGTCCCTCACTATACAATTGAAGTTCTACAGACGGACGTCTCTAGTATGATATGCTTATGTAGAAAAACATGACCCATATTCATAAATATCTAATCCAACAATGACAGCAAAGAGATTCCAGAGTTACCAAAGCATCAACATTCATCTTCCAATACCAATGTGAAGAAACCAATTTCACCCCTAACTTAAGACAGGCAGTCACCTACAAAAGGCAACTGATGGTTTAAACCGGTCCTCTCAACCTTTGAAATATTCTTCAGTAACTACAGATTATAGTTTTTCCAATATGTATAGCCCCAACCACTCAAAATCCTAATTTCATTACATCTGCAAAAAATAAAAAGAGTATTGGTAGGCCTATCACTATTTTGGTTCTTCTGACTATTTCATCAGCTGAGTTTATAGCTAAAATATAAAGTAGGCCTATACAGACGGACACACATGAGCGGTCGCATAAGCTCTAAGACCTTAGGTCAGCAGAGTTTAAAATGGTTAGGGCGTCTGGGTTGTCCATATGATGAGTTATACAGGTCTGGAGCTTCTATCAGAGTTCATAAAGTGTACGAGACGTATAAACATCGAAAAAATACAGAACCCGTTATTTGAGCAATGTTGTTCTCATTTGTACGTAAACATTTTAATATACCATGCAAAATTGCAATTAAGTAGGCCATTTCCAATAACGCAAAACTCTTGTACATGTAATTTTGAATTTTGCACGAAAGGTACAAATGCAAAATTTCTGGTTTCCGTAATTAGTTCTTGACAACAAAGTTATTTATTTATTTAATCTTATTCTACTTAAAATCTTTGCTTCCATGTGAAAGTATGACACCATCGCTGACCAACTTGATTTTACAATAACGTGTTTCTCATGCATATGGCTTATCTTGAAGACAAAGTTCTGGTTGCTTTTGCGGACGGGTTTCCACCAGACACGGCACAAGGTTGCCAAGAATCAGCAGTTGGCGGCGGTGGTTTGGGCCTGTATTTCAGTATAAACGATTACCCATCAAGATTTCTCTTTTTTTCAGTATGTTTATTGTTCTCCAAAGTCGCCGAGACGTCCTGGTTCCTGGTGTTATTCCTCTCGATGCTACAAATTAATCTTCATTCAGACGTGGTCCTTGTACCCTTTTTCTCTCTAAGAATTCCTAATGTCGGATGCAGAGTGATATAATAAACAATTACTTTCTCTGTCTGTCTCTCTCTCTCTCCCATATATATATATATATATATATATATATATATATATATATATATATATATATATATATATATATAGATATATATATAGATAGATAGATATATATATGTGTGTGTGTGTGTGTGTGTGTGTGTGTGTGTGTGTGTGTGTGTGTGTGAACTCAAATCATCAGCTTGCGTTTGTATAACGACATAACACTAAGAAAAAACTTATGTATGTATTTTCCAACGTGAATGCATTGATTATTTTACGATTCTGACAGTGAACCTAATAGGAAATACTCCTATTAACCAATGCTAGCCGAGGACCTGCTCTGCCTGCCCGGTGTGCTAGGCAACACATGTATGCCTCTACCATGATGAGGGCACATAAGCAGGGAAAGGTACTTAGCCACCTGGAAATACTACTACTTTCCACAAAGCAAATTGCTATTTCTAAATACTTAAAGCTTCCTGCATATTTTGAAAATAAATCAATAACTGTGCATAAGCTTTTTAGTTTCTGAAGATGTTACCTTTATTAGAGAAACACATTTGGCCCTGCTCAATATATGAATCTACCCTCCTTCCTGTCAAGTTCACTGCTGCTGGATAGGACGAAGCACAGGGCCTGAGAGCCATTATGAGTATATCCCATTGCATTTTGAACATTTTTCTCCGTCTATCCTCCTAAGGTACAGTCATTGCTGCGTTAGAGATGACGGACTACATATTTGGTATCGTTAACACAGTTATGGTGAACAAGTTGTACTCAGCCACTCTTTACCTCAACCATGGCTTTGTTTACTTCATTTCTGGTGGAATACATCTCATAGCAGCTGCGCTTTTCGTGTAAGTTTGGAAAGAATGACCTTCATCGGAACTGACTTTGTTCCATCATATATTTTAACATGTTGACTACTTCATAATATTTCAAGCCTGAAAGTGACAACACTGTAATAGCTTTTGAATTGCAGTAGTAATCATTTAAGTTCAGTCACAGTTTCGACCTTTAAGGAATTGAAAACTGCTCCTTATCTTACGGCCCACTTTTTAAAATCTACTGATCACGTGACATGATACCACATGTTTTATAACATATCTAGTTTATGTTATATCCTGATTTCTAATATACAAATATACTTGTCACACAACCTTTCCAACGAAGCTTTCCAGAGGAAAAAATGGACCGCAAGAAAGATGCCCTTGGGGCAAAAATAGGTCTGAAAAGGCAGCCAATTATTGGATCCTTTTACATACAAACTTTATGTCATATAGTCTCCATGACAATGGGACATTTCTGACATGAACATTTAATTTCTTAGCTCCAAGTCTGTAAATTTGCATAAATTTTCTATAAATTTAAAATTTTGCTTGATGTAAACACAATATGAGATAATGTGCTTTATCAAAAAACTGTTTCTGTAAGAGTAGACGAACAGAACCATCGGTATCATTTGAGCTTAATTTAAAAGTTACGCTTCTTCTAGATCACCATAGAATAATTTACAATGAAGAATAAACATGCAATAGTAGACTTTGCAAAAAAAAATACATTGTTGTGAAGTTGGCATTATTATAGAATGCATTTTATGTTGATGGAATACTAACGTTTTGTTTGTTTTGTGTAGATTCATGTTCTGGAAGATGAGACAAGAAGACATGAGGAAAGAAAGCATCTCGCAAAAGAAAATTGAGACTGGCGTCTCTAATTGCAACAGTACGATTAACTGAACATATGTAACCCGAATGATGAAACATAATTAAATGACAGAATCAATGATAATAAGGCCAGTAGCAGCGTATGCTGCATAAATCTGTATAAAATGCGGTTTCAGTGCGGATGTTCTAAGGCACTTGCCCATTTAACTCCTGCTAAAAAAAAAATATATATATATATATATATATATATATATATATATGTATATATATATATATATATATATATATATATATATATATATATATATATATATATATATATATATATATATATATATATATATATATATATATATATATATACATGTTGTAAGAACTTGCGGAACAAACCGGCCCTGTTTGCTACTTTCTGTCGCATTCAAGAATGACACATGTCATGTGCCAGTCGGATTGCAAGCGGAATTCTTCTATTAATGCAAAAGACCAATCAAAAAGAGTTGGATACGACTCACAGCACAAGAAAAAACAGAAAGAAAGGAAGAACCTCGAGCTTGGATTCTATTGTCTTTTGCCATAAATGAAATTTGCGTATTGTCTAATAAATTATTGTTCTATACTCAATTACATGGGGAAGAGTCTAAGTTTTTCTTGTTTTTCTTCATTCAGTAACCATGACAAGATTGTTTCGCAGTTACAATCGTAGATGCTGATTGGTATCAGTGGCTGTGTGCAAAAGAATTATTATTCAACTTTCATCACCAGAAAAGACAAATACGCACACTACCCCTGAATTTGTATACATACATACATACATGTATGTTTTAATGTATGTATGTATATATATATATATATATATCTATATCTATATATATATATATATATGTATATATATATATATATATATATATATATATATATATATATATATATATATATATATATATATATATATATATATTTCACTTAACGTCGACTCAAAAGAACAAACTGCAGATTTGTGTTACCGAGTTTTATTGGATTCATGTGCTACGTATTTTCTACTCTACTGAAAGAAAGGGCACATGGAAATTCGTCTGCTAAGCATTTCTAAAGATACAAGGCTTTGCTGGGTTTGTAGAGGGTTGCAAGATTGATTTTCCTCCAAGGTTTCATTTTTAACTTTAGGCTAGAATGCCATGCCGAAAAAAATGATTTTAAAAATTGTTTTGAAGGGCATAATGGCAATAATATTCATCACAAAATTTTCCTAATTTATTTTTAACAGAATTTATATATCTGTAGTACAGGCTGTGTTGAAAGAGCGGGATAATTACATATCCTTATTAAGTTGCTTGTCTTACTGTTAAAATCCAAATATTACATGAAAATGAAAAGCTCAATCTCTGTACACTGAGGATAATCACTTGTAGTATTATCTCATTTTAGAATAATTGATATTTGTTCAGGAAACTGGGGTGCATTTCGTTTTGGGAAACAAAAAATGTTTTTCATCTCTGTCCTGAAGTCCGAGCTGCTGATGCTATACAACAGCCAATTCGACGCAAAATTAAGAATTGTTAACAGGTAAGCAATGTCTTGGAAATGTTCAACCATGACAGCATGGTCACTTCCCCTGTCCCAATCCGGGTTACTCTTCTGTTCAGCAAATGTATGCATATAAATCACAGTATAAGGCAAGCGGGTAACAAGAAACATTGTAGCAATTGTCAGGCCCATCATGGTCAGTTGACTGAATTTATTGTTGCCACCTGAAGATGCAATTCGTTTCCTTCGCCGTATAACTCTGAAGTAGGATCGGATTGTCACAATCACCGCTATAGTCACCAAGAGGCTGCAAAAGACTTCACCAATACCTACAGCCACTGCCCAGTACATTATTTCGTAAAGATCCTTGTTATATACGTCACATATCATTCCAAAATACTTATTGTGTGTCAGGTGGCTAGTGTACCATGGGTATGTGGAAACAGCAAAACAAACGATTAATGTTACGAATATAGTCACTTTCGTTTTCACGGTGGAAGATGCTGCTTGCGTTAAGGGTTGTAAGATGGCCCGGCATCGTTCACAAGCAATACACACAACAAGGCATGCCGACCACAGCTTTGCTCCATATCTCGCAAAATAAACAAATTGACATGCAAACAAGAACATGTCAGTGAAGTCGTATTTTATGGGTTCAAACGTTAAATTAGTAGGTATCTCTGTTATTAACACAACTGTATCTGCTATTGTCAGTGCAAGAAGATAATTTCCAATCGTCCTTTGGCGCATGCCGGAGCGGAGTAACACAATGGTGGCAATAAGGTTACCCACAATTCCTAGAAAAGACAGTCCAAGTACTCCATATGCTCTTGCCCTCCAACTCCAATTCACAAGTTGGGAGTAGGAAGTGGTCGGAACCGCTGTCACGGTTGTTTCATTTTCCACATTTCCCAGCTGTGTGGTTGTTACTTTTGCGGCAAAAGCCGGTTGATTTCCAAGCCAAGTAAAGTTCATTATGTTGGTCGGAAGCACGTACTCTCTTTAAATGCCTTTTGTTCGAACCGTTGCATGTTTTTTAAAAACCTGTGACGGGATAAAAAGATTCATTAGTACGATAACATATCTCACAATTCTATGCAAATAAATAAATAAATAAATAAATAAATAAATAAATAAATAAATAAATAAATAAATAAATAAATAAACAAAACTAGTAAACAATGATTTTTTAAACGCGTTTTGTCACAAAGGTATGGTCGTGAAAAACCTGACATGGATCTTTTCAAGCACAACATTCAGTACTGTTGTTATTAGGGCACCTGTGTTTGAATTATGAAAAATATCTCTGACGCTTTGTGGATAATATGTGCTATTTAAAAATTGAAAATGCCAATCAAAGTGTGCAGATAATGGTTATTGATCATGTAACAAATACAAATTTCATTTCAAAATGTCAAACTATTTTTTTTTTATTTTAATCTTTTATTTGTATTATAATATAAGTAAGTCGTTATAATTGTGTAAATTTTAGGGGTTTTTTTCAGACAATATCCGAACGTAATAGTGTATCATGTGTCATTTTCTTCCGTATAATGTACGGACTTGTAACAACTCTTCCGTATATTTTCAATGACGACTGGAAAAATATGGAATTAGGCAACCGGTATCATCTTGTATGTCTGGTGTTCCACATCATGCACAGAATATTCAGTGTTTTCTCCATGCACACGGCATTCAATATACGGGCAGGAAGAGCAGCGTATTTCAGTGCACTTCCGGCCTCATTTGCATATTTGCTCCCGCACTTCCAGTATACTTCGGACATATGCAGCCCAGAATTTGCACTCGATAGATGTGCGTGCCGCTTTAGTGCATTTTTCCTTGCACTTCTAGGTTTAGTGCACGGTGCACGTTTCAGCACTTCCTCGTGACATGGGAAGCTAAATATGATGCAAATCCACACTGAAAGAAATGGATGTGTGGTCATTGTTCGTTACAGAAATACCCACGATAACGAGTGTGTTGCTTACAGAACTGTGCTATGATTCTGGTCTCAGTCCTTGCGTGGACCACAGAACTCGGTTCGTGACGGCGAGCACGGAGCAAAACGAGATGCTGGACTCGCATCTGTGATCAAAGACGGGGCCAAGCATTTCGCTTGGTTTGCTTGGTGCTCGCCGTCATGAGAGGAGCGGCTGTGGCCCTGATGGATACTGGTTGTGGCCCTGATGGATACTGGCTGTGGCCCTGATGGATACTGGTTGTGGTGTGCTATCCACGAAGTTTGATTATCATAATGAATATGTATCACAGCGTAATTTCATATTAAAGTGAATGGAACTCTAACGAAGTCGTCCAGTTACTTGTACCTAAAAGGTATTTTACTAGATATCTTCAAAATTATGGTTTCAGTAATCCAGACTCCTGACTACGGGCCGTATTCAAAAAGAATTTGATCTTATCCTGACTTCGATCCTGAAATCAATTGGTGCCGTTTTGACCCGAACTACTTAATCCTTGATGTGATATATGAATCAAAATTTCCAGCAATAAGCAAACTTCGTCCTAGGCTACAATACAAACTTCGTCTTCAACATTTTCACTTTATTAAATTAATCTTAGTTTAATCTTGCACTTTATAGTCAAAGCTGAATTAAAATCTGGATCAAATTAAGATTAAAGCGTAATCCTTGAATGTTAACTCAGAACTCAGAAGTGTTATATTTGACACAAATACATACAGGTTAACCATATGCTTTGTACATAAAACATTGGTTCACACTAAATTGTTCATGCAACACAGGATTAAATAATTTGGGATCAACACAAGTTTATTTCAATTTTTATCTTAGATTTCCTATCAGATTTTTTTTTTTAATATGCCCACTGAATATTATTCCATGACTTGATCAGCTTATGAAAACGCAAGCTTTTACACCTGGCAATGTATGCGAATTGTAATATTGTTATAGTGTGGTAATAACATGCCCAAGGCTTCTACAAATTGGAGCTTTACGAGCGCGGTATGGAGAGGAGTTAGTCCCGGTAGCGTCACTCCCAAAATGGATACTCGCCCCCTGCCCCTCCTCTGCGAAATCGAGATTGTACATGCGTGTTACTTGCCCCGGGAGAAGCACGGGGGAGGGAGGGGGCTTTGTTTTCACACGTGAATCACAAGAATTTTACACGATGGGGAGGGAGGGAGACTTGCTTTAAGACAAGAATTTCATCATGATACAAACGGGGACTGGTTGCAAATTATGCGTCACAAAAAATGTAAAATTAAATGAACATTGTTTTATATATAGATAGTATATATATATATATATATATATATATATATATATATATATATATATATATATATATATATATATATCCAAAACGTTACCATAATCAGAACTACTTTAGCAAGATAGTAAAGTTGTGCATTTGGTACTTATGTTTGCATTCCTTTGAATTCTTATGCACATAACGTGTCTGTACAGTGTAAATAGACTACTAATATCAGCCATCTTGTGTCAAACATTGCCCAACTAGTCTTTGATTATCAAGTAATTTCAAACACAGTTGTGTGTTACTCTGTCGTAAAGAAATACCATTTTTTTCTGGGGAGGTATGCAAATTTCTTGAACTCTTTATGAAATCAAAGTACACATTTTACAACCTACTGCTACCTGGGAGACATATTTAGGTGATCTCCAAGTGATATCAAATTAGTTATCTAGACACTGATCCGTCAAGAATTGTCACAAAGCTGACTAAAAGTCTATTCCCTAAAAGGTGTTTGCTACTGTACCACTATAACAAGAAATTAATAAATTCCATTCCACAACAAGTACCTAAATGTTACTGTTTTCCGCATCTTTGGAAAACTGTAAAGTTGCCCTGTGGGCAAAGAATGTAGGCACTTGAACTTGTCCAAGGGCAAATGAATTTGTCCCAGCCAATTGCTTAAATGTCGACCCCTGATTGTGAGCCAAAGATCCAGAAAACAAACCAACAAATATTCAGAATGGAAAAAGTTATTTGTAAACGCGGTAACAAAATCACTAGCCAAATAGTTACGACATGATAACAGTAACAGTACAAATACCTCTATTTAACCACTGTTACCACAGTATGTTTCAGTGGTCACATAGGCCCAGTTAATCTTTAACTTCAGATGGGGGGGGGGGGATATTCGAAAGGTGTCTAAATGTTCCAGAACGCCTTGCCCCCGACCAAATATTCCATAACTGTTGGATCCGGGGGCCATCTGTTCGCCAAATATAAAGACCGGGGAGAGCGTTTCAACCATATGGGGCAGGAGAGGATCCGTTCGGGGACAGGCTGATCATAGGTCATGCATCTTGGGTTTTATGGTCCCACGTGCACCTGGGCGGCAAGCCCCCAACACCAGGTGCAGCAGAACATGCCAGCAACTTGATAATTTGTGCGACATGGTGTGTGCAGAGAGTATGATTGGCTATAGTATAATTATTTTAGTAGCAACTATTTATTGTCTTCCTATCTCAATGTATGTATGTATGTATGTATGTATGTATGTATGTATGTATATATATATAAGTACATACATATGTACCTTTTGGGGCACCGGGTACATGGGGCAACGTCTCAACATGAAGGTGTAAAACGTAAACAAACAGACATCCGTTGTTCAATAATACAAAACGAGGATGACGCTTCGACAAATGGCGCCCATGGCACCGTGCTTGTCTTAAATACTTTTTTCCATATGACATCAAAGGGAATCCAACATTGATCTCGTAGAAAAAAGGCTTGTCCATCGAGCAAAACCCAATGTTAAAAATTTTAGACACCAGGAAAGCCCACATGTCATCTCTGTGTGATTTCCTCAACCCCGGGGGTTGAAAAATATTATTGCGTATAAAATCACACTCACCTTGTGAACAAACGACTGCCGACATTCTAATTAAAATCCATGTACTTGTTTGATGGTGTACAGGTGGTAAAGGCTGTTAAATGGGACAACTTGCACACCGTTTTGCATGTCAACCTTTAACATTAAAACCTCAACATGCTAACCCACCTTCACCACACCAGTCTGCTGGTGATCGAAGCTGTGTTTTCGTTAAGTCCAGGAAACACGTGTGTACTACTTATGCCGCCATACGAATAGTTGTGGCCACGCTTCCATGTGGATCCACAGAATGTTACCAAGGTATTTCAGACTGGAAATGTGGCGACTGTCGCTTGTTGAATCAGGCATCTGCCTTGCATTATACATGACGCGGTGTCAGGGGACCGGGGACAGAGACCAAAGACAGAAACTTTTTTTTTTCAAATTAAATCAGTTTTCGTATTTCACTACATAGGATGTAATACAAATAAACAACCCCGTATTTAGCAACGTATAAGCAATGACAGTCAAATAATAACTATAAGAATCATGATTATCATTTGATAACAATTAAACCCCCTCACCTGCCTCCTTCGTTCACATAAATATGTGTCAGTGGCCTATTTTGTTGCACTGAATATTATTTACATGTCGCGATCGCGACAGAAAAAAAAACTGTCATCCCACATTCTGGCGATCCTCATTACAGATTCAGTGCGGAAATCAAACATTTGGTACAATAGGTAAGCTGGTATAGGCCGCGGTCGTGGGTTTTGCAGGGGCACCAGGCACGGTAAAATAAAAAAAATAAAGTAAAGTAAGATGGAATGAAATGAAGTAAAATATAAGCATCCTAAACCTTAAATTTGACAACCTGGCATGTTTGTCACGAGAACATTTATCATGTAATGTTTGTTTGTTTGTTTAGGGTGAACATATTAAATATAAGAAGACCGTGACAACTGATTCACCTAAAGTATCCTCCACCCCCATTTCACGGACACGTAATTTGCGGTTTGGGGGAAAACAACATGAACATGCATTAACACGGGTATCGCTACTCTGACCGTACGGTATTATGTGCACTTATTGACCATTACATGGTTTTTTATAATTGATTAAAATCAGGAAATATAAGCAGCGCCTCAGGGGGCTAACTTGGTACACGCTCTGGGGTATCTAACATGTTTGTTTAGGGTGAACATATTAAACATAAGAAGACTTCGACGGAATAATAATTTATTTATTCAGGAAAAACTACCCCTTTACATCGGGAGCACCTCTGGCATAGTAGAATCCACCGTACGTCCAATATACCATAATTTACAATAAATTCAAAGTTGTATAGATTCCATTTGGCAACTGGTCAATCAGTTTCGTAAAGGATTTTTATGATTTTTCCACAAAAAAGCAACAAAAGTACCAAAAATGAAAATAAAATCATTGGAGTGTGACCTGTCAAACAGATTTGATAGAGACCAATCGCAGGTCCATCCACACCAAGTTTGAAGAGAATCTGGGCAAAGGTTTTTGACGAGAAGTTAAAAAATTAATGTCTTGTGGACGGACAAAAGGCCGGCGTCCACCCTATTGGCCCAACTGCCTGACCGGTTGTTATGCTGCAGAGACGGTGGGACTATATGCTCTCTTTATGTGACACCCGTTCATACAAGGGCTTGTTCTATTCCAAGTGCAAAATCGTATACTGTCCTCGTTATACTTGATGAACTCTTCTTCATGGCCTGCTGCCCCACGCATGGTCATATGTATTCCACCTAATCAGGATTAAAGATTTATAAATTAACCAACTTGAAGTTATGTAGTCGATGAATCAAAGTAAGCTGTGATTAAAATGGTCATTGATGAAGAATGGTACATTTTAAACAAAATCCTGAATTTCAAGCAAGCCTTAATTAGTTCCAATCCTACGCTTCCTTGTGTCTCCAAGTTAACACTTATTCTCAGACATAAAAAATAAACAAATAGAAAAAAAATGTGACTATCCCCATTTTTGACTCAAATGTAGATTGGCAGCTGAAACCTCTCTGAATCCTGTTGACATTTTACCGGCGTCTCGAGTTCAGCTACACGTCAGCTATCGGCACATATACTCGGTAGAAGGTATGCCCCCCAAATTTTTAACAGATAACACATTGTCCCGCTGATGAAAATTGACCCAATTTATTTCTTCATCGTGCTTCGACCGAATACAACATATCAGACCTTGCTACTTCCACTAGACCAGGTGAATACACATTTGGTTATTTTTCTGGATTACCGTGTTGTCTTAAGAATCCATTATACGCGCTTTACGGTTCGACTGTCTCGCAAAGCATCCTGTATTGATAAATCCATGGGGCTATTTGCCTTCATAACAGCTGTCAGGGCTTTGATGGGCCCTTTAGCGCCAACATCAGAAACGTATAGCGACTGGAGAATGCACCAACGTCATGAACGTACTGCGACTTGCAGATTGCTTAGGAGGCAATGGCCGTCTTACAGGAGTTCGAAAATATTGTGAGAAACCACAACCCATGTTCCGTGCACAGCTCTGTATTAATTCCTCGGTCACAGAAACTTGTATGATCCATTTTCCCCAAGAAACTGAAAGATGTATGTTCAGTTTTCTGCATTTACCGATACCCTTGTTGAACACCACCATACTCTCACCCTGTACTCAACTGGACGTCAATGCCATTTCTCCTGGTTGTCATGACGTGTGCTGTATCTGTCAATCATGTCAATCAAGTGACACTTTCCTAATTAGAATGAAACTGAAGCCTTTCCATCGCGCCGGTACGGCACTGAGCGCCTACGTCACGCCTAGATAAGCTGATGATTGAGAGTATTCCTCTTCACAGGGCGTGACTGTTATTGTCCACTTGTACGGAATTAAGAAAAAAAAACTTTTGGCAGATGTAGTAAGGCATCCAGTCGCTCCCTGGGGAGCTTTTGCGGGGAAGGATTAAATTCATCCTTCCGGACACCCAATTCGCCACAAAAGCCCTGAATATTCTCCTCTCAAATATAGCGGTACCTCGACTCCTTGGGCTTTTGGTAATGGTATTTCGTACCCGGGATTTCAGGATTCCTTCAACATTACCGATTTTGCGCGAAACTTTTCTTCGAGTAGATATTTATTATCTAATAAAAGAAACGCAGTAACAGAATGAAAGTGAACACAGCATTGTCTACTCGTTGTTAATTACAACTGTTTAGTCATCCATCTACCCATTTCATTTTTGGGGAAATATTAATACGCACATTTATTTATTTATTTATTTATTTATTTATTTATTTATTTATTTATTTATTTATTTATTTATTTATTTATTTATTTATTCATTCATTCATTCATTCATTCATTCATTCATTCATTCATTCATTTATTTATTTATTTATTTATTTGTCTGTTTGTTTGTTTGTTTGTTTGTTCGTTCGTCTGTCTGTCTGTTTGTTTATCTATCTATCTATCTATCTATCTATCTATCTATCTATTCATTTATTAATATTTTTATACTGGGCGGCCGATTCAGTTACAAACCGTTCTTCCATCGCGCCCAGGTTACAATTAACAATATTTACAAACATAGTATAGCACAATACAATTAAACATAAGATAATACCATATATAAATAAATATATATATGTATGTATATATATATATATATATATATATATATATATATATATATATATATATATATATATATATATATATATATATATATACAACAAAAGAGATAAACAGAACAGATATAAAAGTACATGTTTAAACACAGATACTAAGACACACGGCTTAATACATGAACATGTATGACACTGGTTCTAATGTCTGGGAAAGGTATTTCGTTTTAAAGTCTGATAAGTCATTGGCTTGTCAAGTGGATCTGGGGAGGCTATTCCATATACGCGGTCCTTTGTAACGAAGGGATTGCTTGAATTTTTCTGTGCGTGGTTTCGGGATATGATTTGATTTGATTTGTTTATTCGCCAAATAATCCAATACAAATCATAATACATACAATATATAACACAAATATTGGAAGGAGGGCAAGAAGCATATTCATGCTTATATGAATCTGAATCTTTATTTCCTTTAATGCCCTACTGGGCTTATGGTACAATATAATACAATAATAAAAGCTCTATAAGAGTTATTGGTGCTCAGGTCATACAAATGCCATATTTATATTCAAGTGTCTCGTCTGTAGACAACTATAGGCAAACTTAGTGACGAGGTGAGAGACACTCCTCTCCGGATTCATAACACGTGTGAGTGTCTCTGTTTCTGACAGATTTGTAAAATTAGAATAAACATTTTTCATTTCTTTCAAGAATGATTTCCGGATATCTTGATAAAATTAAGAAAACAGTACAATATGGCACTCATCTTCGATACTATCGTGATTACAGAATATACATTTTTTTATATTTAATGGCTCATTGGTATAACGACCTGTTTCGATCCTGAGGGGGTGGTTACTTACTCTAATTCGACTAAAAGCTTGTCGTTGTTTAAAATTTGTATGATCTGAGCACCAATAAATCTTGTAGAGCTATTTTAATCATCATTTCTAGTTTCTTTCTTTCTTCTTTCTTCTTTACCAGCAAATTTGTCCGACACTTTTCTCGGACACTACTATATGTAGAAACTCCAAACTTGGCATGATTGTACCTCCCCTCAAGGAGTTTGACCGTTTTATACAGAGAAATGAAGATGTTTAAAATTATGCAAATTAGGGGCATTTGAAATTTTAAATCTTGAATATCTTCAAAAGTATAACAGGGACTAATGTCATTCCATCTTCTACTAGGGGGTTATTGATCATTGCGCATAGAATGAATTTCAAACAAAAGTTGTAGCTATTTAAATTATGCTAATTAGCAGCATTTGAAACTTTATATCTTAAATATCTTCAAAACTATTATAGATAGAGATGTCATTTAACTTTTATTAGGGGGGTTATTGACTATTTTGCATGTAATGAATCTAAAACAAAAGTTGTAGCAATTTAAATTATGCTAATCAGCAGTATTCGAAATTTTCAATATTGAGTATCTTCAACATTATAATAGATAGAGATGTCATTCCAACTTCTACTATGGGGTTTTTGACCATTGTGCACCTAATGAATTAAAAACAAAAGTTGTAGCAATTTAAATTATGCTAAATAGCAGTATTAGAAATGTTAAATCTTGAATAACTTCAAAGCTATAATAGATAGAGATGCCATTCCAACTTCTACTCCTGTGTTATGGAACAGTCGTACATTGCCATACCAATATGCTTTGAAGACACACACACTGATTTGCTATGCAGCAAATCATCTTTCCTAACTTGACAACTGTTTTCGCCGGAACTTTATGTGAAGTGATGCTGTGCATGATGATTGTCCTATATAAGGGTTCAGTTAAGTTGAGCCTGTACATGGATAGCACGAAGGGTTTTTTAAAGGTTACAGAGTCACTTTAGTCTGTGCACACAAGGTAAGCTCAGGAAAAGACTGTGACACGCCTCTTGTCTTGGTGTTAAATGATGGAATTTGATGTATTGCAAAGTTAACGTTATTGGAGATGTCCTGTTAAAAAGGTGGTTGAAAATGTGACGTCTCGTCAAAGGGCAACAAAATCTCCCCCACCCCACTCCCATCTCCCGCTCTCTAAAGTAAATAATCACGATACCCCCCCCCCCCCGCCATTTCATATGGAAATGTTGAGGTGGTATCTTGTGGAATCTACATGCACACGTGATACGCATCTGAGACTGTTGCCATAATATTGACCAGTATACCTCGTATCCTGTTGTTAAAAGCCAATCTGCATGCGTATTAGCCTAAGTTTGTAAGTGATGGCCAAGTCTGTTTGCAAGCATTAGAAAAATAATCCTGATATGGAACACAATGGAACCTCATATAGTAAAATATGACTTCGTACTTCAGTCTGGCTTTATCGTACAAGCATCCAAAAAGTCAATATGTGAGCTCAATGACACTTTCATGAATAAGAATTACATAATATCAAATATTTTTTTTTTACAGATCAAAAGATTACAACAGCACAACCTAGTATAGTTACATTAGATTCAGTCAAAGAAAGAACATTCGTTCCACGTTTGAATAGAACCCAGTCAGTGATTCATGAGGAAAAAATCATTGAAACATACAAAAAAGAAACAAAAGTGTACCCGCACCGTAGAGCTAAGGTCTAAGGTTTCAAAAAAAAAAAAATCTTTGCAATTTTGCAGCAATCTAGCAATGCATTTTTTTAGATTTTCCCCCATAATGACATATGTATATCATATGGAAAAAGTTGAAAGAGACATTCCCAAGTTATATAACTGCCAGGTTCGAACAGGATCCTACCTCTGATTTTGCCAAAATCTACGCACATATTTACTTACACTGGTTGAGTTGTGTCTTTAAACTAACAATGCTAATATGTTTACCAATTGATTTTCACGGTGTTTCATTTTCTTTCGTATTTGGTCAGTGCTACCTTGTGAACAAATGTACTAGAAACAAACTCTGCGAACATGAGCAACAACTTTGAAGAGAATCCAAAAGGCGGTTTCAGAGAAGTCGACAATGAAAAAAGCGCACAAAAATTCATTAGAAAATTCACAACAAAATTTCGCAGTACCACCTATTGAACAAATGTAGTTCAACGGCGCTCAGAATTGTTCTAATGCAATTTCGAAACAATTGGCCCGGAGGTTTCAAAAAGCCTTTTTGATATTCCACCCCCCCCCTCAAAAAAAAAGCTTGAACAAAAATCTAAATGTCATCAAAGCATAGTCTAAGGAATATGCTTTCTAGGGAAATATCTAAGGTCAATCCCAATCAAGTTGGAGGTGCGTGTGGTTAACAATATCGCAGTGATTGCATCGTGACCCGACCGGCTGCTACAGGCCACAGACTACAGTTGTAAATCCTTCTATTTTTCATATTAGCATTTTTCAGTCTAAAAAATCAGCATTTAGGTATTTTAAAATTCCGTGAACGGCATTTAACAGATAAAAATGTCAGAAAAACATGGATGGATTTTTGTCACATAGTTCCAAGCTCGTTAATTTATGATAATTGAAATACGAAACAACACCTGGATGTCAGCTTTATACAGGTGTATGAACTGTGCTCTTGCCAGGGTCACATCATTGTCCTTCCCCACCATAAAGTTCCCACCTGGCCTGAAAGACAGTGCACCTATATGACCACCAATGAAGCAACCCTGTGATGCAGCACACCTGACTTAGCTAACTTTATTTAAACAGAAGCTACAGCATGCTGAAAACACAGTATTTTCATAATTACGGACTATCTTCATTGGGATGTGCAACCTGCCAATCACAACAACTGTGGGTTGTAACCACATGGTGATAACTAAGAAACGTGGGAGTAATTAACTGTAAACGTAGTAAACATATGCATGTACGTAACCGCAAGGGTCTTGATAGTGCACATATACCAACAGATAGAGTCTCGTGTCAACAACAGCTGCGTAACAAGTGGAGATAAAGATATCTTCCAGTTTTGCAGCATAGCATATGTAATCCAAACTATATAAAACACATGAATTATGGGTGATTTATTGCTGTAGTCGTTTATAATGCAAACTGTCATTTTTGTTAATGTGGAAGAATGGGCAATGTCTCATGGAACGCGATTTTATTTACATTCCGTGTCAACGTCAGTACAACCAGACTCGAAGACGCTGGTGTAAGTGCTGACGTCGTGGTAGACACGTATTGCTGACCTGATGGTCAGCGCCAGCTGGAGCCATGTCCTGTGTAGATTACCAGCTAGCAAAGGGTACAGATTAACCCTTCCCCCCTGAAACCGGCCAAAACCGGCTGGTGGTCAAATGTCGTCTGCTTCAGCGTTTTCAACTGATTTCACCAGCAATGAAAAACAATTTGACTGAGAATTGAAGATGAGACCTGTCAAGGCAACATGACCCAGATCAACAGCTTTCCTCGGCATGCGTTGGGCGCTTAGTGAACTTAGTGCCCAAAACATGCCGAGGAAAGCTGTTGACTCAGTCTTAATTCAAGGGGGAAAGTGTTAACCTTGGCTTTTCTCTTTTCTCCATGCTCTACGCATTGTTGGAGACTGCTATATTGGTCACAGTGGTCAGCTGTTTTCATCACATGCAAACGTTTTGAGCAAGAATGCTTTGCAGTGTTGCGGGGATTAGTGATAGTCACAGCCAACCCCCATTGGTCAACAGATGGTCATAGTGGCTGGTCTTCACTTCGTAAATCCAGAATTTGTAGTTGCATCAGTTCGTTTCATTTCAACCTTGTAGAAATATTAAACAGTACGTGAACAGCATTAACAAAGTTTTATCTGATCACAGCTAACAATCACCTCCCCCCTCCCCGCTTATTTGGGTTTTGCATTACCTTAACTTCCAAAATGACACCTGGATCCAGCCATAATTTATAACCATATGGTCAAAAAGGACTGAATCAACTCACTAGATAGCATATCAATTTAACTACCCCCCCCCCCCCGGAAAATAATAATAAATAACATCAAGTTGGCTTTTATATTACCTTACTCACGAAACCGCACTTGGACCCGACCATAACTTATAACCATATGATGAAGACTGACTGAATCAGCTACCTGTTTGATATGTTTCCGTACAATATCTGCAATACATTATTAATCATAAATGACAAAGAGGTGTAGTTATGTCAAACACTTTTGCTGTAGTCTCGATATATTTCAAAGGAATGTACCCTACCTACTCGGCAGGAATTATGCATGGACATTATGAAACGCTCATTGCTCTGGTCTTTCATAATCTATACAGGGTTCTCTGTCAGTCTCTGACTGAAGTGGTAATGGAAGCAATCCCTCAAATGACTGTTAGAATATGGCAGTATCTGCTTGTTCGTTTATTGTCCCTCCTTGTTGGGTGGAACAAAATAGGCATCATTAGCTCGTTCCATACTATGGTCACAGGCCCTGGTCAGTAGTTCCGGCACTGCCTCACGAGTCATGCTGCAGCTGCCGCAAGGACAGCTGCAGCATGACTTTCCAGGCAGTGCCAGAACCACTGACCTAAGACTGTAGGCATGTTGGTACTTAAGCGAAAGCTCTTTTCATGAAGAATTTAAATATGCAATGGTGGTCTTAAATCTAGGTAAATATACGGAAAAATCAGGGACTGGTATGGAATGAGCTAATCTTATTATTTAGATTATTCACACTGCTACTTGCGCCATTTTGTTTTCTTCAAACAAGGATCCTGCGAGAGTCCTGTGCTCAGTATATTGACATATTGGATACATGTGCCGTAGTGGTCATACGACCTTCAGAATAAGATCAAGATCACCTTACTGTAAGACAATCATCATGTGAAAATATTTAAGTTACTAACTGAGGAGTTATCAAGTGACCGCTCAAAACAATAGCTCAATAGTAGTCAAGCTACAACTCAGAATACTCGATTCACTGGTCATGTGATGTGCAAATCGTTTTAGCCCTTATACAGGACCATCCACTTGCGCAACATCTAAGTGGTATCTGAAATAATTCTGATTTCACTCCAAGTACCTACAATGTCATGTGACCCGAATATATTAAATCAATGGCAGTCATGTGCACTTTGAAGCTGGCCCTTTTAGGAGATCATTACTGCTTGCATTTTCAAAGCAATCACACACACACACACACACACACACACACACACACACACACACACACTTCTGGAATCATTAATTTTTAAATGAAATCAAAATGATCCACTGTTGCCAAAAATAAATGACAATATGTGAGTGGTTAAAATTATATCACATACCTGAGTGACAAGTGGCGATTACATATTAGCATATTTTCAGGGTAGAGTCTTTTCCTTTCAAGATGAGACAACCACAGTCTGTTAAATATAATGGATACACAAATCATTAAAAAAATACCAGACAACATGTAAAACAATGGGCCTAATTTATAGCTCTGCCCACCCCCATCACCAAAAAAAAAAAAAAAAGACATTTTCTGAAATGTATTTAATCCACAAACTTGAAACATTAATCAAGCTTAGACATATAATATAATATTAAACTTCCACATGATACACATTTGTGGAAAATTTGGCATTACTCGCCTTATTCGTTTTCAAGATATTGGATACAATGTCTTTCTCTTAAGTACTTAATGACATTGAAAACTAGATCAAGGTCACACAATCATTTAGTCATGGTGACCCAAAAGTAGGTCACCAAGTAGAGTTTTATATACGGTGTACTCAAGTGCAATTTTGATCTGGAGGCTCAATTTTCACTGCCATTGATGTCCAAACTACATTCTACCATTACAAAATCACCTCTTGCAACTTAACAGGCCTGGTGACCTTACATATTAAGTCAGGGCCACTGATCTTATATAAAAGATCAGCATTGGACATGATCTATATGTCATATAAATTTGGCATACCTAATTCAATTATTTTTACGCGATACGGAATTTTGTATCTTTCAAGACACTTTAACTTATAATGTCCGTCAAATTATAGGTGGCGCCACGTATAATGAGCAACCGAGATACCGACCTCTTCTACAATCACGCCCCCCCCCCCCCCGGGGGGAGGAGGGTACTCCCGTTTTAGATTGTACTGGGTATGTGCCCCGGGAAAGGCCCTGGTTTTATAACTCCCAGGATTAGAAAAGCCCCCCAAAATGTGCACAGCTGGATTAGGATAGGAGTAACAACAATTATTTGAGAGAACTGAATGTCTCATTCCTTTTTCAAACAAATATATAGATCTTGGATATAGGCCGGAGTTTTAAAAAGTTCTTTGGGAGGAGGTTTTTTTGTGAGAAGTAAGAATATGCTAAGTAAGGGTTATTCAATGACAAGAGTGTAATATTGGATTTACATACAAGTGGCCGAAGGCCACGCGTGGGTGAATCCAATATTACACGAGTAGTCATTTGAATAACCCACTTAGCCCATGTTTGCCAGGAATGCTACATTTTGTCAATGGAGACATATACATGTAAATACTTTACCCTATTGTTACTGTGCTGCCAAAAAACACAGCAAAGTTGCACTACATGATCTGAAAACACTTTTTGTCTCTAAAATGAGTGATTTTGGACAAGGTCAGAGCTATTAAAGTTTCAGCCAATGACACACGTGTACTTGTTGATCCAGCAGGAGATCATATGTTTCACCTGATATGCCTTTCTTCTGAGCTTTCCACCAGAACAGCAAGCATGGCAGCTCACTTTGATTTGGGGAACTTCTTTGTCTGGAAGAAAATTTTGATGTGGAACATTTTATGGCATTGCCAACACAGAATCCGATTTTTGGACAAATGCCACAGAAGTCTCATGAAAAGACAAACCATACAAATGCCAGATTTGCCAATCCTGTGACTGAAGATGAGCTTGTACGAAAGAGACTTAGTCGTATTCCTGAAAATACAGTAAAAGCAAATAGTTGGGGTATGTCTGTATGGCGAGACTGGGCTGTATATCGAAATAACTGCCCAGAAACAGGTGACGACAAGTTTTCTTGTGTGCCTATGGATTTCAAATCAGTGACACCTGAAGAGCCTAATTTTTGGCTGGAAAGATTTGTGGTGGAATGCAGGAGACAAGACAAAAAGCCCTATCCTCTTAACACCCTCTACTACATATCCTGTGCAATCCAAAGACACATTAAGGAGAATTGTGGCCGACCTGAAATTCAGATTTTCAAAGATGCCGCTGAACAGTACTGAACAGTTTTCTCTCATTTTTTATCATACTTGACAAGTTAACTATTTTTGATTGACTGATCGCCCGAGATGATCCGGTTAATCGCAAAGTGCGAGAAATGTTTCCTTGTTTACAGTTGCCTGAATACTGTTTGGTCTGTATTTCAGTAAATAAAGACCATTGTTTGAAATCCATTGTCTTACTTATTTCACTGTGTGCAGTGGGGTATAGGATTTATTTCACTGCTTCGATGAATGGATAAGTGAACTTTCTACTGCCAAACATGGGCTAAAACTTGTTTAAAATTGGAATGTTGGTCTCCAAAATGCACCAGGATGCACCAATGCAGCACTCCTTTCAACACATTACAGGATTAACATTAACCTTTTTACACCTGGTGTACGATTAAGATAGGTTATTGTAAAAAATGTACGAGGCGAGGTCACGGTGACCCTAAAAGTAGGTCACCAAGAGCAGCGTTATGTGCAATGTAATCACGTGCAATTCTGAGCTGGAGGCTCAATTCTCTTTGCCATTAATGTCCAAGCTACATCCTGCAATTACAAAGTCACCTCTTTCAACTTAACAGGCCGGGCACCTCACAAAAACTAGTCAAGGTCACTAATATTACATAACATTCTAGCATTGGACAGAGTCTATTTATCCTATAAATGTGGCAAGCCTGATCCAATCAGCTTCAAGATATGGGATATTATATATTAAACACACTTTGGCTCACAGTTTTTCATCAAATTATACGTAACGCTACTAGCATCAAATAACTGAAACTTTGACCTCCTAAGGAAGATCTATCAAACATTTAACGTGGCAGATCTGCAGCCAGTGCGCAGTGAGGCTGGCAACTTTGGATCCATCTTACCCGATTAATCTTTTCACAAGTACTGCAAACCTATATATTTTCTGATTAATATGTCCATAGGTTTGTATCCATAGTCTTTGTTTGCGGGACCGGAGGGGTTTTTTGAGATTTTATAACATTCTTTCTGACCTAGTAGGATTTTCACTTTTTTGATCCAGATGTCACACATCTTTTTTTCAAATTATATATATATATATATATATATCAGGATCGAATCCAATGATGAATCCTGAAATAGCATAATTTTAAAAGTTATGATTTTTTTTAAGTTAGTCCTAACAGGTTGTTCATTTTGTTTCTAGTAATTGGCGCAAAGTTCACAGAAGGGATTGTCAGAAAAAAACTCATTGGAACCGCTCCTAGATATATTTTCCTTTTGATGTCTGTGAATTTTATTATGATCAGGCAATTCGTTTGTTTGTGAGGCGAGATGTAAATTGCTTAAGCGCGCTGAGCAAAAAACACATTCGAGAAAATCGTGTTGAAAGACAATGTTGGAAATTCTTATGCATTTATGGCTGTAACATGACACATACTGAGTTCTTCTGTCCTGTGTTTTATTTATTATTGTGTGAAATAAATTTTAAGCTTTAAGGTAAACTTCACCTCTGTGATGTTGTCATTCAAAAAGTGTGTGTGGTGGTTTAAACGAGTTTTTTTAACTTCCGAACATCAAACGTAACCACGCTTGGCTTGTTTGGGTGTGGATTAACATGCTACTTTAATATTTGAGGTCCAGTAATTGGATTGCGGTAATTTGTTTGGACATCAAATGAGAATTTCTAAGTCCAGTATAATCTCCAGTTAAAACCATCTTCATACGGAGACCATTTCCATATTAAGACCACCAATTTACAGACCTGTTTTTGTTTATCGTTACTTAAATTATGTCCCCGTTAAGACCACTCCCTATTAAGACCACATTTTTCAGTCCCTCAGTTGGTCTTACTAGGGAGATTCCACTGCAGTCAGAACAATAGTAGTGGTTAGATTAGCTAATGGTTTCCTCTTTCCCATCAGTGACCCTTGTCTGTGGCTCACCTGGTTACCAGAGGTCATGGACTAATGACTGTGCAAACAATGGCATGGTTCATTGTCATGCCGATGCAAAGAAACTTCATGTGGCCAGCACTGCTGAAATTCTTCGGTTTAAACAAGCTTTGAGCTCAATTTTTTCATCTAAATTTTATTTTCACACACCTTGTAAAGTACTGCAGTAACTTTTGGGTAACTTCTTAGTATCAAGTCCTACAGTGACTTTTTCTGTATTTTCTAATGTGGACAAGAATGGGTTAAGCGCAGTATAAATTTCATACGACTTTTGAAGCCAATGTGTTCTCAGTGATGGATGGGTGACACCAAGACATATGCAGTGTTTAACTTAGGCAGTCAAAATATTGTAAGTCATTAAATAGTCATTAAGTAACACACAGGGAGGAGTCTTGCAGACTCTTTCTGCAGTTTTAATCTTAAGAAAGGGTTAGCGCCTGTTAGATTGTGACCAGCTTTGGAGAAGTTATTCGACAACATCTGTATTCACCAAAGACAATCCAAATATACAGGGGTCACTAAGTGGTCATTAGAGTATGTTCTGACGAGAAGTCAGGGACGTATGTGTCAGGTGGCCGGCTCATCCTTGTTGTTTCTTAAGTCATTAAGTCATAAAAATCTCATAAAGCTATTTTGATAAATAAAACGTGAACGTGTTGTTGTAAGCATGAAAGCATTTATTGACAACCAATATTGGATAGAAATACACATTAGTAAACATTTAAAGACATTGTCTGTACTCTCAGTGCCAATCTGATGGAAACCAAACAAGTGGAGCGGTAATTATGTTATCATCAACGTGTTGTCTAAACAGAGCCTGCAAGACCATACTTTCCGATGTGTTAGTTTTCTGGTCTCCTTGTTTGCTTCTTGGTTAATGATCAAAGCTAATGGTGTTATTTATTGCTTGTGCATATGGTATCTGTGAACCTACATAAGACAAGGTATATATGCGATGTACTTCAGAAATATATGATTTTTCTCTCCATCTTGGCCATGGAGTGGATGTGTTGAGTGTCTCTGTCCTGCTTGCCTGCAGAATTTAGTATCTTGCAGAAAATAAAAGAACAGTGATCTTCTGAAGTGACGCGAGTCAGCGCGTTAGATGTCAACATGCCATGAGTAAAAGTGCACACTTTACAACCTAAACTTTTGGAAGCATTTAGCTTACGTATAAAACCATCCAAAAATTTAAAAAGTGATTAGAGGTTATCTAAATGTGCTGGCTACAGATCTGCCACCTTAAGGATGCTAGAGCACTCACAAAATGTTCACATTTTGACCCATATATTGCATAATACTGCAGGTGGAGGCACCAATATCGAACTCGACCTAGATTTCCATAGACTTGGTAATTTCTGAAATTTATATGGCGCTATCTAAAAAAACTGTGGACTGTATCGCGCGCACAAGTAAAAGGTTTACACACGGATGGACGGACAGGTGTACGGACAGACACGAGCAATCGCATAAAGCTCTGCGACCTTTCGTCAGCAGAGCGAAACAGAAAAAAAGAATATTTGCTCTGGAACACATCTGTCTGCATGCCTTAAAAATTAATAACATTTAAAAGGTTTTAAAGTTTGTTCAGTGATAATCGAATGACCCCGACCATGATCTTTTGAATTGAAATCCCCTTCATTTTAATAAGTTTGAAGTTGTGAGCATTTATATTCTCTGAGTGTGCCCAATAAGTAAAATTTGAAATTATACAACTTTCATGTTCATTTCATAGAATGCACCTATACCACTCACTGATCAAAGTTGTTATGTACAACGCATTTGAACTATTCAGCATTTAAATTCCATGAGTAATTAGAATGACTGTAAATTTTGCATCTTCTACTTGTATTATATTGCATTCATCTTATGCATAAACCTAAACAAGAGGACTGTGATAGTTCTGTGCTCAGCTGACATGTACATATACCCATGCGATATTTTTAACTTTGCCCCCCCCCCAAAAAAAACCAAAAAATTAAAAAACAAAAAAAAAACAAAAAAACATAACAAATCCAAAAATCAATGGAGCGTGACCATGTGAACAAATCTGCTAGAGACCCACCCAAGGTACATGGTCACCAAGTTTAAAGTCAATCTGACTGAAAGTTTTGGAGAAGAAGTCAAAACGTTTAATTAACATTAGCATGTCCATTGACCTACATAGTAATCTATAGGAAAGGCACAAAAGTACCCAAATTTAAAAAAAAATCTTAAAAATCAGGAATCCGCAGCATTGCCACCGAGTGAATAGTTTTGTTTGACCCTTCCACAATGAAAGTACCCAGCAAGTTTCAGCTTCATTTGAGTGAAGGTTCTGGACAAGAAGTCGAAAATAGCAATAACACACAAAGAATCATAAAAATTAGAAAATCGCACCGCCACCTGGTGAACAAATTCAAAGCTAGGAGTCCCTAGGAGTGTTCTGGTGTGATATAAAGGCAATCGGGTCAGCGGTTTCAGAGAAGAAGATTTTTTAAGATTTGCAAAAAAAAAAAAAAAAAAAAAAATCAATTACATGGAGCGTGACCATTTGAACAAATCTGCTAGAGACCAACCCAAGGTACATTGTCACCACGCTGGAAGGCAATCTGATTGTCAGTTTCGAAGAAGAAGTCAAAAATGTGGATTAGCATTAGAATGCCCATTGACTTAGTAGTCAATAGGAAAGGTTCATTTACCGACAAGTACCCGAATTGAAAAAAAAAAACGTTAAAAATCAGAAATCCCAACCATTACCTCCTAGTGTACACCTTTGTTTGACCCTTCTACAGTGAATATTTCCACCACGTTTCAGCTTAATATGAGTGACGGTTCCGGAAAACAAGGCAAAAATAGCAATGACATAAAAAAATAATCATCAAAATTAGACAAAAATCGCAGCACCACCTGGTGAACAAATTCAGAACTAGGAGTCCCTAGAAGTGTTCCTGTGCAATATCAAAGCAAGAGGGCAAGTGGTTTCAGAGAAGATTTTTTTAAAATTTGCCCCCCCCCCCCCCCAAAAAAAATCACTGGAGCGTGACCAATTGAGCAAAGGTGGTAGAAACCCACCCAGCGCAAATCCCCACCAAGCTTGAAGTTGATCTGGCCAACGGTTTTGAGAAGCCGGAAATGTAAATTATGGAGGGACGACGGATGTCCTATCCTCATAAAAGCTGATCTGATTTATCAGCTGAGCGAAAAAATGAAGTTAGATTGACATCTTTATCTGTAATGATTAAAACAATATACAAGTTAATCAGTGTGTGTGCTCAGGGGATAAGGTATTACCGTTAATAATATATGGATTTCATTGAATACTGGCAGTAACTTGAACTTTAAATCTTGAATATCTTCAAACCTATAACAAAGAGAAGTGTAATTTTAACATATATTGGTACATAGGTGCAGTAGGTGGAGCCTCTGATGAAGGATATAAACCGGTAACGTTTAAAAGTATGTTAATTAGAGGTATTTCACACTTTGAAACTTGAATATTATTAAGAGTTACAATCAAATATATACACCATTCCAAGGTTTACTTGTACAGTAAAACCAGTCAATGGGGGCTCTGTCTCTCCCAGGGACTGTGAAAAATGCCCACTGAAGGGAGGTGCCTATACTCCTGAAAGTGTTAGCCCTTTCAAGTATAGAAGGTTAACAAAAAGAGACAAGGTAGTCCTGTCACTTTTTGGTTCTGCTGAGGAAACATTCATAAATGTCAACCCCAAAAATTAGAGAGCCCTGCACAATGCTTTTCCTACTTCATGTATAAATATGGCACTGCAACTTTGTGATGGAGTCCCTCAATTGTTAGGGCCTAAGAGAGCTGTTCCACATGAACATTATGTGATGCTATGTACTTTGTGGAGAACCTAAGCTATTACACAGTTGTTGGGAGGTTTTCTCATTTGCTGCCCAAGACCTAAGCTTTAAAAGCATTCAGTCAATTGTACAATGGATAGTAAGTTGCCTAGGAGAGAAGTTCCGACTGTGCAAGCTCAATAATCATGCATGCCAAATTGTTGTATTACATCATGGATGTAGACAACTTGGTGTTGTAAAAAAAAAAAAAAGGGGGGGGGGTCGTGTATTGAGCAAAGTCTGCAAAGTATTCGGTGAATTTAGCATAAATTCAAACTCCTCAACTTTTGTTTGCATGCCCGAGGAGTTGCCCATGACACAATCCCATTTTAAAGTGGGAATAATACCTCTGTCTTGAATAGGTTTGAAGATATGGAACATTTTCATTGAAATTTGAATTGCTTCTAATTTGATTACTTTTGAACATATTAAATTATTCTAAATCAGAGGAACAATATGTGTGTGTGAACATGGATGTGTCTGTGTGTGTGTTTGTTCGTGTAAAACTGCCACTAGATAATTAATACACTTATTTCTTCCCTCATCAATTACTTGCCACAAAAACCATTCTTAACCATGCAGTCACTGGGGAAACTGTTACTCCGGCTTCTCGATGCCTTGTAACTTGACAACAACCATACAGCTCTCTGCCTTCACCCCCATATCTTGTTGTTTGCTCTGTATATGTTGAAGAAATAGCAGGAATTTCATAGTGCATTTTGTTCCAACTTACTACAGGGTGTTAAGTACAGTCTATCAGGGGCATGTATTTTGAACTTTTTCCTTTGTAGTCAAAATGTGAAAATAAAATTTGACTTTTTCAATGTTTAAGAGTAAGGTGCGAATTTCTGCCCTGGGAGACATTTCTAAGTGTGACTTTTCATCCACACAGCAGGACATACTACAGACTATAGATATTTATGACTGCCCTATCTCTGTTGTCCGCAACCACCCAGGCTATGGGGTATAGAGAGACATTAACATGTACTTGGTCCTTAGGTTTCATGTTTTGTTTTACATCCATACGAAGTTTCATGCTCAGCTTTACACTTTAAAGAGAAGTATTGACTTTTCCAGGTCATACCTTGCTCTTCACGTACAGAGAATCTGTTGCTGAGCAACCGAACCATACCTTGAACTGCACTTTTCAGCCACCAGATGTCACTAGCTATCAGACCAAACCAGTGTGCTGCTCACCAAGCTTGCCACAACCTGAATTCACTGAACTTTTTACCACCAGATGTCCCCAGCCAACAGATCCATTTGTGTGGGCTGTGAAGATTCAAAAGGTCCCAATTTGCATAATTTTCAAAATGTTCACTCCTCTTTGATAAAAGGCTCAACTTCGTGTTTGGATATATAATTGTACCAAGTTTGGAGTTTCTAAGGGTAAAAGTGCCTGAGAAAATTGTTGGCCTAAATTGCCAGTGAAGAAGAAAATCGGAAAATAGAAAGCAAGAAACCCAACAAAAATAGTCTTTGTGTTGGCATATAGACATGATTTGTCCATAATTCTGTTTCTGGAGGTCCCAAAAACCTCACTTTTTGATGTAGTTGGCAAAATTATTAACCACGCAAAATAGTTACAGCTGGCTGTTCCATCAGGTGCAAACTTCACCAAATATAGCCTGTATATTGATACAATATGGCAGCCGGGAAGTATGACAGCTAACATGTCGGGGCTACAACTCCATTGTAATGAAATGAAAAAGACGAAACCTATGCAAGTCAAAGTTCATAAAAAGTCAAGAAAGAATGTTGCGTGAACAGTCTCTATATCTATTGCACATGAACAGTGAATTTAAGGTAAATAGCGGTGACCTTGGAAATGAGAGCAAGGTCAGCCATGTACTAGGTTAGTATGGCCCATATAGAGGAGCAAACCCTCGTGCAACATCAAAGTCCTGGTTAAAATACTTCTCAAGTTTTCATGTGAACAGTAAATTTCAAGTGGTTCTGTGACATTGGGAAATGGAGTCAAGGTCACTTACATACTTTCTGTGACTGACCCTCATAAAGAACCATGAGTCTAGTATCCAAAATTACTGAGGTATAAGATATGTGATTTGCTGCTATTCCTGTTACACAGTAATTATGCTAACATGCACATATCCCTTTATCTTTTTTAGCTAAGTTTCATATTTTGCTAAAAAACAGACAACTGGACGAATTGAAAACTTAATCAAAAATCACGGATCTGGAGTATTACCACCTCGTGAATATTTTCATTGAAATGTCTCACAAGCTTTATCGCACAAACGTCCAGAATTATACGAGAGACTCTTCAACAAAAGAAGCCGAAAAAAGGGAAAACACCCAAATTTGGTTATTAAAAAAGGAGAAAAAATCAAAGTACTACCTGTTAAGAATTAAGGCATAAGAGTCCCCGACATGACCCTTTGAAATTTCAAAACAATTCAGAGAAGGCTTTTGAAAGATTTTACTAAACAATGACCAAAAATCGTAAGCAATCTACAAATCATTGAAGCATGATCATTTGAAGACAGTTTGTAGAGACTGGCCAAAAGTATATACAAACAAAACTTCAAGTGAATCTGGCAAAATAATTTGGGGAAGAAGTAGAAAATGTAAATGACCATTGCCATTCCTACCAAATTTGAATGAAATCCATTAGATATGTTTAATGTGAAACATGAAAATGTTGATTTTAACAGTAATTGTCCTCAATACGATCTTAAGAAGTCACTCAAGCTCAAAAGTAACATCACCAGAACTCACCCATATGAATGTTTGTATAGGTGTTATTAACAACTTTACACAAGGGAAGCACCATTACCCAGATACAAGTTACTTTTGATCACTGGCGCAATGTCCGCCAGGTTAAGGTCACGAAACTCCGCAAATAAGTGAAAAATATCCTTGCCAAATAAACAAACTCGATCAAGCTAATCATACGGATTCAATTCAAACGCTTATGAAGAAATTTGTGCTTTCATACCGGAGAAGTTGAGATTAGATAAGAAGAAGAAGAAGAAGAAGAAGAAGAAGAAGAAGAAGAAGAAGAAGAAGAAGAAGAAGAAGAAGAAGAAGAAGAAGAAGAAGAAGAAGAAGAAGAAGAAGAGGAGGAGGAGGAGGAGGAGGAGGAGGAGGAGGAGGAGGAGGAGGAGGAGGAGGAGAAGGAGAAGGAGAAGGAGAAGGAGAAGGAGAAGAAGAAGAAGAAGAAGAAGAAGAAGAAGAAGAAGAAGAAGAAGAAGAAGAAGAAGAAGAAGAAGAAGAAGAAGAAGAAGAAGAAGAAGAAGAAGAAGAAGAAGAAGAAGAAGCCCGTAGTGCTACCTGTTGAACAAATTGTGCTCTCTGGTATCCTGTAGTGCTACCTGTTGAACAAATTGTGCTCTCTGGTATCAAGAAGTGTTTCTATACTATTTCAAAGTAATTGGACAAGTGGTGTGGGAGAAGATTTGTTAACGATTTGCTTCAAACATGAACAAAACAATCTTCAAAAATCGTTAAAAAAAATGAAGCATGATAACTTGAAGACACGCAGAAGAAACCCACTCAAGGTACATCTCTGTGAGGTTTAAAGTGAATCTGGCTGACGGCTTTGGAGAAATTGAAGTACCATAGTTTTGATTTTTGACTGATAATTATCCGAACTGAAAAAAAATGTTAAAAATAAGGGATCTAGAGGAACATCTCACAGGAAACAACCTTGGTGGACCTTTGCACAAGGCATACTGCAACACATTTCAGTATCACCTAAGTGGTATTTCAAGCAAAAAAGTCAAAAATAGCAAAAACACTCCAAAAATGTTTTTAAAATCCAGAAAAAAATTGCAACCACACTAGTTAAACAAATGAAAATCTAGGGGATTCCAGATGTGTGCCTGTGCATTTCAAATCAATTAGCAAAGTGGCTTCGGACATTTGTTTATGATTTGGCAAAAATATAAACAAAAAAGTCATAAAAATTCGAAAATTACGGAAGCGCAACCGCGTGAACAAACTTAGTGGAGACTCACTCAAGGTACATCCTCACCAAGTTTGAAATGAACCTGGCTGGCGGTTTTAATGAACTCGGACATGAATTACCATTGCAATGCCTATTGACTTAATAGAAATTAACAGGAATACATGCATCAACCTATAAGTGAACAAATTGAAAAATCCATCAAACTTTGCGAATGGAGCATCACCACCTAGTATACATCTTTCCTTGACCCTTCCACAAGATATAAGTCTTCAGAATTTAGTAGAGACCCACCCAATGTACATCACCACTAAGTGTGAAGAGGATCTAATCAACGGTGTTGGAGAGGTCGAGAATGTAAAAGTAAATGGAAGGCAACTGCGACAGACGAATGGTGGAGGACTGACTGTCCTAAAAGCTTAGCTGACTGACAAGTCGCTTCAGCTCCAAAAATTCTGGTTGGTATATGATCGCTTATGTCAGGGGTGAAATAATAGGATACTAATTAACAAAATACATTTGTGGTTTAAAAGCAGAACAAGACCAGTGAAAACTCGTTATAATGACACCATCTGTTCCCTAAGAAATGTGTCAGATAACTGAATATGTCAGATAAATGAATCCAATAACAAAGAAGATAAACTTTTCCGAATAATATTTGTGTCATTATATTGAAGATGTCGGATATATGAGTGTCGTTATAATAAGGTTTCACTATATTACTCAACACAGTTAATCTCCGGGCGCCGCATTGCAGCATGATATATTGACAAAAGAGATACAGGCTGGTGTCCCATTGTTGACAAAACGCTTAGAGATCAACTAGAATGAATGACAATGCGGGCGTTTTTGACATGTCTAGAAAAAATACCAGTGTTTTATGCCGATGCACATAATATATTAAAATGAAATGTGTGCAAAAGCTTGAATGACTAAATATCACAAAAACAATTACCCAGCTTGCTTCAATTACCACCACTCTACTATCTCTAATCTCCTGCAGCTTTGTACATACTGTCTGGACGGAAACAATGTACATAGCTTAGTGGATAGTTGTCTAAATTGCAAACACCAAACAAACAATTCCCAGAGGAGTCCCAGAGGCGGAGTCTATAGGCCTACTGTGTTAATGCAACACCCAACAGGCCTGCATGATGTGGCCATTATACGTTCCGTTATATGGTTTACAATAGACCATGTCAGAAATGAGTTTCACCACCAGATGGCTCTGGGGTACTATACACCCTAGCCTGACTGAGTGCCCACTAGCTGAGCATGGCAGAGTATGGGAGGTGGAGAGTCTTTGAGTTGAAACAGGAACTAATCAAGAGAGGAGCACCAACTAAAGGCAAAAAGTGTGATTCAGTAGAAGGTAAGTACTTGCTGATCAGTTTCATATATTATCTTACAGGAATTTATCCCAAGATTATAAGTTTAGTCACTTTACTCCAATGGGTTGAACCAGCAGTTTACATCACTGGTCATATATTGCTGTGTGTGTGTTGTCTCTTGGCCACACACAATTCTGTGACAAGTCAAATTATGAGACTGTGATTAAAAGTATAATTAATGTTCCATAAAGAGAGACTTTCATAGCCATACATACATTATTTTGAATGTGGAATAACCTGGTCAAAGTGTACATAAGCCACCAGTAGCCTGACCTGAGCCAAGCCTCTGGGGCCCAGCCAGTAGCTTGTATATTGGGTCACTCCAGGGGATAAGCAAGGTGTTAATGCTGCTGTTGTCTAGTTCCTCTGGGGCCAGTGCTTTATGGGTGTGCTGTGTATACAAGACACTTGTTGGTAATGTGTTTGTCCAGAATAACAATGAGGTAAAAACACTGCATACTCAAAGGCAAAGATGAAAAACTGAACAAGAAAAGGAAAAGTAACTTTGGGATGGGACATGCGCATTGGCGGTATGTTTTGTGTGCTTTCAGTTATGGTTTTGAATCCTTGCTCGGGCCATTGAGGAAGGGGTGTTTCTTTTTTCAGACTGAGTATAGGTTCAGAATGAAAATTGTTATTTCTGTCATATGCGTCAAGTCTGAAAAAAGTGCAAGACTAAATATGTGTCCTGTCAACTTAACTGTATGAGGTAATGAAGGGCAGCCAAGCTGTTCAAATGTAAGGAAAAGGGTAAACTTTCAAACTGGAGGGGACATAAAGTTACTTTTCCTTTTCTTGTTTAGTTTTTCATCTTTGCCTTTGAGTATGCAGTGTTTTTACCTCATTGTTATTCTGGACAAACACATTACCAACAAGTGTCTTGTATACACAGCACACCCATAAAGCACTGGCCCCAGAGGAACTAGACAACAGCAGCATTAACACCTTGCTTATCCCCTGGAGTGACCCAATATACAAGCTACTGGCTGGGCCCCAGAGGCTTGGCTCAGGTCAGGCTACTGGTGGCTTATGTACACTTTGACCAGGTTATTCCACATTCAAAATAATGTATGTATGGCTATGAAAGTCTCTCTTTATGGAACATTAATTATACTTTTAATCACAGTCTCATAATTTGACTTGTCACAGAATTGTGTGTGGCCAAGAGACAACACACACACAGCAATGTATGACCAGTGATGTAAACTGCTGGTTCAACCCATTGGAGTAAAGTGACTAAACTTATAATCTTGGGATAAATTCCTGTAAGATAATATATGAAACTGATCAGCAAGTACTTACCTTTCTACTAAATCACACTTTTTGCCTTTAATTGGTGCTCCTCTCTTGATTAGTTCCTGTTTCTACTCAAAGACTGTCCACCTCCCATACTCTGCCATGCCTAGCTAGTGGGCACTCAGTCAGGCTAGGGTGTATAGTACCCCAGAGCCATCTGGTGGTGAAATTTCTGACATGGTCTATTTTACAACACTGGGATGTTACTTTCAAAACAATACCAGGGTTAGGGCCATTTCTGTAATTTTTGCTCAAACTACACGCCAATAAATATGTTTTTGGCACCGTGATCTTAGATGGTATCCAGGTTGACCCATATCACAATCGCACGAAATAGCCGCCAGTTTTGACTGGTGTTGATTCAATTATGTCCATGACGAATCCAAGTTATCACCGAGCATTTATAATAATTTATAACAATAGTTACTACTGACTTAGAAATTTCGGTAAAAATCTGAGCATTCATAAGACAGATTCGTGTTTTACAAATCTCTCATTTCTGCCTGGAGTCAGGAACAATTTGGAGGATTTGTTGTTTTGTGGTTAATTAAGAAAGCCAATGGCTCATCCGAAGAATTATAGTAGCAATCCATGACATGACTTGCCTGTAAAGCAAATGCTATTTCCATTTATTCTGATTTTTAGGTTTACGATATTAATGGTTATCGCAAATCCGCTATGCAGGCAATAACATGAAAAGTAGCTGGTGAAATATGAACAAGAGGACTGTGACAGTCCTACCTCAAATGCACAGACTGATGTGGTGATGTGAACTTCAAAGTGTTATCAAAGTCACATTTGTTTAAGACCATCATCGCTGTTGCTACTATGACCATATCCCCCGGCCAACTTTTCTGAATTTTGATAATTTATCAGAAAATGACAGCACCACCATGCAATGAACAAATTTGGTGGAGGTCAAGTCCACGTACTTTCCAAATAATTCTGAGGAGGATCCAACTTTGGGAGAAAGCCCGAAAAAGTGAAAATACTTGAAAATTCTTCGAAAAGGGAAAGAAATCACAACGGCCCCTGCTGGACAAAGTCAGGTCTAGAGGTTCCCAGTAGTACCCCTATGCAATTTGATTTGTGGTGAAGACCTTTTTAAGATTTTTTTAAAAAAAGATGAACATAACAATTCATGACATTTCCTTAGATCACTGGCGCGTGACCATACAATTTCATAAAATTAGTAAAGACCCTCCCAAGGTACATCCTCACCAACTTTGAAGGGAATCTAGTAAACGGTTTTGGAGAAGTCAATAATGTGACTTACCATTGCGATCCCCATTGTAATCAATGGGAATGTATATGTATGCATGAACCAGTAAGTATTTAAATTGAAAAATCGTTAAAAATCAGAGATGCCGAATATCACCCGGGTAACAATCTGTTTGACGTTTCTACAAGCTACATTTCCACCGAGTTTCAGCAGAATCAAAGTGTAGGTTTTGGAGAAGCTGAAAATAGCAAAAACACCCACAAATTCGCGAACAAAAGAAAAATAACAGCGCCACCTGTGGCTTTCTAGAGTCCTGGTATGATAGGCAGCAGAAAGTGACGTTTTCATCACTTTAACGTACCTGGCCGTGTCCAAATTACTAACCAGGCATATGACTGACAGTATTGGTCCGTGTGACCTGAGAAACATATGCACAAAACTGCCTCCATTGAACCATTCTTTTTAAGAAAGACGATTTGATCGAGTGCATATGCGCGTTTCCCATTTCAGCTAGGCGACGGTGCCAAAAATTGCAAGTTCGAGAACCGCTCGTTCCGAACATAAAATATATATTTTCGGCATAAATTCCTTAATGCTGGTGGATTGAAGTCTACTGCATGGATCATATACGTGACTTTTATTTACAGCATACACCGTTTGTGCGACAGAACAAGTTGGCCATTTCGTATCCATCAAGTAGCCCTGCGTAACAAACCTGCACAACAATAAGCTTTGGGTATATATGTGAATTAAAATTGCTGGATCAAGAAAAACCATCGCTTACAGTGCAAAATACAACAAGTGTTCGACGGTAGTTCCCCCTGCCAAATATTACTTTATCACTTTTTCTCGTCCCGCAAAGGTCATGTTGAACTCATGAACTCACCTCACCCAATGATTGCTTTACACACACACACACACACACACACACACACACAAACACACAGATATATATAGATATATATATGTGTGTGTGTGTATATATATATATATGTATGTATGCATGTATGTATGTATGTATATATCACGTTTGGGTCGATTTTAGAACTATAAAGCATGTGCATGAATATCATATAGCCCAGACCACTATGGGCTTGATAATAAAGTCGTTAGAAAGGGCTATAGTTATAGGCCTTCTTTTCGGCAAATTACCTATAACAGGAAGACTACGTATTACCAGAATAGTACCTATAACCGGGAGTACCGATATATGATATACTATTATGGGCTAAGTCGTCTGCTGTCAGGGAGACTGCTGAATCTTTGCTGGAACATTTGACATCTGGTGCGGCACAACCCACTGAAGTAGGCCTTAACAAACGTGAGATAAACAGATCAAAGCATGTGGGGTTTTTTTGGGGGGGGGGTGTTTTTTGTTTTTGTTTTGTGTGTGTGTGTGTTTTGTTTTGTTTTTTGTTTTTTGTGTTTTGTTTTGTTTTTTGTTTGTTTTTGTTTTGTTTTGTTTTGTTTTTTGTTTGGTCGATACGAAGAATATCAACTCACACTGGGTACCGTATAGCAGAACTCGTTCAAACCTTTCCTGTAACTAAAAAAACACTCCGCTAATTTCGTACCCATAGCAAGATAAGAAACTGAAGCTTTCAGTTAGTAGGATGTATGCCCTACATGTACTGTCAATTTCATGACCACTTTCTGTTTTATTGGCCACTATAGCAACAGAATTCAGTTTTTATAGTAATCAAGGGAAAATGCATTTTAACCATGACTTTGCAAAATATACATTATCGCTTCATAATTTCACATGAATATACCTTCTCTTCTTCTGTTCTTACTCGTGTAAATACTGTAAATAATGCCGTAACGTACCGTAGTGCGTACACTCTTGAAAATAAAGTAAAAATCCTTTTCCAGTAAATGATATGATGTAAAAATAACATTGTGCTTGTAACTAGTTTCAATCTTATTCAAAGCTTGTGGTCATAGCAACTAAATGTTAATCAAGAATATATTTCTGGCAATGAACAGCAATTTAAGCTGATCTTAGAAGTAAAAGTCATTCTAATATTAAAAAGTGCGCATGAATCTGTAATTCTTGATTCTCCAGCATCGCATTTTTGCTTTTAAAATACACAAATTTGTGAAACTGTAACTACGGAGACACCTGAA
Organism: Hermodice carunculata; assembly: GCA_964020975.1. Taxonomy (NCBI): domain Eukaryota; kingdom Metazoa; phylum Annelida; class Polychaeta; order Eunicida; family Amphinomidae; genus Hermodice; species Hermodice carunculata. Next base: position 15,585,328 of record OZ026621.1, read on the forward strand.
ACATGCACTATCCTTGTGGTTTCCGTGGCAACGTAGTCGTTTGATGGTTTTCACTCATAGATTTTTATAGAATATAAAGCTAAACATGCATATGAACATAACGGTTTTGAGATGCGTCATGTTATTCCGTTTGGTGTGAAAATGAATTCCAACGCGGTGTGTCTCTGTGAAAATGCGATATTGTCAATTGTTTGGCTATCATGGCAACCATATTTACTTTTGTGCAATCTGGGAAAGGTAATGAAACATGTTTTCACTGATACTCTCATGTATTGTTTTTGCACATAAAGTAACATACGTTCCGGTATTCTGATGCATATCAGTTTGCCATATGGCCTTTTCTGATGTTTATGATTGGCCAATACATTTGTTGTAATGGGTTGCTACTGCAGGATGTTAATAATTAAAGGTCAAAGATTTAGCTGTAATCCTGTAGCATACCACTATAAATATATATTTAAGGGTAAAGAAGTGGAGGTGAGATGACAGCCGTCATAGAGTACCGTAGCGCTATTGTCCTCTTCAAACCCACTGTATGTCGACACAGGATAAAGATCCCTTTATTAAAAGGATTAAAATTTTTTGGATTATGATCTTTTTACCTATTTTTATGGACCGCTAATTGGAACATTCCTAGCAATTGTTCTCGCAGCGTTTCTCACAGAGGAAGTTGGGGAATTACCGCTCATTATGACAGGAGCATAGTTAAATCTAAGACCCAGGGCAGATATTTGCGAATCTAGTATTAATCCTTGCTTATACGGGGAAGGGGGTGTATAAGAATCCCAATATGAAACATGCACATTCATTCGGCAACAAAATATTAATTCTGTGGCCAGACAACAGTAAAGCCATCCACTATGATACGAGGAAACTCACGGAGAGCAATCTTGTTCCTAACATTTCCAGGAACAAAGAATGGTTATTTCAAGCAGATGATGGTTCCCTTTCATAATAAGCTCAATATTTCGGTTCCAGAAATCACTAATTTTTGCAAAAGCGTTATATATTGCCGATGATATTGATGAAGGGATATGCCAAATGCGGGTGCATGTTTGTTGAGTGATATAGGGCAAAGCTGCACCACAGTTTGATATGAATGTGCTGTATTCATATCAAGTTATAATAATTATGATTGTAGCCAAGTCGTCACAGAGAAGATGCAACATTATATACGGGTAAGATGTAGATGAAGAGCCTTCTACATGCAAAATATGCGTGTAATAAAAACTAGACATATGTCAATTTCAATGTTGAAATTAAGGTATGTTTGGATTTCTCACTATGGACGGAGTACGACGTTTTTTTTACTTGCATCTTCCAGAGCAAATGCAACTCCTTTGCCATTTCATTCAAATTATACCTTCTTCCTAGAAATAAACGAATACATTTAATGAATAGTGTCAATGCCCCTGCTACCACTGTTTGGTATCATCAAATTTTAATTAATTATGAGTGAATATTATTGTATGTTTCCTGTCACAAATTACGGTCTTTTCTCTATGCCACAAAAAACATTGAAACAGGGCTCCACTACTTTAATTTACAATGATATGATGGTATATATAACAGGTTTTGTGTGATAATGATTCAAGTCATATTTTATAGTGCGTAGTTTGCTACAGCGAGGCCTCCTATTGCTACGACGAATATGGAATTTGAAAATCACTGATTATAGATGGGCTCTTCCTGTTGAGAATGGATGTTACACACGTATTTGAAGACGGAGTCACATTTATCCGTTATAGCCAAATGGACGATAAATACAAGTCAAATAGCAATTATGCAGTGTCTATTTTTGTATGTGAAATATTAAAGACAAGTCAATATAACTGCGCTGGGTGTATACGACAAGTCATGTATTGATAAATATTGATAATATTCGATGTCAACCTACGGTTAAAACACTGCATTTTTTATAGTTCAAAGTCGCTTAACTCTTTTTCCCTTGAATTGACACTTGAGTCAACAACTTTCCTTGGCATGAGTTGGGCTCTAAGTGCCCATCCCCTGCCAAGGAAAGTTGTTGACGTGGGGTATGGGATCTTGATAGGGCTCATCTACAATTCTCAGCCAAAATTGTTATTCATTACTGTTGAAATTAGTAGAAAACACTGAAGCAGACGACATTTGACCACCAGACTAGTCCAGATCAACAGCTTTCTTCGGCGAAATGCGCGACTAGGAAAGCTGTTGACTCGGTCCAAAGCTTGGATTTGAAAGACTCAACCTTTTTCCTCTTAAACCGGCCAAAACCGGCTGGTGGTCAAATATCGTCTGTTACTATAGGCATGCTCGTACGTGTATGCCGGGTCTTGTCACAAAAATATGACTTGAGTATCCTTATGATAATTGTGAAAAGTTCTACTTTATTCGTTTGACTTAGGTGACAATTGGCACTGAAACAGTTTTAAAGAATTGAATGTCCATCTATGATACACTCTAAATTGAGCGTTCAAATACAACTGAGACAGTAGATGTATGGCATTAAACGTGTCAACAAAAAGGATCTGGAGATCAACTGATAGGAATTGAAAAAAAAAAAAAAACATGCAGCAAACAAAAAAACGCATCGTTACAGTTCATACAAGTGAACCCGACTTCACTTTCAGTTTCAATGACCGCAGTCATATTATACACTGAATGCATTTTGTAGAAGTGAAAAGCAGACGACACTGCATGGTGGTGTCACAGGACGCCGACAGCAGTCCAGAAATCGCATCATGAATGTGATTGCAAAATCAGATTCCGTTATATGTTCTTTGAAATATGTGCCTGATTTTTAGCTGACAAAAATTCTGCGTTAAAAAATTGCAAAAGTGCAAATTTACTTGACACATTATGCACAATCCAGTAAAATGCAAATCACAGGAGTGGTTTTGAGACAATCATTTACATCTGACAAATATGCAAATTTCTTTAACTCTCCATGAAATCAAACCAGTAGAACACATTTTACAACTTCCTGCTGCATGTACCTGGAAGACATATTTGGGTAATCTCCCGATATCAAACCAGTTATCTAGCCACTGATTCCTCCAGAATTGTCAAAAAGCTGATTAAAAGGCTATTCCTAAAAATGTTTTGACACTGTAGCTCTATAGCAAGTAATTAATGAATCCCATTCCCAACAAATACATAAAATGTGGATGTTGTTTTGGCGAAATTTTACGCTGAGTGAAAGAGCAGTAGGCCATCAGTTGACCAGTGTTCTATAATTCCTGAGAATTTTATTTTGCAAATACATTCAGTTTAAGTTTCACCAACCGCACTGTAAAGTGAACTTCTATCTTTGCAAACATCTAGCATAACTCTTTTAATGAACTTACGTTGTTGCAGAATATTATTGTTGATGAAATAAGCTAGGGAATGGGCTTTTTAGACCACCATCCAGCAAAGAATACACCTCATATTGTTACTGTTTTGATAGTTCCATTGCTTATGGTCTTCTTGATGAAAGATACGTTTTATTTCTCCACAAAAATGTCCAAGTCCATTACATCATCACATTGTTAGGAATTACCCGGTAAACAACACAAATATTGCTGTTGCCTGTATCCTTGGAAAACTGGGAAATTACCAAGCAGGTAACGAACGTGGACACTTGGGACTTGCCTCAGAGCAAATGAACTTGTCCGGGGAAACGGGCCGGGACAACTGCTAATTTTAACCCCTGGTGTGCCCGTCGTGGTATAACGATCTTCTCGTGGAAGTGAGTACACAGTTGACAGGAACAGGATACATATAGTATTTAACTCATCCCACCCTAATGACGCTTTTTCACGCTAATATCTAAATGTCGTCAGCTAGTTGTATTTTACTACTAGTAATTTAGTGTGAGTGGTGGCGCAGGTGGCGCCGGGGTTCGGATGTGCCATCTGGTGCCTCCGACTCTCGGCGATGCCTGCCAAATCGCAAGGACTTTTAATCCTCCCTACTCCCGAGTGTGTCTCCGGTGGAGAGGGCCTCTTTGGTATTGACCGGGTCCTGACCAGGGGAGTCACCAAATTTCACACGATTAAAAGCTCTGCTACATTGTGATAATTCTTCGTGTGTGTATAGATTTTTATTTGGTTGATTGTGATGTATATTGTGTAATGTATATTTTTCCTCGTCTAACGGAGGTCTTAATAAAGTATTATTATCATTAATTTAGGGATTATTTTTCAAAATTTTGTATGACACTTGCATGGAAGATCATTCCAAATTATATGCCAATGGTTAAAAGCTTTCCTTGGCGAGCTCTGGGCGCAATGAAAGCTGTTGACTCGGTCTTCTGTCGGGGTGGGTATTGGAATGAGTTAAGGACTCTCCTGAACACAATCATCGTCTCCTCGTCAGATTTAAGTCACCGCGCCATCCAAAGTTCATGATCGACCCGAGGTAAGGTATTCGCAAAACCGACACACGGCAATAAATTTCAGGTCAATTTCCTCGACGATAACGATGAACCTATTATAATTGCGAAGAGACCCAAATAGATTCCTCGCGCCAAAGCGAGGGAGAATTATCCTTACATGGAAACTCTTACCTGCCACATATGCTTCTGTCACAATCACGTCCAGCATTTGTATGACTTCGCCTGTCGATTACACAAACTTTTTTGTAGGTTGCAGCATACGTTGATGTTATTTCTGTGCTACGATCGGTCAATATTATGTATACATGCAGCTGCGAAAACGTGGGCCTACAGCTTTGCGCGTTGTGTGCACCATTTCCAAATTCAATTTTTGCTTCTTTTTGGTTTTCGTTACTTTACTTCGTACACGCTGCTTAAACATATGCCGTGCATGCGTACACATGTATGTTAGGAGTTGGATGGAGAAATCGTACGCCTTATTATTTATGCAATTGGTTCTGGCAACATTTAAGCTTGCAGCGCAAGCTTGCAGTTATCCACTCGTGTGTGTGTTACACACTGTATTATGTGCAGAACCCTCTGTCAAGGGAAGGTTGAAGTATTTCCTCCAATACATGTACAGTGGTACCTGCTGTATGTGGCCACCCCTTATGCCAAAAAGTGGCCACATACAGCAGGTGACCTGTCACCACAGGTAAATTTTACATAGAAATTGACTCCTATGTCTGAGCCTAGTGACCACAAAAAGCAATGCGGCTGCTCACGGCAGTGGTTGCAAACAGCAGGTACCACTGTATTACGTTCGTGCAAATTAACATATGATTTACTGTTGTATGTGCAGGGTGTTTGAAGAAAAGCTGACTCGGTTCAGCACAATTGACCCTAATATTGAACCACAATCCACATTTACATGTTTTGCCTGCAGCCATGGTTATTTTACCATCTTGCCTTTTGACATTTTCTCATATTGAATTGAATGTATAATATACATGTTTGCACATTTTAGGCTAGGTACACTTCCACTGCGTGTTGAAACTGACAGGTATTCCGGTGTTCCACTCGATCAAAGGCTATGTGTATTTTGTCGTGCGAGGTGCATTAAGGATGAAGTTCACTTCCTGTGTTCATGCAATTTTTATCAGGATCCTTGGCCTTGGGAAAATGTGTATTCAGTAATTGCAAGAAATAATATGACCTTTGTGCAGTGTCAACTTGCAGCAACTCGGGAGCGCAAGTTGAGAGTCACAGTCAATAATGAAAATCCAAAAAACTGTTTGTTTGTTTGTTTGTTTGTTTTTTTTTTGTAAAATGTGAACCGTACATGGTGTTATTTTGTTACATTACATGCATATATAACGTTAAAACCCTCGCAAGTGAACAGCCATTATCAAATTTTGTAGTTCTGCGAATTGTATTGTTTCGACTGTGCACCCAGAGTGGACTGTTTACTTGCCAAATAACTAGAACAACGTCTTTGATCTTATAATAATAATAATAATAATAATAATAATAATAATAATAATAATAATAATAATAATAATAATAATAATAATAATAATTTATTCAACTTCCTAGATAGGAGAAATAAAATACATCAAAATTCATGACAATATTGGTACCAGTAAAATAAATACATCAAGATGAATGAGAATCAGTGTTTCACAGGGGAAACTGTCAGGCCCCCACCACCCAAATCGGCAGGGCAGCGACCGCGGCAGAATCTGAATGACTGGGAGAGCCCCACCCCTTGGTCGCCACCCTCTACAGCCACTCCACCGCGGCAACCACAACGCCGACAAGAGTATGGGGTCAGACTCATTGGCTGTCAACTGTCACGTTTGACACTTGGCTGACGAGGGCATGTAGCAGCAGATGCGGCTACTAGCCCACATATTCATAGGCTGACGACTTCAACATGTGCGAAGACAAGTTGACCACTGATAACGTCAACCGCTATTCAACACACTTGTTTTATTCATGAACAATATTTTTGTGTTTATACTAACCATTGTGCCATATAGCATTGTTTATATCCACCACAAAGTCTGTACAACATCTTTCAGTGCACGGAGTGCACCAGTAATATTAAGTGTTCTTTTCGGTTTTTCTTTTGCTGCGTTAATCCTTTTTCTAACAGGGCTACTTTCAATTATTATAGATACCAACGAAATTTTATCAGTGAAGGTGCATAATATATATATATATATATACATATATATATATATATATATATATATATATATATATATATATATATATATATATATATATATATATATATATATATATTTATATATATATATATCTTCCATAGTCAATGTCTCAGAAAGTTGGAACATTGTTACACCAAACTGTGCTTGTGCATTACTTAACATATAAACATATACGTAGTTATACTTGTATGAAAAAAAATCTTATATATACACCATGCAGGCAAGCCTTAATATTTTGTATTTGCCATCAGATATACTTTCATTGCTTATAAACCGATATCACGTAGGCAAGTCTTGCCATTAGTAATATGCCACCAAATATATTGTACTATCATGCTATAATTTATACAGCACACATACGACTGTACCACCAAGCTTGTAAGTGTTCGGTTAAGGTCTCTTGTTCGTGTCATTTACATAGTGAAACCAGAATATCTTCCATTACATGGGATATACGACTCTTCTGTTGTTATATGTCACTTATTTATATTCATGAGACGACGAATAGTAAGTTATATATTCTTATGTTCCCACCATGACTTCAGATAATTTGTCCTTCAGCGAAGATTCAAGTGAAGGATCCCACTCACCCACCACAAGCTGGGCATCAGACTCAGCAAGTAAAAATTGCCTCTCATGTTTTCATTTAAATGTTAGAAGCCCCATGAATAAAGTAGATGATTTGGCCGCCTTCGCCTTTCAGTATGACGTCTATGCAGTGACCGAGACGTGGTTGAATTCATCTATTCCAAACAAAGACCTGTGTATTCAAGGTTTCCAAGACCCAGTTAGATGTGATCGAGCAAATGGAAGTGGTGGTGGGGTATGTATCTATTTTAAAAGCGACATTGCTGCAAAAAGGAGACCAGACCTTGAGTCCGGTGAAATTGAATGTGCATGAAGTAAAGTTGTCACAGATATAAATTTCAGTTGTTTAGTTGGTGTATTTTACAGAACACCAAGTGCAAATGCCCAGTTTTGGTCTGAGTTGGAACTGTGCATTGATGATGCAAGAGATACAAACGTCGGTAATATTATAATAATGGGAGATCTAAACGATGATAAGTTTGCCAATAATTGTAAGTTGACGTCAATTTTAGATAGCAGAAACTTAACTCATCACTGATCCAACGAGGATCAGTGATGAGTCTTCTACATGTATTAATATCATTGCTGTCTCTTGTCCTGATCTGGTATCTTCAGCCGGTACAATTGATGCTGGCATCAGTGATCACTTAGGCACTTTCTGTAATTTGTGTGCAAAAATAAATAGATTTAAGTCATACAAGAGGTTGATATGGAAATATGACAAAGGCGATTACGCCGCCCTTAATGAATTTTTAAGTCGCATCAATTGGGATGCAGCATTTCAAAACTTAGATGTTTATCAAATGGTAGTTAAATGGTCGGAGATTTTTCTGGATAGAAAATACGTTCTCTCACAAAATGTAACAATTCGTCTAGGCGAACCTCCTAGGATGTCAAACTACATTGGAAAATTAATGCGCAAGCGAAATAGATTACGTGTTAGAGCTAAGAGAACCAATTTTGGTGACCACTGGACACTAATTAGGAGAGCACGGAATCGAGTGGTAAATTAATTGAGAAAAGCAAGACAGAAGCATAATGAAACTGTGGCAGAAAGAATTAAATCGCGTGACACCAATGATAGCAAACTTTGGTGGAAAATAGTAAAACATTTTCTGTCAGAAGAAAGTGTTTTAACTTCCGAGTACCCACCATTGATAGATGCTGATACTTTCGTCACCGATGATTTAGAAAAGGCCGAGCTATTTAATACACAATTTGCTGAACAATGCTCATTAAACGACCAAGGAACCGAACCACCACAGATCTCGTATCCCCTAAACAGCTCATTGCAGCATATCATTATGGATGTGTATATAAACATCATTGACTGTACCATAAAAAAACAGAATATATGGCATTTTGTCACATACACGTATAAAGAAAAATACAAATACAGCAAAGTACACACAAATACAAAATGATACATAGCACAACAGTGACAATATCACAGAAAAAAAAGCAACAACACAATTATACATCAAAACATGTACACATGAAATTTCGATACAGACATACCAGATATATGATGATCATGATAATGCCGGGTGGAAGGAGAAATATCACAAGGAGTTTCCTGTAATTTCTACACAAGATTTTTAAAAGGGTTCTAATTTCGAGATTAATTCTGTGTCTTGTGATTTCATAATCAATTTGAATTTCTCAAAGTCTGAATATTAATCAAAATCAACAAAAATGTCTTGTAATGAGTGGAATAGAATTAACCTGGGTGAGCAGAATAATTGACAATTTATTAAGAAGTGAATTTCATCCTCTAGAGTATTACATACGTTACAGATTCTTTCAAAGGTGATTTTGTAGGTCTTTTATGTCTTCCCTTTTCAATTGCTAAATTATGGGCACTTATACGCAACCTTGTAAAAATTTTCCTAACTTCAAAGTCCTTTATAATTTGTAAATTGTTTTCAAATTTAAGTTCATCTTTAAATAGGAAATAAGTTCTTAATTTTTTATCTTGTGTATTGTTAATGCTCATTTCAGAATTCCATTGGCTACAAAACTTATCACTTAGTCGTTTTCTAATTTTGCTATCTGGAAAATAGTTATTTTTGTTTCCACAATTATCCCAAAGTTGTAAATTTATAGAATAGACGGTGTCCTTAATAGTCTGTAACCAAGTGCTCTTACCCTCCGAGAGAAGCACAATATTGCAAAGGTATAAATCATACAATAGACTAAAGTATCCTGTGGAAGATTAACAATTCTGAACCAGTTTTTGCAGACAAGCCTTAAAATCTTTAGTGATATGGGTGCTTGGCCTAGCTCTCCAAGCACTGCTGCATCTGATGACTTTCGGTGTACACCTAGACAATATCTTAAAAATCTAATAAATATTTTCTCAAACTCGAGTTTAAAATATCCAGATAATCCATCGCTAAAAATACATTTTGAAGGCTGGACTAGATATGCACCCCATATTTCACAAGCATATGTAAAGATTGGCACAATAACTTTTCGAAATAGATGAAACGTCGGTGAAAGACTGTATATCTCTGTTAAAAACGGATAAAGCATGCGGACCTGATAACATAGGCCCTAAGCATTTGAAACATTGTAGGGACTCCATATGCAGTTCCGTTTCTTTTGTCTTTAACAAATCACTGCAAAGTGCTGTCTTTCCTGGTCACTAGAAAAATGCAAATCTTGTGCCTTTACACAAGAAAGAAAGTTAACAGTTACTAAAAAATTTCCATCCCATATCTTTACTAAGTTGCACAGGAAAGGTTTTCGAACGATGTGTTTTGAAATCACTTTTTAATCATTGTGTGGCGAATAATATTATAACAAAATTTCAATCAGCTTATCAACAGGGCGATTTTCCAGTGTCACAACTTTTAGAGTTGTATGAAATTATTCTCGAGGCCATGGACTGGAAAAATCGCACATTTGACATTTCTCGATGCTTCACGTGCTTTTGACAAAGTGTGGCATAAAAGTCTATCCATGAGGCCACGGAGGCTTCACACTGACAACGTACATTTCACTGCAATATGTACCGTGTTACAATCCGCAAAATGCTCCTTTCACACGCTCTGACAAAAGCGTCACACCTGTCTGAGCCAAGTCGCACAGCCTCACAGGCGCTCTGCCCAAGTCGTGCTGATAACGATTAGTCAGCGATTTGCAATAACAGCGTTATCTCATTGTGCAATTATGCGCTACACAGGACACGGATGCACTGCCGATCAATGAAAACAAGAAGCTCCACGATAAAATTGCTCATCTACTAAAAACGCTGGATCTGGACTGTGTGTGTCAGACCATGCAGCAATAAATTTCAGAGTAAATGATATAACTAGAAAGGAAGATTTGCTTCACAGCAGAGTCAGAGTGAAAGTAAATGTTATAACTAGAAAGGAAGATTTGCTTCACAGCAAATATGTCTGAGTGCCTTCAAAATGAGTACAGTTTAAAATGCAATGTTCACTTTGCCATGAGTGTTCAACATAATCTGAATTTTGTGTATAAGCCTATTTTGAATAAAATGCTACAACTTTCGGTTCTTGGTTCATTGGATGTAGCCACAATCATCATAAAAACACCACAAACTTAAACTGGAAGTTTGAACGACCCCACTATCTATAATATTAAGTTTTGAAGAGCAAGATTTTAATCCGGGATTTTAATTTTGTGTATTTGCCTAATTAACATAAATTAAAATCCTACCACTTTGGTTCATGGTTCAATGGATGCATTCATGTCACAAACCTACAAGTTGAAGTTGGAATGGTACAGGTGTGTAATAGTTTTGAAGTTATTTAAGATTTAAATTTCATGTATTTGCCTTATTTGCACAAATGAAAATTATACCACTTTGGTTTGTGGTTCATCGGATGCACCCATGTCACAAACCTATAAAGTGAAGTTGAAATGGTACCTCTATAATAGTTTTGAAGCTATTCAAGATTTAAATTTTGTGTCTTCACCAAATTTGCATGAGTTGAAATTGTGCAACTTTGCTTTATAATTCATTGAATGCGACTATGTCACAAATCAATAAATTGAAGTTTGAATGGCTCCTCTATGTGTCATAGTTTTGAAGTTACTCTAGATTTAAATTTTCTGTATTCATCTATTTTCATAAATAATTTCAGTTAATTGAATGCGGCTATGTCACAAACCTTTAAATTGAAGTTGGAGAGGTGCCTTTACCCATAATAGTTTTGATGCTATTTAAAATATAAATTTTGCATATTCATCTAATTTGCATAAATTAAAACCCTACAACTTTGATTTATGGATGCAGCTTTGCCACAAATCTATAAATTAAAGTTGAGAAAGCACCTCTATCTATGAAAATTTTGAAGTTTAACATGTTCATCTAATTTGCATAAATTAAATTCTAACAACTTTGGTTCATGGTTCATTGGATGCGGCTTTGCCACGAACCCATAAATTGAAGTTGGAATGACACTTCTATTATAATTGTTTTGAAGGTATTCAAGATTTAAATTTTTGTGAATAATCTAAATTGCATAAATTAAAATTGTACAACTTTGTTTTCTGTTTCATTGGATGCAGCTGTGTCACAAACCCACAAATTGAAGTTTAGTGGCAAAGCCACATAGTATTTAGAGATTGTAGATGCACTGGTGTCTGGTACTTAGCTCTGGACAAAATTTATGGATGAATTCAGAATGTCACATATAAGCCCTATATGCATAATAATTTTGAATATAGATTTTCAGAATTTAAATTTTCCAGGTTTCCCCAATGGAAACTGAATTGTTATAGATAGAAGTGTCATTCCAACTTTATTTTGTAGGTCTGAGACATAGCACAATCCAATAGAACATGAACCAAAGTCATAGCATTTTAACTTTTGCAAATTAGGTAAATACACAAAATTTTAATCTTTGGATGACTTCAAAACTATTATAGACTGAAATGTCATTCAAAATTCAATTGATAGATATGTGGGATAGCTGCATCCAATGAATCATGAATCAAAGTTGCAGCAGTTTGATTTATATGCAAATTAGGCAAACACAGAAACTTTAAATCTTGAAAAGCTTCAGAACTATAATAGATTGCAGTGTCTTTCCAACTTCAATTTATAGGTTTTTGACATATCCGCATGGAAAAATAATTGTTGCAGGATTTACATAAATACTGAATAGCGAATCTTTAAACATTTTCTAGGCACACAGGCCGATTTGCTGACATGCAAATAAAATTTTTCTAGTTCTAACATGTTTTTGGAACCATAAAAAAATTCTAGTGCGGACCTATTGGGCCTAATTTGTGTGCCGATTGCGGATCCTGATACCGTACTGATGGTAACCGAGCAGGATCAACTTGGCTAGAGAGAACAACCTTTTTGACCTGGTACCTCCCTCTTTGTTGATGTACACAACCACTGTATGGTGTGTCGCACATTGTTTGTTTTCCAGCTATGACTGAAACTTGACAAGGGCATGCCAAATCACTTCTAGTTCTAGTTAATTGATCGCAAACTGCCTCCACTGAGGAGGCCGTTAGCCTGAGGCTGTCACAGAGTCCAAAATTAATGTGCTTCCCACCCCTGCAGGGAGCATTGGTGAACAAAGGCACCTCGTCATTGAATGGCACCAGGGACTGCCCGCATCACATTCACTCAGCAAGACCACGAACTCAGAATCAGACGATAGTAAGGGTGGACCTCGACATGCTCAGACAATAGACGTCTCTTCCGATCTCAGAAACTGAGTTGGATAGGCCGAAGATGAAGCCTCCCCAGAGGGGAAGCCTCCCCAGAGGGGCTGACTTCATGTTCCACAGCCAAGTCTCATCCAGGACCTGAGAGTCCATGGACATCTACGTCCATATCAGCCCCATCTACTGATGCACTGACAGAGCTGCCGCCCCCTTGAACTGTTTTAAGAGAACTAAAAGTCTGTTTCATGTGTCCTCTAAAGGCTGATAAATGAAAGGGACTGTCAAAAACAGAATCCCCAAGAACACAAACTCCCTCGAGGGAGTCAGACTGGACTTTAAGAGATTCACCATTAGGCCAAACCTTGAACACAGATCTCTCACAAACTGCGTGTCCTTGAGAAAAAGGCCTTTATCCTGAGACTGAAGGATCCAATGGTCTTGATAAAAGCACAGCCAGATCCTTTGCCGGTACATAAATGCAGCCACCTTGCTCATGACCCGAGTAAACACCACTGGTGCTGGCACTGGGCCAAACTGCAGAGCCTTAAACTGGAAAGCTTTGCCATTGACCACAAAGCACAGGAATTTTCGAGACCACTTGGACACGGAAATGTGGAAGTATGTGTCTTTCACGTTATCGAGGTTGCCCAGTCACCCTGTCACATCGTGTCCATGATGGTGGCCAGAGTCTCTATCTTGAAGTGCTGTACACCAAGATCAGAGTTCAGAAGTGACAAGTTGATAGCTGGTCCTTGTCCACTATCTGTTTTCGATACCATGCCCCCCCCCCCAGCTTTGTCACTCAGGGTTGTGAAACTGGTTCCCCAGGGAGGCTCTCCTGTATGAAAGTGACATTTGCTCTGAACAGGATGCCTGGCTTCTCACCTTTGGACAGAGGCTGGTTGCTCCAATCTACTACCTCTTCGGCCAAAGCAATATACTGTAAGGAAGCCTTAATCTGTTCAGCTGTGGCCAGAAGGGGCCGAGACTGGACCACCTGCTCCTCTCCAGCCAAATGGGAAAAGTGCCCCCGTTTCTTATGTTTCAGAATCTTCACTAAGAAAATACTTGCAATTGAGATCAAAGATGTCAGCAGCAGCGGGACAATCCTACAGACCATCCCCACTGCTGAGTAGCAAGTCCTATAGGCGCTACTCTTCAGTCCTTGCCCATGTGTCCCACTGAGACTCCGATGACAGAGTTATGTCAGGCACCAGTGGCACCACAGGTAATCATCCAGTTCACATTTGCCAGACATTTCTTGCTTTAAATATACACTATAATTCTAGTGAAAGCAGATTATATCTGGGTGTTCATGCATGGCACTAGAGTCTTAGACACATCACAATACTGTGACTGTAACTCCTCCTATGCATCAGAGACCCCATGGGCAAGAGGCCCGAAAGGAGCTCACCAGTGAGGGCAGTAACACTTGCTGGCTGGCATGCACCAAATAGGCCTAGGCCACAATGGAACTGGAAAAGCAACAACTGCCGCTGCGCCCTACACCAACAGGATGACCACCAAACCTAAGAGACGCATAGCTCTGCAGGGGTAGGCTTGAGTGAAGAAGCACTCCAGCCCACCACAACATTGACATAGGTCACTGGATAGGTGACCTCCCCAATGAAAGGAAGATCAACTGTTGGATCAACCTTCATTGGAGAAGGGGTAGACGGAGGAGATGCCATCTCCTCAGGAACTGTCCCTGTGGTGGGGCTAACAACATGGAGTACCACTCTGTACCCATCCCATCCACCCTCTGGAAGGGGGCATCTGAGCTATTCCTAAGGCCAAACTCAGAAGGCAGGTGCCAGAACCTAGGTTCTGGCACCATGCCTTCCCTTCTGGGGAAGAACAGTAGCGATGCCTCCTCTTTCTCTCTTCTTCTCCCTCCTGTGGCAGGAGCACACACCCTCCCACCAGGGGAAGGAGGAAGGAGAGAGAGCAGCTGCAAAGCTTCCCCCCCCCCCCCATGTCAGCATGACAGAGAAGTCCCCAATGCTGGGTAGCACCATAAGATCAGTGGCTTGGCCCTCGGAAAGCCCCAAACTATCTTACACCACCATGGAAGGCGCATTGGGGGCCACCGCCCAAACTGTACTGGCCAACTTGGGTGTAGATGCAGCTGCCACTGCTGACAACTGGAAGCCACTCTCAAAAGTGGGGCCAGGCGTTTAGGAATGGGTGGGGTCATGAGGATTGCTAACCTGCTGCTTGGAGGCAGAGGGGTGGTCCAACTTATCCAAAATGTTCACCAACAATGTCAACCATTGCCTCCCTTGTGCCCAACAACATTTAGGCTGAGACTTCCATGTAAACAGCTACAGCTTCCCTTGATGGAGCCTGGGAAAGAAACCCTGGGGGAGCAGTACTGAGTCATGATGCCAAAAGCTGGACTCAAGCTCAACCTCTGCAGGTGTTGGTTTCGTCCCTCTCTTGGCCATCACAGTGGCCATGATGACCAAGGTCCCATCCTGTCCACTGACTACTGACATGTGGCAGGCAGCAGAAGGAACAGGCTGTGAGGGGGCACTCACCACAACGGAGGAAGTGGAGGGGACCCTGGCACACAAATGGCCTACCATTTTCCATGCAAAATATGCGGTAGGCCTTGTACACCCCAAGGGGGCCTGGATTTGAGGACCAGTTTGGGCCTAGCCGTGAGGCCTGGGCCTCGACTGCCAGCCCTGAAGCCTCAAATCAAGGACCAGTGCCCCCTGCAAAAGGCACCAAGTCCTCAATTTGTCTCTGAACATTAGAGCCTCTATCTTGCAGACCTGACTGACGTCTGCCTGGCAGACCTTCTGCCACTGAGGAGGAGTCCATCATAGACAAATGTTGCATGGACTCTCCTCCTGTGGTGGTTGGCATGCCAGACTGCCACGGAACATCCAACGCCACGTCCTCATCCATATCCTAAACTGACTAAACTGCCAATAGGACCAGTTTCTGAGGAATTTTTTCAACAATCCATAGCAAGAAAGGAAACAAGAAAACCCCAGGGCCCGTATGCATAAAGGTGGTTTAGCTGTGGTTTAGGTTATTCCAGGGAACAACCATGGTGTAAAGTCAAATCCGCATGCATAAAGGTGTTGCAAAGTTACCCCTGGTGTAAAGTTACACCTGGTTTAAGAATCCGTATGCAAGAAGGAAGTATAGCTTAATCCATGGTGTAAATGGCCTTAAACTACCCTAGATCCCTAAACCTGCCAGGGGGATAGTTTAACGGAGGTGGAAGTCTATTTTCTTGTATACGAGGGACCTGTTATGATATGTAACGTAAATACTTATAACACTGTACATTAAGTGAGTGTTCATATATGATAAAATGTCAAATAGTCATACTAACAGTACGAAAGATCAGCTCCATTTCACATGCCTTGTGCTGTTACCATTAACAAACAAAATTGTACATCAGTCAAACATGCCAAATGTACGCACTATCTGAATATTAAATGTGTTTTCTCCACTGCAAATCTATACATGGAAATACTGTAATTACAGAAATCCACACTGTATCCATTACTAGTATGAAAAACAATGACTAACAGTTTGCGTGAAACTAAATGTTTTATTGCCTGCAAAGCAAACCAAGTTCCGTCTTACTACACTTGGAAGCCATGTATGTCTTAATCAAATGCATACAAAAACAAAAGTCAATAAATGTTACCCTTTATTGGTCAATGTAGCCGCCCAGGAAAAACCAGAGATAAAACCTTTAGAATTATATTATTTGGCCTAAAAACTCTGGGAACCTGTGTTTGGCGCATGCAACGTTAACCTCGGGAGTGAGATGCCGAACTCCACCTCAAATAATAATAATAATAGTAGTAATAATAATAATAATAATAATAATAATAATAATAATAATAATAATAATAATAATAAATAAAATAAATAGATTAGCAAAACTCGTTGCAGAAACTTCCTTTAAAAGTGAAATCGTTTATAAATTTCGAGTGTATATATTGAAGGTCCGAACTAGAGTGACTGAATACCTTCATTGCAACCGTCCCCCCCCCCCCCCCCGCCAAAAAAAACCCACGTGACCATGCTCTGCTCTCCCTCTTCTTACTTCACCCCTTTTCCATCAAGTAAGCTACTTTATTGCGTTACACATTCAGAAAAAACAATTCCCGCTGTACTTCGAAACGCGGGAATATTTCAATCGTGTTCCAGAATACCTAATCCAACGCCGTTTCGCTGCTGTATATTTCACGGGATATGCCTGTGTGGTGCATTTGGGTCACTATGACCTTTACCTTTGGCCCCTCATATGATTTTACCTTGACCATGCCTAATATTCTACACCCTTGCCCCAAGTTAGCCGGAACATATTTAGTGACTGGTCAGGTATTTTAACAGTTAGATGATATTTATAATGACTTCCACTTATTAAATCAGGCTTAGTAAAAATCTTAGTTTGATTCTATTTCCATTCAAAGCAATTTTTCAATGAAAGTAAAAGAATTGTGCCTTCATGTGTGCCTTGATCAACGCAAGAACAATTCTGCAATAAAATATTTTGCCTCTAAAGCATGCCCAGGCTGCGTATTTTGTTTTCTCCGATGGTTTAAACAAATACATATAAACATAAATTAAAAGTTGTGTTCGAAAGAGGTGAAGTTTGTTTCAGATAAGTTAAATGCGTTTCGTATATTGCATGCGAAAAGTTACTTTTTATAAACATGTGCAAGATGAATATTTTCTGGCAAGATTTGTTAATAAATAAATTTACTCCAATGTCCAATCATTTTTTATCAAAATTTGCCTGCTACCTAGTCTCTATGTCCTAAACGCAATTTGATTGGTAATTTGTGCGTTACATGTCTTTTAAGTATAGTTAAGAAATATGGCTTGCACAAGCCGAAACTTCTTGTGGGGTTAAAGGTTGAGAAATAGGTCACAGTGACCCAATTTTGGCTCATGACACTCCGCCATTCAAGGAAGTGTCTCCACGCAACATTAGGTTAGTGTGAGCCCAAAGGTATAGGAAATATGGTAACAGACTAGGCCCTACGCAAGAACGGACAGACGAGCAGACGGGTCTAAGTTACATACAGTTCATGCAACATATAAAACACATATTATGTCTTAACTCATATTAATGATCAAAGCAAACTGTTTGGCAAAATGAATTTCAAATAATTGAACCATAAAATGACCTTGCCTGCGTTGACATATTCTAAAAGTTAGCATACTATTCCTTCTTGAACAATGCTTCTAATATTATTGCAAAATGTGTGACATTTCCTCAGATCTTTTGCAATAATATTAGAATCTGTGTTGTAGAGTGAAAAACATTTTTAACACTTGAGTCCACAGTCTACACATTCAACAAACACAAACAAAAACTAGACATCTTCAATACGAAACATTGACTGAAGGGTCCGCATTAATAAGGCTGTAATTTGCTTCAGGTGGTCCTGTTATGCCACAGTATAATCAGACAAATATCTCTTTTTCCGGCTCCATAAAGTAAAAATAGCGTTCAGAGAACGGATTACCCTCGGCGCCCACAATTTTTTTCCTCAATTATGCCTTTTTTTAAGACTTCGCAGAAGAATAATTTACATACAATTTCCATATTATTGTCTGTGAAATGAAAGAGCCCTTTTGAATTTGTTCTTGGGGCAAGTTCTGGTGACATAGACCACTGTACTGTGCGTCATCCGGTCAAATAAACACTTCAAAAGTTTCACAACAAGTATAAAAATAAGAAGTTAGTTTTCAATAGGAATGTGGTTCATTATGATGTGCATCTGTGAAAAAATGGGAAAGCTGCGTTGGATCCTTCTTGAGATATCATGATAACATCGTCCCCATGTGCACCACTCAGACGGCTTAAAAGATAAATACATGTACTTTAAAGTTTCATAAGAATTTTATAAATACAAAGAGGAAGCTAGTTTTAAATTGGAACCTGCCCATCATAAGATGGATCTCTGACAAAATTTGGAAAAGCTGTGGTAAATATTTTTGAGATATCGCGGTAACGTCGACAAGACGGGCGGACGGACGACTCAGCTGACAACAATACCCTCCGGAACTTTATTTGCCGAGGGTAAAAAGTGCGCATACAAACATATGCAAAGTATACATTTGATGAAAGGTCATTCACAGAAGTGTATTATCTGATCAAACTTCCTTTGTCTCGTCTATCTATCTGTCTGTCTGTCTGTCTATCTATGCATACATACATACATTTATAGGTTATCAGCCCCCGAGCACCTGTATAGGCTGATACAGCTACAGTGGTATCCTTTATATTTCCATTCGGTATCAATAATGGATAATTCATTGTATGACACATTTAGATATATCATAATAAGGCAAACAAAACAATGAATCCCGGTTTTCTGGGCAGTTGGGGGTTGGTGCAGTGTTTTTTTTAACATTTCTTGATGAGATGTTTCAAATTATAAATTCTGTTGCCAATGAAATTTAGCACTTTGTCCTCTTTGCTGGCAGCCACTTCCAAGGTGATACTTATTAAATTAGGAATATATTTTCATCTCTGATTGGTTATTGAGCAGAAAAATGACTAGCAACCATTTTGCTTCAGTATCTGTGATTGGGTGTATAGGAAAAACAAAAGTGCTTGACATCAAGCCTTATTTTGACCCAATTCTTCCCAAAATAACATACCCATTGCTCTAAATTCAACTCATTACACATGAATGATAACCAAGGCTGTATTTACACAGATGTGTGTGTGTGTGTGTGTGTGTGTGTGTGTGTGTGTGTGTTTTCCCAGTTCCAGTCTCTTGTGCATTCTGCACACCAATTGCACCTTCTATTCTACATTTTCCTTTACATTTGGGCAAAGAACTGCTTCCACCTGTTCAACCATAAATAATTATGTGTATGTATTGAATGGTGAAATCAGAAATTAAGTTTCACATACATATACTTAGTATAATATATATGTGTGTGTGTGTGTGTGTGTGTGTGTGTGTGCACATGCACATATGCGTGCACAACCTGTGTATGGATGTAATTGGTTCCAGCTGCACAAACTTGTACCGCCAGTTTGTAGTTATCTGCATTTCTTTCCCTATCAGCACAAACATAATTGAACTTTCCAGAATCTTTTGGTGGTAGTTCTACACTGTGTTAATCTGTTGGTTACATGCACATTGTATGCAAACTGCTCACACACTGTTTAGGGGTGTAGGGTAACATCAAGTTTGACTCGGGTGCTGAGTACAAGATTTCATATTGTTACAGATGTAATAAAAATTCTCAATTTTTGTGCATAAAATTTAAAATAGCATTTTGAAAATCAGATTTAGTTAATAGTGTCAATAAAAGAACACATAACACTCTCCAAAGCAACAGTATAATTTTTTGCAAAAGAGCTTAGTTCTAATTTTCTTGCTGTTCATTTTTTTTTTATTTAAAATTCAACTTTAATTTAAACATCCTGTAAACTTTGAACTAAAAAAATATTGTTGTGCTGCTAGAACAGTACTATTTAATCCATTTCCCATAAAGAAAATAATGTTTCCCATGTTGGTATTTGCACTATTTTTTGTCTTTTTACCATAAACATAAAATTAAAGGTTTTTTAATAAAGCAATACAAATTCAATTTCTTAACACTTTAACACAAAGATTTCATTATTCTTAATTGCTTAATCTTAATGTTTACTTTTAGAAAATGTACAGTTTATATGATCTCAAACAAGTGGTCTAGTGCATAAAAGGCCATGTTTGGAGCAAAGTCATATTTTCTGTGCAAGTGCTGTTCAAGTGTATCACCCCCTTAAAGATGTAGTGTATTTATATACCTTGAAATGTGGATACATTGTTACCGTAAAGACTCTCTAACCGAACACCTCCATATACTGAACACCTCTCTTCACTGAACACCATTTTTTGGTCCCAAATATATAACTTCCAATGTAAGCAAACCTCCCATTCGCAATCACCTCACTATACCAAACACTTTTTTCTGGTCCCAAGGGTGTTTGGTATAGGCAGGTTTTACTGTAATTGGATGGCGAAATCAGCAGCATAGTTCATGTATGAATTGTTTTTGGCAGCACAACCTGTCGGCTGTAGCATGAGGGTTAAAACTCATCAAATATATTCAGTATAATTCTGACAATCTTACAAGTAGCTTTGTTATATAGAAGAATTTCAATGATAATTATCAGCAAAATGTAAACGGTTTTGTTGTCCTGCATTCTCATATCTGACCCAAATGGGCCTGTGCATGTAAACTTATTATCATTATTATTATTATTATTATTATTATTATTATTATTATTATATCAGACCCAAAAGATCTTCAGCAAGTAAAATTACCACCCAGCTTACCATTAAATATTGTTCTCTTTGTGCTCTCCAGCGTGTCAGTCATTTGCAAGTTCACATTACCTTATCCATTATTTTATCAACTTTATAACCCAATACAAGCAATATTTAAGGAAATGCATTATTTTCCCTGCCAAATGCAGACTTGTCATTTGTGTGTGTGTGAGTGCAAGTCCAGCAATTTGTACATCATATGTTCATACTTTTAAGGGTCCAACCCATAGGGGGTACCCTTTCTGTTTTCAGGTTGTCCGTCCATCCAGATGGGCACATTCTAGTTACCGTGACAACTACAGAATGCCTCCATGTATTTTGCTCAAATTTGGCAATATGCTCATCTTACCTGGCAAGATGAAGTACGCAGATTTTGGTGTTACCATGACCTAATTTGAACATGTGGCGGACCCTTCAGTCAACACTTTGCATTGAAGGTATGTCTAGCTTTGGTGTCATTTCTGCAACCTTTAAGAGTCGAGGCACTCAGGGATTATATTACAACATACATGTGTTTTTCCATGATGGAAGATCTTTTGCAGTTTTTTCATGCTCGTAATGTTAACTGGAACAATTACTTGGTGTGTTCTGATATCTATTCCAGTAGCAGTAGCAACAATCTATACAAATATATCTTTATACTGCTCACTGTCCTGTTAGGAACTTGACATTGTATATTCTTATTGCTTGTGCATTTCAAAACTCTAGGGTTTGGTTCAAGTGATTGTAGTCTTTGTGTTTCCAAAAGTTCTACTTGTATGTATGTATGTATGTATGTACAGTGCTCCCTCTTTATAACACCCCCCATTACAAGGCAGTTTCTGATATAAAAGGGTGTGTACCATGGCTCCCACTGAAATAGTTTTCCCATTACTTCTATATTAAAAGTCCCTCTGTTATAAGGCTGTTTTGTTACAACACAGTATACCCTGTGGACCCCATCACCAGCATTATAAACAGGGAGCACTGTATGTATGTATGTATGTATGTATGTATGTATGTATGTATGTATGTATGTGTCAATATGCACTGGTGCACAAGCTTTTTTTTTGTCTATTTACCCTTCATTCTCCTGGTATGGTGTGTATCTATACCAATTGCTCTTGCTCATGGGGACTGTGTCATATTAGTAGTTTTACCTATGCCAAATATTTCTCTACAATGCATAATAGAATTATGTACGTTATGACAAGATTATTTTACTTCAAATTTTGTTCCTGTTCGAAATGGGTTTGTATGACAATCTTCAGTACTCTTACTGTAAACTTGTCCCACAGTACTGGTGCCTTCATGAGATATAACATGATTACTGAACAGATTTTCATTATTTCCTACTGTATGCAGCCATCCCAGACACCAGTCTCTCTGATCATGTACCTTCACAATACACTTATTTCTTTGCCTTCTAGTTTATTTGATGTGAACTTCCAGTCCTGTCAGCATACATATACAGTGGTCTCCCTCTAATAAGGCTGCCCCAAATACAACCAAACAGTGGTCACCTTTGACATGTTTGAGGGGTAGGCTGTTTTAGGGGGTGCAACACAATGGAAATAACACTTCTGTTTTACGTTCCACCCAATTTCTTATTTTACATGCAATAGTAAGCAACATTCAAAGACTTGTGGCAGATGGCGACACAGAGCAGCAGAAATGTAATAAAGAAGGGCCTGTCGCCAGGTGACCCTGTCTACCACCAAGTGCCGCTGCCTGTTGTTGTATGCCGCTGATCCCAAAAGGCTCCTACTTATCTTCGGCGGAGCGGCATTGCTGCCAAATGCTGCTGCCCACCGCTGAATGCCACCAACTGCCACAGCCTGCCACGGAAAGGTTTTACTAGTGTGTGTACATCTAGACTTGTATAAGTAATAAAAAAGAAATTTTCAAAGCTGGTTTATGCAACCTGTTAGTTGCAAACTAGTGTGCACGTGGTTAAACGTTGCATTCAGCCAAATTGGCCAAAGTAGTAAATTCCTAGTCCTACACAGAAGTGTCTCGAATTTCGATGTTCGTATAATGTGACCAAACATGTAAAGGTACAGAGACACATACAAAATAATGTTCCTCGGTGCACCTACTTTTTTATACTGTACCAACTTATGGAAGAAAAAGGTGAGCATAACATTAACATGAGTTACTTGACCCATAGCACTTTTTATTCATATTTCAGACTAGTTATGGGCTAAATTTCCATTGAGCTCCAAGTGTCTCTTTATTTTGTCTGAAAATTTACTTGTATCACACAACAGGAATGGCCTTGATGTCAATACCAGATAATGCTGTACATTTTCAACATAACATGAAATTATCCTATAATTTTCTATTTGTCAGAAAAGCTGCCCATTCAGTTGCACTGATTTTATCACATAATTGTCTCTTTGCCAATACATGTACATGTTCATGTATATGAATTTCTTGATAGGATAAATATTATTCCATAAAATTTACATCATAGGGGAATTTCTGATAATGGCCTAAGTTAGGCTTGTGTCAACTGTCATATGCTGGCAGACCAAATTCTTCAGGTTGGAACTCTACCAGTGAGGTCAATAACCTTTGTACATGATCTTTCAGCTTGCTTTTGTCTGCATTGGAGTCAGGAATCCAGACTACTTGCATGCCTGCTGCTAGCGCCCCCTCCACTCCATTTGGAGCATCTTCAAACACCAACACCTGAAACAATTTTAGTCAACTGTATAAAGGCATGCAACTTTATGTCATCTACTTTGATAAAAAATCTAAAAAGCATTGGAGCATGACCATTTAAACAAACTTCGTAGAGACCCACCCAAGTTACATTACCATCAAGTTTGAAGTGAATCTGGTAAACGGAAATCAGAGACGCCTACCTGGGTTTCAGAGAAATAGTATTCTTTTCTGTCGTTTCAGTATTTTCACTCTTTTTCAGTAACAGCTATCAGTATAACTTGGAGACAAACAAAAACGTTTTGAACATCTTTTTTATTGATAAAATTATTCATTCTTAAAATTAGTCTTCTAAAAAGTACTTTTTAACTTTGTGTATTTAAAAGTATTTAAAACAAATTTTAGGGAAACCAGCGAAGACACCACCATGAAGGGAGGCAGCTTTAAACACCATGCACACAAAGTCATATTATTTTAATGTCACTGTCCACGCAACAGTCTTTCAACATCGAACATCATAGTGCTTCAAATGCTTTACATAGCAACTTTTCAGTGTTTTTAATTCCTTCTTTGAGTACTGCCTTTGACCTGCTTCACCAGGTCTAGACTTGGCAACCACAATGGATTCCAAAGTATTTTGTCCCAAATTTGGTCTGAAGTCTGTATGGTTTTTTCTTACAACACTAAAAACACGTTCACAGTGAGCACTTGAGTGGGGGATTGTTAATATACTAAGCATCACTGTTGGCAAAACTCTGAATACTGGTTTTCCATTTTCGTCTTTAATTAATGCTATAGCAGCCCATGTTTTGTGTATGGACTTTTTCACATGTGCTCGAAGGTCTGTGATTTGATATGCAGCAAATTCAGCAGCCAATGTATCTTTGCTCTCACTACCCAGCAAGCTGGGAAAGAGTGACACCAGAAAATCCACATCAGCCCATTTTGTCTCTGTCTGTTTACATACATCAGCAACCTCAACATGTTCAAGTAATTTACAAGATACAGGCAGTTTTTCAAGGATATATTTACATGCAGTCTTGAAAAACACCACTGCATTGTTGTAAAATTCCTCAATTCTCTCAATTCGACCGCATGTGGCGTCGGCAGTCATCTTTTCCACCATGTGCGATGCTGATATCGCTCCTACAAAGTTTGCAAAATGCGTAGGTTTCTCCCTTGTTACTTGACACCAAGCACGGCCATTCATAAAAGTATCTTTGTAAGAAGCTTTGAACGCGTGTCTTCGCTGGTTTTTGCATAAAATCTGCTGTAGAAACCCCTTCACGGCTTCGTTTAGCCATGGCATGTCAGCTGAAACGTGTGGTTTCTTCCCGCGGCGGAAGTTCCGAAGGAACCTAATGCGCATGCCCTGTAAACGGCCTGGCAACAAAAGGGCGTATTTGATTTTGCACCGCTTTTTTTTTTTTCCGTAGCAATAATTTTTTTCCGTAACATCGTATTTTTAGCAAAAAATCGTACGAAATACGGACAAATCGTAAAAGTAGGCATCTCTGGGTAATGGAGAAGTTCAAAAAATAAATTTTCCATTGCAATCCCCGTTGACTCACATAGTAAACAACAGGAATGCATTCATTACAGTGGTCCCCTTCTTATAAGACCCCTCTCACCTTGAAAGGCCAGCATTCTTGTGCAGAAAGTCTGGCCTTTATATTGTATTCTCCCATTCAAGAGATGCCACCCCTCTTATAAGATCACTTTTTGGCTGTATTTGGGGTGGCCTTATAAGCGGGGGACCACTG
The DNA here is from genome assembly GCA_964020975.1 of Hermodice carunculata. Classification (NCBI taxonomy): domain Eukaryota; kingdom Metazoa; phylum Annelida; class Polychaeta; order Eunicida; family Amphinomidae; genus Hermodice; species Hermodice carunculata. The sequence goes on from OZ026621.1 coordinate 15,610,874, forward strand.
TACCTACAAGTATCCAAAATAAAAAATTCATTAAAAATCAGGGATCCACATTATCACTATTTTAGTGAACACTTTTGTTTACCTTGCCCCCAAGCTACATATCCACTACATTTCAGAAAAATCTCAGTGATGGTTTTGGAGAAGTTAAAAAATAGCCTGAACACACAAAAATTTGTGAAAAAAAAAAAAAAAAAAATGCAGTGCCACCTCTTGGATATTTTGAACAAGTTAAGTCTCAGGATTCCCAGAAGTCTCTCTATGCAATTTCCTAGCAATTGGCTGAGTGCTTTCTGAGAAGACGACTTTGTAAGATTTTGCCAAAATATGAATAAAGAAATTTCATAAAAAAATTTAAAAATCAATGGACCATGACCACTTGAACAAAATTGGTAGCAACCAGCCCAAGGTACATCCCCACCAAGTTTCAAGTGAATCTGGCTGGTGGTTTTGGAGAGGTAGAAAATTTGAATTGTGGACAGACAGACAAAGGACGATGGACCATACTATAACATAAGCTGTTTTGTCAGCTGAGGTAAAAAAGTGATCACTTTCACATCAAATTTTCACACAGGCTAAAACAAAAACTTTGAAAAATGGTAACCATCGGAAGACAATAACTTGATGGCTTGGCAGGAGTCTGAATTGTAGGATTCCAAACTGTGTGAAGTTTCATGAAACTAAGTTAAATAGTGAAGGAATTACAGCCTGGATGTGATTTTACAAGGATACAAGGACAATGTTGTCACTGTGACCCAGATACTTGACCTACTGACCTACTTTGGTATATGACACATCCTTATGTCCATATGCACCTACATGTATGTGTACAGTTTCATTAATCTAAGTTGAAGGACAAGCAAATTATAGCCCAGGCAACTACTATATGCCCCCTTTCCTTTGGGGGGGGGGGGGCATAACCATTATGTTATGTCAAAATTCTAACAAAGAACAGGATTTCTGAAATAGGGACATGAAACATTGGTTGGTCCAATTTGTACCAAATTTGAAAAAGTTCCATCAAAATACTTTTTCATCTTCTTTTTGTAACAATAATCATGATCCAAAGTCAACTGAAAAATTTGTAGATTGAACTTCACAGCACCATGCTCTACAAACTATACACTTTTTAGATTGAACTTCACAGCACCATGCTCTACAAACTATACACTTTTTAGATTGAACTTCACAGCACCATGCTCTAGAAACTATACACTTTTTAGATTGAACTTCACAGCACCATGCTCTACAAACTATACACTTTTTAGATTGAACTTCACAGCACCATGCTCTACAAACTATACACTTTTTCTAAAAACCGGGACGACCGTCCCTGGCTATCAGTATGAAGTTTTATCTACCAGCTTCTGCTGACACATTTATATTTTTATATGTAATACTTTTAGTTACTACTACAAGTCTACATTTTTTAAAATTTGTACTTACTGAACAATTCCCTTCACAAAAAAAATGTTTTGGCAAAAACCTTTCACACAGTACTTACCTGCAGATCCAAATAATCCCAAAAATACATATTTTGATAGGACTATTTTTAAAAATAGAGAAAAGACAAAACTTGTGAAGTGAAAAACTTTCTCCTCTGCATGGGAGCTAATGATCTGACACCTTAATTGCCAGACTTCCCTGGTATCCAATACACCTAAACCAAAGGAACCACCAGATGGCACCAACCATCTACATGTAGAAGAATCACATTCGCTTCTTGACCAATCACACGAAGATAAACCAGGTGATGCTTCTTTACCATTGGTGCCCTCATGATACAGGGCTTAACACTACAGCAGTAAACCTATGAACTGCTCACCTTCTCTGGAGGAGGTTTGTCAGGAAAACGCTGTCCACAAACAACAAAGCAATCTGGAGCAGGCTTCCCAAGCTTGACTTCAGGGTCAGAGGAACTGAACACTGAGTGAGACACCACTTCAAAAAGATCCTTGTGAGAGGAGGCTTTAATTTCAAATTCTTCCTTGCTTGACCCTGTAGCTAAAGCCATTGGTACTTTGTGTTTGTCAAGATGCCTGATGAGCTTTTCAGCACCTAAAATTAATACAGAGTACAAAAAGTCTTTCAAGAATCACAAGATTACAGGCAGAGACAAAAAACTTGATATCTTCCAAATAATTCCTTGTATTGACTTCTGACATAAGAAACAAACAATGATGAACAACAGTAAAATAGCTTCTTCCATTTCAAACATGTAAATTACAGTTAGATCTAGGCATTAAAGTGGCTAAATACAAATATATATCAGTAGACATAACCAAACAAAACAGCACTAGACCCCAACAATGCAGTGTTACAGGACAGTCTTGTCATGTCATGTAACACTGCATTGTTGGGGCATAGTGCTGTATGACATCCTTAACCCTTTCCCCCTCAAACCGGCCAAAACCGGCTGGTGGTCAAATGTCGTCTGCTTCAGTGTTTTCAACTAATTTCAACAGTTACGAAGAAAAAATTTGACTGAGAAATGTACATGAGACTTATCAAGATCACATGCCCTAGGTCAACAGCTTTCCTTTGCATGGGTTTAGTGCCCAACCCATGCCAAGGAGAGCTGTTGACTCAGTCTTAATTCAAGGGTGAAAGGGTTAACCAAACCTCTGCCCTTGACTGATGTAATACTCAAACACCTAATCCTAGTACTTTCCACAAGCAAATTTTTCCCAAGAAAAAAAATCACACAAATTGTTCAATATCATAAATATGTGTACCATATGCTCCGCCTTTCATCCATAGTGATACAATGTACAGACATTTAATTAACTCTCCACCCCGTAAACTCACAGTGTCATAATGTCATTTGCTTCCATGTTTTGGACTGACTTCCACTGTAATAAAAATAATTTGGAAGGAAATTGCAGATGAGACCTATCAAGATAATATGTCCACAGCTTTCCTTGGTGTGGATTGGGTGTTAAGTGTCCAACCTTTGCCAAGGAAAGCTGTCTATCTCAATTCCAGGGGACAAGGGTCAATACCTTCTTCATTGCATTATGGCTTCACTGCATCCAGTGAGTTAATTTAACAAAAATTCCTTTGCTGCATTAAGGTATATAAAAAAAAGAACTTTTATATATGCTCTGGAATTACCAAGTTGTCTGGCAAATGCAGATTCAAAGCTGCACTTCTCCTAAGATTCCACAGAAACAAAACAATGAAGATTAAGTTGAATGCATTTATACAACCAAGAATCTTCTGGACAGCAATGAACTTGAGGTATTTTATCTTATCATGTTAAAAAATGAAAAAAGCTGAAAATAAAAAAAAAAGAAAAACCATTGCTTGTAGACTGCTTCTAGACAAACATTGCTAAAGCATATAAATATAAGTGAAATTAGTATAACTATTTTGAGTTCTTAAATCATAAATGAAATGTAGCTGGTTTTCTGAACCTACCTGGCATGAGTTTAGCTGTGGGAAACAGTTTCTTTTGTCCTTCTATCACCTTCTGTTCATATTCATCCACCGAAAAGGGAAGTTCCAGGGCATCTAAGTGGATAAAATCATGAAGATTAAACTTTAAACAAAGACAAAATCAACAATCAGAATGGAAAAGAAAACTAAAAAAATTCAAAAGCAAAATTAAATAACAAAATTAAATAACAAAATAAGAAAAAAAAAAAAAAAGAAAAGAAACCAGTATGCACATAGTACATGTATAATGACATTCAAAACTGAAGCCAATTTACAAATATACTTGATGACAAGAGACATACCTTCCAAATAGGTCCACTTAAGAAATGTACATCCAGTACCCCCTATAAGTCCTGAAAGTTATACTGGGCTAACTTGAAAAAAAGTGGCCAGTACTGCAGTCACAAGATTTTCACATTTTGACCTGTATATTACATAATACTATGGGTGGCGCCACCAACATTGATGTTGACAAAGATTTTTATACACTTTATAACTCCTAAATGTTATATGGGCCTATCTCAAGAATTCTGGGGTGCAGAGCATTCACAAGATGACCCAAATATTCAAACTGGCCATTTGACCTTGACCTTCATCTCAAGATTAAAAAATTGTTACCGTTCAAAATATGTGTCCCACATTCTGCTTTCCATATATAGTCTGTTTGTTCAAATTGGGTCATAACTCTTCGAGTTATTGAGGAAAAACAACTAACTCCGACAAGCGCCAAACTCCATAATTACTGGGTCACAGTGACCCAAAAAGTAGATCACCAAGTACACTTCTATGTATTATGTTATCAAGTGCAATTTTGATCTGGAGGCTCAATTCTCTTTGCTATTGATATCCAAGCTACACCCAGCCATTACAAAATCACCTTTTCAAATTTAGAGGCATGGTGACCTCACAAAAATAGGTCAAGGTCACTGATATTACACAACATTCTACCTTTGGTCTATATATCATATAAATTTGGCAAGTCTAGTTCAATTACTTTTCCAAATATGGAATTTTACATCTTAAAACACATTTTGGTTCATAATTTCTGTCAAATTATAGGTGGCGCCACCAGTATATATAGCAACTTGACTTTGACCTCCCCCACAATCCCACCAAATTTGGTGAAGATCCACCAAAAATTAAAGATGCTAGAGTGTTCACAAGATTTTCACATTTTGACCCCTTGTGTGTTATTGCTGGAATGAATACAGCATGTGCTTTATCTACTGATGTACTACATTGATAAGTTATGCCCACCTATTATATATTCATAAAAGTTACCTGTAATTAAAGGCCACTTCCCATATAAGCACATGCAACTGGCTGAAGGAGCCGACTTAAACAACAGGTACCAATCTAAATGTACAAACCAACCTATCAAAATCTGCCCTGCTTCGTGCATCTTCTTTCCCATCTGTTGGACCTTCACATCCCAAGTGAACTTTTTGCCATAAGGTTCTACAATGCTGCTCATGATTTCTGAGTACAGGCTTTCTGTATCTGCAAATGAAAAACGTTGATTAACAAAAAACAGATTTTTTTGGGGTCCAAATTGACAAATACTGCAGGTTTATATGATGATGCCAGCATAAAGCTAAGGGATGGTTCAACATTTTAACTAGTTTTGAATTAGTACTTTCAGTATGTTGGGGGGGGGGGGGGGGGGGTAAATGGACCTGTACACTTCTAATCGAATTGAAAATTTGCAACCCAAATTTTGTGGTATTTTGGTATTATTTCTTGGAAGATCATTTTTAAGTTCTAAGTTGGGGGAGGCGGGTCATGAAATTTAGTACCCCAAATGCTAACTCAAAAATGATGATAATGTTGAACCATCCCTAGTATGATGCAGGTTTAATAACCGCAACATGTCGCTCTTAATCTGGTAAATGTTGTCTACAACTTTGACAGGCCTTTCCTTGTAATTGTTGAGACAGCACATCAGCACAGCTTTAATAGTAGTCCATAAATCATGTTGACTTGTTTCCTTAAAAGTGGTTACACAAGTATATTATGATCCCTGATGAAATTGCAGAGCCTCCCAAACACCACATACATTTGCACTGTCAAATCATGCCGATGAATACAGCTTGGAACACGTGTTTTTCAGGTTGAAATATAAACCTTGGCACAACTTTACAAATCAACTAATTTCTCTGCTTGATCTCACCACTCTGTTCTGGCATAAAGGTGTTCCTCTCGCATGGCAAGCAGATCTTTTTCTTTTCTTGTCTTTTTAATTCCCATTTTTGTGACAAACATGTCTTAAAGCCAATATGAACGTGTATACTATAGACCCCTATATAACAGTGGTTTCACCCCTGAAGCATAACTGGTGGTAACAGATAAAAATTTGAGGTATTGCCCACAAAAAAAAACTCCAAACAAAAAACTAAAGCAAAGGATAAAACAAAACAAAAATTAATGTGACGAGTGTGACACACACCGCCTCCTGGGTGTGCTGGACTATTTTTGAAGTAGTTCTTGTTCTGTTTGGATTATTTTCATGGGACAGAGGTTTTTTAAGTGCAAGGTCTGTACCAATAATGACAGTACTTAGCAGAGTTCATTTTGGATGTGGAGCTGGAGGAATTGGATGCTATGGCATGAGTAGGGTAAGCCTACTTAAAATTCTAGGCTTACAGTTCCGCCAGAAAGTCTTGCACCATCTCCTGTGGCGACCCCTGCATGTGGTCCTCCTCTGGTACATATTGTACAAGGGGCTCCTGCAGAGAACACTGTTAGGAAGTTTGATGTTACTCAGTGTGCTTCTTGCACCTACAAATGTACCTGTGGCCGCCATTGGCCCTAAGCTGGTTATGGTGTAAGAATTTCAATTTTTATTACACTTTGAAAAGTGGAACCTGCAAGTGGCTCCACTGGTGACCCCCAAGAGTTTTGGAGCAGGACTTTCTGGCAGCACTGTAGTCTTACTATTCACTGACACCGGTTCAGTGGTTGTGGTCATCTGGAGGATTATTCACCAAGTGTGTCTATGAATGCACTTGCATCGACTTGTCATTACATGTGTGAGGATTATTGGGGTAATAATTGTAGAGTAATGGAATCACAAGGTTTGTAACTTTGCTGCATTTGGTTGTCGCAGCATTGGCGGGAGGTGCACATAGGGAGTACACATGCACTTGAATTACAGCACCATCAATTATCGACCATGGTTACTACCATTGGAATGCGGAACCAAAAGTGATTAAAACATTGCATTTCCCTGAAAGATATTTTGTGAACATTTGCTGTAACTGTTTCATTAAATGAACTAAGCAGCCATGAATTTCTACGTACTTCATTAATAATGGTGAAATAATCATCCAGGCACTTATATGGGGCAGTAATTCAGTGGGGGTAAGCACAACAAAAAGAAGGGCCATCATGATATATCAGATGTAATATCATGGCAAACAAAGCATTTAATCACAGCAGCCTCGTTTTCACACCGTCTACTATATTATAATATGTAACAATCCACACAAAACAGTCTTCTCAGTTTGGTTTCCAGGGCTCAACTGGCTTTCCTGGCAGTGTGCACTGGACCATATATGGCTAATTTTGCCAGGGAAAACAAACCTCTCCATATTTTGTCACTGGTCAATAGGCATGCATGATTGCCCCAAACTTACTACCCATATTCTTTTTCATGATGTTTTTTATGTTGGACTTGAATCGGGGATTTATATTCAATTCTCTTGACATTCATGATCTGATGATATATCTGACCTATATTCATTTTACATATTTTCTTGATGTCCTTATTTTTCATGTTTTAATTTCTTTTAAATTATGTTGTTCTTAGTTTCTAGGCATTCATGCTCAGCAGTTTGCAACTGAAAATGAACCGTAAATAAAATAGTCAAACTTGTATAAACAGAGGGCGAATCACACAGTGATACAGTGACGTAATGCTAGCATGCCATGCCAGGAGCAGATTTCCTGAATCCTGGCTATAACAAGTAAACACGGGAATAACTTTTGATTCTAACTGTAGACACGCCTTTTTTTATCTTGAATGTTTTCAATGAAAGATGTCTGCACAACAGTCAACACCAACCACATACTTTATTTTAAACAGTGACGCAACAAAAAGTAAAAGCCTTTATGCTTTATAATGTGAAAATATTCAGTACATATAACATAGTTGCTAACAATACTGCTTTAGGTGGTAGTTTGCCGCTTTTGAAGCCAATCTGCCGCCTACCGCTCCGCTGTGAAATGAAACTGCGTTTATACCACTTTTACGTTTGTCAGTCAAAAGCAAATGTTAGTTATTAAAAAAAAAAAAAAAAAAAGACAAACATGTGAATATGCAGCCTAGCGTTTGTTACAGGTACTTTTAAGACAAGTTGTCGGATCATTCATGTCATTCACCTGTTCACATCAAGCTTTAACCTTTTTGGTGAACTCGAACATATACATACAAAAGTCAATTCGATTGGCTGATTGAAGTTAACATCGGCCAATCAATTTGCGCATTATTTATCGCTTTTTGACACAGCTCTGCTTGACAGTTGGTGTATACCTTTCTCACTTTTTATCTAGTCATTTAAAATCTTGTTAAAGTTTGAAAATAAGACATAAGAGTCATGTGAGTTGCTGTATACCATTCTCATTTTTATCTAGTCATTTGTAAAAGTTTGAAAAGAAGACACAAGAGTATGGCAGTTGGTGTATACCATTCTCATTTAATTTAATCATTTGTTATTAAAGTTAAAAAGATGTGAGAGTCATGTCATATAGAATCTGATTATCATAATCTAAATAAAGTATACACATATTTTTGGGTAACATCTCAAAAATTTTACCTGATGACAGACCAAGATGGCTACCCCATCTGTATGGGGTAGCCATCTGAGACTATCATTAGGTCACAGATCTTACATGCCAATACAAATGTGAAAAGAACTTCAAAAGATTTATCTAAATCTGCATTTTTTTCCTATGCAAGTAATATAGATCTAAATGTCTTCAAAAGTTTCCCAGGAATTTTCTCTTATCTTTGCTTTATAATTGTGTACATTAAATTTGCAGTGCTCATGATTTTTGTTGGCTTATAATTTGAAACGCCCTATTTTGAAACCTTAAACAGACATGAAAGATCCATGGGTCATTTTTTATAGTCATGTATAGATCTACATTATATTTGGACAAAGCATCGTCAGTATGGAGTAATATAATTTATAATGAACACCATCATGTGCACAATTATGTACACAAATATATGTGGTGCTATATTAAATAACTTGATTGTAAAAAAGTTGTCTTGTCTTTTTTATGTAATTTAGTACTAAGGAGATGGCAGTGCAGCTGAATAGGAGAGGTCACAATAGAAAAGATCAAGATTAAAAGGTTACAAATCTACTCCCCAGAGGACACCACTGAGTCTGGAGGGCTAAGGTTGTGTATTCCCATTACTTTCCATTGTAATCAGCAGCTTAATAACTTCAAATGAAATGGCTTCACAAGAGTGTTTTACCTCTATGGAAAGATTTACCATCCATGGAAAGATTTAAATGTATGTAGATACTCTAAATTCCACATGGTAAATAATTCCATAGAGGTAAAATAGTCTTGTAAATTCTATGATCATAGCTGCAAGGATAACCACTTTTATTAAGGGCTACTTTAACATAGAATCCAATGGGAATACACAACTCTAGCCCTCCAGATTTTTTGTGTACTTGATTGTGTATTCAACTGAATATACACACTTGCTAATTGTGACCTTTCCTGTTGGTGTGTGACTGTATTCAGTTGAATAAACAACCAAATACACAAAAAATTCTGGAGGGCTAGAGGTGTATATTCCCATTGGATTCTATGTTAAAATAACCCTTAAGGGACGCCATCAAAAGTTCAATGGTTACAAATAAACAAAAGTAATTTCGTTTTGGGTCAGACCCCCCCCCCCCCCCCCCCGAAACTAAACTTGACTTTACATTGAAACTTCTATCTCCCAGAATGTGTACTGTAGTGGTCACAAATCACACAGGGTTTTGCCACTATAAAAAGGTCATATGGTGGTGTATTTAAGGTGGCTTTTAAAGATTGGGATTACTACCATTCTACAACATGAAGACAGGACTCACATCCCTGGATGTATGATTGATATTGAATAATTGTCAAATAAAATATATTTCACTTTTATTGAAATTGACTTTGTTTTTCTTTTGTATTCAGTTTTCACAGGCTTCACAGTATGCAGCATTTCCATGTCGGTCAGTTTACAAGTCATTTATATCCAAAGCGCATTTTGTCTTGAATGGCCTGCTGAACTGTGAAGCCTGTCCAAATCCTGTATACAACTGTCAGCTTTTTTAAAAGCAACGACACAAATGCTTTCTTTATGCCATCAATGATTTATTCAATCGCATCTTTTTATAATGACATGTATGATGTTTGTTAACAAACACCATACAAAACAAAAATACCTCATATGGAATAATTAAATTCCTCATGATACAAAAACAATTATGAATACATTGTCTCCAATATAATGTCAATGTGAAACTTGGACTAGAAGAAACTGTATTCAGTAGCTTCTCCCTTGAAAGCAGTCCATGGTAGTTATTCATCACATTCTTTTATATATGACATGTATGCTGTTTGTTGCTCATATATTATATGAACAACAACACATCATGCAAAATAAGAATACCTCATATGGAATAATTAAATTCCTCATGATACAAAAACAATTATGAATTTGGCACAACTTGTAACTTGAAGTATTCAGTAGCTTTTCCCTTGAAAGTAGTCCTGGGTAGTACAATATTTGGTCACAAAATAGCAAATAATTGTGGAATAGTCAAATATACTCCCAGTCCTTGGATGTGGTATTAAAAAATGTAAAGTGTATCTGACACATAACCACACAGGCAATCACATTCTTTATAGCCTGGAACATATAACAACTTGGGTACTTTCCACACACAGGGTTCATACAGCATAGCAAAGCCAAAATTCCATACTTTTTCAAGTACTTTCCAAACCATTTTTTCCAAAATTCCAAACTCAATTATCCGTGGTTTTATGGGTATGTATATATATATATATATATATATATATATATATATATATATATATATATATATATATACAGTGGTTCCCCTCTTATAAGGCCACCCCAAATGTTTCCTTATTACGAGAGGTGGTCTCTCTTCAGGGGGAAAATATAATAAAAATGCCATACTTGCTGCGCAGCAAAGTAGCCTTTGCAGAGGCAGTGGCATCTCTTTGGGGGTGGCTTATAAGAGGGGGACCAATGTATACAATTTATATATTGAACACAAAAACAACAACTTATTGTTTGATACCAGCAAGCGCTGCTTCCCCCATATTTTTCAAGTGCACATTACTTGCACACACCTTGCATCTTGCGCTGTATTTGGCCTGTTTTACAGGCAAAACCCAGTCCTTTTATTTGGGGTTTTCAAGCCAAAGTTCATTATATGTACAGCCTCCCATTGTTGTTGTGGCTTGGTGCACAATTTATGCCCGCGGCAAACTTTTATGGTCATTTATCCATAATTCAGGGCTCGACAATTTTTTAAAAAATCACTTGTCCGCTGGGCAAGTAGATTTCAAAATCCACTTGTCCTGATAAAACTTCTATAAACATCGTTTTTTTCTAACAATGCTAAGGCCTAGGCTAGACAAACCCTTTACCCTAAAATGTATTTGCCGCTTGCAAAATCGCAAAAAAAAAAATGTCAAATTTTATGATTCTAGCTGCAACTGTTTGTAAACTGGCAAAATATCAAAAATACAAATTGAAAGTAAGCTATTTGCTTGGGGTGACTAACGATGAAAAATACAATGTAATTTCTGGGACAATAGGAGTCCGCATAAACTTAAATAACGATTAAATAGTTGCACTGGCTTCAGTTCAGGATCCTTTCTCTCTGCCTCGGATGGCGTGATGCACTGATGGGATGCATATCGTTTGCGTACCTACCATGAATGCTATCGGTACATCGTAGTAAATTGCGTATACAGTATTGGCAAGTTCCTCGCAATAAACTGTGTTCTTAAATCAAATTCAAATGAAAATTTTAATATTTCAAATCAAATATCGAGCGTGCGCACCATCAACATCTTTCCTGCAACTGTACACAAACAGCTGCTTTGGCCATGTGGTCTGACGCACAACACATCACCCGATTGGTCAACTGAGTCACATGCAAAAATGAACCAATCACGGCTTGTGCTACGGTGTTTTCATCATGGCTTCCGCCCAGTGAACATGTGTGAATTTACAGAGGGAACACACAAACGGGAAGCTTTGTTTTTGTTGCAGCATACGAAAATAAAGATTCCGGTGTTTATTTATGGTAGGTAAACCTTTGAGGTTATACAGGTAGCAAGCAGCGGCCGACGTCAGTGGCAGGTGATCTATATACTATCCCAACTCCACTACCCTTTGACATCACCGCACCAAAACAATCTCAGACAACCAAAATCATTCCTATGCTCCTATACAAGTCTCCTTTCCTTAATTTTCAACCATACTTACAAATAGCCCCACACTTCAATAGATATGTCCCTTTGAAACTAACTGTCACTGTTAGGAAAACCTCAGAGGTCATACAGGTAGCAAGCAGCGGCCGACGACAGTGGCAAATAACCCAAATAACACCCTAGGCTATAACCATCCCCAATAACATGTTAACAGCCCAATCCAGTTCTCAAGCTTTAACACCAACCAGCTCCCAAGTCTCCGATAACCATACATCTCCCTTCTCCCTTCCCCTTCCCCACCCACTTCCCTCTATACACATCCCCAGACACATTAAAACACCACCACTCTCAAACCTTCCGATCAATAACATAACAACATTCCTACACTACACTGCCACACAAACCTCCAAATCATGGTCCACAAACTTCCCCACTTTCAATCATTCGCTCCAACAGACATGGCCCTTCCAAGCCGACTGTCACTGGTAGGGAAACCCTTGAGGTCATACAGGTAGCAAGCAGCGGCCGACGTCAGTGACAGGTGGCCCACACACTTCCTTCCCCCCCCCCCCCCTTTTTTTTTTTTTTTTTTTTTTTTTTTTTTTAACACTCTTCCAGCATCAGCCACTGACAACCACGGGTACACAACTGCTTTATAAAACTTTATAAAATTTGTCTCTGCCCTCTCTCGCTGGTTCCTTTTGTTAGTTGCAGGTCCACAGACAACCAAAACTGAGGATGACCCACAAGACAACTACCATCACCAAGAACCCCACAGCACCCCAATCATCGCAGCAACCTGGTTACCAGGACAATAGTACGGCTCCCAATAGTATCAACATCCTCAACCATACCAGTACCAGCTAAGTTGACCACATTCATGGACTTAATAATTGCTACAGTGTTCAATTGCCACATCTTGGACTAAATACCTCCATTCCAACAATTGGTACACAACAAGGAACTGTTAATTTATGCAGCAACAAAACAAGGACCTGTCAATTTGTGCAACAACACAACAAGGAACTCTCATTATGCACATATGTATATATACAACACACATCCCTAGTAGGACTTTCAATAGTCACAAATTTTTAAAATTTTCAATCAGTCCCACATTGTAATTTTGTACATAGACTCCTACATATATAGATTTCCAAATGTGTATTTATATTAGCCAACAGGGGAATACAGTCAGTTCCCCACAGAAATATGAGGCACCGGACACACTGGGTTTTAATGCAGAGCTCTAACGCTCATGCTTTTTCCCCAAGTAGGCCCGATGCCTCACACGTGCAAAGCAGGTACTCGAAAAATTGCCCTTACCCTTCCCCCCCTTTTTTCACAGCCCATTACCTGCATAACTACACAAGGCATAACAAGTAGCTATTCACAGTTGTGGAAGTAAGGTGACAGTAATGTAAGTAATGGGCCCCCCCCCCCCCCTCCCCTTTTTTTTTTTTTTTTTTTTTTTTTTTTGTGGCTCACTAGGTGGGACTCCATCCCGACAGGTTCTCCAGTGCCATATGACACTGGACACCCAAGCCCAACCTATTTCTCTCCCACCCCTCCACATATTCCCCCTTCCTAGCTCACCCCCTTATTACAATCAGCTCACCCCACCCTTACTACCACCACCACCACATGTCTTACCCAGAAGGCCCCTCCCCTAATTTACATACCAGTATATATTCCCAGACTCCATCCTAGCTCACTCAGCTCCTGAGGAAGACTACCAAGTCGAAACCTGGGTAGAGCCAGCTAAGGATGGAGTCCCACCCTATGTAAGTCACTTCAAATTGTTTTAATGTTTATATTCCCACATTAGTACCACCTCAAGTTCAGCCCATTACACTTGTGCTTTGTCTTGTAATTGTAATTTCCCTTCCCATTTAAGCTACTCACCCCCCTTCTCAAAAGGTTTTTCACCCAGCTTCAGACCTGCTTTGACGTGCACTTTAAAATTGCTCAGAAGCATTTTAAGCTCAACTTAATCTTGCTTTACATACACATGTAATAAAACACATAGTACTTTTGATTCATACTTGTTCTTTATTGCATTTATTCAATAATTTTGATTCATACTCGTTCTTCATTGCATTTATTCAGTCAACATTGTTTGCTAGTTAAGGTTTGCCTATGGAACACCTGTATTAGACACATAGTTACTTTAGTTAAGGCTCTTTTGCAACTTTGATATATACAAATAGTCCAGCAATCCAACATGCTTAAACCACGCCAGACCAGGAACTCAACCCTAGGTCGTCTCTCCCTTTTCCCAGGGGACACAGGAGACTTTCCCATATTTTCTATGGGTAACCCCCCAACCAACCCAGATACTTCTCAAGACGCTGAGGTTTTCAACATCTCAGTCCTCTTTAATCAGGAAGCATCTGAGAAATCAGAACAGGCTGCCACAAATACAGAATCCACAGCAATAGACCCCCTGCACACAGATACTGCCCACCCTGTGCCCCATTCAACACATAGAACAAAGAATGTGGGCCAGAATAAACAAACTAGCACCAGCCAAACAGACTCCCCTGACACACACTCTCTCCCCCCACCACACATTGAAAAGCACACCCCAGAGCCAGAACATAGGGATACAGGCACAACACACAAGCCCCATTTCACCCCCCAGGACTTAGACAGACCCATTCTCACAGCTTATGAGAAAAAATACAGGGCTCTCCTCCAATCTAGCTTTAAAATTAAACAACTTAACCACCATCTTGCCAACTTAAAGGGAAATGACACATCCCAAACCTCCCCACTGAAACCCCATTTCAAATTAGGGGCAATTGAGCCCACAGAGGACCTCAATGACAAGGTTAGCCAGATCCTAGAATCTGCTGGCCACCAAATAGCTGCCCTCCTTAGTTCACACTACAGCGAGAGGCTAGATAGACACATGCATGTCAGATCCCACCTTCTAGAGCAGCTGGAAACAGACAACAGCCTAGAAGCATGGAGGACCATTGACAAAGCCCAAAAAGTGGCTAACCGTTATGCCAGCAGGCTAACACAAAAAACACAGCCAGACACACAGGACCCTCCCACCCCCAACCACCTGAACAAGGCCACACAGACACTATACTCCCCATCCAAACCACCACCCAATCCACTACCTGGGAATGCACAACATACCCAGGCAGTCCACCCCCACGCACTTGATGCATCAACCACAGCCCCACCCTCATCCCACAACAGGAGACCATCACCACAGTCAGCTACACACCCACACACAACACCAAAACATATACCCCCCTTACTGGACCTTCCAGTCAGAACCACCACAAAAACTACCACAAGCACGCATACTACAACACAAAACATCCCCTCCCTACTAGACTTACAAGTCAGACCAACCAGGGAGCTTCGCTCAATGCTAAACTCCCAGTCAACCAAACCAGCCAACCACACACACAGACAGGCCCCTCACGGTCCTACATCCAACTACACACACACGCAAGCAGACAACACACCCTTAACGCACAAACCAAGCCACACTGGACATACTCCACCACAATGTCCAAGTCAGCCTGCATACAAAAATAAAGGCAGGCTAAACCCCCACAAAACCACAGCAAGCCATAAACTCAGGCAAACCCAACCAGCCACACAGGGCCCACAAGAGGCTCATGGATCGCAAGCCAGACCACCCCTACTCCCTATTCCATACCAACTCCCACACCCCCCCACCCCCCTCCTCCACCCTACCCATATCAACAAGCCAGACAGATCACCACCTGTAACCCACTCACAAAACCACCCTGCCTCTAACCCTTTGCCACACAGGATCTCAAACCCTACCCATCGTTTGAGCCCCACACCATACACCTCTACTCTGGCACAACATCCCCAGTCAGCTACTCCTTTCCGCAATAGAAACCCCACCCCCACCCCTGTTACAACACCACACCCCTGTACCACCAATGCACAGAGCTATACCCCACATGGACATATAAAACCTAACCCATCCACCCTCAACACAACACAATCAACAGCTACACCCCACTTTCGTAGGCCCCCTCCACCACTGACACCTGCACATGTACAAGGTGCACTCCACTCTAGGCACAACTTTAACATACAACAGAACCCACCACCACAGCCTGGTCCAAAAAACGGCCAACCATGCCCCCCTGGGCCAAAACAAGGACAGATTCCACCCCACCAAGCAACGCGACCCATAAACATGCACAGCCCCCCCTATGCAACCCCCCAGCAGAACCCAACGTATCCCCCCATGCAACACAATTTGAGGACAGCACTCCTCCATTCCCTGACGCAGGCCATAGAAATACTAAAACAAGGCGTCTGATCCCTGGTTCCAAACCAAAGAAGAGACGTTACACAGCCTCACAAAAACACACAGACAAGTTTAATTTCAAAGACTTAGTTATCAACCTTTCCCAATACAAGCCTACCAAATCTGAACATGATCTTCTCAACAAGGGCCTCTCTTTCGCACCCACCCCCAAAATTCCCAGTCCAGCTATGATTGATGAAGCAGTCTCCGTTTTCATCAGACTCCTAGATTTACAATACTACTTTCATAAAGAGTCCCACAGTCAGAGACCTCCCCCATGGTTCAAACACAAATCCAACTGGCTCCCTCCCTTCTCCTGTAAAGAAATACAACACTTCCAAACAGACCTCACCAAGATCCTTCATAACCGCCTACAAAATAGCTCACATCCAAACCTGCCCAAAAACCAGTTTCAAGCTATCAAGACACTCCAAAACAACCCCAACATAGTCATTAAACCAGCAGACAAAGGCTCAGGCATAGTCATTCAAAACAAGGAAGACTATATCACAGAAGCACACAGACAGCTGCACGACCCAGTGTACTATCAGGAAATAGATACAGACCCCTCTGAACAACACAAAGCAGAAATAGATAATTACCTTAGCTCCCTCCTAAATAAAAAATTAATTACTCCAGACACTTTTAAATACCTCACATCCTTCCTACCTCGCACGCCTATCTTTTATCACCTACCCAAACTACACAAACCAGGCCCACAGAAACCAGGGAGACCCATTGTCTCAAATTGTGATGGCCCCACCAGCAGAATCAATGAACTGGTTGATTTCCATTTAGGACAAATTGTTCAATTTGTACCAGACCTCCTCAAAGACACAACCACCTTTCTTAATAAACTTTCCAATTTCCAGCCTCCAGACCATGGCTTTTTACTTTGCACTATGGACATTTCTTCATTATATACAAACATCCCACACACAGAAGGCATAGAACTGGTCACTGAATTTTATTCAGATCACTCAAAACACATACCCAACAACACTAATCAACCCCCCCTCCCCCCTGCAGTCCTCTCGGATCTCATAAAGCTCATCCTCACTAAAAATAACTTCACATTCAATGGTAAACAGTATCTACAGACCTGTGGCACGGCCATGGGAGCGAAATTTGCCGTCAACTATGCGAACATTTATGTCCATAAGTTGTTACAAAAAACTATGGCAGACATTCCTGGCCCTAAACCCCTTTTCCTCCATAGATACATCGATGACCTCTTTTTCATCTGGCCACACAATTCAGACATGCTACAAAAGTTCCATTCCCTTCTCAACCTAACCCACAAGTCCATCAAATTTGAATTAAATTTTTCCTCTTCGGAAATCCCGTTCCTAGACACGCTAGTTTACATTCAACATGGAAAATTACAAACCAAATTATACAAAAAACCCACTGACCGCCAACAATTCCTCCATAAATCCTCATGCCATCCCCCCCATACCAAAAAAGCCCTCCCCTACAGCCAAGCCCTCCGCTACCGACGCATCATCACCGACCCACACATATTCGAACAAGAGCTCAGTTCCTTAGAAACAGCATTCTGTCAACGAGGCTATTCCCAGGCTGATATCAGACCACAGTTTGACAAAGCCAAGACACTTCCCAGAGAGCAGACCTTAACACAGAAAGGCAAAAAGACTACTATCCCCAAACCAGTCTTAGTCCTCCCTTACCACCCAAACCTCCAGCACCTCCATAAAAATCTCAAGGATCTTTGGGAAAAGCACTTCCTCTCTAATCCACTCCTGTCCCCCCTCTATAGAGATTACCCCATGATAGCTTATAGAAGACCAAAAAACCTTAAAGAATTTTTGGTCAAAGCAACACTCACCCCCACAAAATCCCAAACCACCCCCAATGGTACTCCAGAAACACTTAACCCACCCCCAGGAGTTCACCCCTGTGAGAGATACCCCCTTTGCCATACCTGCAAATATTTGCAGAGAGGCGACACATTCCAGGGCTACCATTCCCCAAGAACCTTTCGTATCCAAAAACACCTGTCCTGTAGGTCCTCACATGTCATCTACCTCATCAATTGTATCAAATGCCAAATCCAATATGTAGGCCAAACAGCACAACCCCTAGCCAACAGACTGTCCCAACACCTTTCCACCATCCGTAATAAGCAGCATACATCAATTGGGCAACACTTCAACCTACCTGGACACAACATCATAGAAGACCTTAGAATTCTCCCAATAGAACAGGTCATTACAACACCACACATCAAGTCAATAGACAACAACATTCTTAAAATTAGAGAAAGCTCCTGGATCAAAACTCTAGGCACCCTTACCCCTAAAGGCCTGAACCAGATAGCCTAAAGTAGCACCCAATGCACAGACCCCCATCCCCCATTCTCAGGGTTTGACGGCTCTAGTGATACATGGATATTCAGTTTCCCCCACTTGGGGACACCTGCACATATACATGTAGAACAACGTACCAATCTTCAGTACTCTTACTGTAAACTTGTCCCACAGTACTGGTGCCTTCATGAGATATAACATGATTACTGAACAGATTTTCATTATTTCCTACTGTATGCAGCCATCCCAGACACCAGTCTCTCTGATCATGTACCTTCACAATACACTTATTTCTTTGCCTTCTAGTTTATTTGATGTGAACTTCCAGTCCTGTCAGCATACATATACAGTGGTCTCCCTCTAATAAGGCTGCCCCAAATACAACCAAACAGTGGTCACCTTTGACATGTTTGAGGGGTAGGCTGTTTTAGGGGGTGCAACACAATGGAAATAACACTTCTGTTTTACGTTCCACCCAATTTCTTATTTTACATGCAATAGTAAGCAACATTCAAAGACTTGTGGCAGATGGCGACACAGAGCAGCAGAAATGTAATAAAGAAGGGCCTGTCGCCAGGTGACCCTGTCTACCACCAAGTGCCGCTGCCTGTTGTTGTATGCCGCTGATCCCAAAAGGCTCCTACTTATCTTCGGCGGAGCGGCATTGCTGCCAAATGCTGCTGCCCACCGCTGAATGCCACCAACTGCCACAGCCTGCCACGGAAAGGTTTTACTAGTGTGTGTACATCTAGACTTGTATAAGTAATAAAAAAGAAATTTTCAAAGCTGGTTTATGCAACCTGTTAGTTGCAAACTAGTGTGCACGTGGTTAAACGTTGCATTCAGCCAAATTGGCCAAAGTAGTAAATTCCTAGTCCTACACAGAAGTGTCTCGAATTTCGATGTTCGTATAATGTGACCAATCATGTAAAGGTACAGAGACACATACAAAATAATGTTCCTCGGTGCACCTACTTTTTTATACTGTACCAACTTATGGAAGAAAAAGGTGAGCATAACATTAACATGAGTTACTTGACCCATAGCACTTTTTATTCATATTTCAGACTAGTTATGGGCTAAATTTCCATTGAGCTCCAAGTGTCTCTTTATTTTGTCTGAAAATTTACTTGTATCACACAACAGGGCTGGCCTTGATGTCAATACCAGATAATGCTGTACATTTTCAACATAACATGAAATTATCCTATAATTTTCTATTTGTCAGAAAAGCTGCCCATTCAGTTGCACTGATTTTATCACATAATTGTCTCTTTGCCAATACATGTACATGTTCATGTATATGAATTTCTTGATAGGATAAATATTATTCCATAAAATTTACATCATAGGGGAATTTCTGATAATGGCCTAAGTTAGGCTTGTGTCAACTGTCATATGCTGGCAGACCAAATTCTTCAGGTTGGAACTCTACCAGTGAGGTCAATAACCTTTGTACATGATCTTTCAGCTTGCTTTTGTCTGCATTGGAGTCAGGAATCCAGACTACTTGCATGCCTGCTGCTAGCGCCCCCTCCACTCCATTTGGAGCATCTTCAAACACCAACACCTGAAACAATTTTAGTCAACTGTATAAAGGCATGCAACTTTATGTCATCTACTTTGATAAAAAATCTAAAAAGCATTGGAGCATGACCATTTAAACAAACTTCGTAGAGACCCACCCAAGTTACATTACCATCAAGTTTGAAGTGAATCTGGTAAACGGAAATCAGAGACGCCTACCTGGGTTTCAGAGAAATAGTATTCTTTTCTGTCGTTTCAGTATTTTCACTCTTTTTCAGTAACAGCTATCAGTATAACTTGGAGACAAACAAAAACGTTTTGAACATCTTTTTTATTGATAAAATTATTCATTCTTAAAATTAGTCTTCTAAAAAGTACTTTTTAACTTTGTGTATTTAAAAGTATTTAAAACAAATTTTAGGGAAACCAGCGAAGACACCACCATGAAGGGAGGCAGCTTTAAACACCATGCACACAAAGTCATATTATTTTAATGTCACTGTCCACGCAACAGTCTTTCAACATCGAACATCATAGTGCTTCAAATGCTTTACATAGCAACTTTTCAGTGTTTTTAATTCCTTCTTTGAGTACTGCCTTTGACCTGCTTCACCAGGTCTAGACTTGGCAACCACAATGGATTCCAAAGTATTTTGTCCCAAATTTGGTCTGAAGTCTGTATGGTTTTTTCTTACAACACTAAAAACACGTTCACAGTGAGCACTTGAGTGGGGGATTGTTAATATACTAAGCATCACTGTTGGCAAAACTCTGAATACTGGTTTTCCATTTTCGTCTTTAATTAATGCTATAGCAGCCCATGTTTTGTGTATGGACTTTTTCACATGTGCTCGAAGGTCTGTGATTTGATATGCAGCAAATTCAGCAGCCAATGTATCTTTGCTCTCACTACCCAGCAAGCTGGGAAAGAGTGACACCAGAAAATCCACATCAGCCCATTTTGTCTCTGTCTGTTTACATACATCAGCAACCTCAACATGTTCAAGTAATTTACAAGATAGAGGCAGTTTTTCAAGGATATATTTACATGCAGTCTTGAAAAACACCACTGCATTGTTGTAAAATTCCTCAATTCTCTCAATTCGACCGCATGTGGCGTCGGCAGTCATCTTTTCCACCATGTGCGATGCTGATATCGCTCCTACAAAGTTTGCAAAATGCGTAGGTTTCTCCCTTGTTACTTGACACCAAGCACGGCCATTCATAAAAGTATCTTTGTAAGAAGCTTTGAACGCGTGTCTTCGCTGGTTTTTGCATAAAATCTGCTGTAGAAACCCCTTCACGGCTTCGTTTAGCCATGGCATGTCAGCTGAAACGTGTGGTTTCTTCCCGCGGCGGAAGTTCCGAAGGAACCTAATGCGCATGCCCTGTAAACGGCCTGGCAACAAAAGGGCGTATTTGATTTTGCACCGCTTTTTTTTTTTTCCGTAGCAATAATTTTTTTCCGTAACATCGTATTTTTAGCAAAAAATCGTACGAAATACGGACAAATCGTAAAAGTAGGCATCTCTGGGTAATGGAGAAGTTCAAAAAATAAATTTTCCATTGCAATCCCCGTTGACTCACATAGTAAACAACAGGAATGCATTCATTACAGTGGTCCCCTTCTTATAAGACCCCTCTCACCTTGAAAGGCCAGCATTCTTGTGCAGAAAGTCTGGCCTTTCTATTGTATTCTCCCATTCAAGAGATGCCACCCCTCTTATAAGATCACTTTTTGGCTGTATTTGGGGTGGCCTTATAAGCGGGGGACCACTGTACCTACAAGTATCCAAAATAAAAAATTCATTAAAAATCAGGGATCCACATTATCACTATTTTAGTGAACACTTTTGTTTACCTTGCCCCCAAGCTACATATCCACTACATTTCAGAAAAATCTCAGTGATGGTTTTGGAGAAGTTAAAAAATAGCCTGAACACACAAAAATTTGTGAAAAAAAAAAAAAAAAACTGCAGTGCCACCTCTTGGATATTTTGAACAAGTTAAGTCTCAGGATTCCCAGAAGTCTCTCTATGCAATTTCCTAGCAATTGGCTGAGTGCTTTCTGAGAAGACGACTTTGTAAGATTTTGCCAAAATATGAATAAAGAAATTTCATAAAAAAATTTAAAAATCAATGGACCATGACCACTTGAACAAAATTGGTAGCAACCAGCCCAAGGTACATCCCCACCAAGTTTCAAGTGAATCTGGCTGGTGGTTTTGGAGAGGTAGAAAATTTGAATTGTGGACAGACAGACAAAGGACGATGGACCATACTATAACATAAGCTGTTTTGTCAGCTGAGGTAAAAAAGTGATCACTTTCACATTAAATTTTCACACAGGCTAAAACAAAAACTTTGAAAAATGGTAACCATCGGAAGACAATAACTTGATGGCTTGGCAGGAGTCTGAATTGTAGGATTCCAAACTGTGTGAAGTTTCATGAAACTAAGTTAAATAGTGAAGGAATTACAGCCTGGACGTGATTTTACAAGGATACAAGGACAATGTTGTCACTGTGACCCAGATACTTGACCTACTGACCTACTTTGGTATATGACACATCCTTATGTCCATATGCACCTACATGTATGTGTACAGTTTCATTAATCTAAGTTGAAGGACAAGCAAATTATAGCCCAGGCAACTACTATATGCCCCCTTTCCTTTGGGGGGGGGGGGGGGCATAACCATTATGTTATGTCAAAATTCTAACAAAGAACAGGATTTCTGAAATAGGGACATGAAACATTGGTTGGTCCAATTTGTACCAAATTTGAAAAAGTTCCATCAAAATACTTTTTCATCTTCTTTTTGTAACAATAATCATGATCCAAAGTCAACTGAAAAATTTGTAGATTGAACTTCACAGCACCATGCTCTACAAACTATACACTTTTTAGATTGAACTTCACAGCACCATGCTCTACAAACTATACACTTTTTAGATTGAACTTCACAGCACCATGCTCTACAAACTATACACTTTTTAGATTGAACTTCACAGCACCATGCTCTAGAAACTATACACTTTTTAGATTGAACTTCACAGCACCATGCTCTACAAACTATACACTTTTTAGATTGAACTTCACAGCACCATGCTCTACAAACTATACACTTTTTCTAAAAACCGGGACGACCGTCCCTGGCTATCAGTATGAAGTTTTATCTACCAGCTTCTGCTGACACATTTATATTTTTATATGTAATACTTTTAGTTACTACTACAAGTCTACATTTTTTAAAATTTGTACTTACTGAACAATTCCCTTCACAAAAAAAATGTTTTGGCAAAAACTTTTCACACAGTACTTACCTGCAGATCCAAATAATCCCAAAAATACATATTTTGATAGGACTATTTTTAAAAATAGAGAAAAGACAAAACTTGTGAAGTGAAAAACTTTCTCCTCTGCATGGGAGCTAATGATCTGACACCTTAATTGCCAGACTTCCCTGGTATCCAATACACCTAAACCAAAGGAACCACCAGATGGCACCAACCATCTACATGTAGAAGAATCACATTCGCTTCTTGACCAATCACACGAAGATAAACCAGGTGATGCTTCTTTACCATTGGTGCCCTCATGATACAGGGCTTAACACTACAGCAGTAAACCTATGAACTGCTCACCTTCTCTGGAGGAGGTTTGTCAGGAAAACGCTGTCCACAAACAACAAAGCAATCTGGAGCAGGCTTCCCAAGCTTGACTTCAGGGTCAGAGGAACTGAACACTGAGTGAGACACCACTTCAAAAAGATCCTTGTGAGAGGAGGCTTTAATTTCAAATTCTTCCTTGCTTGACCCTGTAGCTAAAGCCATTGGTACTTTGTGTTTGTCAAGATGCCTGATGAGCTTTTCAGCACCTAAAATTAATACAGAGTACAAAAAGTCTTTCAAGAATCACAAGATTACAGGCAGAGACAAAAAACTTGATATCTTCCAAATAATTCCTTGTATTGACTTCTGACATAAGAAACAAACAATGATGAACAACAGTAAAATAGCTTCTTCCATTTCAAACATGTAAATTACAGTTAGATCTAGGCATTAAAGTGGCTAAATACAAATATATATCAGTAGACATAACCAAACAAAACAGCACTAGACCCCAACAATGCAGTGTTACAGGACAGTCTTGTCATGTCATGTAACACTGCATTGTTGGGGCATAGTGCTGTATGACATCCTTAACCCTTTCCCCCTCAAACCGGCCAAAACCGGCTGGTGGTCAAATGTCGTCTGCTTCAGTGTTTTCAACTAATTTCAACAGTTACGAAGAAAAAATTTGACTGAGAAATGTACATGAGACTTATCAAGATCACATGCCCTAGGTCAACAGCTTTCCTTTGCATGGGTTTAGTGCCCAACCCATGCCAAGGAGAGCTGTTGACTCAGTCTTAATTCAAGGGTGAAAGGGTTAACCAAACCTCTGCCCTTGACTGATGTAATACTCAAACACCTAATCCTAGTACTTTCCACAAGCAAATTTTTCCCAAGAAAAAAAATCACACAAATTGTTCAATATCATAAATATGTGTACCATATGCTCCGCCTTTCATCCATAGTGATACAATGTACAGACATTTAATTAACTCTCCACCCCGTAAACTCACAGTGTCATAATGTCATTTGCTTCCATGTTTTGGACTGACTTCCACTGTAATAAAAATAATTTGGAAGGAAATTGCAGATGAGACCTATCAAGATAATATGTCCACAGCTTTCCTTGGTGTGGATTGGGTGTTAAGTGTCCAACCTTTGCCAAGGAAAGCTGTCTATCTCAATTCCAGGAGACAAGGGTCAATACCTTCTTCATTGCATTATGGCTTCACTGCATCCAGTGAGTTAATTTAACAAAAATTCCTTTGCTGCATTAAGGTATATAAAAAAAAGAACTTTTATATATGCTCTGGAATTACCAAGTTGTCTGGCAAATGCAGATTCAAAGCTGCACTTCTCCTAAGATTCCACAGAAACAAAACAATGAAGATTAAGTTGAATGCATTTATACAACCAAGAATCTTCTGGACAGCAATGAACTTGAGGTATTTTATCTTATCATGTTAAAAAATGAAAAAAGCTGAAAATAAAAAAAAAAGAAAAACCATTGCTTGTAGACTGCTTCTAGACAAACATTGCTAAAGCATATAAATATAAGTGAAATTAGTATAACTATTTTGAGTTCTTAAATCATAAATGAAATGTAGCTGGTTTTCTGAACCTACCTGGCATGAGTTTAGCTGTGGGAAACAGTTTCTTTTGTCCTTCTATCACCTTCTGTTCATATTCATCCACCGAAAAGGGAAGTTCCAGGGCATCTAAGTGGATAAAATCATGAAGATTAAACTTTAAACAAAGACAAAATCAACAATCAGAATGGAAAAGAAAACTAAAAAAATTCAAAAGCAAAATTAAATAACAAAATTAAATAACAAAATAAGAAAAAAAAAAAAAAAGAAAAGAAACCAGTATGCACATAGTACATGTATAATGACATTCAAAACTGAAGCCAATTTACAAATATACTTGATGACAAGAGACATACCTTCCAAATAGGTCCACTTAAGAAATGTACATCCAGTACCCCCTATAAGTCCTGAAAGTTATACTGGGCTAACTTGAAAAAAAGTGGCCAGTACTGCAGTCACAAGATTTTCACATTTTGACCTGTATATTACATAATACTATGGGTGGCGCCACCAACATTGATGTTGACAAAGATTTTTATACACTTTATAACTCCTAAATGTTATATGGGCCTATCTCAAGAATTCTGGGGTGCAGAGCATTCACAAGATGACCCAAATATTCAAACTGGCCATTTGACCTTGACCTTCATCTCAAGATTAAAAAATTGTTACCGTTCAAAATATGTGTCCCACATTCTGCTTTCCATATATAGTCTGTTTGTTCAAATTGGGTCATAACTCTTCGAGTTATTGAGGAAAAACAACTAACTCCGACAAGCGCCAAACTCCATAATTACTGGGTCACAGTGACCCAAAAAGTAGATCACCAAGTACACTTCTATGTATTATGTTATCAAGTGCAATTTTGATCTGGAGGCTCAATTCTCTTTGCTATTGATATCCAAGCTACACCCAGCCATTACAAAATCACCTTTTCAAATTTAGAGGCATGGTGACCTCACAAAAATAGGTCAAGGTCACTGATATTACACAACATTCTACCTTTGGTCTATATATCATATAAATTTGGCAAGTCTAGTTCAATTACTTTTCCAAATATGGAATTTTACATCTTAAAACACATTTTGGTTCATAATTTCTGTCAAATTATAGGTGGCGCCACCAGTATATATAGCAACTTGACTTTGACCTCCCCCACAATCCCACCAAATTTGGTGAAGATCCACCAAAAATTAAAGATGCTAGAGTGTTCACAAGATTTTCACATTTTGACCCCTTGTGTGTTATTGCTGGAATGAATACAGCATGTGCTTTATCTACTGATGTACTACATTGATAAGTTATGCCCACCTATTATATATTCATAAAAGTTACCTGTAATTAAAGGCCACTTCCCATATAAGCACATGCAACTGGCTGAAGGAGCCGACTTAAACAACAGGTACCAATCTAAATGTACAAACCAACCTATCAAAATCTGCCCTGCTTCGTGCATCTTCTTTCCCATCTGTTGGACCTTCACATCCCAAGTGAACTTTTTGCCATAAGGTTCTACAATGCTGCTCATGATTTCTGAGTACAGGCTTTCTGTATCTGCAAATGAAAAACGTTGATTAACAAAAAACAGATTTTTTTGGGGTCCAAATTGACAAATACTGCAGGTTTATATGATGATGCCAGCATAAAGCTAAGGGATGGTTCAACATTTTAACTAGTTTTGAATTAGTACTTTCAGTATGTTGGGGGGGGGGGGGGGGGTAAATGGACCTGTACACTTCTAATCGAATTGAAAATTTGCAACCCAAATTTTGTGGTATTTTGGTATTATTTCTTGGAAGATCATTTTTAAGTTCTAAGTTGGGGGAGGCGGGTCATGAAATTTAGTACCCCAAATGCTAACTCAAAAATGATGATAATGTTGAACCATCCCTAGTATGATGCAGGTTTAATAACCGCAACATGTCGCTCTTAATCTGGTAAATGTTGTCTACAACTTTGACAGGCCTTTCCTTGTAATTGTTGAGACAGCACATCAGCACAGCTTTAATAGTAGTCCATAAATCATGTTGACTTGTTTCCTTAAAAGTGGTTACACAAGTATATTATGATCCCTGATGAAATTGCAGAGCCTCCCAAACACCACATACATTTGCACTGTCAAATCATGCCGATGAATACAGCTTGGAACACGTGTTTTTCAGGTTGAAATATAAACCTTGGCACAACTTTACAAATCAACTGATTTCTCTGCTTGATCTCACCACTCTGTTCTGGCATAAAGGTGTTCCTCTCGCATGGCAAGCAGATCTTTTTCTTTTCTTGTCTTTTTAATTCCCATTTTTGTGACAAACATGTCTTAAAGCCAATATGAACGTGTATACTATAGACCCCTATATAACAGTGGTTTCACCCCTGAAGCATAACTGGTGGTAACAGATAAAAATTTGAGGTATTGCCCACAAAAAAAACTCCAAACAAAAAACTAAAGCAAAGGATAAAACAAAACAAAAATTAATGTGACGAGTGTGACACACACCGCCTCCTGGGTGTGCTGGACTATTTTTGAAGTAGTTCTTGTTCTGTTTGGATTATTTTCATGGGACAGAGGTTTTTTAAGTGCAAGGTCTGTACCAATAATGACAGTACTTAGCAGAGTTCATTTTGGATGTGGAGCTGGAGGAATTGGATGCTATGGCATGAGTAGGGTAAGCCTACTTAAAATTCTAGGCTTACAGTTCCGCCAGAAAGTCTTGCACCATCTCCTGTGGCGACCCCTGCATGTGGTCCTTCTCTGGTACATATTGTACAAGGGGCTCCTGCAGAGAACACTGTTAGGAAGTTTGATGTTACTCAGTGTGCTTCTTGCACCTACAAATGTACCTGTGGCCGCCATTGGCCCTAAGCTGGTTATGGTGTAAGAATTTCAATTTTTATTACACTTTGAAAAGTGGAACCTGCAAGTGGCTCCACTGGTGACCCCCAAGAGTTTTGGAGCAGGACTTTCTGGCAGCACTGTAGTCTTACTATTCACTGACACCGGTTCAGTGGTTGTGGTCATCTGGAGGATTATTCACCAAGTGTGTCTATGAATGCACTTTCATCGACTTGTCATTACATGTGTGAGGATTATTGGGGTAATAATTGTAGAGTAATGGAATCACAAGGTTTGTAACTTTGCTGCATTTGGTTGTCGCAGCATTGGCGGGAGGTGCACATAGGGAGTACACATGCACTTGAATTACAGCACCATCAATTATCGACCATGGTTACTACCATTGGAATGCGGAACCAAAAGTGATTAAAACATTGCATTTCCCTGAAAGATATTTTGTGAACATTTGCTGTAACTGTTTCATTAAATGAACTAAGCAGCCATGAATTTCTACGTACTTCATTAATAATGGTGAAATAATCATCCAGGCACTTATATGGGGCAGTAATTCAGTGGGGGTAAGCACAACAAAAAGAAGGGCCATCATGATATATCAGATGTAATATCATGGCAAACAAAGCATTTAATCACAGCAGCCTCGTTTTCACACCGTCTACTATATTATAATATGTAACAATCCACACAAAACAGTCTTCTCAGTTTGGTTTCCAGGGCTCAACTGGCTTTCCTGGCAGTGTGCACTGGACCATATATGGCTAATTTTGCCAGGGAAAACAAACCTCTCCATATTTTGTCACTGGTCAATAGGCATGCATGATTGCCCCAAACTTACTACCCATATTCTTTTTCATGATGTTTTTTATGTTGGACTTGAATCGGGGATTTATATTCAATTCTCTTGACATTCATGATCTGATGATATATCTGACCTATATTCATTTTACATATTTTCTTGATGTCCTTATTTTTCATGTTTTAATTTCTTTTAAATTATGTTGTTCTTAGTTTCTAGGCATTCATGCTCAGCAGTTTGCAACTGAAAATGAACCGTAAATAAAATAGTCAAACTTGTATAAACAGAGGGCGAATCACACAGTGATACAGTGACGTAATGCTAGCATGCCATGCCAGGAGCAGATTTCCTGAATCCTGGCTATAACAAGTAAACACGGGAATAACTTTTGATTCTAACTGTAGACACGCCTTTTTTTATCTTGAATGTTTTCAATGAAAGATGTCTGCACAACAGTCAACACCAACCACATACTTTATTTTAAACAGTGACGCAACAAAAAGTAAAAGCCTTTATGCTTTATAATGTGAAAATATTCAGTACATATAACATAGTTGCTAACAATACTGCTTTAGGTGGTAGTTTGCCGCTTTTGAAGCCAATCTGCCGCCTACCGCTCCGCTGTGAAATGAAACTGCGTTTATACCACTTTTACGTTTGTCAGTCAAAAGCAAATGTTAGTTATTAAAAAAAAAAAAAAAAAAGACAAACATGTGAATATGCAGCCTAGCGTTTGTTACAGGTACTTTTAAGACAAGTTGTCGGATCATTCATGTCATTCACCTGTTCACATCAAGCTTTAACCTTTTTGGTGAACTCGAACATATACATACAAAAGTCAATTCGATTGGCTGATTGAAGTTAACATCGGCCAATCAATTTGCGCATTATTTATCGCTTTTTGACACAGCTCTGCTTGACAGTTGGTGTATACCTTTCTCACTTTTTATCTAGTCATTTAAAATCTTGTTAAAGTTTGAAAATAAGACATAAGAGTCATGTGAGTTGCTGTATACCATTCTCATTTTTATCTAGTCATTTGTAAAAGTTTGAAAAGAAGACACAAGAGTATGGCAGTTGGTGTATACCATTCTCATTTAATTTAATCATTTGTTATTAAAGTTAAAAAGATGTGAGAGTCATGTCATATAGAATCTGATTATCATAATCTAAATAAAGTATACACATATTTTTGGGTAACATCTCAAAAATTT
Organism: Hermodice carunculata; assembly: GCA_964020975.1. Lineage (NCBI taxonomy): Eukaryota > Metazoa > Annelida > Polychaeta > Eunicida > Amphinomidae > Hermodice > Hermodice carunculata. The sequence goes on from OZ026621.1 coordinate 15,641,017, forward strand.
TACCTGATGACAGACCAAGATGGCTACCCCATCTGTATGGGGTAGCCATCTGAGACTATCATTAGGTCACAGATCTTACATGCCAATACAAATGTGAAAAGAACTTCAAAAGATTTATCTAAATCTGCATTTTTTTCCTATGCAAGTAATATAGATCTAAATGTCTTCAAAAGTTTCCCAGGAATTTTCTCTTATCTTTGCTTTATAATTGTGTACATTAAATTTGCAGTGCTCATGATTTTTGTTGGCTTATAATTTGAAACGCCCTATTTTGAAACCTTAAACAGACATGAAAGATCCATGGGTCATTTTTTATAGTCATGTATAGATCTACATTATATTTGGACAAAGCATCGTCAGTATGGAGTAATATAATTTATAATGAACACCATCATGTGCACAATTATGTACACAAATATATGTGGTGCTATATTAAATAACTTGATTGTAAAAAAGTTGTCTTGTCTTTTTTATGTAATTTAGTACTAAGGAGATGGCAGTGCAGCTGAATAGGAGAGGTCACAATAGAAAAGATCAAGATTAAAAGGTTACAAATCTACTCCCCAGAGGACACCACTGAGTCTGGAGGGCTAAGGTTGTGTATTCCCATTACTTTCCATTGTAATCAGCAGCTTAATAACTTCAAATGAAATGGCTTCACAAGAGTGTTTTACCTCTATGGAAAGATTTACCATCCATGGAAAGATTTAAATGTATGTAGATACTCTAAATTCCACATGGTAAATAATTCCATAGAGGTAAAATAGTCTTGTAAATTCTATGATCATAGCTGCAAGGATAACCACTTTTATTAAGGGCTACTTTAACATAGAATCCAATGGGAATACACAACTCTAGCCCTCCAGATTTTTTGTGTACTTGATTGTGTATTCAACTGAATATACACACTTGCTCATTGTGACCTTTCCTATTGGTGTGTGACTGTATTCAGTTGAATAAACAACCAAATACACAAAAAATTCAGGAGGGCTAGAGGTGTATATTCCCATTGGATTCTATGTTAATATAACCCTTAAGGGACGCCATCAAAAGTTCAATGGTTACAAATAAAAGAAAGTAATTTCGTTTTGGGTCAGACTCCCCCCCCCCCCCTCCCCCCGAAAAATAAACTTGTCTTTACATTGAAACTTCGATCTCCCAGACTGTGTACTGTAGTGGTCACAAATCACACAGGGCTTTGCCACTTTAAAAAGGTCATATTGTGGTGTATTTAAGGTGGCTTTTAAAGATTGGGATTACTACCATTCTACAACATGAAGACAGGACTCACATCCGTGGATGTATGATTGATATTGAATAATTGTCAAATAAAAGATATTTCACTTTTATTAAAATTGACTTTGTTTTTCTTTTGTATTCAGTTTTCACAGGCTTCACAGTATGCAGCATTTCCATGTCAGTCAGTTTACAAGTCATTTATATCTAAAGCCTATTTTGTCTTGAATGGCCTGCTGAACTGTGAAGCCTGTCCAAATACTGTACACAACTGTCAGCTTTTTTAAAAGCAATGACCCAAATGCTTTCTTTATACCATCAATGATTTATTCACTCGCATTCTTTTTATAATGACATGTCGCATTCTCTCCCATTCTTTTATAATGACATGTATGATGTTTGTTAATAAACACCATACAAAACAAAAATACCTCATATGGAATAATTAAATTCCTGATGATACAAAAACAACTAGAACAGACTGATTTTCCAACAGAAAATCAAATGTCTCCCGGTGGAACACTTACGTCTCTGAATAAGCTGCATGATAACAAATTACAAATGACCAAGTTTGCTTGAAAATTACAATCCTATTTTAGCTCTCACCTAGATACATCACTCTAGCAATTTTCTTCAAGTTCTTCAAGACTTATTGCAGAGAAATCAATTTCACATAAATGACCCTGTGACCTTGAAAATTAGGTCAACGTCACCCAAATGTAATCCCAACCTTGGTCTTACCTTGATTCATAATCCTACTAAGTTTCATCAAATTCAATTCTGTTCTGCTTGACTTATCAAACGGAAACCAATTTCACATAAGTGACCCTGTGACCTTGAAAATTAGGTCAAGGTCACCCAAATACGATCCCAACCTAGGTCTTGCCAAGATACATAATCCTACCAAGTTTCATCAAATTCCATCAAGTTCTTCGAGAGTCATCGCACAGAAACCAATTTCACATAAGTGACCCTGTGACCTTGAGAATTCGCTCAAGGTCATCCAAATACAATCCCAACCTTGGTCTTGCCAAGATACATAATCCTACCAAGTTTCATCAAATTCCATCCTGTTCTTCATGACTTATCGAACGGAAACCAATTTCAAATAAGTGACCCTGTGACCTTGAAATTAGGTCAAGGTCACCTACTTACAATCCCAACCTAGGTCTTGCCTAGATACATAATCCCACCAAGTTTCATCAAATTCCATCAAGTTCTTCAAGACTTATCGAACGGAAACCAGTTTCACATAAGTGACCCTGTGACCTTGAAAATTAGGTCAAGGTCACCCAAATACAATCCCAACCTAGGTCTTGCCTAGATACATAATCCCACCAAGTCTCATCAAATTCCATCAAGTTCTTCAAGACATCGGACAGAAACCAATACCACACAAGTGACCCTGTGACCTTGAGAATTTGCTCAAGGTCATCCAAATACAGTGTGAGCCTAGGTCTTGCCTAGATACATAATCCTACCAAGTTTCATCAAATTCCATCCTGTTCTTCATGACTTATCGCACGGAAACAAATTTCACATAAGTGACCCTGTGACCTTGAAAATTAAGTCAAGGTCACCCAAATACAATCCCAACCTAGGTCTTGCCTAGATACATAATCCTACCAAGTTTCATCAAATTCTGTCAAGTCTTTCAAGACTTATCGCACGGAAACCAAGTGTTGAAGAATCTGAACAACAACAACAACAACAAGCGGAAGAAACGGGCACTAAAACAATATGTCCCCCGGCTTCCACCGGGAGACATAATTATGAATACATTGTCTCCAATATAAGGTCAATGTGAAACTTGGACTAGAAGAAACTGTATTCAGTAGCTTCTCTCTTGAAAGCAGTCCATGGTAGTTATTCACTCGCATTCCTTTATATATGACATGTATGCTGTTTGTTGCTCATATTTTATATGAACAACAACACATCATGCAAAATAAGAATACCCTCATATGGAATAATTAAATTCCTCATGATACAAAAACAATTATGAATTTGGCACAACTTGTAACTTGAAGTATTCAGTAGCTTTTCCCTTGAAAGTAGTCCTTGGTAGTAAAATATTTGGTCACAAAATAGCAAATAATTGTGGAATAGTCAAATATACTCCCAGTCCTTGGATGTGGTATTAAAAAATGTAAAGTGTATCTGACACATAACCACACAGGCAATCACATTCTTTATAGCCTGGAACATACGACAGCTTGGGTACTTTCCACACAATATCAGAGCAATATAAAACACGCAACCGCTATTTGAACAACCCGTTAAAACTGGCGCTCGATCATCGCGAAACGTTTTTTTTTCATGTTTGCAAGTTAAAAGTTTGATATTTTTTGCTTACATCGATTTTGTGCGATAGAAAACTAAATGGACTTTTAACCCCCTCCCCCCTAATTAAATTAGGATCGTTTTTTTATCGCACATCGATCTTTTGATGGCTCCTCCTAATGATACTGGTTACTCTCGCAGCTATGATGGTAGAATTTAGAAGAGTATTATTTGTCTTCTAAATTCTACCATCATAGCTGCAAGGGTAACCAGTATCATCAAGGGTTATTTTAACATAGAACCCAATGGGTATACACAACTCTAGCCCTATTTTACCTCTATAGAAAGTTTTAATATGAGAAATTTAGAGGTTTTGCACACATTTCACTTTGAAAGTTATTAAGCTCCAAATAACAGTGGAAAGTAATAGAAATACACAACCCCAGGCAGCTGAGGCTCAGTAGTGCCCTCTGGGAGTAGATTCATAACCTTTTAGTTTTTATTGAAGTAATTTCTTTTTGATTTGAAATATGGGATTTTTTTCTCTCATTTATGATATGTTCAATATAGCAAGTAACATGTCATATCTAGTATTTACAATAATTTTCTGTGACTTTTATGTTCATTAAATAGGAAAAAAATAACTTTGAGACCTCAAATTTCAAGTATAAAAAGTCCATCCATATCCCCCCAAAATGCACCAGAGAACACCTGGGATGAAACCACCATTATATTTGCTGTATATTCTCATACAAACATGTAGGCGTATAACTTTTGTTGCGTCACTTTTTAAAATAAAGTATGCAGCTGGTGTCGAGCAGACACCTCTCATTGAAAACATTCAAGATGAAAAAGGCGAGTCTATAGATAGAATCAAAAGTTATGCCAGTGTTTACCTGTCATAGCCAGGAAACACGTGCTCCGAGCACTGCTTGCCAGCATTATGTCACTGAGTATGAATATGTGACTTGCCCTCTGTTTATAAAACTCAACATGGAAAAAATATCTGTCAAACCATACAATACAGACAGGCTGATAAGTTCATGTAATAGTCTAGTTGAAACAGCGGGTTAATTACAGGTAAAAGGCCCCCAAAGTTGTCAGCACAAGACAACCAAGAACTATTTAGTGCCGTAACCTGCACCTGATTGGCTGCAATGGTGTATTCAATAATTCATACCACCTAGTCCTAGATTTTCAAAATTTTCCGGGGGGGGGGGGGGATGCCCTCGGACCCCCACTAGTGAGTGGATGCGCCTTCGGCGCATCATGTGGCCCTTCCTCACCAAATCTACCTCTTTTCTCTCTCTCAATGTTGGCAACTATGCATATAATGGTGGTTTCATCCCATCACAGATATCAGTGAAACTACCGTGAGTCGGACTCGTGTAACACATAAATATGCAAAATTATGTATTATCGCTCATGTTTGAAGTCATTGTTATGATTGCACTACTTCTAACAATTTTACTGACAACCTGGCATTCAAATATATATCCTACCTAGGAGTAGTCCATCGATATCAAAAATAACATGAGTGACAGGTGAAATTTGTGGCATCGTGACCGCAGTTTACCCTCCACGCATGCACGTGTCATCAAGAACACAACTTAAACTGGAAGGATTTTGGGAGGCAGGCTTTAACAGCTTGCAGCGCTAAGTGATATAGTAGTGTCAGAACTATGAACTGCAGAGCGTTGATGGGGTGGCGGGGTGCTCAACCTGTGCAGCAATTCGCACGAGTAACAGATTCCCGAATAACTCATTAACTGTCGACTTACTACCCGATTAAGCATGGCAATTACTATGATTATAATTTTATGATTTGACTATCTTTATTTGCAAACGTTCAATACATGACAAGCAATGATGCATAGAATTATTAGAAAATATATTTTTTAAAAAAGACAATAGATCCTCTAATTTCTAAATCAATCATCACTAGTACTCAGACACTAGAACCATGAAGTAATAAACTAGATCTAGTTTATTGATCCATGCTAGAACTGAATCACATCACATGACTACACCCGCAGTGACCAGCACAAACTTTGTCCACGACACATGCACAGGAGGCTGGCGCTATCTGTCGACAGAATAGGGAACTACACTTTCAGAGGCGAAGTGGCCACTGCCACTGCCAAGAGTCGTGTCACTAAGCCAGGTCAATTATATTTAAACATTACCACTTTGAAATAAACATATTGAATATATACATCCGTCTTGTTGTTTTTCGTCAGCAAGTGAAATGCAGAGTATGCAGTTGCAAATGATCAGAGTAAGATTAAGATGGTAAAAGTTTTCCGTTTCTATTCAGGAGACAAGAACTTCTTAAGTTCATAACATATTCAGTAATTTCAGTATCACCTTGGTTGCAGGACACCAGAAATTGAGACTTTGCTTATCACTTTGCCTATGAAAAGCAATCAGTAGTCATAGTGTCGAACAAGTTGTCAAAAAGTGTATATGTATTTCTCTCTTGTCAGTTAAACGGACAGTCAATCATGAAATGCCTAACATGTTCTACAGCTTCCATAGGGCATGGTGGACAAAATCTCACATAAGATGGAGTGATAGAAGTTTTCTACCTGCCAATAGCTATGATGTTTTGTGACATGGAACAGATGGGTCTCGAACCAGCAACCTTCGGCACCAATCACCTGGCCAAAAATGGGAAACGTATGTATACCTACTGCACCAAATCCCCATTCCTATGGGACGGTTCAACATTATCATTTTTTAATTAGTACTAGCACTAAATTTCATGACACCCCTACCCCCCACTCCCACCCGCACCCCCATTAGTACTTTTAAAATGATGATTTTCCAAACAAATCATACCAAAATTGCAAAAAATAGGCCTAAAATGGTCATCATTTTCTATATTCTGTGAAACTATACAGACCCATTTAACCCCCTTCCCCCTTGCGTACTGTAAGTGCTAATAAAAAAATGAAAAGTTGACCCATCCCTAAAAAGAATGGTTGAATGGAGGACGGAATGCGTGAATGCCACATCTATGTAGAAACAGGCAGGCACAAAACTCTTGTCAGTCCATCTACTCTGACTATCCCCAAATTTAGGGTGCAGTCAAAATTTCTGACAGTAAATTAGGACTATACCATTATGGTATAGTCCTAATTTACGGAAATATTGACTTTGAGTAAATCATAATGCAGACAGCTAATCATTTTCAATTTCAAAAACACATTTAAATTTTACAACAACGTAATTTAGAATGAGTATCATTACTTTGTATGCTTAAGAACCATTTATTAGAATAAATGTATTCGATTTGAAATTCCAACTGTGTCATCAATTTAATGCGTTATAAAGCTGACCGCCGTAACTAATATTTCATTCATTTTTATTTTCCTGATTTCATTTGATTGAATAGAGAGATATCTAATTAGGACTATCTCGTAATTACGAGATGAAAATAACATTAGGTTGGCACCAATGAGGCACCATAGGAAAGGGCCGAGAAACCCCGAGGTAAGAATAGGCAGGGAAAGGACCTCGACGTTTCTTGGCAAAAATTTTGAGAAACGCCGAGGCCCTTCCCTGCCAATTCTTATTTCGGCGTTTCGCGGCAAAAGCGTTGACAAATGCCGAGGTGTTTCCCCTTCTTATTCTTTCCTCGGTATTTCTGTCGGTATTTCTGCTGCGGAAAGGAACAGTGACTGTTTTCTGCATTTCCAAGTAAAGTCGTAAAGAGGCAACCGTAAATGGTCCTCTGCATTTGTCGTGGCAAAACCCGCTGATTATGTGAAGGTACAAGTTTCCAAATTATGGAACATTTTATTAAGATACAAAAGCCAATATACTGAAACATTCCATCAAAGCCTGTACTGAGGAAAACAGGAGCAAATAATATCTTTTCAAGTAGCTATTTTTCCAAGATCCTCTTATTTAGCGTGTCAACTTGATCGAGCTATATCTTGGGATTTTATTAGCTGCTGCAGACAGGATGATGGTTTCAGTTGTCCGGCACAGTGATGTTAACTTTTTTCTTTTGGTACAGAACAAGTCAATTTAATTGGACTTTTTGCAGCCAATATTTTTACATTGATGCAGCATGCAAGATCAACATTTATGGCTACAAATACACAAAAAGGATAAGTACAAAAATGTCATACACATGTATTATGTATCATAGAACTTACTTATTTTTAACAAAATTATTGCATTTGTCAAAAATACATTATCAGAGAACAACTGGGTTTCAAATATGCCACAGCTAGTAGATACCACGCGGATCACCAGTTCAATACTAATTACATGCACATGCACAGGATATTCATACATACAGAGTATATATATCATGACATACAGATACTGCCGGGTCTAATAAAATAAGTCACAGTTAGGAAGATATCTAGGTGCTATCATAAAGTATTACACGAAAATATACGTACATATATATGTATGTACATATATATATATATATATATATATATATATATATATATATATATATATATATATATATATATATATATATATATATATATACATGCACATTTGCAAGAAATTTCTAACGAAATTGATAAATTGGTTAACTTAATTGCTGATAGCATAGTTCCACGTGAATATTCTCTGTACATGTAAAAAAAGATTAATCAATTGCTTTCGGTAAAATTTAAACATTTAAACTGCATTACATTTAGATAGTCAGTCTAAATATTGTCATAACTAGAGCTCTGTGATTGCACACAATCACTGAGATGCCTCGCCACCCCACCACACCAGTATCATTCATAAAAAAAATTGTCGAGCCTTATAGACCTAATTCAGATGTTCCTTGCTGAGTATGTCGTCACCTTCAATGTCAATTTTTGCTGTTGCAAACCACAATTGACCCTCATTTTTTCCTCTTGCCAAAGGTGGCCGAATCTGAGACAAATCAAATATTCCCCTTTCTGTCTTCAGTACTTGTAAAGCAGAATTAGCCTTCCTCTCCGCAATTATTGAACGAATCAAGTACTATCCAAATGTGTGTATGTCATTACACACATTTTGCTCTAAGAGATGAACTAAGCTTCCCAATTTGACTGAGTCTCTTGTTCTCACCACCGGTCTACCATACTTTCCAGTTTTGTTTTGAAGTACATATATAAATAATATTACTGATTTTGATCCTTTTTGGTCTACTGACTCAGAACTATATTCGGTGTGGTAGGTATAAATGTTCCTTTCAGCGCTGATGAGAATGTATTTAGTAAATCCGAGCGACTCAAGGGGAATTGGGATTCCGACAAATGAGAGCTGTGCGGGTTGATAGTAATAGGGAACATAAAGGAAAACCAGGCATAATAAAAATTGAGCTTGAAAATCTCGAGGAAAAATGGACAATTCTGCGGGAATATCAGGGTTCAAAATCGAGTGCTGAATTTAAAAGAACTTACATCAAAGGGGCAAAATCCCACGTAGAAAAATCGATTAATTTGAATTTCAAAACTCTGCTGCATAAAGTACCAAATAGAAAAAATTATCGAATGACGGGAAGTGCGAAAATAATTAAAGAAGAAGAAAAAGCTGACGGTCAACATGAAAGAGCAGAACGTACAGACAAAACTGGAAAACTTGATTTGCTTGTTAGCAAATCGGTCTGGGTGCCTGGAGAAACTGCAATGCAATGTATGCAGCTGTGACGTAAGCTCCAAGAAAGAAAGAAAGAAAGAAAGAAAGAAAGAAAGAAAGAAAGAAAGAAAGAAAGAAAGAAAGAAAGAAAGAAAGAAAGAAAGAAAGAAAGAAAGAAAGAAAGAACAATATGTCTGGGTGCAAACCCAGGCATAATGAACGCAGACCTGTGCATGCGAGGGCTTCAGGCAATTACGTGACCCAGAGCGTGACCGTGACGGTGAACAAGACCAAGCAAGAATGGACAATCAAGAGGAAAACACAAATAAGGAGGTTACCCCTATGCAGTCCGAAACAGGGGGCAGGGAATCGGAGTTGGCGTTGTACCAGCCCTTTGAGACACAAATCTCAGTGGCCAGTTGGAATATAAATGGCTGGACGGAAAATAATAGAGAACTTCGTGAACAGATAATACAAAATAAAAACCCACACATTTTTGCTCTTTGTGAAACTTATCTCACAAATAATGACAATATTGAAGTTGATAGATACACATGGTCTGGCTTTAATAGAACGAGATTACATTCTGGTGTCAAAAGGTTCAGTGGGGAGTAGGGATGCTAATGAGAGATGATAGAATGAGGGAATATGAATGTATGTGTTGTTGACAAATTATACGATGGAGTGATCGGTGTAGAATTCAAACCTGCAATCACCGATTTTACATTTACATGCCCGTGTTAGTTCTTTAATGTCAGATTGTTGTTTAAATTGACGTAAAAGTGGAGTTTCTGCAAGTCCAGATTCCCCCAAACTCTTATGGTCACATGCAAATGGTATGGTTTAATTTCTGTTATAATTCAAGATGATTTTATATCAGATCCCAGGGTCCATTGAAAATTTTAAGATAAAATAAGCAAACAAACGAACATGTAACAGTGCAATGCACAAATATAATTGATGTGATAGCTGAACTTACATTGCTTTCCTGTGCTTCTGTAAATCAATTTTGACATTCCCAAATTTAAAGTAATTGGCTTTTGGGGCAATACTGAAGAGGAAATCACTTCATAAAGGCATTGACGGACATTGATGATGGCTGCAGTGCTGTTTGGTCCATATTATCACTCAACAAGAAAGTATGCGTTTATACAGGCAGACCTCTCTGTCAAACAGGGCAAAAAGTATTGCCCTTGATAAAAGCCTTCGAGTTGGAAATAAGCAAGAGCTCACACAGCTGCGGACACATAATACGCATATCTCGTATGGTTACATTTTCCACCTCTTACAAATAGACCCCTTTAGGACCCCAGAGGACAGCACTTGAGTGTGATCATTTATATAATTTTACTTCTTTGCACAACAACAAATCCCTTTGAAGCTTTTGTTAAGCAAATATCTTAGTTTATGCAAATGAAGCCCGTCAAGTGCTGCCACCTGGGGTCCTAAATATAACTATTGGATGCAAGTACATGTATGTGCACTGTTCCTGAAATCCACATTATGGCCTACACTGTGAACCAAGCACACGTCTTCATTTCAGGAATTTGACCGCGTATGATGATATAACAACTGATATGATTGTAAGCAAACTGAAAGATTTAGAAGAGTTGTGTCACACGATCGCATGTCATTTTACGTCACTCACCATATATCAATTCTGTAACGGTATGCAAGTTCACCGTTTATGTAGTTTTGAATAAAAGCTCTTCATAAATATTATGGTGAATTCCACTGTGCATTTATACTCTGTTTAGTTCAGTTCAGAAAATGGAGGAACACATTAATTGCTACATGTACTTCCTTGACACAGGTCAAATTTAAATGGCAAGACTCTAAGGCGAACTCTTAAATCGACGTACTTTTTAAGCCCTACAAACAATGGAAAATATATATTAAGAGCCCCGAAATCAGAACTTCCATAGCGATACATTGGAGCTATTTAAAGTGTATTATCTGCTGTCACTTCAACTAGTTTAACTCTACCTCTGTGCAACTGTGCATGTCATTTCTCTTTGCTTATGATTTCTTCTTCTTCTTCTTCTTCTTCTTCTTCTTCTTCTTCTTCTTCTTCTTCTTCTTCTTCTTCTTCTTCTTCTTCTTCTTCTTCTTCTTCTTCTTCTTCTTCTCCTCCTCCTCTTCCTCCTCCTCCTCCTCCTTTTTCTTTTTCTTTTTCTTCTTCTTCTTCTTCTTCTCCTCCTCCTCCTCCTCCTCCTTTTCTTTTCTTTGCTTGTTTGTTTTTGGTCACAAATAGTAGTTATTGAACATTGTTGAACTACATGTACAGCTTAAATCGGGAAATAAACCTCACCCACGAGAAGACTGCTGTCAGTCTACTTCACCTGTCCAACTATATGAACGGAACTCTCAAACCCTAGGAAAAAAATCTTAGTTTGAAGCTGTTCATTTGTTGGTCGTAAATGACGAGAAGGGCATACACAGGTTGTGCCTATTCCCCGGTTGCTTCGAGAAATTATGTCTGGGTGCCAACGCAACATTTTGGTTTTCCAAGAATTATTTCTTTCTTTCTTTCTTTTCTTACGACAAGTTGACCGGATTTTTTCCACCTGGTTCGGAATAGTTATGATCTTTAAAATTATAGGCAATTAAAATTTTAAAAGCGGCATATCTTCCAAGCTATTGCAAATAGACACAACATTTAATGTGCAAGCATAGGTTTGTGACATCTGCCAGTATAAAGGGCAGTGAATTAAGGTTGTAGAATTTCAAATATGCTAATTAGGGCATTGAAAAATGTAAAAGTTGAATATCTTTAAAATTATTATAGATAGAGATGCCATTCCAACTTCAATTTACTGGATTGTGGCAAAGCCGCATGCAATAAACCATAAATCTAAGTTCTAGGATTTTAATTTATGCAAATTAGGTAAAGATGCAATATTTAAATCTTGAATAGCTTCAAAACTTTTATAGATCTATGTGCTATTCTTACTTTCATTTATGGGTTTGTGAGATAGCCGCATCCAATTAACCATAATCCAAAATTGTACAATTTTAATTTACGCAAATAAGATGAATGCAGTGAACTTAAACTTGAATTACTTCAAAACTATTATACATAAAGGTACCATTCCAACTTTAATTTGTAGGTATGTGACATAACCACATACAATGAACCATAAACCAAAGTTGTAGGCTTTTAATTTATGCACATTTGGTAAATACACAAAATTAAAATGTTGAATAGCTTCAAAACTATCATAAATAGCAGTGCCATTAAAACTTCACGTCATAAGTTTGTGACATGGCCACATCCAATGAACCAAGAACCGGCGTTGTAGCTTTTCCATTTATGCAAATTAGGCTAATACACAAAATTTATATTATGTTGAACAATGGTGAAATATTGGATTTCAAACTGTTCTCATTTTGAGGTCACTCAGACAGATTCGCTGTTAAAGCATATCTTTTCTAGTTGCATCTGTTTTTCATGACTAAATTGCTTTGAGTGGTTTTAATCGATGTGGTATGCCTAAAATTGGTTAACATACGCTTGATGGAATGTTTCGGGACGTCACTTATTAGGGGAGAGCAAGAACAGAAGCCACAAACGGACTACACCCCGCAACGCAGGTTCAATTACATCATGTTTCACAATTTAAACTCTTTCGTCCCGGAATATTCGACTTCAAAATCTGTTGGTGAGACAAAAATTACGGCCTGAGCAGATTTACAAAACTAATGATGTGATTTATTACAAGGCTTGGAATTTAAAAATTCAAGCCACAATTATGAGATAAACAGACCTGCCAAGTCTCACGCATTCTGGTGTCATGTCACGCTCTCACGCCAGAATATATATTTCTCACTCATTTAAATACATTTCTACCCCGGGACACTTTTTTTGTTTACAACACACCTTTGCCTAGCAAAGGGGTAGCTCAGTGTATCTATTTTGTGTGTGTGTGTGTGTGTGTGTGGTTTTTTTTGGTGTGTGTGTTTTTTTCTTGTTTTTTTTTTTTTTTTTTTTTTTTTTTTTTTTTTGTTTTGTTTTTGTTTTTGTTTTTGTTTTTGCACCGCAAGACTATGGATAACTTTAACCAACGTCCCGATTAGTGGAAAAGTAAAGACTTCATTCATTGCGCAAGCTCTCGAGCAATTCATTTCCCCAGTGAATGTGAGATGAAGGCTCTAAAATGCATCAGAATGCACCATTTGACATCAAAATTTCCCCGGGGTGTGTTTGTGTGGGGGGGGGGGGCATGCCCCGACCCCTACTTTCAGCCTCGCTCGCTCGGCAGATTCTCACTCTTTACACATCCCCAAACTTGAGAGCTCTGGATAAAATGCGTAAACAAGCGATAAAAACAAACAGGTCGAGACAAACATCTATCATAACGATTTCAGAAAGTATGGTCTGGTTGACGAATGAGAATCGTAACGTTACATTCAGGACCTGAAGCGTCCATTATGACATCAGCTTCAAATGTCACAATAACCAGGAACAAACGGTGGGTTCGAGTCGGTGTACCGCGTAGGCCCATGCTACAAAACAACATTAACCCTTGGTTTAAACATATTTTATTAAAGCAATTAGGAAACATTAACCCTTTCCGTCTTAAACCGGCCCAAACCGGCTAGTGGTCAAATGTCGTCTGCTTCAATGTTTTCAACTTTTTTCAACTGTAATGAAAACAATTTTGACTGAGAATTGTAGAAGAGTCCTATCAAGATCACATGGCCCAGGTCAACAACTTTCCTTGGCATGAGTTGGGCACTTAATGCCTAACTCGTGCCAAGGAAAGCTGTTGACTCAAGTGTCAATTCAAGGGGGAAAGAGTTAACATGCCGTGGCATCTTCCGTCGGTTGCTACTACTGTTAAAGATTATAGTCATACTAAATCATCATGGTAAAAAAAAATTGAAACGACTACCTGGAAGTGGTTCTGGACGAAAAGACACAAAAGCAATTATAATTACAGCACTCATGGATATGTGTGTTTAACAAGCAGTGCCTAGTACACTGAATGTCCTTACTGTTTACATTTTATAAATGCATTGGATGTGGGAGAAAAAGAAAAAAAAGGGCCAAGCTCAATTGAACTCTGGGGCACCATATGGACGTCTCTGGGTGGCTGGTGAGGTACATTACCATTAGGGCACCAGGTCTGTCATATTGGGCTCTGAGACTTGCATCAAATAGAGAGCTGAACAAGAAATGGCAGCAAGATATGCACAAAAGTTGAGAAAGGGGAAAAGAGTCGGTGAATTCTGTTGTAAGTATATCGAACGGCATGGACACAAGTGTGGTCATCAAGATTGGGTGATCCGGGATGGTTACAAAAAATCTCTAGTAATTTACGAAAATAAAACGGGATCAAGGCCATTAATGTAAAATATCTGGTTCAAGGTAAAAAGTCAAAATCACGATTCAGAAAGACATTTTTCAAGTGGTCAAGAAATCTCATGTGGTACCTACTCAGTCTAAAATAGGACAACTCTATCACGCTATGAACTTGACATTTAGTCTTCTGAGATTTCATAGTTTAGACTTATTTGTGCGATTAATATTAATATTTTTCGGCTCAGTCACTGATGATGCCACCCTAAGAAGCACATAGCGCAAACAAAAGTGTGTTTTATTTTATATTTTAGGGAAAGTGTCCGGTTTGGATTCTTTATGTAATATTAGGTTCACGTGTGTGGTGTGTTTGTTTACATTTTATTTTATATCGAAGTTAACTTGTCTTGGGTTTAGAGTGAGAAATCTGCGACTATTATAGGCATTCTCGGACGTATTAATAAATTGCTACTCACAGTGTGATGCTTAATTTGAATTTATTTCATTTTGATTTTTTTTTTTTAATTTTATTTTATATACATTATTTCAGTCAAAAACATGTCAAGATTGGGAAGAACATTGCACATGAACAGCATGGTTTCATCTGAAAGTGAACAGTTCCGGTAAAAAGTTAAGCATATTCAATAGAAGTGCGTGTCTAAAATAAAAGAACGAGCGGTATCACACAGATTGGACTCACAATTTAAATGGCAATGCCCCTTCATTACCAAACATAATGATTTGAAATTTGGGGTATGGCATGGTACCAAATGTGATTGGAAAGAACCTGAAAGGATCCACAAGTTCCCGTGTATGGGGAATTTTCAAGCTAGTTGTCCTTGGGCTTTTTAGAAATTGGAATTGCAACCCCTGATAAGTGTATGGAAGAGGAACCATGGAAAAGGGGCAATAAATATTAATTATAAATGATACCAAATAGAATAACTTCGAATAATTATAATTTAACAAGATTGGAATCGCGTAGCGTGATGTTGCGATCCACATCAAGCTGTTATTGACATAATTATGTTTATTTTGGGACTATAGCAATTTGGCAGTTATATAGAGAAAGGCTCATGGGCATTATACATTAGACATTTGAATATTTAGAAAATCATTAGATACCGTCTTTATTGTCGGGCGGCTCTTCAGACAGGGAAACGCTGCGCATTTGTGCCCGCATGACTCGACAAATTGTGCGCCTGTAAGCCTTTAATGGGTTACGGCTACACCCCACATTTGCCAATAGAGAGCAAGCCAAAGGTATCACCTTGCCGGACTGCAGTAAGGAGTTTGGCCTGCATGGAGTGGTGGAAAATAATTTTGAGTAGAAACCCATTGCATTGCTAAATTATTTTGCTTGTTCCGCTATAAGTCAGGTATCATTTAATAAAAACTTCAGCATATATTTTTGTTGTCCAGGAAATTGAAAAAAATCAAGTACCCTGAAAAATATTTCGGGTGCGGACATGCAGAAGTCGGTGGTAGACCCCCAACTCACATGTTTTCCTTCATTAGATTAGACATTGCTCAAATACGAAATGGTGCATTAGATATACCTAGGTCATTTGTGTAGCAGACATAAAACAATATGCTACAATGTAAGTAAATGGGAAATCCAATTTAGTGGCGCCACCTTACCCGATTTCCTTTGGGGCCACTGTGCCCGCATGAGTGGGTCTCCCCTTTACATAACCTCACGAAATGGAGCCAGCTAAAAAATGTGGCATGTAGTGGATGTTACTGCCATAAATTCTCAATTACAAAACACGTCTCTATTAGAAGCCGCTTTGGGCCTCATACATTATTACAATCTCTAATAGTTTGATCGAAATAAAACAAACATTCCGACTTTCAGTCCACCAATGATAATAATACTAATGATAAAAAAAAACAACAATCATAATTGCCCGTGTGGCATGAGTTGCAAAAATCGTGCACAATAGGACTACATGATCATTCACTATTTTTCCTCACAAGTAGACCTTTTCTTCTTTCCCAGTATGTTTTGCAATAAAGAGTACTTTAAAGCTAATGCGCGGGGCTACGTTTAAAGTGTCCAACATGAGGTCCCCAAGACGGGCATTGCACCACTCCTCTTTTCAACTTCAACTAACAGCAAAATATGCAGAATTTGGTGACAACCGTAAAACTGTACTTTCATTGTATCAATGAGATTTAAGGGAAAACCGCACCCGACTTTACTGTCTTAAACCTGGAAGAAACAACATTTTATGCTAATACAAACTTCATCAGGTAAAGGGCAATTTACATTCCTGCAATTTCAAGGTAGCTTTTGCTCTAACTTAGGCAGGACAAGTACATACATTAATTTGGATGATAAATTTCGCAATACGTCACAGTAACAAATAATAGAATACATATCATTGACAAAACTCCTTTCCGCATGCCTCAAATGCCAGATCAAATGGCACGAAGCATTTAAAATCGTAGTGAACTTGAGATATCAGAACACAATTTGGGAAGAAAAATATTGAATGGGGTATAAACATTTTCCTATTTTGGTGTAAGCTCCTGTCGATGACCTGGAATGACAGGTTATGGGTTTTGTGAACATGTGAATAGGTGGAGTAATAGTTTACACTTAATTTGTCGGTGTGAATATGGTCCATAAGGTAATTAAAGTTCTTGCATGATATTATATAACAAGCAAGGCAATTACGCTTTCATCGTTAATATGGAATGAACTATAGGTCCTTTAGGCCATCCACAGAGACATTTACGGATGTCATTTATAAGGAAGTACACATCAGTAATACAAGTATAGTAACAATATGCTGTAAATTATAGCTTTTCCACCTGATCTGGCCAAAACCGGCTGGTAATCAAATGTTGCGTGCTTCAGTGTTTTCGACTTATTTCAATAATAATGGAACACAAATCGAATGAGATTTGTGGATCAGACCTATGAAGATAAAATGACCAAGGTCAACAGTTTTCCTCAGCGCGCAAATCCTGCCAAGGAAAGCTACTGATTCAATTCTAATTGATACGAGAAAGGTTTAACTACACGCTTCCATTCCTTTTTTTTTGTTTTTTTGTTTTTTTTGTTTTTTTGTTTTTGTTTTTGTTTTTGTTTTTTGTTTTTTGTTTTGTTTTGTTTTTTGTTTGCTTTTGTTTTGGTTCAGGCTGTGGAGCAGCCGTCGAGCATAACGTCCCCTTCTTGGCAGACTGTCCCTTATCACTTCGTTATGGCAGCAATTCCAGGCTAAATAAAGAGGGAACAACATGGTACAAATTCGTCCTTTCGTGAGGAGCTATTGAGTTAAAACTTTGGGCTTTGCCCCTAATTCTATGCCCCAGGATTACTAGCCAGAGTTTGCAAATCATATTTGGTAAGAAGAAACTTAATTTTTGTTCGGCAGCCCCCCTACCCCCCCCCCCCCCCCGAAAAAAACAACAACAAAAAATGGCACCATCTTCATAAGTTGGATCTTAGTTCTGTGTGTGCTCAGAGAGTCCCAAGGAACGATACTAGTCTAGGTGAATGACAGCTTCTTTTCTTTTCTTTCTTATCGTTCAGAATACGTTAGCCAGATATTTCATAAACGTACAAAACTGAGAAAGAGTTTGAAGCAGACGGCATTCGAAAGCGCGTTAAGAAGCCCCCGGTGACTTGCCCAGAGGCGATCCGTTGGAGAACCTCATAGGCACTTCCCGAATCTTTTACATGTCAAATGTTCAGAATAGTTTAATAACGGTATGTTAGAAGGCTTTGTTTCAGCTGCAGGACTTGTCGGAACCACGGTTATGTCAGCATTGGTGTCTTTCTGAAACCACATACAGGTTAGTGTGCCTCCACAATTTAATATTCCAACAGCTGATACAAAGACATAACACTTACCCAAGGGAAGATTTTTACTTAGGAAAAGAACCAAACTATCTCATACAATAAACGGCATAATAATGTTTTGGATGGGGTTCTGAACAATATAAAAGAATGAACAGATGGAACCAAATCATGTTTTGCGGACAAATTGAGGAATCAATGAATTACAGAGGCAAACATATATGGGCCGTTTTAGTTTTCGACGCTCTGAAGATTATTCTCGTGTATCCAAAGATGGAATTCCTTTTGTTCTCCAGTTTTAATTTTTCGGCCATATTTCACGTGTTTGCAGGTTTTCTTCCTAGAATATGTCTTCAAACCAAAAGTGAATAACTCGATATTGAACATCGCTACAAAGAAGAACGCGTCAGTCCGCACATGAAAGCGAGAGGCCTATGGGAATATTTGCCTTTCCTCATACAGAATGTCCCAAACCGTGTCTCTATTCAAGATGGGCCAAAATTGATCAATTGTCTAAACTCGTATTTCACGCAAAACGAAGCGTATTATATTGTGAATTCCATGCACATGTATATTATCAGACAAAATTATCAATGTGGTTTTCTTTTATCATCATGTTCCCAAGGTGACGGGCCTTCTACTTAACTTTCGAAGCTGGTTTTACGGGTCTTTTGACTACATTTAAAATTCATTTTGCGAAAACGTCAACATGATTATTGTCCATGATATTACAAATGTAACACCTATACATTGGACCCTCTAACTGGTACATTTGTTATCGGTGCTCATGTAGTGTGAGCAATTTTGGGCTGGCACTAGCCATTATCCATGGGCTAATAGCGGGGTTTGGTTGAAGGCCTTCCTTTAGCCAATTTAAATAAAGAAAATTAAAATTTTTGTAGTGTTGATCTCAAATTTAAACTTCGACACTAAATCTAGACTCATAGATTGATACGACATAAGTTATTTTCTCGGGAGTTGACCTTTGAGACCAAAGGTTTTTGGCAAAGGCGTTTTGTTATTTTTGCCACATTTTGCTCAAAAGTGTCAGTGCAAATCCAGCAGTTTACTGACCCCATTCTTATTCACGTTATTTGATGTAGAACTAGATGTACGATTAGCTCGGTTGTCGTTGAAAGCATCTAGCCCATGCGGGTTAGAGTTTCAATCATTATTTACACGAAATACGTCAAACCTGTATTTGCCAAACGGGCTGCTGGCAATATTATAAATCGAACCGTATTACTACTATTCAAAACTCGTCAAACAATTGGCCTATTATTGGGCGAATTATTCAGTAGTATAAAATACAGATGTATGTAGTCCGTGGAATTAGTAAGTGCAAATTGCGTATTGAAACTGATCGGTATTCTAAATAAACTTATAAATGAGCGCATCTGTCTATTCCATTCCGGTGGTGGTACTGATGATAAATGTCATCTTGTCTTTTTAAATTTGCATGACGACATAAGGAATGCTCTCTTTATCTGCATAACGACTAGTTTCACGAAGTTTCTTTTTGTCAGATAAGGCTCACTCCCCACTGTGAATGTTATCGATAAATCCAGGACTCATGAACTGTGCAGCTGGGTACTTAACAGTTTGTTTTTTTCCGAACCAATTACTTTTCTTTTGTTTTATTTGTGTTGATATAACCTTCAAATATTTGCATGTTTCTTGTTTTCATGTACCATGTACCCACGAGTCTGTGCGGGCATAAAAGGGTCAATATATAGTTTGTTTTTAATATCAAAACTTCACAACAAGCGATGTATCTTCCCTGCAAATAAGCACAGTCCGTCGGTGTGTAGAACTATAACTGATGATGATAATGATAAACAACTGACCAAGTGAAAAATGACCAGCACTGTCCTGTTTTCCCCGTGTAATCGCATTAATTTTACAATTCCCTCCCACTCAGGAGACTTTGCATAACTTGCATTGACTTTTTTTTTATATAGAACGTTTGGAGGTGTCATGAATGCGCTGTGCTTGAGACTTGAAACTAGATTTCCAAGATGTCTGCTAGTGTGCTTTATTGTATCACTCTTCGACCTCAACGTCGCGTCGTCACGAGTGAGCGGTAAGTTGAATGGACAAAAGTATCATGTGATGCATGGATAAAACCAAAATGTGCCTTCGGTTATATTGCACTATGCAACCTACCAAAGCTGACTTTGGTGAAAGAAAAACGATTCTAATTGTTGGTTATAATTAGAGAATTATATTGTACTAAAAGGCATTGACGGTTACTGTCAAAAAATTTATGTATGGGTGCGAACCCAGACATTTTGTTTTTCCAAGAATTTCTTTCTTTCTTTCTTTCTTTCTTTCTTTCTTTCTTTCTTTCTTTCTTTCTTTCTTTCTTTCTTTCTTTCTTTCTTCCTTCCTTCATTTCTTTCTTTCTTTCTCTCCTTCTTTCTTCCTTCCTTCCTTCCTTCCTTTCTTTCTTTCTTTCTTTCTTTCTTTCTTTCTTTCTTTCTTTCTTTACTATCAAATATGTCTGGAGTTTTTCTCGGACCCTATAATTCCGAAAACTACAAAACGTGCCATAGTGACTGCTAGTGAAATTGTGCATATCGTTTGGAATAGTCATTTTGTTTAAAATATGCAAATTAGGGGCAATTAAAACTTTTAAAACTCTATATCCTCCAAGCTATTGTAGATAGACACAAAATTTCAATGTGGATGTAAAGGTTTGTTACACTTGCCAATATAATGGTTAGTAAATGAAAGTTGTAGAATTTCAAATTATGCTGATTAGGGGCTTTGGAAAATTCAAATATCTCCAAAGCTATAATAGATAAATATGTTACTCCAATTTCAATGTATAGGCTTGTGGCAAAACTGCATCCGATGAACCATGAACCAAAGTTGTAGGATTTTAACTAATGCAAATTAGATGAATTTACAAATTTAAATTTTGAACAGTTTCAAAACTATTTAAAGCAGAAGTACCATTCCAACTTCAATTTGTGGTTTGTGACATAGCCGAATCCAATGAACCAAAGCTGCAAAATTTATATTTATGCAAATTATGTGAATACACTAAATTTATATAGTGAATAACTTCAAAACTATTATAGGTAGAGGTGCCATTTCAGCTTCGATTTATAGGTTTGTGACATAGCCGTATCTAATGAACCATGAACGAAAGTTGCAGATTTTTAATTTACGCAAATTTGGAGACTACACGAAATTCATCTTGAATAGCTTCAAAACCATTGTAGATAGAAGTGCCATTTCAAATTCAATTTATAGGTTTGTGACATAAGTGTATCCAATGAACCATGAACCAAAGTTGTAGGATTTTAATGTATGGAAATAAGGCAAATACACAAAATCTAAATCTTGAATAACTTCAAAATTATTGTACATGGAGGTACCATTGCAACTTCAATTACCAGGTTTATGACATAACGGCATAACTGGCTTGCTGTGAAAATCAGTAAGTCAATATTTTACAGCCATTGGTGTAGTTTGTTCACACATTTATTATACAAACAGGAGCAACAGTGTCACACCTTCGATATCCCCCCTCCCTCAAAAAAGAAAAAAAATAGCAAAACAAAAAAATATATAAATAAAAAACAAAACAAAAAAAACAATCCAATCTCTACGCTCCATAGCCGATCCAGTCATTTTGTCTAACTTCAATTAATATTTTTCAAACTTTAATTTGTACCTGTGTTTTGACAAATACATTTTGACTCAGCAATATTCGCTTTTGTTTTTAATATCTGCATCAGCTCACAGCGACCCATTTTTGTCTCAATCCAATGGGGCACCACACCGTGAAAACAACATTTCCAGGTCTGCACACCTCGCATCAGAACAGGCCGTCATAGCCTTGGAACAAGCTTTGCCTGGAAAGCTATCTCAAGTTTGGATGAAAAAATGGGCAACAAAGCATGATAGTTATAACCCTCCACCAAACAGTTCGGTAGTTGGAGTGTACAGACTACAAACAGAAATGACAGAAACTCAAGAAAAACGACGGATCTATGTGTTCAGTGACACTCACTTCGGTAGTTATAAAGCCCAACATATGCTTTCTGAAACGAACCGATTCATGCCGTTATTAGTGGCTGCAGCAGACAAAGTACATACCATTATACTCAATGGGGATATACTGGAAATGTGGTATGAACCTTACGATCGGCCACCAACGACGATAGAACAGAAAGTTCTACGCTGGACGTCTGGTGAAATAAAAGCCTTGGAAATTTTCAGGCAACACTTAAAGACACTTATGTGGGACCACGGTGTTAGGGTAATTTATATCAGAGGAAATCATGACCACATGATCACTGAAGCAGCAGCCAAGAAAGTGTTTGGTCCCTACATTGATTTTGTTCCAGGAATATTGATATACGAGATAAAACAAGGCAGAACCGTATATCGTATCCGCTGCGAACACGGCAATGACTGGGATACGTTTAACTCCTACCGACTGGATGAGAATAACTGGCTGCTCAAGCACCAACCGATTGGGTACTTTATTTCTAGGGTGAACTCTAATGACGTTGAAACGTCATCAACATACAACTTGAACGTGCTCTTTTTCACTGTAATGCAAAAGGTTCTGAGGGGATTTGGCTTTGGTGTTGACGCTTTGGGAAGTATTTTGATATGGCCAATGACTAACGAGTGGGTAGAGTCGTCCTTGATGCGTCTGATGATGTTCATCGTGACAGGACTTAATTTGAAGGATAGCGACCGGATTATCATGGATGAACATGGTGGCTACGTCACAGCAAAACAAGTGTTCGACAGTCGGCCTCTTTCAAGATTTCGGCAAAAGGTAAACTTTTCAAATAGGCTAACTTGAAATCTTTCAAATAGCACAACTCTAACAGAGTTGCCCCAGTTTTGCACACAAGACTGCGTTTGGGCCGCAGCCAATTGAACGCCCATCTATCTGATATTGGTATTACTCATTCACCAAAGTGTTGTTGCAATCAAAGGATTGAAGACATCTGACATTTCTTCTTCGTTTGTCCTTATTATGCTCTTTCTCGTGATCGCCTTCATAGAATAGTAACAAATTATGCACCTTTCGGCCTTGAATCCGTTTCATGTGGCGTTTCCGAAAGCATTCTTGAAATCAGTAAGAAAATATCCCTGGCAGTCCAAGATTACATTCTAAAAACCAAACGTTTTCAAACCGGTGTTGTCACATGATGAATCAATTTAGAATCAGTTCTGCATTTATATTATAACTAAACCACAAAATTATGAATCCTTAATGGAATTGCCGTCAAATAGCAATTTTATTGCTTCTCTATTATCGCTCCAATATCTGTCTTGTGATTTGTGGTGTCCTGCTACACTTTGTTGATTCGGAACGCTGCTCCTCCTTCTGGCAGTGTCTTTTTAACTGCCAGCCGTCTAGGGCTTAACTCTGGACCCTTCACGTCTCGTTTGTCCTGTGATATTATCTTCTGGCAAGAGAGGTCAATATACGGCCTCGCCCTTCTCTTCAATTATTTTTCTCTTTTGAATAAAATATGTTTAAACCAACTCTAAAGCTTTGACATAACTTGACTACAAATCTTTCAAAAAGCATAAATCTAAATCCTTCAAAC
Source organism: Hermodice carunculata (assembly GCA_964020975.1). NCBI lineage: Eukaryota > Metazoa > Annelida > Polychaeta > Eunicida > Amphinomidae > Hermodice > Hermodice carunculata. Next base: position 15,664,820 of record OZ026621.1, read on the forward strand.
AGCTTAACTCTTTCTTTGCCAAGTTTTCCCTGAGTCACCCGCTTTCTTCGGCGCGTTTCGGACGCATTGCGGCCAAAGCGGGCCGAGGAGATCTGTTGACCTGGACCGGTCTCATGGTTTCTTCAACTCTGGGCACGCAGGGACTTGAGCATGTTGAGAGAGAGGTTGGTTCACATAGCATGGATGTGGCATCATCAGGTTAATTCAGTGCACATTTACTTTTGCCCAAATTTGCTATATAAGAAGTAAGTCGATTCACAGACTATATGTGCTATCCCTTTATTATTTGCACAACTCCATCTACAAATATCAGGCCACGTGAAGACAGGTTGCCAAATGAGATTCTCAATTAAATTTTATAATGATCGTAACAGAGTAATTATTGTAAGTGTCCTGAGGTTCGCCGGCTCTTTTCAGACGCCTGACGCTCACAAAAAACCAACATATGTTTTGAACGAAGTTGCATTTACAACTACATTTGCTAAAAACTTTAAAACATTATTAATCCGAGAAACAATTAAAATACATTTTATGCGCACATTTGAAAAAAAAAGTGAGAGTGCATTGAATTCTAATGTAAAGAATCATTGAAGGTTGTTTGGTGTTGAATAAATCCATCTTATGGACATGTCCTGAAAGATAATCCCTTTTACTTAGAAATAAAGGCAGGGGTATGCATTGTATGGTACATTCATCCTCTTAACGTAGTCATACCGCAGTCTACGCTTATGTCAGAACTGTAAAAGAAATTATCAAAATTGAGAGGAAATGTTTCTGAAAGTCCGCACAGTTGACCACTAGTTTCTGCTATGACCATTTTCCAAAAAAGTAAGCACACACCAAACTCCCCCTTTTTTGACATGTTGTTGTAAACTTTATTTTTGCAAAATTGGTAGTTGTAACATGTCCCACTGTCTGTCGTCCGACTGTCTGTCGACTCTTGTGTGCCCTGGTGTGTCTGGTATCGCCCTGTGTCACTTGTCTTCACTCACAAAAGTAAAACGTATAGGGCCCAGCTTTTTACAAATTGTTGTTCATTAATATTGATGTCAAAATATGGATTGTGTGATATTAATAAAATAAGTTTGAAACCAAAATCGATAATTTAATATCACGAAATCTTTAATACTAAATCGTTCAAATTACCCCAAAGAGTTCATGATGTAAATTGTCGTCTGCTTTGTTCTGATCTAAATTTCATGTCAATAGTTAACAATTTTGTCGAGAATTGTATATACGCAGTATCATAATGGCACGCCCCAGGCTAGCAGCTCTCTTTGCGCAGATAGGGTGTAATGCACCCAAACTACACATAGAAAAATCGTTGACTCAGTCCTATTCTGATCAGGTCATCCAAGTACCTTAACTTCTTTAGGATTTATATCTCTTATTAATATCCCAACAAGACAGACTGATACTATCAGTACTATCATTGACCATATGTTTACCAATATTACGGATACTTTTGTTGACTCCGGTACAATAAGCTCTGATATGAGTGACCACAAACCAATTTTTTCTGTATTACAAAACATCGATGCGAAGTATAATGCGAGTAGTAATAATGAAAAATATAATTTTGATAAATATAATATTGATGATTTTTATGAGAAATTACGGAAGTAAACTGGGATCCAGTGATTAATAGTCCCAGGGTGAATGATGCATAGACTTTGTTTTGTGAAAAGTTCCTGTCATGTTGTGAAAGTTACATTGTTAAATCGAAGAATGAGAAATCAAAAATTAAAAAACCTTGGATTACTAAGGGTCTACTTAAATCAATAAATGTGAAAAATGAGCTGTACTTCAAAACCCGGAATGAAGCATTTAATGTTATTGTAAAACAGAAATATAATCAATATAAAAACATGTTAGAACTACTGTTGAAGAAAGCTGAAAAAAGTCATTTTGAAATTAAATTTCAAAATAACATTGGTGATCAAAGAAAAACTTGGGAAACAACATATGAAGCTGTAAATAAAAGAAAGTCGAATGCTAATAATATTCCTAAACAGATCCACATTGAAGGTGATGGAGATTATCCTTGTGTAATTACAGATACTAAAGAAATGTGTTAGAATTTTAATAGCTTTTTTGTGTTTGTTGGAAAAAATGTGTCTGAGTCAATTGAGTTGAGAGGTGACGAGAAAAATGTAAGTGAATATTTAGGACCACGGATGACTGACTATATATACTTGGAGCCAGTAACAGAAGGTGAAATATCCTTACTGCTGGGTAAAATCAAGGTAAATAAATCATGTGGCCATGATTTAATCCATCCTCGATTATTGAAAGATGCAAAACAATATATTCAAGAACCATTAACTCACATTATTAACTTATCTATTGTTCAGGTATATGTCCCGGATAAACTGAAAATAGCTCATGTTGCACCCATTTTTAAAGGAGGAGATTCAAACATTATGGGCAATTATCGACCAATTTCCATTCTTCCCACAATTTCAAAATTTTCGAACGCTGTATTGCAAATAGATTATTAAAGTTTTTAAATAAGAATTTTTTTTTTTACAATTTACAATTTGGTTTTAGGAAAAATTTAGGTACAAAGTTAGTGAAAATTGTGAATTTTCTAATTTTGTTCAGCAACAGTTGGAAAAAAGTAAAATTTGTTTGGGAATATTTATTGATTTAAAAAATGCTTTTGATACCGTTAATTATAGTATTTTGCTTAAAAAATTAGAACATAATGGTATAAGAGGATTATCTTTGGAATGGTTTAAAAGTTATTTACAGGATAGAAGACAGTTTATACAGATAGGATCTAGCAAGTCGGTGTTAAAAACAGTTCAGTGTGGTGTTCCACAAGGATCTATTTTAGGTCCTTTAATGTTCCTTGTATATATTAATGATTTGCAAAATTGTCTCACACACGGAATTTCACGATTATTTGCTGATGATACTCACATTCTTTACAGTGGTAAACACATTGATACACTAAAACGTAATGCAGAAGTGGATTTGCTTAAGCTAATAGATTGGTTCAATGCTAATAAACTAGCATTAAATGTAAATAAGTCAAATTGTATTATAATACGCTCTAAAAACAAGAAAATACCAGCTGATTTTAATATTATGGTAAGAGCAAAAACCTTGACTTTATTAGACAATATTCAATATTTAGGTGTTTATATCGACCAGCAGTTTACATGGAAATCGCATATTAATTCTGTTTGTAAAGAAATAGTTCCTATTATAGGCATTCTTTCAAAAGTTAGACACTTACTTACCTTTCCCATCTTACGTCAGCTGTATTATGCCCTTATTCACCCACATATTTTGTATTGTATTGAAGCTTATGGATCAACATATAAAACTCATGTCGAACCACTTTTAATATTACAAAAACAAGCCATACGAATTATTACCTTTTCACATCCCCAATGTCACACATAAAAATTTATTTAAGTACCTCAAAATTCTTCCCTTTTACAAATTATATCTTTCAACTATATGTTTGCTAGTCTACAATGAATTGAGTGGTACATCCTCCATAGAATTTGGTTTTCAAAATTGTTTTTTGAAACATAGTTATAACACACGAAGCATCTTATCTCGATCCCAACATAAAACAAATTACTTTTGCCAAAGTGTAATCCATACCGGTCCACAATTATATAATTTAGTGCCTTATGAAATTAAAAATGTATTTTCTGTCTTTTCCTTTAAGAATAAATTCAAGTACTGGCTAATTGATGAAAATATTGATGTTTATGCGCACATGTATCCCCATAGAACACAAGAACAGAACACAGATTAGTTAATGTCTACTTCTTCCTGTCTCTGTTAAGAGTTTTACTTTACTTCACCCTGTTTTTGTACTACAGAGAAATTGTTATAATTCATATACTTAATTTATGTCAACTTAAAACTTGTTTGATTATTATGTTTCTTATGTGTAATGTTGTAATTTAATCTTTATTAACAAAGTAAAAGCACATGTATCCCAACACATATTTTATTTTCAGTTGTTGGATGGCGGTACAAGGAATAGCCTTCTAGCCATCCTCACACCTACTTTTTTGTTGTATCTATAATTTGTACAAAAATTTTGTTGTGGAAATAAACTATTGAACTATTTAAAAAAGTCATATTTAAGGAGTGAGGTTGTAAACACAATGGTCAATACGTGTGGCTGTAAACAGAAAAGTCAATAAGTATGGCTTGTACGGCAATGGTTGATAGACATACATGTGTGGCTCTTAACACAATGATTTTGGTTAAATGATTTCGATGTGAAACTACATTCTCCTCCGTTATATGGAGGCTGATGCCACAACATGACATATGTACGACATTGAAAGATAAAATTTAAAAATTATCTTATGTAGCATACTATGATGTCTGTCTTGTACACTATCACAAGCCGTATGGCCACATACAAGGAGTAGATCTATCTTTGTGAAGGACAACAAACTTCATTCTGTTAAATTATTTACATATTCTTGCCTAAATTGCCCCCCCCCCAAAAAAAAAAAAAAAACAGAAAAAGAGGATCGTGATGATCCTATGCTCTGCTGACTGGAATTTGTTGGCTCTGCAAGTACAGCTTTACTGCTCTGTACATGCACTATATCAGTGTTCACTAACAGTTGACCCAAATTTGGCATTATCAAGATATAAGCTTATATGTCAATTTGACCTTTCAAGGGTACTCAAGGGCGAAAATAACCCCATAGGTACTTTCCTATTAATGCATAATGGTAACCATGGGCCTAGGATCGACCATTATAAAGATATAAGCCAGTATGCCTAATTTGCTAGGTGAGTAAAAAAAGCTTTAATTATACTGAACCCTAAATATGCATCCCCTGCCAGAGGGATACATAATTATCAAATCATCATATCTTTCACAAATTTGAGGAAAGTGTGCCTGCGGATTATCTTTCTGCCAGAACAAAGCATTGGACACAGCAGTTTTCACCGTATTGAATACATGCAATGTTATTGTAGCATATATATTGGGACGTACATGAGCAGCACTCATCGACATATGGTCTCAAAGTTCGATATCTTATAACTTCGGCAAAACATATGTCCCCATCATTTTCGCAAACATCCATCATCTTTGTTAAATTAAACTTTGCTAAAATTTAAAATAATCGTGCGGCCAGGTGTATTTGAGAAGAATTCTAAAACACCATTGCTACAAAACACCACAAGATAGGAAAATGTGCAGTGTCACTTGGTGTCTAAAATAACAACCAGGTGACCTCAGGTGACCTTGTTTGCAATATCAAAGTTTGTGGTCAAGTACTACAAGAAAAGTTTCGATTTTTTTCAATAATAATAATGAAAATGATGATGATGATGATGATGATGATGACGACGACGATGACGATGATGATGATGATGATGATGATGATGATGATGATGATGATGATGATGATGATGATGATGATGATGATGATGATGATGATGATGATGATGATGATGATGATAAAGTCACACAAATACACGAGAGCGATTAATATACGCATTGCCTTTTTCCCAATTGTACTTTTTGAAATAAAATATGTTTAAACCAATAATAATAATAAAGTCACAAATAATAGAAAAACATTGTAGGATCATTTCCTCCGTGAATATAGTAGGCGCTTATCTAGAAAACATCCCGTATAAAATAAAAACATTTCATAGAACAGTTGTGACAACATATTATGCACAGTATCGCTATAGACATGCATGTACGGTGGTAGCACGTACCAACGCATGATCCCAAAATTTAATATCCTATAGCATTGTCAAAAAGTAACATATCTTTATTTTTTGGCGCTACCTGGTTGCCTGCTAAACATCCGTTCTTGGCGGTCTACTACCCCCCAGCGAACGTCTGCCTTTCTTTGGCAGCGTCACTGTCTGGAAGCAGACAGCGCCGTCCTGGCATCGCAGCCAGCAAGTGGCCAGGTGTGGGGATGCGCGCAGTGGATTGTGGGATAGTGACTCTGTGAGCGCCATTTTGTTTCTAGGCTATTACACGGCCCAGTGGGTATTGACCACACGCCGCTCAATTAACTGTTGGGGTTCACCTGCTGGGAAGGTGCGAACAACAAAATGGGGGTAACGGGATTTACACCTCTGCTGTGCGATATCCAGTGCAGGGGTCACATTAAGGATTTTTCAGTGTGGGTCCGTTGGACCCATCTTTCTCCATTTTAAGGCAAAATAGTGGGTCCATGAACTGAATCTATGGGTCCAGTCTGAAATTGTGTAAACTGGACTTCATTTCATGTAATTTGATTGATTTTATTTGGTATAATTAACATATATTTCAATGATAAATATATAAAACATGCATGTAACTTAAGCCTAGAAACGAACATAACATAGGGTCTGTATGCTCACGTAGGTAACTCATTATTATAAAATTTAAGATTGAATAAAAAGTTACCAATATGCAAACTTGATGTAAAAGGGTCTAAAAGTTGTTGAAGGTACCAAGGATGGATTCAATCTACCCAGGAACCTGCTATTACGACTAAGTCTGTAGAGCACATCCCTGGTCTACCAAAATATTGGTTGTGAATGTGGCTTAACCCCTAGCACGCTGCCACTGTGCCAGTATCTGGTGTTGTACACCGTGTGCCACTGGACAGTTTTTTTTAACTCGCTTGCACAACAAGCGGCATGCGTGATTGAACATGCCTGGGCTCTGTTATTTTTGCGATTGATTCCACGTGACGAAATTGTCAGAAATTATATGATTTATATTTCTGTGCACTTTCTATTTCAATATACCTGAAAAATTTGATACCGTAGGCGGTGTTAAGAGTCTGATCTTAATTGCGGTCACTTAATTCACCAAGCAACATGGCAGGCTCACAAGCCGTGCAACACACGAGTGAGTGAACACAGTCTGTCACGGGCATGCACCCAGGCGTGGTTTTCCGCTACACATTTTTCCGGCCTTCGATCATAATTTTTTTAATTCCTACAGATTTGTTCCAATCAAACATTTCAATGAAATCAAAACAACCAAATTTTGTTTCAAAAACACCAATAACCACGTGAACCAACGGAGACAGTGATGAACAACATCGTGTTACGCTGTGAGGCCGGCTGATGCAAAATTTCGCTTCGTCCACGTGTAACCTTGCGATGACTAATCTGCGTTTTTTCCTTGCCGTCCGTAATGAATTTTCACTCGTGCCTTTATCTGGGTCTAGATTTTTTCGATGGAACTCTTCTTGGTGAAAATGTGATTTGAAAATTTTACATCTTAGTCCAATAATCTTTGCGTGATACGACTTGTACCTTCCCAACATTGCGGACATGAGACAAGCACATGGGGAACAACGAATTTGATTGGACAGTGAGCGGCACGTGATCAAATCCACGCAATGAGGAGCCTGGAAGTGCTCTCAGCATTTATAATGAGGTGAATTGACGTCCATCCATTCCCATTCTGGCAAATTTTTGGAGGGATACCCCACAAATATTTTTTCTTAGCAAATAAGATAGCTTGTTACATAGAAAGACGAACATCAGAGGATTCCATCAGTATAATAAATAATCACGAGATTGATAATGCCTTAATGGTCGATACAAAACACCGTGACCGCTTGGGGTAATTTTTGCAGTTGTATCTTTCAAAAATGCATCGCGTTTTTGTGCGTGCGTCCACAGAGACGCAAAATGACAATGTTTTATTAATTTCAAGGCGTCATTTCTTTATTTTTTGCGTCTATGACGCAGGACGCAAGCTTAATGTGATCCCTGATCCAGCTACTGTTCTGCCATGTACGGCAACTGTGTTACGCACTCAGCCCAGTTGTAATTACTAAATTAGCTGCCTACGAACAGCGTCAGTGTCACGGGAAAAAAGGAAAAAATGGATGAGAAAAAAATCCGGGAAGTTCTTGAGGATTGTTGGCAAAAGATGGGAGTAATCAGGCGACCAAACACCAGGAGCAAGAATTATTTAATGTTATTGTTGAGAAGAAAGACACTTTTGTAATTTTACCAACAGGCAGTGGAAAAAGCCAAATATTCCAACTAATACCTGACCTGGTGAAACGGAAAACGCCTATTCCAGCCAAACCTGCAGTAATCTTAGTTTGCCCGCTCGTAAGTCTAATGAAATCTCATCACGACATCAGCAAGAACTGAGCAAGTTAGGGGTGTCGTCTTGTATTCTGGGTGAAGGTGACGCCAGGAACATTTCCCGATCGCAATACACAGCACCCTGTTCCATTCTGACATCTTTTACTCCAGTAAGTCACAGATACACAAACAGGTAAACCACGTTTGAGAAGGTGTCAATTGGATTACTCCCTTGGGTCCTCGACCTCGTGGAGTTATTTTGACTGCTGTGTGGGAAGTGACGTATTGCTCGCATCTGATTGGACGACGCACAGCTCATTAATAATGCAGTAGGCAACTTTCACGATAAGCGAAGTACAATTCATTGGCCCAGCGGCGCCTGACAACGTTATCGCCAGATCTGCTGATTGCCTCTTGAAATGGTATTGCGACACGGCCGGGCAGACTTTCGCTGGGGGCCAACATAGTGTATCGCCCCAAGAAAGTCTGCTTAGGAGGCAAGCTACCTGGTGACTAAATGTGAAATACGTGACTTCAGGTGACATCTTGTGCAGTTTCAAAGCAGGTAGCCAAGTAGTTCTTGAGAAGAAATTTTCTATTTGTTCCAAGAACGAATTACAAAATTCATGAAAATGCATTGCATCATAATCTACTTCGCAAACTTGGTTGAGAACTATCTAAGAAATGTCCATGTGTAAAATCAACATATTCATGTAACGGTTTTTGAGAAAATGCGAAAATATGAAGTCTAACACAGAGATAGATGGGTGGGCAGGTGCAAACGGATTTTGTAAGCTCTGCTGATTGATTCACCGCCACATGTGGCCAAATAAGGACTAGGTTATGACAAGTAAGCTTGTGTGCAATTACAAAGTAATTAGCCAATTAGTTTCTCACACAAAAATATATAACTACTTTTTTTTCAAAAATAACTAACTAACTAACTAAACAAATAAAAATTCAGAATAGATAATAAAAGTATTTAATGATAAACTTCGAAAAAATGGTAGAGTTCCATCTGGGGAATGTCTCTGTGTAAATCTATTCATAAAGTATAGGCGCCACTTGGTGGGAAAATATGCACTATATGACCCTAGGTGACCTGTATGCAATATCAAAGCAATTGGTTATGTAGTTCTTGAGAAGAAAAATGTGTATGTATGTATGTATGTATGTATGTATGTATGTATGTATGTATGTATGTATGTTTGTATGTATGTATATGTTAAAATTCATAAAAAAAGAAAATTGTCGTTGCAAAATTTGGCAGAGGACCAGCTGAGGAACATTCATTTGCAAAATAAAAACTTTCCATGTGACAATATTTTGCGAAGTCCAAAATGCTACAAGTCTAACAGACGGGCAGATGGACACAAACAGATTTCATGAGTTCTGTTGACCGACAACTCAGCAGAGCTAAAAATTACTTTCTCTTCCTGTTGAATGCCCTTCTTCCAGCCTCTATTATAACCTGTGTTACTTGCGGAAAGTTTTTGTTAATATCATGATGATGATCATGTTTGTTACATTTTTAGCTCAGTTACTTACAAGCAAGATTTGCTCAACATTTAGGAAATCATCCGGAGAATATGTCCCCAATCACAAACATTGGTTTCTCGGCATAATTACACTTTAGTGGATATCTTTGCTATTAAACAGGTATAAAAATCAAGTCTGTAAAAAATATGTGAAGGGTGACTTGGAACCAAGAATTCAATGTACCGCTGCCATGTTGAAAGGTTTTCCTCTTGAAAGGGCATTTAAATTGTCTTGTGGTCACTAAGACTGTGTAAGCACTCAGCATAAGGGACACAGAACCTTAGCAAATGTATCCATTTAGCTGAAATAAGTAGAGACGGATTATTAATATTGACAATAAGAGTACACAAGTGCCATGGTGTTTTCAGTACGGATATAAGCGTGCGTGGCGCACACTGAAGCATGCTGCCGCAGACCATACAGATTACTTGAAGACCTGTGAAGAAGACATTGTGGTTAATGGACACTGTGATCTGAAAGAAATAAACACTCATCAAGGCAAGAAAGGCGCCCTCATTTATGTCAATGATGGCGCTTGGTATGACGCTGCCAATACGGTAAGTGTCGGTATATTAACACGTCATATCCGTCTCTCTCATTAATGCCAATGATGGCCCTTGGTATGACCAATCGAATAAGTGTCGGTTTATCATTATATCAAATCCGGCTTTTTAATTTATGTCAATGATCATTTCCGTTTTGATACTTAAAGTATATTGTCAAAAACTACATTCTATATTTTATATTGGTCCGTTTAACAGTTAAGGTGGCGCAACTAGTAATCCAAATCTTTCGATAAAAACAGAAGCATGGCTGCAGTATAATATATATCCGGGCATTTTTAAACATTTTTCTCTGTTTGTCACTGGCAAACTTTAAAAACTTGCTCACTATATACACGGAGGGAGGGAGGGAGGGAGGGAGAGAGAGAGAGAGAGAGAGAGAACTAAAGTTATTCAACCTTTTTGATGTGAAATATAACATAGATAGTTTTGTATTTGCTTCAGTACTCGTACGCGGAAATTATTCCTCCTGGCATTGGAGACGGCAAGGTTGCGGTGAAATATGACAATGTTAATTTTGATGATAACTAGCTCTAGGTAGGTTCACGCTTTTTCCCGTCATTCTCCTCCATTGTTGGTATAAACATTTTTCTCAAAACGATTTATGGAACAGGTAAAGTTTACAAAAATCCAGCTTTTCAGTCTGACACATATGAAAAAGAACTATTGATGGTATTTCCGACGTAATTATGGTGCTTTATTCGGAACAAAAACTAACATCGGGTTCAGTCAAATACACACTTCATTTCGATATAAACAAAAACATGAAACCAGTTGAGCTGCTGATAATCACCGCAAGTTACATGGTGGGCACAAAATAATATCGGAGAGGGCACTGACACCACCAAATAGTGAACATTAAAACCCTAAGGTAAGGAATCGTAATAATAAGGTCAACTCAGGTTGCAGCGTTCATCTTTTGCTGCCAATTTCGAAAAAGGCTCGATGTGTTTTGAATCGACATAACGATAATAGACGCGTATTCTTTATTAACCGGCCTGCCTTTCTCGTAGCTGTGTGCTTACAGTTGCAGAGACTGTAAGAATAGTCTTGGTGAACAGTTTTCCTCAGCGCGCTTTGAGCGCAATGAAAGCCCGCTGAGGAGAGCTGTTGACTGAGTCCGAACTTGGTACTGAGCGATTTTAATGGCATTATCTGGTTTGAGTCCAATCTGAGGCCAACGTAAAATAAAATGTTTCACAAAATATGCTTCTCATAATGTTTCTAATTTGAACAGATAGACAGGGATTGAGTGTCGCTGTCTGGTAACTGGATCCAATTATTGTACATGCACCAGACAAATAGCAAGAATATGAACACAGGCATTATCAATGACATTTGTGTGCGTGTGTGGTTTCATCGTGGTATGCGCCAACTATGTCCAATGTTAATTTATAGGAAAAATAATGGTGTTCGATACTGTTTGCTACCTTACCCTCATCAGGTCACACACCAAATGGTAAAAGTCGTTTGATTAAAAACCTGAACTAAACGACATCCATACTGTTATAACTACCGATCTTAACATCTTTGAAAAGGAAAAGATTTTAAGATAGCAAAACCAGAATCAGATTGAACAGCTTTGATCTTATCTTATCTTTGATCTAGACAGTGTGGACATTGAGCAGAACTAGCTGGCATAACAGCTTCAAACATAAGTTAACATCTCTCTAACCTATACTGTCTTATATACGTTATTTTTTTATTTTTAGGAAACTGTTGCATTTTATCACCCACCATATAATGTTCAACATCGGAGAGCCAATGTGGGACATGTAATACCCAGCACACCATGTTCATTCATACATATTCTCGGGAAAAGGACAGATTTTACTTTGCTTGCATGGATCCAGGAGGATTGGCAAACATAATATCATGTACTGCTGCATTTGTGATATTTTGAAGTTATGCTTGTCATAAGAATTTCAGCCTTTTGCTATTCGGTAATAAAAATTAACATACTTAAATTTGTATCTAAAACCAGGCAACAAAAGAAACTGCCAGCTTTTTTTAATCAATATTTTGCGAGTCTGTGAATATGACCCCCAAATTCTTCCTTATGTGTATACCTTCACAACTTGGCGACGCCAAGCATCACACTGGACTTCTCGGAGCCTGTACATGGACCAAAGTTAAAATTAAATCTCGCAAAACTAAATTGGGATAACACAGGCACAGTTAATATGATTTGGAAATGTGCTAATGGTTATGGTTATATGTACAGGAGTGTCACAACAACCTTTTCATCGTACATGGGTATTCTCACCTTTAATCTTCACTGAGTTGTATATTATATACCTGTGATTACCCAATGTTATATATATATATATATATATATGTATTTATATATATATATATATATATATATATATATATATATATATATATATATATATATATGTATATGTATATATATATATATATATATATATATATATATATATATATATATATATATATATATATATACATATACATATATAATTTTGTATTATACATTGTGTATTGTTCCGTGATGGACTAAATAATATCCGTGTATCTCTCCATAGAATGGAGGCAATAAAGAACAAAATACATACATACATACATACATACACACATACATACATACATACATACATACATACATACATACATACATACATACATACATACATACATACATACACACACACACATACAATCTGCCGTCATTGTGCTGTTTTTCATTTGAGAAGAGACAACAAACCCAGAATTTCAAATCTTCGATCATTTATCACTGGAAATTGACTACAGTGAATATAAGCGTTTAGAGGAAAATAACGATACGCATCATTGCACATATTGTTTAATTTGCATAGCCTATTAAAGCTAACTTTTCCCAAGAGTTTTTTGTATTACTTTTGTTTAACAGTTACATATGTTTTAATGCTAATCACTATACTTAGTTATCACATCAGTGACTTGATGTTGCTGCAGTCTCACATGTGAATATTCCGTGTAACCACACCTCTTGATTCTTTATGTTGTGCACGAGTTTCTGTACAATCCTGACATGTGGGACGGCGTGAGGTGCAGGGACTTGATCGATGAAGCAGTCAGCATCCAATGTTCCATCCAAAAATACAAGGTCGGTTTGGCCACCAGGGGATATGCTCATTCCATGAGACTAACCAATCCGGTTTAATACAAGAAGAGACACGTCGATCTACTCTCTGACGCCATGCACGGGGACGATCATCAGAGTTATGCAGGGAAAAATGACATTAATTTGTGAAAAACAAATTTGTCCATTGTGCCCGAAAAAAATGACATGCTGTCGGGTCCACTGCAGCTGTGCCTTTGTGGTTTTGACTGAAGGTATGTTCACACGACACCTTTGATGCATGCGCTTTCACTTACATCCAAAGACGTGTAAGTCCTGACTTATTTAAGTCTTTGCAATCCAAACGTTGAGCGAGGCAGTGCGCATCACATAAAATGCTCCCGGGTAGGTCTTCCCAGGTATGGCTGCAGCAAGCCATATCTCACTGCAACATGTGCGACATCTCTTGTTCTGTCTACTCTTGTAAAAATAACGAAGGCAGGAAAAAAGAACAAGAAGTACATGGGTTCGAAACTGTCTTAACTGAAATCTCAGCACAGAGCTCATCATGCCTTGCTTAACGAATTGATGAATGAAGATACCTTTTGCTTTGATTTTCTCAGAATGGATATTCCAGAGCAGTTCCATGGTTTCATGATACTTTTGAATAAGTTGGCAAATATTTTGTGAACTTCCGGTTGGAGTCGCAGGGCTATTGGATTTAGGTTGTCCACATTGTTGTGTGGATGTTGCCATGCTGCCAAGCTGTGGCCAACGACGATTCTGATTGGCTGTCATCCCAAGACTTACAAGTCTGACCCATCGAAAATAAAACAGTCACTTATTTGCTCTATTTCAGAAGTCAAACTTGCTGGTCTCTTGATTTTGACTTACACACCGTCGATACTGTAAGTTTTGACTGACAAGTCTGACTGGTCAGGCAAAACTTATGTGTCAAACGTACTCAAAGAAAGCACCTTTAGAGTCTGCTTCTTGACCATGGATCTCGACTTCAGGCCTGTCACGTGGAGTCTCCCCACTGTTGGGAGCGATATTCATCTTCAGTTAGGGTATGCTTCATGGATCTGGTTTCTGATGTCAGGACTGGTCCTGGATCTGCTCCTTAATGCCACATTTTTTTTATCGAATGAAACATAGCGCATTCACAGTATATATCCATTTAAAGAGATCTCTTCGGATAACCACTGCAGCCGAATTTAGTATCTCCATTCACAGTAGACCCATGTAAAGAATACTAACTGATGTTAACCAACGTATTCACAGTATACCTATTTAGATACAGATAATGAAAACTGGGGCATTCACACAGTACCATTTGGGGAAGGCTAACTTATCAAAATTACTGACTGGCTAAAAGTATAAAATTTCTGTGAATGTAACTGAGCCAAAATGCATGATATATCATCAACCTAGGAAAAAATTCAGAACACTTGAAATAAAGTTGAACGACATTCCAATCGAGCTATTGTTGAACATCTAAACTGGTGTGCCCATCTTGATGAAATATGTGGTAAAATATCCATATCTTTAGGAATTCTGTACACATTGAAAAATATACTTCCAATCACTGCCAAAACTAAAATATATTACTCTCTAGTGTTATCGCACCTTAATTATGGCATCTTATTGTGTGGCTTCAAATATGAAAGAACTTATAAGGTACAGAAGAACGCTGTTCGAATAGTGTGTTGTAAAAAGTACACAGCTCAGAGCGATCCGCTCTTCAAACAACTGAAACTGTTAAAAATAGCGGATATATTCTCCATCTCAAAATATAAATTTTTCACAATTTTATCAACCATAAACTCCTCACCAAACAGCCAAAGATGTCACTTCAACAGAACCAGGAAATTCATAGTTACAATACAAGACAAGCGGGAAATATCTCTGTCCCTCGGGTTACAGCTTTGAAAAAACTGCCTGAGAGTTAGTCTACCAAATGCCATAAACCTAGCGCCAGGTAACATCCGGGGCAAACTGTACACACATAGTCTAAAGGGTCTGGTTCATTATGCTAAACTCTGTTCTATCTCAATGTATAATGAATCCTGCTTGATTACAAATTGTTCTGTATGTACACAGCCACAACTCTAATTATCACTTTCATTCAAATACCATCTGTACTGCTGAATTACTTTTAAACTATGGATGGAAACTGCTCAACTACATGATATTGCAGTCATAACGTTCTTTCTCAACTTCTGAGGTTGGCCCTCATGACATTTTGGTTGTCTTAATAGGGGTCTCCCTGGCCACTAAACTCTTCACTTTATCTTGTTGACAATGTATACATACAATGAACTGTTATATGAATATCACTGTTGTATATTGTACAATTCTGGCTGAATAAAATGATCCTGAGTCCTGAGTCTGGATTCTTACAAATCTGTCTTGTTGCTCGCGTGTCACCTTGTGCCTTCTTATTCTCGGCAAATTACACACAAAAGTTGGTCCAAGAACTTTCTTCTGTGACTCATTCCATACTATGGTCACAGGTCTTGGTCAGTAGTTCTGGCACTACCTGGCAAATCATGCTGCAGCTGCCGTGAAATGACTAGCACTTGTGCCTTGTTTGCCCTATAACACAAAGAACTTAGATATTAGTATTTGGACCCATCCTAATATAAAAGCCGATATGTGTCATTGTATTTTCTCGTCTACTAAATAATGTTTACGTATTCAAATGTTTTCCTCGACTGAGGTGTCTATGAATGAATTTATTGTGTTTTTGTATTTTGTGATGATATATCTTGAATCTCATGCTTGGCTCTCTTCAAACTTTCAAATGTAGCTTGAATCGATCACAAGTTCATGCTTTTGGTGGTTTTGTAAGTGGAACCTGATCGGGAAAACGCTGAAAATATTATCTTACATAAGTTGGTCAATAGCTTTCAAGTAACGGGCCAAGGCAAAAACATATGGGTACCCTTAGCCTTCAATTTCCTGAGCAGGTGGTGTTGCGATTTAAAAATGCGGTTTTTTGTGTGATTCGCTTGTAATTTTCTATTTATTCTCCGAAAATCGCATGTTACATTCTCTTCACACATGGTAGGAATGTAGCTTGACTGTAACTCCATTAGATATTACATTATACCATGATACCACTATCATTTCTTGATTTTTACATTTTTTCGAAATTATGTAATGATCGATCAAAATACATATTAGCGACACAGGGCAATGCTTCAACAAAGAATCAGCACCACGCATAATGAAATGTAACATTTTGAGATCGATTTTCAAACATTTTCCGTTTCGTCCTGCAAAAGTGCAAAAGTGTTTGGCGTGCTTGACTAAAACTGTTTCAAATGTGTTGTCAAAAGTGTTTCAAACACTTAACAAAAACGTTTGAAATGTTTTAACACATATTCCAAACACTATATGGAACGGCTGCGTTGATACTAACTTTACAAACTGTCGTTACGTCCACCAATGTTTCAAAGTGCTCCAAAAATGAGTGTGTGTCGTTTTCTTCCTTTT
Organism: Hermodice carunculata; assembly: GCA_964020975.1. Classification (NCBI taxonomy): domain Eukaryota; kingdom Metazoa; phylum Annelida; class Polychaeta; order Eunicida; family Amphinomidae; genus Hermodice; species Hermodice carunculata. Next base: position 15,681,548 of record OZ026621.1, read on the forward strand.
TTTTCCTTTGTTTTTTTTTTTTTTTTGTTTTTTTTTTTTTTGTTGTTTTTTTTTTTGTTGTTTTTTTTGTTTTTTTGTTTTTTGTTTTTTTGTTTTTATTTTTGTTTTTTTTGTTTTTGTTTGTTTTTGTTTTTGTCTTTTTTTTCTTTTGTTTTTTTTGTTTTGTTTTTGTTTTTTGTGTTTGTTTGTTGGTCCTTTTTTATATGCCAAGTTAGTTAGAAACATCATAACAGCGGCCGTTTTTATTTCCAATCTGCCTACAAAGCACCAGACACGTTCATGGTCATGCCACGTTACCGTAGTCACCTCAGTGACGTGAATAATATTAAAGGGTTATATCCCTTACGTGTGCCAGTCTGTCGTTAAAAGATGTGGCCTGGTAAGGCCGCAAAATGATTGACAATGACATGTATATCCTATTAATATGCACATGGGGTTTTCTGCATGATATTGAGCGCAGGAGTGTCACATTGCTCATAAAATGAAATGAGAAAACTCTGGTCTCAATATAAAATAATTTTAAGGGTTAATATAGGTTAAGCAATGTACAGAGTCACTTTGAAAGTCATTAACGAAAATAAAAGCGACCATTATGTCATTGGTTCCCCCTGATGGTCATATTTTAATTCATCTTTCACTTGGAACTTTATATTTTAATGGTACCAGTACGCATAAGGTTGATGCACACGTGTTCCGTTGAAGTAGCAATGCATAAATATATGTGCGGTGTGGCTGCAACCCTTGTGACAATTTCCACACAATACTGCAGTCAAGTATACTTACAGTCAATGAAAACGCACAGCAGAGTTTATGTTAAAAAGTTTGATTATGTGTTCATAAATTATCCATTTTATCATAAGTAGAAACTCTTTCAACATTTTACTGGGAGATAGAATGATAAATTGCATTCAGCCGTGACATAGAGTGGATATTGCATTAGCTTTTTTCAGGGTGTTTTAATTTCAAAAGTCACTACATGAAGAATTTGACTGATAAACGGCTGATCCACCACCACCAGAGAAGTTCTATGTTGCATGGGCATACCAGCCAAAGCCATGCTATTGGCACTGTCCCACCTGTTAGCTTGAGGCATGCGGCAGTCGGCATACCTGTCACTACATCTGTGCCACACAGGCTGTTGGTGGTGAGCCCTATCTAAGCAGAAGTGGGATTCTCTGTAGACAGAGCTCTTCTCAACTGTGCCTGGTTCAAGCAGACGTATAAGCAGGACCATACCAGGTGGCTATAATGGCAAGCAGGGGTTAACTGATATCCCCTAAAAAACTTCTAGTGCTCAAATGATTCTCAATACTGTCATCTCACTGCTCAGGTGGAGGTTGCATCTTCTAGGTGTCTTTCTCATTGTATGGCTTGTGGTATGACATGTATCTCGCAGATGGAGGAGTCGTATCTGCCTATCTTGTGCCACTGTGGTGACTCTTCCATGCTCATGGCCTGTCGTCTATGAACACTGTTTCCTGATGATGAGCAGCGTGCCGACTGAGGGTGCATTGAGCAAACTTATTTGATGTGCCACCTCAGAATAGAAATGCCCAGCCTGTATCATCCCGAAGGAGCAGTAGTGATATGTGCTTGTTAGCTGTGAAATCGAGCCATGTGGAAGTGTCATTTTTGTGTTTTTCTGACATCCTTTACAAAAGAAAAGGAAGCCAGTATTAAAAATCATCCAACAGATAAAACCTATTGACGTCCATGGCCCATACTCATAAAACAGTTGCAGATTTGCCACTGCAACTGTCATTTGGGACTAGTCAAAACCAAAATTTGCACCATGTTCTCAAAGCAGTCCCTGGCTGGTCGCAAATTTGATGGTGTGTTGCAGAGTTGCAACCAATCTGTCTGCAACGTGCAAACATGGGAATTCCCTGCACTCACTGGACCCCCCCCCCAAAAAAAAGGTGCAATATCGTTTTCTATAACCTGCTGGGGGAGCGATCCTGCTGAGCTTACCATGGCTTCGAAGGCAGTAAAAATTAAAAAATACAAACTAGCAAAACTTGATGTATTATTGGATGAAGTCTGTAACAGAATAGGGATCATAAACTCTAGTTTATCATGCTCTATAAACAAATAAACAAATAAAGAAAAAGCTTGGCAGGAGATAACAGACAAAATTAATGGAGTTGGCCATGCAAAAAGAAACTATAAGGATGTGAGAAACAAATGGAAGGATCTCAAGAACAGGACAATGGTTAAAGAAAGTAAGAGGAGAAAGAATATGAGAAAGACAGGGGTGGAAAGTACACTAACTCATCCATTTTACTCAAACAGCAAAATCGCGTTTTCAAAACGCCAATTGTTCTTTTAATGACATTTCTGACTCATATTTGTGTAGCATTGTACCTCTCTTCCACAGATGTATTTGGATTATTAAAAGGTATCATTATATATCGACAAACAGGGTAGCCTGAATCTCCGATTAACCATCCATCAAATCTGCCGTCTTCGAACCATGTGGCAATTTGTGCATTTTCCCATATGTAGGCATCATGCATGCTTCCTGGGTATCTGACAACAGCATCTGAGAACACCAAGTTTGTGTCACACACGGCTTGAACAATGATTGCATGACACCCTTTGTGGCACAGGTACAAGTATCCGTCTATACTTGGCACTAAAATAGGGATGAGGGTCCCATCAATTGCACCTTAAGTATGCAGGAAACCAGACAACTGGTAAAATTACTGCTTTGTCTTTCTCACTTGTGCCTCCATGCTAGGGAATGCAATGTACCGGTTCGAATGATGACAGAGAGCTCTGCAAAATGCATGCACAGCTCTACATAATGAAGACTGGCTAATACCAAGAATGTGACCCGTTACTTGTTGAAAGTTGCCAGTCGCTCAATATCGTAAGGCAGCAAAGATTTGAGTGGTTACACTTAATGCACCACTCTGCTTCTTGTGCCTTACCAAGTCTTCCCTCAGGAGATCACACAATTCCATGATTTCTCTTTAACCTAATCTATATTTTATAATAATGTCCATGACGTCTTGCTCAAATGGGTTTTGATGGTTCTGAAAACACGCTCCCTCAACCTTCTCTAAGCATCTCCTAGCACAAACAATAATAAAACCATTTCCTATTATTGCAATATGAAATTAGATTCACACTTGTGCTTTGTTCTTGACCATTGCAGATACTGCCTTTACCTGATTTTACCACTCTGCATAAAGCTAAATTATTTTAACCCCATTCATTTACCATGCCTACCAAATAAAGGCCACGTGTTTTACATTTTTATTCTTAAAGTTCAACCTATTTATGGATGTTTTAGTGTCATTTCCAAGTTTCATACAGAATAATTCTCTGACTTAATTGTAAGCATTTAAATTTGTTCGAAAACAAAAGGCAACATTGGGTAGTTTTTAAGGTAAATCAAAGAATTTTGACGCCCGTGGTAACACATATTTCATGCAGTCCTTTCGGTAAACCAAGTTTTGCAATGTCACAAAGCATTTTGCCACTAGTCTGAGTTGCAGTTGCAGATTTCCTCAGTTTTGCGACCTGTTTTTGCAAGGGCTACATGTTCCAGAATACCAAAAAATGGTCTGCAATGTGGCTGCAAGCAACATTTTAGTTGCACTCCAGCATGACTGCTTTGCCAATAAGGGTCCATACCCTTGACGGAAGTTATGCAATACGTGTCTGGATGCACAGGTGCAAGTGAAAACAAAGTTGCTTGATTAATTTACAGGCAGGTCATGTAGGACTTTTCATGTAAGTTATGAACAGAACCATGCCTCCTGAAAGATATTGTTTTGAAGGGAAAAATACCTGTGCGTTTTCAATGATTGTAAGCATATATAAGACAGCTTTAAATGCAGCTCCAAAGTGGAAGGTGTGGGGAATGTGGCGTATTTTAAAATTGTTCTCTTGTTTCCTGTTATAAGGTATGACATAACTAATTTTTCTTAGTACATGTCTGATAACTTCAAATGCCTTAACTGTGGCGAAAAATTGCGAATGAATATCAATTGCGAGGCAAAATACTATTCTTGACTTTTGGCTCATTTATCCAGCCGGTATTTCCTGTTCTTTTATTGCTATTTTACACTTTAATACGGATTATAATTGTGTAGCATACATGTAATTCATTTATCAGCGAATGCAGTGATAGAGGTAAATAAAACACATTAATTAAGTTTATGTATGCATGATTGCCTGTTTTGAGAGATGCATTTTCCAAGCCGAATACCTTGCTACCCGTGATAACGGGCCGTAAGAAATAAAATGTGGAGTCAGGAAGGGCAAACCACAACTAGACTCCACCTATATTTGCGCAACTAAATGCCTGTATGCCTTAGAGGTATATTCCAAGTAGTGCCAGAAGTTATTATTACGACGTTCACAGATTTTATAAGCATTATAAATGCTCAGAACATTACATGTGTTTTTACATCCACGATATTTTCCATTATTCTTGAAAGGGAACATTGCTTTTTTCGTACAATCTTTGGGCATAGGCTACACAAAAATGTATATTTGTATTAATGCTTGTAAAATTATTTGCATATTTAATTGTAGTTTGCACATGCAATTTACATAGAAAATTTATGGTAAAGGAAAAGCTACCCTGTGTTTACCGGAAAGCTGTTTACTCAAATTACAAGTAATATACAGGATTTTGAGGAGTTGTCTCCTTTGTTATAAAGGCTTAAATGATCTATTGCTAGAAAGTTAAAATAAAGCAGTTTTCAATATATATGTAAAAACTGATAAAAGGCTATCCATGTTTGCTTGAGAAATTACCGTTACGATCAGGGTATTGGGGCCAGACCCATAAGGATAAACAAATTAGCCCAGTCATGGTATAGAGCCATTTCGGCAACATTTTAATGAAATTACTTAATTTTGTCATGTGAAAATTAAAAGAGGCAGGCGGAATATCAAGATAAATATACTTTGGATTTGCCAGTTTTACCAGACCTTAATGCTCCAAAGAGCAAAATAAAATTGCTGCTATCTTACATTCACTTTTATAGAGTCTTTTTTATCTAAATGGTTCTACCATAGCTGTGTACACCACACAAAAGCCCTATTGTTCATTCAAATACAACAGAAATTGTCACCATATCTGTACATCACCATGGCCAATTAAAACACGTCGAAATTGGATTAATAAATCTTAGTGCCAGTTAGGGCAGATTAAAAATATGAAAACCTTTTCCAAGACAATCCGGTTGTATTTTCAGGGTGCCTAACATTGAAAACAATTGTTGTCGGGACTGATATTAAGATGGTTAAGGAAGAAAAGTTGTTTTCACAACCTGCACTGTTCGTCTATGTTATGATCTGGCTCATTAGTCCAAATTATGTTCTTTTGTCATTTGTTTTACTCCGGCAAGTGCTCAGTCAATAGATAAATGTAAGTAAATTGTTGGCTGGTTATATGCTCCTTGCATTATTGAAATTCACACAATTTACCCATCGTAAAATATAATTGAGTAAATTGGAAGGTTCATTGAATTTAAAACTAGTCGTAATTATTTTATATTCACTGCACGTTGTCACTTTTTGGTCAATCCCATTATAGGAACGAATTTTATATCGATGACTGTGAAATTGGCAGACAAGCTTACGAAGCGGAAAAATTATAAACCGATGATGCGCCCCGGTACCCACATGTCTGCAATATTTAAACCATGAAAATTGTGCCAAAAAGTGCAGTCAGTCTGAGTGACGGTTATTAAACTGCAACATCTGCTTACGCATCATATTCAGTACAGTTTAAACTCATACTCGCAAAATGAGTCTTTGGTAAAATATTGGTTGCTGACACCTTGTTTCGTTCATTATTAAGTAACGCAAGATAAAAGTAGTAATACCGGCCATGTACATTTACTTTAACAGGCGGAAAACTGTTGGTATGAGTTGATTTTTGAGTGGCCCTTTTGATGTCAGTGATTGATAATACAAAAGGTTGACCTTTTGAATTAAATTAACAATACTCTATGCACATGATACAGGAATATATATATATATATATATATATATATATATATATATATATATATATATATATATATATATATATATATATATATATATATATATATATATATATATATATATTTGTTTATATATATAAAACACAGAATAGTACAGTAATATTTTTAGTTTTTTGAAGATATCTCAATTTTGACTTTCTCTCTAGTTATTAGGAGTAATAAAGGTATTTTGTTGTATCGCAAAATTAATGATCTTAAGACCACCGCGAAAACTGAAAAGTGCGCTGCCAAGGCAAGTGTCCAAGCCAGTTGTGCTGAATGTGTTGTGTTGTGTGTGTGTGTGTTGCTGCAGTATTGTCCCCTTACTTGTTCCGTCCATAAAATTCCAAATTGATGCTGTTGAAATTCAAAAGTCAAAACTGTAACTTTATGAGAGAATCAGTTCAAGTAAATACCCGGATTACCCTGCGCATATAAGGTGAGTCAGATGCTATACAAATAACGGTGCTCAGTTCTTTCGTATTTACCATTGTGCATTAAGAATATGTCCAGAGATTTATATACATTCAGGGATCGTTTTACCATGATTGTGCACATAACCCTAGAGACAGATGGCAAAGGGATTTTAGCTGAATTTTTTCTTAGTCTGATTCGACCATGGTACTGCACGTGGGAACGAGTAAACTTCACGCTTCTTCATTATGGTGTCTCTCGGAAAATAGAACACCAATTAATGTAAAGAATGGACTTAAGTTTTGGGGAACAACATACAGTTGGACAGGTTCATACAGTGGATAATATTGATGATAAAACTAGATATGCCAGACATTCACGACTGTCATCACAATGCAGGATATACCCAGGAATTGCCAAATCAAGCAAAATAATATCTCTGAAAAGCTATTGGAATACCTTGGTTAACCTATGGTCTTGATAGTGCTCAATTACCTAAGTCTAATTTCAAAACATTTAAAGACGACTAAAAGCCACCTGTTTAAACAGCCTTTTTGGCTAAGCACACGTTCATATCATTCAACAGTTAAATTGGCCTTGTCATTCCGCGGGTCTGAGAAGCGGTAATTCACGACCCTTCATCTTTGGCAGACGGATTACACACCTTAAAAATCACCAATGCCGCTTGTGCTTGCTTATGAAACAGCCAAGTATCTACTTTCCAATAAAAGGTTTAATAATACTATTATGGAAAGAACATTTCAATACGATCTTCCTCAAGTTTCTGTTCTGCTTGTCTATGATCAGTCGGTGGTGGTGGGTTACTTGTCGGGTCCCTTGCCTAGTCCTGACCATTGTAGTATTCATTATCCCTGGTCGGGATGGTGTGGCCAATATGACACAGTGTCTGTTCTCGGGGACTGATTATATAACTTCTGGATCAAGAGAGCATAATTTTGTTAAGATGTTGATTCGGTTGTTAATATATTTTGCCTAAGTTATGGTGAATGCTACAATGCCAAATGGATGACAACCAACGATACGTCCACAATCTTTTTCGTGAAGCGCAAATATATTAATGCCACATATTTAAAATTAATCTAGCACAAGAGGTGATCTGGCTCTATTTTAGACTCCATTTTTACGTCTTAAGTTAGGTATTATGCAGTACACTACGTATGCAATGTGACTTATTATTTTGATGCCTGACCTAGCTTTTTTCATTTTATGTTGTATCATGTTGTCTTTATATATATTTTAATTTGCCACATGTATCTAACTCTATTGTGAACGCTTATTTTCATGTATCTGTTCGTTTCCCGGGAATTTGGGTGTTCAATGAAAAAAAAAATAGTTGAAAGAATTTTATGTCTTAAACTGGCTCTTCAATGGGTAGTCGTGTTTTACGGCAACACGTAATTAGTCCCCTATCTGTTTTTTATTTCTGCAGTAGAGCCTAAGGTACTGGTTCTGGCGCTTGCACAGTTCTGGGTACCTGTACACACCTCTGACACCATAATTAACATCGTAATTAACATCATGATGAACAATTCCATCAACACTTGTTAATCAACCCATGTCAACCGTTTTAAACACTCCAAATAGGATGTTTTAAAATGAGGTTAATCAAAATAACAGACGTCAATCAACCAAGACGGCGTGCCTGTCTACGGGAAAAGGTCTCTTCTCAATGCCAACCCCTGGTGCCTCATTTTGAATGAACGAATGAATTAATCTTTATTCACACAAATCTAAAGGACACATGGATTACATGCAGTAAATAAGAAATGGGGGGGGGGGAGCTGAAGGTGAAACTTTATATGGTTACTTGTCACGTAAGTACAAAATGTGGCTCAATATACAAATATTAACTAAAATAACAAAACACAAAAAACAACAGAAAAAACAACCTCAAAAAAACTGTGGGAATAAAGTAATTAATCAAAACATATATTAGTATGGTATTAACAGTGGTCAGAAGAAAACAATAAAGTCTTCACATTAAATACCAGGAATTTTTTTCTAGTAGCTCTGGCCATGATAGAAATTTATGACCTGTGAGCAAATATAAGGCTGCAGATATCAATTTTTTCATTCATCAGTCAATTTTTTAATTGATTTCTAAAACTATGTCTTATGAACTCACTTTTCATATGATCCGGAATGTGATTAAAAAACTTTACGCCTGAATATTGGATCCTGCAGCAAAAGTAATTATTTCTATATACCATATTGCCGTGAACTTTGACTTTTTTACATTCAAGGTCAACTTATTAACTTAAAACAGGTGTATTGAATTTGTCATATCAATGTAAGCTTGTGGTAAATAATTTTAATATGTTGACAATAGTAGGTTATATTACTATCATCAGCAAGCAAACGAGCCGTGTCATACGTGAGCGAATTTTTTATGATCATTTACTTAAATTATTATAATAATATAATAATTGCCCTAAGATGGAGCCTTGTGGTACACTGCATGTCACATCTGCTTAATCAGAATTACGAATTCCGAGCTGCAAAAATTGTTATCTATCTATTTAAATAATCTTTCTTCCAGCCGATAGCAACATCACGAATACCACCTCCCCGAATACCACAATATTCAAGCTTTAAACACAGAATATTATAATTTACAGTATCAAAAGTTTTTTTCGAATCCAAGAATATGCCTAAATTAAAATTTTCCTTTTTCAGTTGATGGTTTTCAAAATTAGTGAATTCACATGCCAGGCGATACTCCATTGGTCCTTGGAGTAATTATACATATTTCAATTAAAAATTAGGAACTATTTCTGAGTAAATTTATAAGCAATATCATGATCACATCATGAATCATTATATCGTTGTGCCAGAGGGAAAAGGGCCTAAGTGACATTTTCACGAAAAATGACTTTTTGGTACAAAAATAAATACTGGGCCATGATACACATGCACACAAAGTAATTAAGCCTAGGTCTGAAAAATAAAGGGTAAAACAGCTGCAAAATAAGGGCGTATCTGCAATGCACACATTGATTTGAGAATAATAAGGGCGTATCTGAAGGTAATCTAGAGGGATAAGGTCGTAAGTGGCACTTAGGCCCTTGTTCACTTGCAAAGTTCAACAGCATTTGGGCTGAAGTGGCACTTAGGCCCTTGTTATTCTGGGGTATGAACAGCTACAAAGTAAAAGCTGTACTTACGACCCAGGTAAATTCACCCTCGCTGCATGCAGCTGCAGGTTAACCTTGCAATAGGCCTACAGGTTTTCTGGGAATATTCAGAATTTCTGTTTGGTAAGTTGGCAAAATGTACTCATGTTGTTACAAGGGTAATTGAGTAACACAAATATTGTCTTGTTCAGTTACATTAATTGTAGATATTGTTGTTATTCCTTGATTTAGTGGCCTTTATACTCATTCAAACAGTTCGCCTTTGTTGAGAGATGCAGTCAGTTTTGTTGTGTTGCTTACACTGAATACTAGAGCATTGTGAAATCAAATTGGGATTCAGTAGGTGCATAACTGAAACCTGATTTATATAGCTAACTTATCATTCATGATTTTGTGACCAGGCAGGAATGCAAAGTATTCACAAAGGTAATTTTATTCTGATTTGCTGTATTCACTATTGTTATCTGAACAAATAGGTATGACCTACCAAGTTTTGTCCTCAGCTTAATAGATTAGGCAAAATGTTCTAACTTACAATGTCAGATTGACACTATTTTGGGCCTTCCACTGTGTCCTATATTTTCTGTTCACTTGAAAGAAAGTTCTATGGTAGGCCCTATTCTGTTCTTATTTGTGTACAGGTCCAAGGAATTTGAACCCAGAACATAACTTTATTCCCAAAGTGTAATTGAGCCTATACTATGACCTTTCACAGTATAGACTCTGACCTGCCTTTCCCAAGGAAGATTTAGTTTCCTCTTGCACAAGGGTATTTCCTAGATTTGCATGTTATGAGCATAAGCCCTACTTTTTTAAACAATTCGTGGGAGTCTTCACACTGATACGGATAGGTATATGTAGCTATATACATAAAATGTGATGTGAGATCATACAATTTGATGCACTTCCCTTCCCAAGCGAAATTATATTTAAAGGCCTACAGTTTTACATTTAGGCCTATAATTTATAACCGCATAACACAACGTTACCTAGGCCTGAACCTTACACTAAGTTACAGTGCAGTGTTACAATCGGGTTCACCAAAATGTCCTCACTTACGAGATAGGGTTTCCGCCATAGCTGTTCTCAAAAGCCAGTCCTAGACTATGGAAAAGATATTGACATTCAATTTGCTCAAACCCGAATATAGGCCTATAAATTAAGTTTGTTCAAACCTGACAAAAGACGTAGGCCTATTTGTTCTTAAAATACCCATTCATATACAAGATGTCGTAATCGTTTGTCGGGATACAATACTGTACGCCTAGCTGTGCATTAAATGATTGATAGATTATTGACTATACAAAAAGAAAAGTTACATTTCAAAGGTTTTGTTTATATAGAAAATTACCCGACTTTGTGTTTGTGAAATGGTTTTGCTGTTTTTTATTATTTTATTTCTGTCGGAATGGTTAATCTGTCCTGATACAGCGCTGTGTAAATTATGTAGGCCAATACATTTAAATGATTCATTCAATGCCCTTTCAGTTGATAGATTATAGACTACAAAAAGAAAAACATACATTTCTAAGTTTTGTTCAGAAACATGCGCGACTTTGTGCTTGCGAAATGGTTTAATTGGTTTTCATTACTTTAAATATAAATAATTGGATAGGTCGCTGATTCTATTTTTTTTTTAATTTAATGAGCTTTGGGGGCACTGGGTTGCATAGACTAATGAAGTGTAGGTGCCACAATGGGCTGTACCTTATGCTATGTCTATTCATTTTTGTTTCAATATGCATTTGTGTCTACCCCCCCTCCCCCCCCCCCCCAAAAAAGAAAAAAATATGGGTTGGCGTTTGAAAGGGAATTCGGCACCTATAGGCCTACAAAGGGCCTTTCAAGCTTTACATTTCGCCAGAATCTACGAGAGTTTTTTTTATTACAAGTAAGGTCGCAACTTGTTGTAAAGGCAGAACTTAGATAATCTTTGGACAATTACATAAAAATTAGTAGACTTGTAACACGTAAAAACTAACTTTTGTCACGTGCATCAGCTTTGTAATTTGGACAAAGGCACATGAATACCTTTTCCATGTGAAAATAATTAATTAAAACCCCCATGAGCAAGTCCACCAACTACATTACTAACGTTTTGATTTGTGCTATGAAACAGGAGCGATTTCCTTATTTATATTTGTTGTATTACGGGCTTAATTTTGTTATGATAATACTTTTGCTAATTATCAATAGATGTCACATTACATTAACAAAAAGATGTACTTGTCATGCGCTCACCAAGGAGGAGACATATAGATTTGCCCTTGTCTGTTCGTTAGCCCGTCCGTCCGACAATTGTCAGATTTGTGTCACGTATCTTGAAAGGCATTTAAGGTACAACCATGAAACTTTGTGTTAACATTATTTATCAATATTATAGATGTGCACCTGAGGTTTTGTTTGTCTTTAATTAATAGTTACTATCCTCTGTTAATTAACATTAATTAGCGAAAATCTTGAATTCAGGTTAGACTTATCAGATTTGTGTCACGCATATCTCACGAAATTTTTTCATATACAACTCTAAAACCCGATAGAATAATTTATCAATATACGAAGATTTGCACCTGGGTTTATGTTTGTTTCTTGGGTTAATTAACCTCTCTTCATTGTTCATAAATTACCTGTGAAAATGTCATTTCAGTGAAGAGGTGGCTCATATCAAACTTGTGTCATGCTTATTTCACAAAGTGTTCAATGTACAGCTATGAATTTTATAGGTACATTAATTAATACATATATGAGAAGATTTTTAAAGTATGTTTCAAATTTTACACCAATTACATGCTACTCTTTTCAATGCTGATGGGGACATAAATAACAAGTGGAGGCATCAGTGTGTGTTCTTCAGACACTTTTCTAGTTGTTCATGAAAACTGCCTTTTAGCGTGTTTAGGTGCGCGATTTTATATATATATTTTATCATAGTATGCAAAATTTCAACATTAAAAATTCAATAAAGTCCCAAATTGTAAATAGAAGTGCATGCAATTTTCTTCTTGAACTAGTTACCACCAAATTTTGCGTGCACACAGGACTGCATAACTCAAGTTCTTGATGAAGCAGCATTTTATACAAGTAACCACCCTCCCCCACACAATAAAATGCGTGTGCATGTAGACAAAACGGGGCAGACAGCATTAAGCCTCAAGTGAATATCTAAGTCCATTAAGTCAATAAACTCCTAACATTGTCAATCATGTATTTCATTTGAGCTTTTTTTTAAAAAAAAAGTACCAATCATCAAATGATACGTTTCCTGTTCTTTTAAAAAAGAGGAACCCATACTGGCCTTTCAGATTGTTAATAATTATGTAAAATTGTAATATAAAACATAATTCAAATCACACTACCCACTTAAATATTCATGACATTAAATTTATAAAGAATTAAATGGATATTTAAATTGTTACTGTTTCCAAGTCTACTTTGAAAAGGTAAGCATTTTCTGGATTGTCCAAACTTGATCTGAAAATTACATGTAAATTTTTTGTGAAGAAATTCTTCAAACTTGATTTGAAAATTACAAACAAATTTTGCATGAAGATAAATAAATAAGAGTAGATTTCATCCGATTTCCGAAGCAACACTTATTGGCAAGTTATACATTGTGTAGGCAGCCATGCATCACTAATTAGAAAATCGAATTTAAAGCGACAATGCTGATATTTATGACTGGTCACTATAAATCAGTTTATGAATAATGGTTTAATATGTAACACATGAAAATGCAAAGCGCTCAGGGCTTTTTTAACAACCCAATAATTTAAAGATTAAATGTAGTGTACATGTACATGTAATCAACTACAACAAATCTGTATGTCATCATTTACCTACAAGAATTTTATGTATTGTGGTGATTGAATTGCATTGAGGAACTTTCGGCTCTGTCCATTACCCTTAGGGATAAAATGGAATGCAAAGTGAAGTTTGGCAATGCTGTTGCGTGAAATGCTTAAAACAGTCAGGTAAAGTATGTATTGTTTGTCTGATTACAGCTAAAACAAATCTGAAAAGTATGTCCGACTCCGAATGGGAGGCAGAGGACTATCTACCATTGAGACCGAGGAGTGCTTTGCACAATGGGTCCACAAAGACATTATCAAACACTGCATGCAGCAAAACTGAGCATAGCGGTCCCCTCTTAATCCCTAACATCATTGTGGCACAGACACCTGCTAACCTGGCTGCTAACATGACTAACTGTAACGTATGTAACCCTCAGCCTTACAGCACTAACATCTCTGAGAGGACTAATGTACCATGTGTACCAGTAGAAGATACGCCGACATGCAACACCACTGAACCAACTAAACCACCCATTCCCAATGAAGCAGTTGATACTAGAAAGACTAATCCAGTATTGCATGCTGCTTGGGATCTCCTCTCTAACACTTCACAGCAGACACCACCTGACACTGGTTATGCTGAAACTGACACACTTCTTACTCAAGAAGTTTTATTTGATATCATGAATTACGATTTGCCTATGTTCTGTGAATCTGAAGCATCACTAGATGGTACATGTACACAACCTGTTACTGAACAGCAGGGGAAGAAAAACATGGACAGTGTCTCTGTTGGAGGCATTTTGCCAGATAATACATTTATGCCTGATGAACCAGACAGTACAGTTAGAGATAGGATATCTGCATCTGAATTTCTAGATCATGATGGTGCTGATCACTCTGATTTTAACATTTACAAAACCCTTAATCCCAATGATATCCTGGCAGTCATGTTTCCACAAGCTTCTTCCACTAGTACATCAGACAAAACTACAGATCAAGCCTCATCTGTAGGTAATACCTGTATCAATGATATGGTAAATGAGGGGGTTGAGGCAGCTGGATCAGCAGCCGAACCAACTAATGATGAGTGTGCACAAACTGTAAATCTGTTGGGTACAGACAGAAAACGAAAAGCTAGCATGAAAGCAATAAACAGAATTGTTACATCTTTAGAATCAACAGAACCTAGTGAACATTTAGGGGAAAGCAGTGGTGATGAATATATGCCCACAGTTGAGCATTATGTTAACTCTTCTGGTGAATCAGAAATTGAAGGTGAGTTTGACAGAGCACCATGTCCTGTTAGCATAGAAATGGAAAATGAAGGAGATTCTGTGCCTCATGTGCAACGGGATAAGTCACGACCGTCGCGCAGGAGGCAAAGAGACCCTGAACAATGGAAGATTAATGTAAGAAAACGAAAAAGAAACAGAGGTGAAGACTATGTTAACAAAACAGGTAAAAGAGTGCCTGCTAAGACCATCAAGCCAGCTAGCTGCAGGTGCAAATTTAACTGCCGAGAAAAGTTCTCGGAAACAGAGAGAGAGGCCACATTCCATACATATTGGTCAATTGGAGATTATGAAAGGCAGCGGGATTTTATAGCAAATAATGTGTATCGTGTCACGAAAAAGAGATGCACTCTGGGTAGCAGTAGAATTTCCCGGCGAAATTACACACTTGAATACTTTTTGCCGAAAGATCAAACAAAGATTCAAGTGTGTTCGAGTTTTTTTCGATCCACGTTAAACGTAGGGGAAAAAACTATAAGATATACATTAGCAACGAGAAGAAACACAGGCAGTACAGATCAACGGGGTAAAAGCACAGCCAACAAAACTGATGAAGAAAGTAAAAACATAATCAGAAATCACATAAGATCATTCCCAACAGTAGATTCCCATTATTGTCGTTCACAAACAAACAGACAATATCTTGAGAGTAGCCTCTCAATTAGGAAAATGTATAGGATGTATGTTGAAGAATGTATTGGGAAAGGCTTTCAACCTCTCAAATATCACCATTATGAAACCATATTTTCAACCGAGTTCAATTTGGGGTTTCATGTTCCCAAGAAAGATGCATGTGCTTTTTGTGATAGGTATGAAAAAATGACAGAGCCTGAAAAAGAAACGAAAAGAGAAAAGTACGAAGCACATAGAAAACGTAAGGATGATGTAAGGGATTTTAAAGAAACCGAGAAAGATAGGGCAGTTAGAGATCCACAAATTAAAGCAATAAATTTCGACCTGCAAAAAGTTCTTGTCACTCCAAAATCTATGGTGAGTGACTTTTATTACAGCAGGAAACTTGCTACATACAACTTCACAATTTTTGATATGGCATCCAGGGAAGCTAGTTGTATATGTGGCATGAAGGTGTCGCAAAGCGGGGAAGCTGTGAGATTTCATCTTGTTTGTACAGCTATGTAAAAAAGTTAGGCCATATAGATGAGCTGACATGCTTCTCAAATAGCTGTACAGGGCAGCAAAGAAATGTTGCATTTTCTGCTATGTGCCTTTACACAGTGGCTACTTTACCTGTTGATACTATCACGCATACTTACCTTGAGAGGGGACATTCCCAAATGGAGGGTGATAGTGTACACGCAACTATCGAAAAAGCTACAAAATTAGCAACCATTTACACACCAGATGAATGGGTGACTGCAGTAAAAACTTCAAAGCAGACGGCACCAGTATATAATGTTATTGAGGTTGATCAGTCCATGGTGTACGACTTCAAGGCACTTGCAAGTGCAGCCATAGTTAATCGAAGTATCGATAGTGATGGTGGGAAAGTGCAGTGGACTAAGATCCACATGTTTGAGTACAGAAAAAGTGACCCACACAAAATTTATTTCAAGTACAATCTACAGGATGAATTTAGGTGTATACAGGTGAGAAAGTCTGCATCCAGAGCATGCAAGAAAAGCATGAATATAGCTAAGTACAAGCTTTCCCCTCTGTATGAGGGTCCCATTTCGATAAATAGCCTCAAACACAAAGATTTGGTAGATCTCTGTAAAAAGGGTCTTATTCCTGGCAAGTTTCATTCATTTTATGAGAATTTGCACCACTCAAGGGAAAGAAATGGTTTGCCTGATCCTGATGAGGCAGATTCGTCTTCAGATGAAGACTAATGGTAATATGCAAACGAACTGACTGGGTAGAATTACCGTATGCATTTTGCCTTTGAAAGGGACTGGTGATTTATGTATGGCAAATCCATATGAAAGGTAATACAGTACACAGTCCTGGTGCTGTGGTCTTCAACCACCTGGCTGAAAGACATTGGTCTGCCCACTGGACACCTGGAGGCACAAGCCAACGTAGGAGTAAAATGCTGAACAAACCAAACCAGTATTCTTGCAATTGGATTATAATGAATGCGTGCATTAACCATCATTGTGTCCAATCTGTACTATAGGTTACTTGCAATGATATTAATACACGCATTCACTACAACCGTACCACAGGTACACTGGTTTTGTTTATTCACTATTTTACTCCTTCTTGGATTAGTGCCCCGAGTCATCCAGGGGTCAGACTAA
Organism: Hermodice carunculata; assembly: GCA_964020975.1. Classification (NCBI taxonomy): domain Eukaryota; kingdom Metazoa; phylum Annelida; class Polychaeta; order Eunicida; family Amphinomidae; genus Hermodice; species Hermodice carunculata. The sequence goes on from OZ026621.1 coordinate 15,698,475, forward strand.
GATCTTTCAGTCACATGACTGAAAGACCAGAGTACCAGGACTCTGCAAGGCTCTTTAAGTGAAACGTATTAGATTGATATATATAGATTTATGATGAAGAAGAAACTGGGTACTGTAATATGAATTGTAGTTGCCACATTTAATTCATTGATTAATTTTTAACTAAGCAACATAATAGGTTGAAATGTGACATTCATATTGAATGCAAATACATACAACTGTGTATTTCAATATATATATATATATATATATATATATATATATATATATATATATATATATATATATATATATATATATATATATATATATATATATATATATGTTGCAACTTGAAATTCCCAAAGGATTAATATCTAAATTATAATGATTACAAACAATGCAACATAATAATATACAGGTTGAAATATGATATTCATATTGAATGAAACTATGTACTCTAATATATATATATATATATATATATATATATATATATATATATATATATATATATATATATATATATATATATATATATATATATATATATATATACAGGATGCAATGTTGAATATTTCATGAATTAATTCTTATTTACATTATCTGTATGTTGAAACATGAGATTCATATTGAATGAAATCAAATACAACCATGAACTGTTATAGTTATTATGTTGGAACACGAATGGTAAGTAACTGTTACTCTGAAGCGAAACATGACATTCATACCAGGTAATGGATCAAGTCTGATTGCTTAAAAAAATACAAATAGATTTGCTAAAATGCTGTGACAAAGTCACGCTGATTTAACAAAGATGGCTTTACCATTGCAATGTAGTTCGAAATTAAAGTTTTTGAAAAATACAAAATTTTGTTTTTGTGTCTCAAGCATGTTGATTTAATTTTCTTGTTTTCAATCGGCTGGGCTCATCTCAATTCTCATGCTACTTATAAATATTTTGTGCTCGGTTGATTGCCGAAGAATATAATTGTTATATTGATATCACATTTGCCCTCCTTACTCAAGAGTGTTGTGCAAACACCAGCATGCTAGTGTTTCAAAAGAGAGAGAGAGAGAAACGAGTTCGGAAGCTTTTTCTTGAAGTGATTCATTAACATGGTACACAAAGTATGCTGAAGAAATTTGTTGGCTTGGTCTCCAATTCAACTTTGAAACGGTTAAAACAATGTCATATTCAGAGACACATTTGCAAATATTACGTTTTTTCCATTTGTTTCGGTGAAAAGTTGTTAAAACTGTAAATAATCCACCAAAATTTATACAGATGACAGTGGAATCAGCTTCCCTGTGCATCTTTCATTTACATAGTCACACTGCTTTAATATAGAATAGACCTTCCATTGGCAATTTTCCTCATGCAAGCTTAACTAAGATGAAGAAACTGGTCCTAACTGCTATGATTGAGCTAATTAGAGCTAAGAATGAGAATGACAAGGTCGTAACTGGCAGATAGGCCCTTTTGCATTGGCACTATCATTGTAGGCAAAGGGCCTATCTGCCACTTAGGCCCTTTACCTTCCATGTGCAATGAATAATGGTCTAATTTAATAAGGGCGTAACTACAAAAGTAAAAATATTATGTACTAAATGTCATTATTATTATTTTTTTCTTTTACATGCGAGTTTGGTAGTCACTTGTCTACAATTCCATACTAAAATCCAAACGATACCATTAGAATCTACAATGTACACGTCAAAATACAGTTTTTCGTCTCTCCTGTAAAGTTGTAAAAATGTCACTTAGGCCCTTTTCCCTCTGGCACAACGATATGATCATGATATTGCCTATGGATTTACTTCGAAACAGTTTTTGAAACATGAAGTATTCATGACATCTTAAATGAAGAATTAAGTCTTTAATTAATTTTAGTTGAATTATACACTCGGGTAAACTTTTTTGGATCGTGTTTTATATAAATATATACAGCCTATAATGCTGGATAAGTGCACATTTACATGAAGGTACATCATATATTGCTGGACCTGTTGAAAATACGTTTGAAGATTCTTCATCATTTAAATGGAAGTGTTTGAAATGCATAGTGTTTGGATGCGTTTGTGAAAGTGTTTGAAATCGTTCGGGTAATTGTTCAACGCGTTTGGAAAGTGTTTGAACGCGTTTGGAGAAGCGCTCGGTAGCATTGTGAAAGTGTTCGAACGTTTTGTAAAAGTGTTTGAGATTTTTTCCAAACGCTTTCCAAACGCTTTCCAAACACATTTCAAACACTTTCCAAACACATTCCAAACGTTTTCAAACGTTTTCAAACACAAGCCAAACACCAGCAAAACGCAAAAAAAGCGTTTGGCTGTTAACTTTCAGCCAGGCGTATCTGTACAACACCACGTATTCCTCCCCCCTCCCCCGGTAATTGTATAAGGACAGATGGATGACATTACTACGACCAAAAAAAAAAAAAAAAAAAAAAAAAATGAAAGGTTCATAGTATAACTCCTTGGTACACAGCAAACACATAAGTGCCCTTCAAATAACGTACCAGGGGTTCACATTTATGGAACACCTTTGTGTAAGACAGGGTATGTCATCTGCTTGATTGACAGATGTCATGTTGATTGATGTTCTTTTAGTTATGCTAATTAGGATGTTAAACAAGGTTCATGTGTTATGTTATATGTTTTAATAGTGTTAATAACATTGTCCTTTACAGTGTTCATTGTGATGTTGTTTATGGTGTCAATTATGACGTATGGGGTATTCGCAAGTGTGTACATCTGTGGTCGCACCATAACTAGTATCTTACCTTCTACTCTTATTCACGTAAGTGTACATGCACAATACATTGCTTCTGAGCATGGGCAGTGAAATATGGCACCCTAGTTCAGGAAAAAGAACAAACCCATAATAACAAAGGAATATACAGTCCCAATAAGCAATATTTGCAGGAAAGTAATTAAACTTTGTGGGTGCTTAAAATAAACAATAATTTTCACATCTGACAAATTTTATCCGAATTCAACCAACAATAGTGTATTTTAAAGAATGTACTTAGACTGCCTCAGGAAAAGTTCACCCAGGGTGAGAGCAGCTGAGTCACTGACCTAGTTTGGCCAATGTGTTACTAAGGATTAATCCCACCTGTGCTCATGCTCAGAGCAGTGCATTGTGGAGGTAGGCTTTAGTCAATTGTGTGGGTATACACACAGCATCTTCTTTGTTGGCATCGAAGGTCATGCTCACAGCAACCCAGTTTTGGTATGAAGAAGTATTCACACACAAAGTTCAATCGACATGTGTTGTTCTTTCATAAAGGCGTTCAAAGGATTTACACGACGGGGTCAACGGTCAAAGGTCAGCTGGTCAGCGTGGACTAATGCTAGTTGTTTATGTGAGACATAAATACCTACTCTTTAGGTAAGGTGACAAGCAAATGGGCTGATAGCGTGGCTTTCCCTTGCATCGCTATCTCAATAATCAGTCAACACTTTCACATTCTAGACTTATCAAAACATCTCAGCCAGAAGCACTTCAAAATTGGATGAGATTTTGTTTTGGTGAATGTGCACCACGTGTGTTTAAATGCTCATATTTCACAGATGTTTGCATTTGTAAAGGTTCCTTCGCTCACTTTTGGCAAATTGTTAAAAAATTAGGCTACATAATTCAGCCTTGATGACTTGCCAGTTGGCAGAGCTTATAAAGTCCAGTTGCGTTCGTCCGTCCATCAGGCTACACGACTTCACAAGAACTTCGAAGGTAACATTTTGATTTCACACAACGGAATTCCACCATGTGCTGCACAGCACCTAAACAGAAATACTTGAAACATCATCAAATTATGATCTAATTAAAGATGACGCATGTACACTAAAGTGATACATATGTTAATTTCTTAATGAAATTAAGGGATATCACCTGACTACTACCCTACAAGTGTATATGACAGCTTCAGAGTGCATGTATTGTAATTTTGAGACAACTATTGTTTTTAATGCTTTCAGTTTACACATGGATTAGCCGGGCCCAATTGGAAACAGATAAATAATTATATAAATACGCCACTCATGACGGCAAATATGTGGTGTTTGGTAGACTCATTGTTTAAAGTAACTCAGCATATCTATCAAATTGGCTTTATCGCATATAGATGGATCCAAGCCCCATGGCTACTACTGACCATTTGTAAGTATCTTTGGAAGTTTTCTTTTCGTTTTTTTTTATTTGACCTCACGTGACCTTGAAATGCAAAATTTACATGTTGGCTTACATCTTGGTAACGGTGAATCCAAGCTGCATGATTAATAAAAAGGTTAATAAGCAATTATTAATATGGTTTCTTCTTGTGTTGATTTTGAGTATGCGTGACAGAGGTCAAACTAAGTTACTACCACTTATCTTAGTGATGCAGGATCCTAGCACTGTTGGTGCTGCAATTATAGCTGTAGAACCGTGTAAGTGATGACATGCTTAGTGCAGACAGGGATAGTCTTGTAAATTGGTCAACTTGACAGTCCACATTGGTGACATCGATGTCACGTCTCTCAGGGCACAGGATACTCGAGTTTGTTGCACTATTTGCTTGACCACAGGAAAAGTATTTCAGCTATTACTTTAATGTGGCAAGTACTGATGGACCTATATCCGTGCTAAAGTCAAATTGCATCTTCCAAAGTCATGGCGAGCTCAGGAAATTAAATGTTTCAGTTGTATCTTTTGAACTATTGTGCTGTTGCGGTGAGCAGTAACATGAGAACTATTTTCAGTCAGTGCTTGGATATTTGCACACAATGAAAAAAGGTTAAATAAATCCCAATATTCATAAAGGCCACAATTCTGTGCATCCAAGGTCAGTTGAGTATAATAGTACAGAAAAACATGATCCATATCCATTAATTCCAAACCCAACAATGACAGCAAAACGATTCCAGACTTGCCAAAGCATCAACGTTTCTCTAATACCAATGTGAAGAAACAAATTTCACTCCTGACTTGAGACAGGCAGTCACCCACAAAAGGCAACTGGTGGTTTTAAACCGGTCCTCTCAAAAAGTGTCACAGTCATTTTTTCATCCTGCTCAACACAGCTTTGCTGACTTTGTTTGTTTTCGTGGAATGACTGATAACCCTATATCAAGAAAAAACATTACTCTCGAATCAGTATCAAACTTGTTTCATAGCTAATGAAATTAAAGGCGATGGCTTTACATAAGTTTGTAGATATTGAGGTTTACGCACAGAAACTGCCACAATGGTTCATCATGCACCAAGTTGCTTACTGTTTCACGGTCATACAAAATCAAAACCTTAACGACGCCATTCATCAAAATATTCTTTGCTGCGCCATGCATTTACTCTCCCCTGTAAATAAATTGGTCATACACTGGAGTCAGAAAACAGAGACTTTAAGTAAACCACTAGCATATATATACTTTAGCTTCACACAGATGAAAAAAATCAGCATCAAAGTATATATTGCACTACGCTTAAAACTGACATGTGCGTTTCCTGTTACGTTTTTTTGTGGGATCAACTAGAGTCCTCGATGGCTGTAGTTTGGATGCGCCGTCTTTACTGCACATCAATACATATGGATTTAAGAGACAGGTGGATGCAATTACCTCTCTGTCCAGCAGCGGAACTGTGTGCCTACACGTACATGCACAGTCACCGTCAAGGGGGATTCAGGTTACTTATGAAGCCGTTAACTATACTTCAAATGTACGGAACATATATGGGGTCACTTTGAGCAGCTGTCTACTTGTTTTAAAGGGCTATTTTCTCCCACTAATGCTGATGCTGATGCCTCACTGTTTTCATGCACTGATACCAAGTTGTTCACAATGCCTACACAAGGCCGATTACATGAAACCATGGCCATTGAAAGGCCCATATACAGCTGTGTGTGGAGACCTGTTTGCACTAGCACAGTCAAACGACGCTTATAAGGCTTGGGCACATTGGCAAATTTCCATGCCTGATGATCAGACTGTTGCCATTACCATTGTTAGTATGAAATACCTATATTCCGACAAGAGAAGTCTAGGAATGTTTTTAGAATTTACGAATTTTGTTCCCAAACCTTATTTGACGAATTTAAAAAAACAGATTGGACGTTTCTGCGGAAAAGTTAAAAATGTGTCCTTGCTCTCTGCCTCTAACACTGTTTTTATTTTTTTTCAAGTAAAGTTATATCCATTCCACATTTTTCAGTCTCCTGCCTACAGGAACCTGTTGGTCTCGTTTTTTGTTAATGTATTCTGTCTCGAAAGCTATCCCTGCTTTTCATGCATGTAAAACATCATCATGGCGAGAGAGCACACTTATGTTCAACCTTAGCAAATCATCTCAAATTAAATCCTCCATTTATGAATTTTTATATGTTTGGATATATAAAGCAGATGAATCTCAGCGACGTATACTGCAAACAAGTGCAGATTTGCTGACACAAGACAAACTCGTCCTTATCTTATACGAAGGACCACAGAGTATGTCTTGGTGCTTTCACAAAAGTATAGTCCTCCCAGGGTTAATTGTTCATGATACAGTAACACTCACGTCAACAGCTTATTTTATCAGTGTTCACCTACTGTTTTATGTTACATCTCTGGGGTCGGGATATATTAGGGCTAGCTCAACATCTACACAAGCATTGCCAGCATCAATTGCAAGTTTCTACGCTACACAGCACGGCATATACAACATATCTTTTACAACAGGCAGACTTGGCCACTCCAGATATAATCCTGTTGTGAACATGGTTATTCTAAGGGTACGGATTGGACATTTTGTATATATTCTTCTCTCCCCTATCATGTGGCAAGGTCCAGTGCACAACTCTTGTGCATTTGGCGGTACAACGATTTATGAAGAACAATCCTCAATGGGGACGATAAATAAACTGGGCCCCTTCTGTGGTGCATTCCAGGACTTCCCGTATATAGACAATAAGGCACAACTACCAATAACATCATCAGGACCACTTTTGGTTGTTTTCCATCACTTATATGTTTTAAGTCAGAAAATCCATCTGAATTTTACATGGAGGGCCTCGCAGTGCCCTGGTATCAACAAACTTTGTTCTGGGGAACGAAATTCTAGAACCCATAAAAATAAATTTCGTATAAATCTTCTGCCCCCAGAAGTCAATATTGCTATTTATACAAATCCTTGTTTTTCCTTAGGGGAGTACTCAGAAGATAACGAGATATACTTGTGATTAATCTGACAGTTGTACTAAAGAAAATATACACCACTGAAATCATAACAAATTATGCAGAAGAGCCAAATTGTGAAACAAGGTGCCGTCATGTTTGGCACATAACCTGTGGAACAAATTTGGAACTAAATCATCCTTTGAAATATGGCCAAACATCAGGAATAGAACCTCAACATAAAACCGGTGATTTTTACCTGCAAATTGATGTATGTCATTGTGACCATCACATTCTAGATTTCATAATACTCGTCGATTTTAGAATTATAGACTACAGATCAATTTACATAAATCAAACACACTATTATCTTATTCCATTACCTGAGTGTCTTTTTAACTTGATTATTCTTATAAACACAGCGTGCACATATTTTAGGCTGTGTATTCCCCAACGCGATTTATACACACCAGTAACATTACATCTAACACCACTTACACTCTATCACTGCTCAAACAGTTTTATTACAAAAATATGGGCTTATCCCAAAAGGTTTAAAAAAACCATAGATTTACCGGAATTACGCTTAAAAGAAATATACAGAGTTTCATGGGCATGGAAGATGACTGGTCTCAGTAGTTATGACATGGATTTTGAGACGCCATTTGCAATCAATCCTGTGTATATTTATTGTCAGGCAATTCTTGTGATTCAACCAGTGTTCAAAAGTAGCTGTGAAATACGTGTACAATTAAAAATATTAGGCGGACTTTGTCGACACCGTCACGTGGTTCATCAGTGCAAGTTGAGTGGCATGCATACGAGCTTCCCTGATTGGATTTTTAAAGGCAGTTACTATACGCCATCGAATCACATTTTCCGAAAAAAGACTACTTTTACTAATGGAGAAAAAAGTTGGATGAAGGCCCTTGCGATATGTAGGAAATTACATGGTTATCTGTTAACAATAAATGATCATGAAGAAATAATATTTTGGCAAATCCAGGAATCATTCTTCCTTCAACAATTTCTTGTCTACATTGGACTGATCAGAACATTCGTAAGTAACACCTCGTTTTGTATATGTAATGTCTTCACATTTTGTGTTATATTACAAGATAAGTAGTAGGTTTATGTGCCCTTTCTGGTTGCTGACATTGTACCAAACCCAATATCTATGTTTTTGTTTAAACTGTAATACAAACACAATGACTCTTGATCTTTTATGCCTGCCAGAAATATAACTGCAACACGCAAAATTTTAGGCTAACTGGCGTTCGATGAAGGATAGATACGATCTTGTTCTTCCTAATATATATATATATATATATATATATATATATATATATATATATATATATAAACTCTTTGTGTGTGTGTGTGTGTGTGTGTGTGTGTGTGTGTGTGTTTTACGCTCTGCAAAACATAGGATCGAATTTCTAGATGTTATGACAATAATCATAGCCGGTAAAATAAAGTGGGCTGTATTCAAAGGCAATTGATTAAAATATCTATATTTAAATGTAGAATCTCAACATCCTGCATCAGTGAAACCTTCTATTGCATATAAACTTGGGATTAGAGCCAAAAGAATATGCTCTGACGTAACACATCACACCTGTGCGCTTGGGGTGTTCGTATAAAACGGGCCTGCTGTAGTCCAATTTAGTGATATATTTCGATGGAAACGAAATACACGGTCTCTACTATAAGGTAAAATTAAATAAGGTAAATCAAGGATGTTGTCTTAAAAAAGTGAAATAGAGGATCGTGTCTGTAGATCGCGCCGAGCACACCTAGATATGTCATCCTGAAAATAAGTCCAAATATGAGCTGTGCTAAGCATCAGCTACAGTTCAAGGTACGGCAATAGGAACAAAGTAAGGCTGAGCTGAGCTGAACTTTCAGCTGATGGATCATATGCATTATTCAGAGGTGCACGGTGTTGACTCACTACCCAGATATAAGAGACTTGAAGCATGTGTGCAGAATTTACAAAGACATTCAAAGATAACAAAAACGGTATAGGGTCAGGGGAAATGGCAAAATGACTTGTTCGTGCAACATAGTTTTTAAATCCGAGGTTCACTCCCCCGAAAAATTACCTTTGTGTGGGAGCACCTACAGTTTTCTTTGTGATGAATGCCATTCCGATATGTCAATTTTGTAGATTAGTTCTGTCGATATTTTTTTCTAATGTGGAAAATATTTTGCTGCCTACCCCTAGAGTTTTGGACCTTTTCTGCTTGGCATCCCATTTCAGCATCACTTTATGATGGAAGATTTTGAAGGTCAATAGTATGTGTTTCATGTGCATGTAAAGAAAGGTCAATGTCAAGTTTGAAATGAGGATTATTAACATGGCTGACATATTTTCTACAATTGCTGTGTCTGGGGAAAAATTGAATCAAATTATGTACTAAATGACCAGGCAAATCCGATTGGGAACAAGCCCTACCACAGTGCAAAAACAGGCACGACTGGTTTTAATTTGAAAGAATAATCAGAAAAGGATAAGACTCTTTACATAGCAGGGGGTAACATTGGTAAATACCTTATGCACACGCCAGTTGGGACACAGACAATGTTTGTCTGAACTATAGGGATGCCTTGCATGGAGTTTGGAAGTCCAACATACATCACGTGAGCAAGTAGCCAAACTAAACTACATTCAGTATGGAGAACACTGTACACAACAGCTTGGCTCGCAAGGAACATGGACATCAGTAGAAAATACTAATTTGTTACAGTGTTCCAGATTCATAAGCATCACAAAGATGATGTAGGTCTATTTTATGTTGTTGAATTACCTGACTAGCAATTCAGGACAACTAAACTTGATTGGCCTAAAATGTCTCTGTGCATCTTTGGTGCAGTTTATGCATTTTGGGTTTTTAAGGATGAGCATCTCGTTCAGAGCTATTTTGAGGGTGATTGCAAAGAGTATATCACAAAACAATTAATATGCATAAACACTGCCACAAACTATACATTTTTAGAAAGGTAACAAACTACTTACTTGTTTGCGTCCACTGCTTTGTGTGTTTGTTGTCAAATGTTTATACAGCAGCCGTACCAACTACCATTCTCTTTTTCAGTGAACCTTGCTGAAACTTGGATTCAACTTTTGTTGGTTTTTTTGTTTTTTTGTTTTTTTGTTTTTGTTTGTTTTTTTTTTTTTTTTTTTTTTTTTGTTTGTTTTTTTTTGTTTTTTGTTTTTGGTTTTTGTTTTTGTTTTGTTTTGTTTTGTTTTCTGGTGTAAAAACGTTAAATTTGTGGCCAACTGTTCGTAACAAGGTAAACTGCAATTGGTGTTGATCCATCAAAGCCATGACACACCATCGGTGTGCTGGAAACAAAATCACTACTACTATAAATATTCAATGAAAACATGCATGTTAAGTTGAGAATTACATATTCATTTGCAACAAGAACAGCATGCAAAGATTCATTGACATGCTGGGTCAGTTTCTCAGCCTAGGAGGGTGTCTAGTGCTTCATGCTGATGTCGATGCTGATCATCTGGCGAAGTCATCCACTAGCTGTGCTTGGCAGGGCAGCAGAGTTCTTGTGGGAGATGACACTGGTCTGCTGACCCCCCTCGTGTACCATACTAAAGAAGATATGCATCACATATTCTTTGCATCTGAGCCACAGAAAGTGTCAGTGAACAGACAGGTTTGGGACAGAGAAGCTGTCAAAAGGATGCTTCGTTTTTTATGTTTGTGACAATATACTGTGTGTCCATTCAATTAGTGGCTGTGACACTACCGCTCAAATGTACGGCACTGGCTGTCAATTAGTGGCTGTGACACTACCTCTCAAATGTACGGCACTGGAAAGGACGGCCTCCTTAACAAGGTGTAGACTGATTACAGGTTTAACAAGTACAGGCACTTAGATGGCCCCAATTGACTTAAACTCTGTGACATCTGCTGGTGAAAAGGGTCTGTTGCTCCTATATACTGGCAACCTGGGAGACATTTTTGGCCAGTTATTATACAAGAGTTTCCTTGAAAGATCAACAACAGCAACTGTTCACATAAACCACTGATCTACTACCCACTTTATCAGCAGGCAGGTATCACAGCTATAGTCTTTTCGGAGTTCACCTGGACACGCCTTTTGAAGCATATTTCAGGGACTACCGTAGTAGCTATCACAATGATCCACCTCCTTAAATTGAAGCCATCCGGGCACCTACTTACAATGCAATTAACGATCTTCTTGCAATAAATTCTGAATAAATACGGAAAGACCCATTTCAATTGGCAAATTTAACCTGCCCGCGCTGCCATTTTATTAAAAAGTTGAGCACAGCATGCGGTAAATTGTGAAATACGCCTTTAGGAATTGGCAAAGGTCTATCTAAATAGCGCACGCATACTGCATTACCAGTGTTACCCATCAACGCATAAGCCAACATTGTATTCAAGGTGTATTGTTTCTATATATTTTTATGAAGTCGTTGCATTCACAATTATATCTATCAATCGAAACATCAACCCATTAACCATTGCTGCCTTTCATTGTAGACCTATACGTGATTTTTACTGCATATGTGATTTCATTCGCATGAACTTTCTTTGTAGCAAAAACAAATTTACCATATCAAAATGTCTAAGCATCAACGTCATTTTTTGCACAAATCCTGAATCCGTGCTTGTTTGTGTGTGTGTGTGTGTGTGTGTGTGTGTGTGTGTGTGTGCAAGTTTTTTTCTGTTTAATTTTCAAATCCAATTCCATTTTTCCATTACATCGTAATTACGAACTTGTAATCACATGCACGCGCCGATGCATTGTGTATTTTCTTGCTGCATTTCCATCCGTTGGTGCAGCTTTTGCAATGGGGCATTTTGGTAGGTAGCCATCCAATTTGCAGTAATTCAATAGAGGGAAAAAGGTAAAGCCATTTGCACCAAAGAAGAATAGATTCTGAATGTGCACAACGTGGCGGGCTTTTGGTAAGCTTGAATTGACTGGTGGAGCGCGTTACGACCATGCTGTACAGCAGCAGGAGCAAGTTGTACAAGCAAAGGAATAAGGCCTATAGGCCCTTATTGTAAATAGTTTGTTATATCCTCGTGAATAAGTTGATAATTTCCGTTCAAGGTTTCCTTGAAAAATAGCGACATTACAGTAATCATTTAAGAAACAAGTTTAAACAGTTTAATATAATTTAAAGCATGCAAAGACACACTCGCAGATGTCATTCCATTGCGTGTTACATTAATTAATTTTGAAACTTTTTTTTAGTAGAGGGTTGCTTAACCCACCAGTGAAATTCGAGTAAGTATCATTCATAATGTAAACTCAAACAAATATGGACTTTCTTATAGACGGAAACTGGTTTTAAAATGTTCGATAAAGTGCTGCTACAGAATAGCCTAAAAAGCAAATGTAAGCCTATAGTTTCAATATTGGCCTATGATGCTGTTGTGCACTTCTCGACATTTATAATCAAGTCTGTCTAGATATACTTCCACTTTTTTTCCTAAGGGCCATGCAATTGTTATTTTAATCAAGTTTCATTTCTAGCAATTTGACCCTTGACCTAAGTTAAAAGAGTAATTAATTTGAATTTCTTTAACGATTCCTTTGTTGTCGCTCAGTCTCTTGATGCTGTCTGTTGAGCCATAAACTGCTAGACCTTGCCGTCCAACTTACATTTTCATGAAGTCAACATTCTTTTCACTCAATGTTTCCGTAAATTTTGCTCCCTGTGACGCACTATGCAGATATGCTTACTGAAGTCATACAGCCCTCTGCATAATGTTAGATATGTATAAACAAAAATAGCTGACACATGCAGGTCTTGAAAATTTGTAAAGTGTTTTATATACATAATCACAGACCTACATCTGTTTCCAAATTTTAGGCCTAACCTGCCTGTGGGTGCTGTAGTTTGACGCCACAACTGTTGTTGTTTTATTTTATCTTACATTTATTTAGCACTTTTGTGAGATCGTCACAAAAAACCCACTTTTACAGGCCTATCTCTGTAGACACAGGCATACATACATAGGGGTGCTTAGGTTACCCCCCCCACACACACACACACCACACGCACACACACACACACTTCAACCAAGAGAGAGAGAGAGAGAGAGAGAGAGAGAGAGCAACTTTGCTTATAAGAATGTTAAGTGTGACTTTTAATTGAACGAGGTAAATCTTAGCTCATAAGCCAATATTACGATGGGCCAGTTGAGTGAATATCCCATTTCAGAAATGTAAATCAGTGCTCCTTCTGAAATTAACCTTTTCTTTACCACAAACTTTACAAATGAAACTGGCAGGTTAAGAGAGCAACAGAGGACAACCATAAACATGTACATATTTGAGGGTTAAAATGTTATATTTATTGCATGTAATGGAATCTCAGCCATGACCTGTAATAGGGCGGGTGAATAGCAAAATAGTTCCTTAACAGTTTATGATGAATGTGTATTTTGACAATTCACGAGAAAAAATATTCACGCATTTGACAATAAATAGAAATGCAACTACACTATTCACTTTCTTTTGAATTTATGATTTTTTTCAGTTCGTCTGCATGATAATTTAAAGCAAAAACATTTTAAAATTCAATGTTTGGTGCATTTTTCACCATTCAATAAATATAACTGGGAATTATTATTATTATTATTATTATTATTATTATTATTATTATTATTATTATTATTATTATTATTATTATCATTATTATTATTATTATTATTATCATTATTATTATAATTATTATAATCATTGTTATTATTATTTCCTTTGGCCAAAAAATAGATGAAAATAAAAAATATTGGAGGAAAACGGTCAAAATTTGAGATAAACGCCACGATTGCCAAGAACTTCAGCCTCTATTTACTTTAATTGTTGCCAATTGTAGAAGCCAGTTGGTAAGAGTTTTAAGTTCCGAAAGAATGTAGCTCATTAGTTGCTATATCTACATTTACTCTGCAGAATATTTTGTATCGTGTATCTGAATTATTTCTCAAAATATTACACTGAATGTGCTTCTTGTACATATCGGGCCATTTTTTCTGTAATACCTTAGGAGACGGCAGTACTTTGGCATTGTTTTCGTGTTTTTGCCCCGATAGGCATTTCTTCCTTGTTTTGTGCTGTTTAAGAAAAAAAGTATATGCTTCCTCAACATTTTCATATTTCGGCCATAAAGACGGTGAAATGCAATGATCCAATTTTCTCAAATTCTTTCCTTCAAAGACCTTGTGAAAGTAGCTATAGTTGATCCATTCATTGAAAATCAAAGTTCTGCAATTTGTACATATTTCTCACAGATTTGGGACTATTATATTACAGATTCATTAGCACCTTGCTTTTCAAAACCTATTTGGGTCTCAACACAAATCGGCTTACCAACAGGTGAGGCCATTATTATCTTTTGGGTTTGGCTCCTTGGCCTCCAAACATTTGCACTTATTCTCAATGATCTACATGTCCTAAAAAAAATGACACGGGGGCAGGGGGGGGGGGTTGTACCTTGCACCTGTATTTCATGCTAATTCATACATAAAGTCACCACTTGGACACTTTCCCTAGATTTTAATTCAATAATTTTGAAATCTACAAAATCATTACAAGCATGTGCAGGGTAAAAAATCAATGAAATACAAATAAAACCTCACTGCATTTGTTAAAACATTTTTATTTTGAGCAATAACAAACATTGCAATGAAGAACAGCAGCTAAATGGAAAATCTCCCTCACTTATAAACCTTTTTAAGAAGTCATTTCGCAATCATTGATAAGCACCCACATACATGACGATTATACATTGATTAACCTTAACATAAGTGTAGCACAATTGTTCTAACATTATTCTGTATCTACCACAATTGGCAGGTTTATAATTTTTTTATGCAGGCACCCCACTGCATTTTGAACAAAAATAATAAACGAATAAAAGACTGTTTTTCACCAATTAAAATAATTCTATTGTCAGTGTGATACAAGAAAACGATTCAATATCAAATGTAATGAGGAACATGAGAAGTCCAAAACTACCCCCTAAAAAGATTGGTCCAGCTCCAAAGCTGGATGCCGTGGATATGTCTACAATTCGTTGTGTGGTATTGAGGGAGTTCAAGACCAAATGGCAAGTGACTTTGGAGTCATTGCATAAGATATTAACGAGTGATCAACATGGCTTTGACATCTCTCTTTCAACGTTTTGGAAGTACCTGATACAAAAAAAAGTAAGAGACAAGTATATTCAGGAGGGACCTGACATCGTTTCAAGAAGGTGTGTTATCTATATAATTATGAATAACTGATGAACTCAACATATAGCTGGGTCAAAATATTGGTACCCATTGATTTTGGGGTAATGGAAACAAGCGGCCCATGGGCCATAACGCTGCATATTCAAACATGGAGTTGATGCAAACGTCACACCAACCACCTGTTGACACTAGATGGCGTGCTGGTAGAGTGCAGGATGCTCTTCATATTTACCACTCTATCGAAGTTTGATTTTTGAGAACTTTTGGTATGTTAAACTGCCTCATATTTACGGCCCAAAACCACTGAAAAACCGTTAAATGCTTTTGTTCCGGGTCCAACCTTAGATTGACTGGACTACACATGTTAGATTGTGACCATGTCAATCTTGTGTTTGGAAATGCTGACATCAATGTTAGAACCCAAACTGGCCAGCATACCTGGTATGTTTATGGGGTATTGCATGTGTTTCTCCCCAAAGCGAAGAGGCCATGGAGCCTGCCGTCTGCCGATATACTGAAATTTATAGAATCCCAATAGCTGGTCAGTTTACTGAGGTGCCAATTAAAATTTTAGTCCAATGGTGCTACTTGACAATTCGAGTCCATGCAAATTGGTTCTCTTTCATTTCCAAAACCAAACCCACCATCCCTGAATATTTGGACGCTGTTTATTTAGTTGATTAAATGATCGGTATGCCTTTGTTGATTTAAGAAAGGTGCTGTGAGGGATGACACTCAGCTGGAAATTTGCATTGAAAATTGACCCTTCGTTTGTCAATCAAGATCAATCTTATCCTTAAATCATCTATTCTCCCTTGTGCTTTTTTCATAAAGTTGTCAGAAAAGTTTGAAATATAACGTGTCCCGTCACATTTGAACAACCTCTTCACCTTAAGGCAGCTGATTAATCATCAAACCTGGACCTGAAGAATATTGTCAGACTTGCAGGTTATGAATGGGGTCAATTGCACACATATTGGCTGGTGGTGGCATCGAAAATTTGTTGGAGACTTTTTTTGCTCCCAAAATTATAATCAATATAATGACACGCAATGTGTATGGAGGTGCACTGTGTTCAAGTCGCTTGACATATGTAGCCACCGTATCCCTTTCGCTGTAGATGTCCAATCGTCTCAATGGTGTGGAGCCAACAACCCCCCTGCCAGTGCACAAAGGTTTTCTGAATGGTAAATACCCAATTTCATTGGAAAAAATTGAGGAATGTGTACATAAGTTAGTGCAAATTATGTGTAATTTGATGGAAGATAATGCTTGCCAAAGGAGAACTTGGAACCTGTGTGTTAAATATTTGAAACAAGTGTCTGTCACTTGACGCTTCATATGGGCAGAACATATTAGAGACTAGAACTTACACATCCGTGAATCAAGAAGACAATTGCATTATTCCATGCAGCATGTCACATTGCATATGCAAAATGCGTCTGTCTCTGCTCTCACCAAATGAAATGCTTAGGCAACATTATGTCGACTGAGCAGTACCAGCATTTAAATATAATAGATACTTTGCCGAGATACTGGCCTGGGAATTTTAACAACCAAACTGTTGAACATGATTTGATTAAATAACCTCTCTGTTGGGTTTGGAATTAATGAATATGGATCATGTTTTTCTGTATTATTTGAAAATTACTTCATTGGCCATGTTGTGCTGTGGGCTTTGTTCTCCGACTCATAGTTATAGTGGAGACAGAGTGTGTTTATAATGTTCCAGATTCATAAATATCACAAAAACGATGTAGGTCTACTTTACTCTTTTGCTGTAAACTTGTCTTACTGACAAGTCGGGAGAACTAAAAGGTGATAGGCCTAACAGGTATCTTTTTATTTTTGGCAGAAGTAATGAAATTTGTGTTTTGGGTGGTTAGGCCTATATACAATTTGGAAAAAGAACCAGTGTCTGCAGTAAATAATGAATATTTCTAAGGTTGAGAGGACCGGTTTAAAACCACCAGTTTCCTTTTATGGGTGACTGCCTGTCTTAAGTCAGGAGTGAAATTTGTTTCTTCACTTCGGTATTGGAAGAGAAATGTTGATACTTTAGCAAGTCTGGAATCTCTTTGCTGTCATTGTTGGGTTTGGAATTAATGAATATGGATCATATTTTACTGTACTATTTGAAAATTACTTCATTGGCTATGTTGTGCTGTTGGTTTTGTTGTCTGACTCATAGTTACAGTGGAGGCAGAGTGTGTTTATAATGTTCCAGATTCATAAATATCACAAAAACGATGTAGGCTTACTTTACTCTTTTGCTGTAAACTTGTCTTACTGACAAGTCGGGAGAACTAAAAGGTGATAGGCCTAACAGGTATCTTTTTATTTTTGGCAGAAGTAATGAAATGTGTGTTTTGGGTGGTTTGGCCTATACAATTTGGAAAAGAACTAGTGTCTGCAGTTAATGATGAATATTTGTAAGGTTGAGAGGACCGGTTTAAAACCACCAGTTGCCTTTTATGAGTGGCTGCCTGTCTCAAGTCAGGAGTGAAATTTATTTTTTCACTTTGGTCTTAGAAGAGAAATGTTGATGCTTTAGCAAGTCTGGAATCTCTTTGCTGTCATTGTTGGGTTTGGAATTAATGAATATGGATCATGTTTTTCTGTACTATTTGAAAATTACTTCATTGGCCATGTTGTGCTGTGGGCTTTGTTCTCCGATGCACAGTTATAGTGGAGGAAGAGTGTGTTTATAATGTTCCAGATTCATAAATATCACAAAAACTAAGTAGGCCCACTTTACTCTTTTGCTGTAAACTTGTCTTACAAGTCGGGAGAACTAAAAGGTGATAGGCTTAACAGGTATCTTTTTATTTTTGGCAGAAGTAATGAAATGTGTGTTTTGGGTAGTTAGGCCTATACAATTTGGAAAAGAACTAGTGTCTGCAGTTAATGATGAATATCTGTAAGGTTGAGAGGACCGGTTTAAAACCACCAGTTGCCTTTTATGAGTGACTGCCTGTCTCAAGTCAGGAGTGAAATTTGTGTCTTCACTTTGGTACTGGAAGAGAAATGTTGATGCTTTAGCAAGTGTGGAATCTCCTTGCTGTCCTTGTTGGGTTTAAAATTAATGAATATGGATCATATTTTTCTGTACTATGTGGAGTCATATCTGACAGCACTGTGTCTAAGTGAGTACATGTTATGCATTGTTTGATCCCATCATGTGATGCACTTGAGACTTTCACAGCAGTTCCTAGTCACATATTTGAACAGTGTGTAGACTTTGCTTTCAATAACACAGAAGGAAGTGCCAGAGATTTTCAGGCATTTTATCAATAGTTAAAATTTAACTCCCCGTTTGTCTCTGAAGATTCAGATTCACTGGTCTGTATTTGAAATGGTGCTATGGGTGGCAGTAGTGTCAGTGCTGAATGTACTTTTTGTCTGGGTGTCAAAACAGGCGAAGGCATGTCTGGCTAAACATAATGCAATGATAGAACTACCAGTGTCAGTGGTGACAAATGCCGGATTATAGTGTTAGGTGATGGGCTATGTAAATATGACATTATTTTTTACAAGAACTGCATGAGTGACAATGGCAGTTTTGAGATAGGTTTGTACGTTTTTCATGAATTTGAATTGCCTAACAACCACCATCTTTATTTGATATGGCTGTGAAAATGTGGACTGAGTATTCTAGCAACCAACTTTCGGAAGGACCAGGGGCTGGCAGCCATGCTGTGTCTCTTTAATCCTTGACCCAGGTGACAAATTTGGGTTAAGTGGGTGGGGCCTAAATATTTCTCGAAAAAAAAAACAAAAACAAAAAAAACAGCGTTTAGTTCAGGAAGAATATGTCTGGAGTTGAGAGAACCAGTTTGAAATCACCAGTTGCCTTATTGAGTAACTGTCTCTCTGAAAAGGGGAGTGATACTTGTTACTTCTGCACATTGCTAATTGGAGTACAGATGTAGACATTTTGATAATTCTTGAATGTCTGTCGTTTGCTGTAATTTCTTTTCCTCTCCTCGGATTAAAATTTATGAATATGGGTAAAGATTTTTCTGTACAGTTTTGTACTTGATAGAGGCCAACTGCTTCATACTTTGCCGTGACCTGTTGACCCAACATTTGACAAAGTTTGTAACTGTTATTGTTGCATGTGTTGATATATGTTAGGTGGCATGCTATTGTGGTATTTGGCGGGTGTTGAATACGTCGCTTACAAAAGCAGCTGAGCAACAACAACGATCACTGAAGGGAAAAACAATTGTTATTATCTTTGGTTTTGAAATGAAAGGGAATAAGCCAAGCAGGCTTTCCTAGCAAATGCTAGGAGCAAGGCTGGGCTCACAAGCAAACTGATACTAACGTTTGAGACCTGAGATGTGAAGGCATAGCAAAGCCTTGTGAATGCTGACTGGCTGACTATGTCAGTAGCCATCGACACTACTGACAAACACAATGTATCTGTAGTTGCAATTGGCACTGATACTGATATATTAGGGATACTGGTTGCACAGGACAGCCCGCTTATGAATCTGACTCTGACCTTTGGCTGGAAAAGTACGGCATTAGTGACATCCATGCAGCCTTCTGTTGCACAGGCCATCCCTAAAGGTTTGTCAATGCAATGACAGACTGAGACACACTGTTTTCTCTTTACAATTAGGGACAGAAAAAGCTCTAGTTTTGTTATGTGGCAGAGAAAACCGATATTTGTATAGGACATTCTGTGCACAATATGAAATTGCACATGCTTGCCTAAGTATTCTTGATATCTGGTTAATATTTTCATTACATTCTCTTGACATAAATACAAAAGACTTTCATTCTTTTCTGACTTGCCCTATAATTCTTCTGTTAATATCCAAAGATTGTTAAAAAGTTTGGAGGCAATAATTTACAGTTTTTAGACTTGTCTGCTTTGCTACTTAACTTCATCTTTTGGCATATTTCTGTTTTAATATTCACTATCAGACATTTTAGGCTTACATGTTTTCTGTTAGGTAAACCCCCAGGGGCTACAGGTAGCAAGAAGCAGCCTACGACAGTTACATGCTTGCCTAATTGTACTTCAAATCCTGTCAAGAAAAATTGTTTTGAAAGCATGTTTTTTGGCATAAATGCTAATGACTTTCATTCTTTTCTGACATTCCAAATGCACACTCAATGTAAAAAAATACTTAAAATTGACAGTATTTTCTCAAATGTCACAAACATGACACATTAAGTTGACACATTGACTCAGGGTTGGCAGTTAAAGAGAGCTTAATTGTTTGAGGAGTAGGTGTCATCACGGAGTTTGTTTTACATCTGTGGTGCAGGATGTACATTGTTGCAGTCCTTGTTAGGATTTACCTTGGTTTATACAAGTGGTCTAGCTGCAACTGTTTATTCTACAATTATTGGGACTGAATATAATGCCCCAGCATGTTTCCACTTCAGTTAAATATTAGCGGATGGTTTAACTAGGATAAGCTGTCCAGCTAGAAAGGGTACATATTGGTTCAGGTATAAGTCGAATTGTTCTTATCTGAATCTGTACTATGCAAATTTGGTAATTATGGTTTGTTTGACAGGTATTCTTCTTTGATATGAAGCTCTGCATTTATAAGCAAAACTTCACGTATTTAGCTAATTCATCAATTGCCACGTTCATATTTATTCATTATTATGTGGGTTGTCTTTGCTGACTATTTAGCTTAGACAAGGAGCCGCTACTCAGAGAGACATGTACGGGTAAAAGGCTCCGAAACATGTTGAGTAGTTACCCATTGAAGACCCTTTAATTTATTTGGGCTAATACAGCTGATGTCAAAATTTTACAGAGGAATGTGTACAATATGGACAATAGTACTTCTATGTATATAAGTTAGACAGGGACAGGTAAGCTTATAAAGAGTAAAGAGTTCGGACTGCAGAATAGGGTAATGACTACTAGGAAGTGGTTTTGGACAAAAAGACACAAATACAATGCTCGTGAGCAATTTTTCTCAAACTGTTTTGTTTAATAAAAATCCCTCGACAACCCCCTTTACATAATGTGGGGGTGTCAATGCAAGAAAAGACTATGTTCCAATTGAAACAGTGCATACATGTTGCTCCAAAAGAGATATTAAAAATATATTGTGGGTGCCAGACTGTTGGGTAAATCTTATGGCTCCTTTCAGACTGCCTTGGAGTGTACTGTGATATGCAGTGATTGCAGTGGTCTTAACAGCAAAAATTAACATCAACTTGACATTGGTAATGAATGAAATATCCAAAGTTATAAAATGACATAATGGTTCAGGTATTTATGATTAAATGAAATAAAATGAAGTGATGTTGAATCATCTGGATTGCAATTATATTTCAACAAACAACTTTGAACAAAACAATATGATGTGCCAGGTTGATTTTGTTCTAAGGTCACTGTTAAATCAGAATTTTAATCTAAAGGATTCAATCTTACTTAATTTTCTTTAATAATAACAAAAAGGGGCTATTCTGACCTTTGGAAACTTAGCACCTGTTGGTTTTTCTATTATGACTTTTATTTATGTTTATTTACAGACTGTATATTGACTGGCTTGGAAACTTACTAGGAAGAAACACAAAACAAACACACAAGATGGACAATAACATCATTATCTGAATTTGCCCAGACCTCCTAAATTTTTAAGTAGTCCCGTCATTATTGGTTGAAATGTATCTGATTGCTTATGCTGGTGACCTTTTTCAATTCAATTTATAAAATTTATTATAAGTTGAAGGGCTTTTTGTCACTTTTTAAAGATTCATTTTACATTTAAACATGAAATTGGATGCAGGATTCAACGTCCTTGGGTGTATGGTGAAGACAAAGTGATGGTTTTCAATTATTTTAGTTATTGGTCTTTGCACTGGAGACCATCTTGAATTTGTAACATGCTTCCGGGGTAAATTCATTGGCCTTTACATGGCGATCCTTGATGTCCTGCTGTTTGTCTAATGCTCCTGTACTGTCAATTATGAAGCTCCCTCCCCTGGAACTGGTGTATTGCACACATAAGCTTAAGCTCAAACTATGTCAAATTAGTACTGTGTTTCAAATTCGTAAAAAAAAAATATTTGCTCTGCCGATAAGCAAGTTTTTATATGAAGGGTTCAAGAGACGGAATTGAATAACCCAGTGGACAAAGTAAAAGTTTAACAAAACAGTCTTACTTCGAATATCCTTGATCAAGAGGATACTTGTATAATCGGCGACTGGCATGTGGAGTATTGTGTAATTTGATACCAGGAGCGTTACCTCGGATAATGTTTTTAAGAGAAAAGTGAAATGTGTACACATCCCTCCTTCATTCCGCAGCCTGAGTTACACATCTCATGATAAAAAATATTTGCAAAACTGGGTTCAGGATCCCTAGTGTTCAGAGCTTAAATTTGTTTTCTCGGTGTGGATTGTAGGTTCGGCTGACCCTCAGAGCCAAAGCTTATTGCCGAAGGGTCCATTGTTAAATGGTAAAAGATGGACAGTGAAAATGTTGTAGAAATTCTATGAAGACTTTTTAGACATTAAAATGTGGAAAGGGCATAGATTATTTTGTTTATTTTTTTTTAGGTTTATCCAAAATATGTTATTGTAAATGGAAAATGTATTGAACCTTCCTCTAATTTTAGCTTTTTGTTACACTAATTTTGTTGATAAATATTTAAGTCTCCAACCTCCCACCCCACCCCCACCCCGCCTTGCCCCTTTTTCATAATTGAAGCTTCCTCACAATATATAAACCTGGCCAATATTTTACATTTTGGAGCGGGGGGGGGGGGCGTATTCCATGTGTGGTTGTTAGACTAATTCTGTGTCGCAGGTCTGTTCATAAATATGTCGGTGATGGTTCAGGTGACTTTAATTCTTTCAGTGTCAACTAAACAAAACGTACTGCTCTCAATTAAAACAAGGCAGCAAGATCCATGTTCATTTTAAAGACCTCACATTTCAGGCTCAGCATGCCTCTGGTTACATAGAATGTACTGGACCAGCTAAACAGCTTTCCTCGGCGCACTTTGGGCACGTTGCACAGATGAAAGCTGCTCACCCAGTCCAAAATGTGGCATTGAAAGAGTTGAGCCATACGTCCAGTTATGAGAAGTTAGATATGTCGTTTAAACTTGGTTTAGACATTTTTATCCATGGAAGAGTACAATTGGGATATAGAACAATTACTATGTTCATCTCTTCTTCACATATAGAAAGTGGGATTAGAAACAAGTCACTGAACTAAAAACAATTTTTCTGGTAAAACTGACATGACAATGTCAAAGCAAAGTGGCCGGGTCATACAGTTTCAACAAAAGCAAACATACGGGACTTCACACATGGAGAATGCAGCAACTTCAATATGACAAATATATAATTTTCATGAGTGGTTGCTACCCACTTAATTTTTATGCCTCTTTTCAGAAGAACACACTGCGGTGGAAAACAGGAAATCCTACAACGTTCTCTCAGAAAATCAAACCAGAACATTTGAACCGTTGTTACTCTGCCTATTTTGAAGATCTGGTTCCTTCAAGTTTTGACCCATTTCCGGCTGTTCAGGAACAGAACTATTCAAAGTATCAGGCTGTGCTTTAGTGCGGTGCCGTGATTGTGTGCCTCCAACACTCTGACTCACACTGGGTGATGATACCTTGCGATAAAGTATTTTCAAGTCATGCATTTATTTGTGAAAAAGAAATTAAAAAGTTCAGTGGCATACAGGCAGGTCCAAGAACTTCTACCATGAATTTTTCTGTTTTCGTACCTTCACCTGAGCCTTATTGTATATATCCCTGGGTATAAGTTGCTGCTAATTGTCTATTACTCCGCTCTAACTCCGATGTTATGACAAGTTTCACAGCTCTCACTGTATGTGCAGAATATCAGGTTCGCCCAATTGTTTTGCCTCAAAATGAGCTCAGGTTTATTGTCAGACCACATACCTATAATCCTTATGGATATCAATTTTGGAGATATTGTTTTCATGTAACGAGAATATTTCGAAGAACCGTTGAACAATTTGAAATATGGACGTTGTTTAACACTCCCCCAGTATGGATTGACGTCAAGAAAAAAGGTTCAAGATCTCCCAGCATGGCAGCAGTCAAGCTAGTTACATATTTTCACACGGATATACAGTGTAATTTGTGAGAAGTTTTCCGGAAAACATAAATATCGGAAATGCAAAATTTTCTTACCTCCAATCAAATTTGATATCGTGTGTAATGAAGCTTCAAATTGTAGCACACCGCGCTCAGTGCTGTGCGAAAGGGCATCCAACGTAATTGAAAACTGTCATCCAGGGCAGTTTCAATGTCCTGACAAAACATGTATTCCAGAGCACTATGTATGCGATGGTGTGAATGATTGTCCCAAGGCTGTGCTTTTGGGAAAGGATGATGAGTATAATTGTTCACATAACTGTATCTTTAAAAATGGCAAAACGGCAACCCCGCATTTTTGTAATAAATATTGTGAAGTAGATACATGTACGTGCAACCACTTTTATTACCAGTGTCAGGAAGGTGGATGCATTCCTGTGTCGCTTCTATGCAATACGTTTGCGGATTGTAATGATAAAAGTGACGAAACTATATGCACATATAGCGTTTTGAAAGATATTCTACTAAGCGATGGTGGCACACTTAACACTAGTGCAACACCCTTTAGGGTAGGAGGTCCAAGCATTAACGTTAAACCTTCTCTTGGGAAAATAATTCCAGCAAATTGTTCATTACCCAATTGGCTACCATGTTTAGACACACATGGCGCCCCATGCTACCATATTGACAGAGTCTGCGAATATGATTATGATTCGCAGGGAATGTTACTTTCGTGTATCAATGGCATGCATTTGCAGAATTGCAAGACTATCCAATGTTCAAGAAGGTTTAAATGTCCTCTATCTTACTGTGTGCCTGTCAGAAGGCTTTGTGACATGATATGGGACTGTCGAAATGGAGCAGATGAGTCCTTTTGTAAACAAATAAATTCTTTTTATTTTGTATGCAAAGGGGGGGAGAGCATCATACATTCACGCTTCCGAGGTGTGCAATGGAAAAGTTGACTGTTTAAAACATGTCGATGATGAAGTTGTATGTTCTACTGCTAAATGTCCTGTTTCATGTCGTCGGGGCTATGCGGTAGACTGTTTAAACTTAAATAGAACAGCAATACCCTTTGTATCACCATTCATGAGAATGATTTCCGTTGAGGGCAATATCATCCAGACACTGACATTGAACGAATTTGGCACCTGTCAATTTCTATATTATCTTGACGTCAGTCATAACTATATCATTTTATCCCATTTTTGATAGAATCCTTGGCTTCTGATTGGTTAATAGCTATGGTACACTCTCTGTATTACCCTTATTTGTGCATTAATTACTGCAAAGGTGAAATACAGCGCGATTCCTGAAACTGACCGGGGAATACAGCGGTGTTCTCGTAACTGGCCGGGGAATACAGCGGTATTCTCGCTGTATCCCCCTATCTGGTTAGTGCATCGCTCAGCCACCAGAAGTCTCTGTCATGCGATACAAGCCTTGACGCGCTGCAGACGACAACATGATTGCGGACTGTCAAGCGAAACGTCGATTTGCACACCTGACCGATGAAGAGCGGGAGGCAAAAAGGCAGAAAGCTACCCCCAAAAATACATTAAAATCAAATGAAGGGGCAGCCCGCTTGTTGAAGGCATATCTGAAGGAAGCAGGTGGGAGTGAAGACTTCGAAAATCTGTCACCCCAAGAACTGGACACTTTATTGGGAAAGTTTTACATGGACGCAAGGACGCAAACTGGAGAGTTTTACCGGGTGTCTTCTATAACGCACTTCAGAAACTCACTAAAGAGATACTTACAATCTCCACCTTTCAATAAACATTATGACTTAACAAAAGACGAAGCGTTCAGGAGCTCTAATCAGGCATACAACACGGCTCTTTTAGAACTCAAATCCAGCGGGAAAGGCTGTGTTGATCATTACCCTCTAATCAAAGAGGCAGGCAGACAGACAGAAGTTGTACAGTTCAAAACTGATGGAAATCAATATACCAACAGGCTTATCAAACAAAGTGCAATTTGATGTTAGGCTGTACTTTTTTAGACGTGGAGCTGAAAATATGGCTGATATGACAAAAGAATCCTTCTTGATCAAGGTGGATCCAGACACCAAACTTCGGTAAGTCACTACTAAGTGGGGATAAGGGAGGCATAAATACTACAGTAAATAATCTAAAACAACTCTGACCAGGCAACTTAAAATAACAAATAACTGCCAAAATATATAAATCTGGCCCCTAACCCGACCAACCCGTCTCTAATCGTCTTACTTACCCCCCGGGTACTTCCCTACCCTTTTTGCATACTCCCCCCCCCCAAAAAAAAGAATGTAAATATCTACCTAGCTACCCAAAGTGTGGAATATTAAACAAAGAAACCATAACCACCCGCTCAAATTGCCAACACTAAAAAAAAAAAAAAAGAATCACCTACCTACCTACTCACAATTTGAAAAAAAAAGAAGGAAAATAAAAAGTAGGAATATATGCCTACCTACAAATTTTGGTCCATTAAGGGAAGCCTCCCCCCCCCGAAACACACTTAATTTTTTTTCTTCTTTTTCTTTTTTTGCCTCTACTCTAAACTGTATGTATTCCATGCAACTTTCCAGTTTGAAAATATAATTCAGTGTGTATCTAAACCGTCTCAATTCTTGCCTTGACCTTGAGTTTATTATCCTACCTAGGTTTGCCTTTGTTTCCTTAATGTTCACTCAAGTGTTGCAGGCCTCCAAACTTTATCCTAAGCTATCAGAAAAACAATTGAAGTGTATTGCATCCCATGTTTTCAAAGAGGGAGGGAAAGCATAATAAACATGTGAAAAGGTAATCTAAATAAAATACTGATTGAATTCCTACATCTTAGTTAAGGATCATTAAAATTGTGTTAACTAGTGGGGTTTTGTTTATCTATGTTTCCATTTGAATAAAAGTCAAGTGGAGCATGGACATATAATAGGTCTCATCTTATAGGTCCAATGACTCCATGAGTGGAGGCCCTGTGTTTTATGGATAGAATTTCATTATTTTTTGCATTTTCCTTTGCAGCTATGTATGCAAAGCTGTAGACGAAGTAACCAAGAACCACAGAGGAAAGGACACCGAGTCATTTACAGGATATATGCTCGAGGCGCCAGGGCATCCACTGTGCCCAGTCACTTCGTACGAAAAATATATTTCAAAGCTCAATCCAGAATGCAACAGATGATGGCAGTACCCAAGGAATTCTTTTCTTGATGATGAAGCCATATGGTTCACAAAGCGCCCTATAGGGAAGAATGCACTCCAGGACTTCATGAAGTGTCTCAGCCAGAAATGTGGTTTGTCTCAGCAATATACCAATCATAGCATACGTGTGACGGGGGCGACTATTCTTAATCAGTCTAAATTTAATGCCTCCCAGATTATGGCCGTAACTGGACACAAAAGCGTATCATCCCTTGTCCTTTATCAAAGGGTTTCAGATGGTGAAAAACTTCATATGGGGCAAGGCCTGTCCACAGCAATGGGTGTGAAAGTGCCTGTTGCATCGCCACGTAACACTGATAATGTACCAGCTGTTGACGAAGAAGCTGCCAGCTCAGTGACACTGACTAGAGACTCATGTGATGGATGTAGTGTGGCTACAACAGTCCCTAACACTTCATCTTCTGAGGGTAATACAGGTACAACATCGAGTGAGAATAGTGTTTTGGACACGCCTGCAGTAATAAATCAATCTGAATCTTGCATGGATGTTCTCTCATTACCAGTTCAATTAAGCAACACATGTCAAGATGCAAATATTACCAGTGATGTTGCAGAGCAAGAGTTATAAGTAGATGTGAATTCACTGTTTTCCTCTTTTGACAACTTTGAAGGTTCAGTTTCCCACAGTCAGACTCACACACAGATAAAAAAACATTTTCTCCAAAACAAAGGCCACCATTGCAGCTTGTTAACTGTAATATTCAGAACTTGAATATTTCAATTACCAAATAAATGAAAAATAATTATAGATTGATATGATTAAATCTTCAACTGCTTGAATATGTTAGTAACAAAATGAAAACATTGAAATACAATGGGACAATGCACGAGCTCAATTTGAAGTTGCACATCTAGAGTAAATGTGGCCCAGCTACTTGTGATATATTCTAGGGGATACAATTTAAAAAACGGGATTCAAACAATTTAACCGTCTTGAGATATAACCAAATAAATGAAAATTCATTATAATTTTAATTTGAAATATGATTTACAGTCCAACTGCTTGAATACTAATACACTAGTTACAAAATGAAAACACTGAAATACAGTGGAACTCTGTATGGGTTCAATTTGAAATGTAATACACTGTGCAGCGAGAGTAAATGTTATTTCAGTGCATAAAATTTACAATACATGTGATTGGAAGCAATTTAATCTTAACAACAAAATGAGAAGTCATGACTTGTTTATTTCTGTACAAGAAATGGGAAATGTCTGATATATGTTGACTCCCATTTGTGCATAAACAATGCACCATTATTTGTTATGGGTTTGCCTGCCATTCTGGCTGCCAATGTTGGATGTTAGACCTGTTATGAAGCATTAATTTCTGGATTGAATTATTTGTTGCATTGCATATAAATTGATGTGAACAATGTTTGTTGACCTTTTTTTCATTTCGCTTTTATAAAGCCAAGCAAAAAAAAAAAAAAAAAAAAAAAATCCTTCATTTCCGGTCACCTTCCATACCTGCCACAAAACCTCTGGCATCAGTTTTATGATTCAGATGGATGAATCAAAACTTTTTTTTTCAAATTTTGCTTATAAACCTGGAAGGGGTTGGGTTTTTTTTTTTTTTTTTTTTTTTGCTTGGTCTAATATTATTCCTGTCCATGTTAAGTGAATATGAGTCATGAAAGTGGTTCAAGAATTTGAAATTGCATAATGAGACCTCACATCAAATCTAATATCAGTTCTGACAACATGTGTATTTTTTTGGGCATGAAATTACATCATCAAAAATGGGATAAAATCGTCATTCACTGTTTTAGTGTGAAATACAGGAAGTATCTCCCCCAAAGACAGCTGTATTACCCGAGGTGAAGCCTAAAGACAGCTGTATTACCCGAGGCGAAGCCTCGGGTAATACAGCTGTCTTTGGGGGAGATACTTCCTGTATTTCACACTAAAACAGTGAATAACTAATAGTATTTGCCTTGAATACATTCTCTCTCTGTCCAATGCTACACGAACTTGATTTAAGCTATAATCTGCTTACAAGTGTAAAAAGCTACAGTTTGCAGGGCCTCTAAAACCTTAAAGTATTGAATTTAAAGAGCAATTTCATTAAATACGTCGATCATTTAGCTTTAGGTCCACTGGTATCTTTGAAGACATTATGTATGGAGGGAAATAAAATAAGGTTCATTACATCAGCAATGTTTCAGACACTGAAAGAACTAAACAGTCTTGATCTTGCAGAAAATGAAATTCAGGCCCTCGAGAACAACGTATTTCAATACTTACGTCAGGCAACATTACTTAATATCACTCGAAACAATATATTTCATATAGATGGCAGTGTTTTTAAACAAACTCCCAAGCTAATTATTCTCTGCACAAATCAAGTGGAAATATGCTGTCTGTCTAATATGGCTACTATGTGAAGTCGACAAACAAGACGAATGTTGCCTACTGATAGAAACAAATAAATGTAAGTTCATAATCGGCTTGTTTGCACTTTGGTGTATTTTGTAAAATGTTGTTTCTTTAGTCACGTGCTCGCAAAAACAAAGGAAATTTACAAATATGCCTTTTGAGACATATCTTTCCCTTTCAGATTGTCTAGTTGGCTTTTATTTGTGTATTATTTGGTTTGCGGATCTCGTGCACGGGGATAGATTTTTAGACTATTACAGGTTATGGATCTCGAGTTCATGGTGCAAATTGGCTGGTTTCGTGTCTGTGTTTAACAGCACTGGCTCCAAGTATGTAGTTAGTCTTATAACTTTTCAGCGATTTTTAGGTGTGGTTCTTGTTTTTACATTGAAAAATTAGACCCATCCTCCTACATAAAACTCAACTACGGCCTTTGCAGTTACATATGCCTGTTCACTACAGGCATTAGACCACAAATATTCATGTATAGAATATTTACAATTGTAGATGCTCGCAAAATGTGATTTTTGCACTTACAAAGACAAAGTATCAGATCAATCATACCACGGTCCCTCAGGTTTCACTTGTTTGTGTCAACCAGGGTGAAGGACTGGAATTGGCATCATGGGGGGGGGGGGGGGGCCGTCAGCGGGTCCAGGTGCGTCATGATCAGCGTAAGGTGGTGGCTTTACCTCCCCCGACTTCTACTCACGGAAAAGCATACTTGATCAGGTCACTAGGCCGAGAAATGAAACATTATCTGTCTTGATGACAATTTTCCCCATCATTTTTCCACATATCTGATTCTCTTCTGTGTGAGACCCTCATCGACTGCGAAAATCTTGTCACTTTGAAAGGTCTTCAGCTTAGCCATAGTCCTGCATACCATGCTTCTGGCCTTGTACTTTGTTAAAAGTATGCTGAATTTTCTCGGTTGAGAATAATGCAGCTTCCCTGCTCTATGTGATCGGTCAATATTGCTCACTTGTACTACTATAGCCAATGTGTCTTTAAAAATCTCTAAAGCCATTTTATCTGTGTTTTGCAGTTCTGTTTCTCGCCATGGCGTCACAATTCTGATGCTGTGGAATCTGTCAAGTTGCCCTAAGTCGTCAAGTTTTCAATGTACCTCTTCAGTCATTGCTCTTGTATTTTCTGCTAGAGCTTTTCACTCAGTAATTTTGTCATTGTTTCTGGATGTTCTCATTGTCCAGAGCACTCTTTAAGAAACATAAAAATTACTCTTGGTTAGCAACAGTTATCTTCGTTGGCGCTATATCAAGAATACCTTTGTCCTTAACATCTGGTGTTCTTCCGAAAGGATCACCAATTCTAGAGGCTTTGATGATGGCACTTTTTTTCATTTATTCTACCCACGTATTTTGTGGACATTTATGTAATGTGTGGTAAGGAAGAAAGAAATACATTTTACCGTCATTCTAACTGTGGCACACTGCAAGTATATTGGCATTGACAAAGATAGCTTCAGCTGGTGAACTGAGGTCAGCTGTCACTTGGCTCTGGTGACTTGTGTCAGAACGTTGATAAATATATTGGATATAATGGTGTAAGATGCTATGTTGGCGCCCGTTAATCAATATGTACTGTTGGCCCTTATGAGGTGATGGAAGAAGACATATTACAAATATGTAGTCACTGCAGCTCTGTTCATTGATTTGTGCATGGCTTTGACTGCCTTTTGCGCTATCTAGCTGCGGCGCCGCCCCTTTGCTTAGCATATGACCACTGAAACACTACAGCTGGTCTGTTGTTGTATTAAGCAACTTCAGAAATCATCGATTTAATTTCAATTTTGAAAATCCTTGCTTAACAAGATTTAGGGAAAAAGAATACATGGCAGTAGTCAAAGTTGCCAAAATCAGTATTTACAGCAGACAAGGCAATTAATCTTGACACATAAACACCCTAAGCTAGGCTGAGTAAAAAAAAAATACTGTCCACATGGGGTAATTTAATTTACTATGCCTAATGCAAAATCATCACTTTGTCATTAAATTTAAAGTTCAAATCACTATTATCGCTAAACACCGTTACGTCTATTAATTAACATCCCACCTCTATTTTTGTAGTGTCTGTTAGGACCAAATCGTCAGGGTATATTTATGAAATATATTTTTGAAAGTGTTTACACGCTAAATTGGTCATGGAAATATCTGAATGTCAATATAAAGCATGTATTATGAAATTTCTTTCCTTATGGCAGCTTTTCAAGAAACTTATACTCGCAGTAAAATAAATATAAATTTGTAAAATGAGGTGTACAATTGGCAACCAATGGAATACTAATTGTCTGTCTAAAGATGAGATCTCCAAAAAGGACATGAATGTTAGCAATCAAAAAATGTAACAACTGGACAAACTGGCAATCCTGCCTATTATTACTTAAATTTGCATCCTTATAAGGTGTGTCTATTCTCTAATTTTTTCACATATGTTTTGTACATGAGTGACTTGCTACATTCTTTCAAATCAGAATGAAGAATAGTTGTATATTAAGTGTAAAACTCCTAAGTAAAAATGCAATAGTTTTCGAATATTTGTATGAAACTTTAGGAGTTGTACTATCAAAGTAAGCTGGTACGCATGATTGTACGTTCTTATCTTGTAATATATAACACATATTTATGTAATAAGCAACTTAACATAATACATGTACTTCAATTTAATGAAAATCATGCTTTGACATTTGTCCATATGCACTGTTGGCCCTTGGTGGGTTTCCCAAGAAGGCATCGGACAAAAATGAAGTCGCCCCAGCTCTGCTCATGGATCTGTCCATGGCCTTTGTCTGCCTCCCAGATGATTACGCCAAAGACCGGTCCTTGCTTAATATATGAGAGCTGATGGATTGCACCTGGTCTCTAGATACCTCAGGAATGGAGCATGTGAGGCTTGGGGATGTGGAAAGTTCCTGGTCATATGTGAAAAATGGATACATCAAGTTCCGTACTTGGACCTGTAATGTTTGACAATTTTATTTAATATGATCTCCTCTATTCCATTATTCACATGCATGCATGCAGTAAACTTTGTCGATTACATTAATTAGGATGCTGCAGTTTGAACACTTTTTCCTGTTGTTATCTTGTTTGGTTTAGCTGTGTGAAAGGAAGCTCCATCAAGCTGGAGAAAATATAAAAGAGAAAAAAAAAAGGAAAAGAAAATGAAAACAGCCATATATACTGATTAAATCAACCGTGCAGTAAAGATTACCAGGCCCGGAAGGTTTTAAAGCTTAACGTGATCTATCATGAAACTACTCTCAAGTTTATTTTTGCTCCAAGGAAATCAAAATATAACTTTTTGGACACACTCACACTAAAAGTCTACTTTTTCCAATACAACTGAACATGCTCGGGGATGTGTTTTCTATCAAAGCGGCCAAACTATTGAATAACTTCCCTTGATATCAAAGTGATCACTCAACTTGGAGCCTTGGAAATTCAATAAACAAATGGAATAGGCTTAAGTGTTTGGGTGCATGTGTACATTGTTCAATAGCCTTCATGTGATAACTTATCTTTCTGTTTTCTGTCCTATGGAAATACACATTATGAATTGAGTTGAATTGAATATTATTTCACATCCTAATAGATTGAAGTGGGCACCAATTGCATCACTTTACTGTATCATTAGCAGACCACATACTTACACACTCTATCACCTTCAAACTCTTTTTCGCTCATACACATGTGGGAAAAAATTCACTTGTTAAACATTTACATGGTGCAATTTTTGTGATGGAGGTTTAAGTGATATGTCCCCAAGCTACTCACACGTTAAACATATGGTTACCTTTAGGTAAACTCTACTAAACACAGTACTCTGGCGAAATATGGCGGTAACCTGCAAAATTACCATAAGCACCATAGTGTTTCATTTGTACGGCAATACGCTTGTGCTATAAGATATACCAACGCATATACATGTACCCTAGCCCTTGCGTCTGCAGACTATGGCATAAGTAATAAATCCGGGTGCACCAAGAGTATATAAAAGAGAGAGAAACAAAATCTTTTTCTCCAAGGAAGGCACGTAGTTATGTGCTGAATTACCATTGCAAGCTGGCTGTCTATTTTGGTCAGATTTGTTAATCATAGATAACCTTTCGATATGTAAATTTTGCACCTGTTCGAGCCAATTTGCTGAAATGGGCCTATGATTTTAAACAAACATTTTGCTTCCTTGTCATGTTAAAACTGGACAGGGCATATGTGTATGTGATTCAGCTATACATAGCAAGGGACATTGCCTTTGGTCGGAATTAAATTGGATTTGTTTTATTAGGACTACGGTTTGGATATGGAAACAACACTGTCTAATTTAGTAAAGGATATGAACCACAAACTACAAGACGATTTGTGCAATTTGTAGTGGACGCAAATATTTTATTCATATTTTGTGACATCTTATAAACAAGTATGCATGGAAAATAGTTAATTAATGGAACATTTTATGGAAAGTACAAAATAATAAGACTATTACATCCTGAATGATGCGGTCGTGTACAGCATCCACTAAATGTATTGATGAAGTGAAGATGCGAGATATATACTACGTAAAGTAAACGCCATTGATTAAAAATCACATATTCTTTACAAATTATGTAGCTGTCACTGTTAAGAGAAGAGAAGTAATGGAAATAAATGTGCTGGAAAATGAGATCAGCGTAATTGCCATCAGACTAGGGGACACATTTCCATTAAAAAATTGAATACTGCAAATTCAGTTTACTGTAATAATATGGCGACAACAACAAAGTTCAGGTGCCAGATGCATCAAAGATTGCAATGTACCCTACAGTTATTTTTATTTGAGGGGGGGGGGGTCTTTGTTTGTTTGTTTGTTTTTTTGTTTTTTTGTTTGTTTTTTTTCTGCTGTTTTTGTTTTGTTTTTGTTTTTTTTTACACTATCAATTTTAAGTTAAGCTGGAGGTGCCTTTGGTCACTTCAAGATGATGTAAGAGGTGGAACTGGAATTTGTTTAGACTACAAATGTTCCACATATGTGTAAATGTGTTAAAACCACAAGCACCATCATATTTATCATCATGCTTTGATGTTTATCCACTTAACCTGGATCCCCAGATGTTCACAGAATGACATCGCTATTATTTTCTGCTTTGTTTGTCCCCTTTTTTCTGAACCATATAATCATCAATGAGAGCGCATTTATAACATGGTTAACGTATGAAAAACAGTTTCCTTGCATACATACTGTTGTACACAAAACTGAGTGCAATATATCTTCTCACTTGGTAAGGATGCACTCTTTGGAACTTTGTTTTTTACACGGCTTTTGCTGTGCTGCATTTGCGCCAACGAGTGCTAAGCTTCTGCCTCCGAAAGGGTAAGATTATACCTCAGGAATTCTGAGACCAAACTGAGTATCACAGATTAAATAGGGTGTTTTTGTCACTTGAAACATACAACATTGTGATTGTATATTTTGTAAAATAGCTATAATAACATGTGAGTTCTTTTATCAATTACTTTGTTTGATGGCAATAACGCATGAACTGTGTATTGAGAATTATATGGATAATTGGTTTAAATAAAGTCAATGCCCGATAACTGACCTATATAGTTCAGGGATTGAAGAAAAAGCATCAGTCATTGATCAGGTTTAATTTGTAGCTCACACATATATTGTGTTTTCATTTTCCTATATACAGTAAAACCTGTGTATTGCGGACACCTGTGGTTCTGGAAAAATTGTCCGCAATAGACAGGTGTCCACAATAGGCAGGGGCTGAACTTTTGGGATCTCAGAGTACATTTGTATTAAAGGAGATAAACTTGTATAGACTGTCATAAAATATGCACATGTGTACCCATCTACAGCATTTACTCTCAGTTTTTGTACATTATGCCCCTGACACTTTACTCAAACTCATCTTAACTTGGGATTTTACAGTTTTTATCTTTTAAGGGAAAATTGTGCATGTACAGGCTTACCAGGCTAAAGAAAGTTTTCGTAATTTCTTTTACTAACAGAAAAGAAACAAACAACAAACATACCACAGGGATATCATATCCTTTGAGTACAGTATAACTGTATGTGCCATTGTTACAAATTGTGAATAACTTCACATGAGTCCCAGTGGGTCCTTTGTTTTAGGCTTAATGTTTGATCTATGGAGCTTAATTGTTTGATAGACAGAGAAAGTGTGAGCAACCTCACTCAACAGGAGCACCAGTGCCCAGAGACACCTGGCATGTTTGTTGAGGCATTACAGCCTAACTGCTTGGCTGAGTGAGCTTATTATGTGTTACAGGCCACTGATCAATGGATTAATTAGTCTTTGATTCCAGCTTAACATGCACAGCATTGTTCAGGCATTACAGCTTGGAACATGACAAGTTGCAAAAAATGTATTGATATATTGTGTCCGCAATAGACAGGTTGTTTTTGCA
This sequence comes from Hermodice carunculata, assembly GCA_964020975.1. Classification (NCBI taxonomy): domain Eukaryota; kingdom Metazoa; phylum Annelida; class Polychaeta; order Eunicida; family Amphinomidae; genus Hermodice; species Hermodice carunculata. Next base: position 15,734,925 of record OZ026621.1, read on the forward strand.
TTTGGTACCCCAAAAAGTGTCCGCAATACACAATAGACAGGTGTCCACTGTAGACAGGTATCACCAATATGAAAATGACTTAAAAGTATTTGGTTCTGGTCAAAACTGTCCGCATTAAGCAGGTGTCCACAGTAGACAGGTGTCCACAAGGACAGGTTTTACTGTATATAGAAATTGTATACTGGGATATCTAATAGGTTTTGATGCTAATATTGAATTCTTTCTTCAGATTGTGGACCACGACAAAGTCCTTTCAAAACTTCAAACTGACAATGAAGGGTAAGCAACGATTTATAGCGGTATAAACTGTATCTGTATTATTTTTTCCCCATCATGCCACCATGTAATGCAACTCATGAGGCCAAGAACAACTCATTTGTAGGATATGATGTTGGCTTGGTTTTATATTAAACTTGCCAAGTGCATAACTAGCACTGACCTCGCAAAAAAAGATATTTGAAATGTCTGCTTATTTCAATGTATATATTTTGCGCTAAAATGCTGTCGATGATGCTCTCTGGAATGATAGTTCGATAAAATATACCAGTAATGCCGTGTCCTGCGCCGATTAACATGTACATATAAATTTATAAAAAATAGAAAATTGTTGTTGGTATGCCCAAATGCACCATCAACTATACACAGGGCTTTGACCAACACAAACCTTTACCTAAGTAATCAAGGCACATACACATACATGTATATATATATATATATATATATATATATATATATATATATATATATATATATATATATGTGTGTGTGTGTAAACATATATGTATACTCTCTCACACACACACACATATATATATGTATATATATATATATATATATATATATATGATTTTATGTGCATTCCCATTTTAAATGAAGGGAATTTCTGAGCTGATACTGTTGCATTCTTTGCATTCCTGATATACTAACTTATGCATGCCCTGTGGCGAAGTATTTTTTTGTGTGCGTATGTGTTTTATTTTCTCAACACGTAGAGGGTAACCAACCAGAGTTTTAAATGGCAATCAAGAGTGTATATACAAAACAAAACAAAATTCAACAAAAACCCAAAACACTAAACAAAAAAACAAAATAAAAAAACAAAACAAAACAAAAAAAAACACAGAAAAAGAAAACAAAACAAAACAAAAAAAAAAAAAAAAAAAAAAACAAAACAAAAAAAAAAAAAAAAAAAAAAAAAGAAAGGGAAAACAAAAAAAATATAGCCAATGCCAACTGGTTTGAAAGGTTTAGTGGCAGAAATATAGTGGTATAAAGCTGAAAAAATAACTATATTTTCATAAAAAGAAACATTTTGTGCGACTATAATGTCTGTAGAGTGAGGGGAACAAGCGGAGCAATGGCATCATGTTAATGCGAACGTGGAGAATTAAATCTAGGGCTGGACAAAAAAATTATATGTGTCTTCTTTAGATGAACCACACGTGCATTTGGGTGGATCCTTACCTCATATTTTGTATAAGTGGTTGTGTAAAAGGACTAGCGTCCACATGCAGGCGCGTGTGTTGGACAGCCAAAAAAATCTGTATTCAAGGGTGCACAATTCAGGAAAACTTGTAGGTCTCATTAAAGGCAGAGCTTTTCTCTTGATTTTAATAGCTGCATTGATGCTGAGTTTCGAATTTCGTGTTGATGCTGTAGTCTAATGGTTGAGGGAAAAGTGATTTATCGTAAAAATAAGTACGAGCTCTGAAGTGCGGGAGCTCAAATTGCTGACATGTATCATAACTTTGGGTGTTTAAAGAAGGCATTGTAGGGAGAATAGAACTCAAGGATAATGGCACAAACTTGTTCACCAGTGTGTAAATTAAGGGCTGTTGTGAAATTTATCTGCGTTAGGTCAATGTTTACCATCCAATTTCGTCGTATATTTTAGTATCACTAGGTCCATGCATTGCACCAGTGACAATGGGAGCAGCAGCTAACTGAACAATTCCAAGCTTGTCAGCATCTGTTGTGGCATAGCCACTTGATACTGGGCTTCTGTATCCGAGAAAAAGCCTATAAATGATAAACTACTCAAAACTTATAACTCCCCACCTTTTAAACTGAAAATAAAGCACCCACTTTAAATAAAATGTTTAAAAAGACAATGTATTTGTAAACTGCAAGTACCTTAGCACATTATCCATGAGCATTCACTTGATTCCAGATTCATGCTTGGCTACAGATGCACTTATTCTAAAACAAAGCTGAGAAATGACTTTCCAAAGAAGTGTTTTGTAGTGCATTACGTGTGTGGTTACCCTGTCCCCATTTAAGCTCTTTCTAACATTGTTTTCAACATTAATGTGGTATCATCAGCGAACATTTTAATGTTGGATTGGACAAGATTTACAACATGGTTAATTTAAATAATGAACATGAGTGGACATAGCACTGAGACGCCTGCAGATGACAGCATGATAGCAAGCCGAATGAAAAGTGACGGCAGAAGGATTAGATAAAGGAAAAGTTTCAAGCAATGCAATTATATCGAAATTAGGAGCAAAGTAAGAACTAAAGAATATCTGTTTGTTCATTGTAAGGATGTAAACGTTTATGTGACAAAATGAAACATCACACAAGTCTTGGATTGGACCAGGATTCATATTAACATCGCCTGTTAATATTATAAGTAGTGCACATATAACCGGGATACATTAAATTTTCAGTTGAGGTTTATGAAATATAGTATTCATGCTAAACCATGAAAGTAAACACAGAAGTTTGAGAAGTATTAAATAACTGATGATTTAGCTAACTAAACTATCAATTATTATGAATGAAGATATATATTAATTAATTAATTAATTAATTAATTAATTAATCCATCTATTTGAGAAGATTCTGCTTTGGCTTGCACATCAAGACCTTCTCATTGTATAACACAGGGGATACTATACACCTGAAATTTAATCATGTATAGGTGATTCCTCAAGATATAAGCAGTCACAGGCCCGGCCTTTAAGTAATGTGTCATCAATTTCCTCAGCAATAAGTTATCATGTTATTGCCCTGTAGTTTGATTCTCTTAACTCATAACATATTTGTCATGTGGCCTCTAAATAGATTGTGAACAGTGCAGAAAAGTTGCTGATCAATAATATATAGTCACTTATAATATTATGACAAAAAACATGACTTTATTGGTAAACATAGTTTAGATATATTTTACACACATGAAGCGCAATCTGGAGAAGTGCTGCACGTGTATCAGTTTTACAGAATTAAAATAAAAATGTTTGCAAGACGTTGACTATTACTGTTAAGAATTTTTCAATAAAGCAAAGTTGAACCAGTACCTAAACCTATCCCTTACCTGCGTTAAATTTTAGGCCTTCAACTGGCAAATTGAAGTGATCATTTTGCCTAATAGAGTTTTATATATCTCAGGGCTAAATGATCGAAGAGTAGTATAAGACCATTATGTGCCAATACCTTAGTTCTTATTTTATTTAGAGTCCAAAGACCTCGTAATGTTAAAGGGCCCATCAACATGAACATCCCCAGATAAAACGCCAAGACATGAACATCCACCGGGCAACACATTATTTATTGAAAACCTGAAGATGGTATGATGTCACACTGAGAGCTTAAAATTATAATTGTCATAATATATATACATATAAAGAATATTATAATGTAAATTATTATTGTTAGCGTTCGTACTAAGTCTTTGAATTAGATAAAATTCAAGATCTGTGAAGACGGGAAGATGCCTCTGTCTGACCACAGTAATTAAACCAAAATTCGTGTGCCTTCTTTAATCTGTTTTAACACCAAAAGTACCAATTCCTAAAGCACACTAAAGGTATAGAAATCTCACTGCTGAGATGCGTTCTTGTCGGCCTCATCAAATTGTGATAAGTCACGTGATGCATGGTCCCACCTGCAACACAGACTACTCTATTGACTCTATACACCAGGATCATGGGATAGCATCAGATGGCAAACTGACCAACTGGCTTAATGTCTTCTAAAACCTCATTTTATACGGCAGTCCCCTTTTTGAGAGACACCCGAAATAACTGGACCTTCCAATCAAGTCAGGTTGTACAAGGGGTATTATAGAGATTTCTGTTCACTAAGAAATGAGAAAAAAGAAGTTTATCTCCATATGACATTTTCATCAGTATGCAACATGTACTCTTTGAGTTCAAATTGCTCAGATACCAAGTTATTGCTGTAATGACAGACACACGGCAGTGACACAGCCTACAGGTCACCAGTCCATGATGGTGTCGTTGTGGGACCAAAAGTTGATAGCACGGATTTGTTAGCTTCATCTCAAACTTTGTCTAGGGAGCTTGTCTTGTTCGCAGACTGCAGCTTCGCAATGGCGGGCTTAATGATACCTGTAGGATTATTGGCATTTCTCTACCTACCAGAAAATACCATATTTGTGCAGGTTCACAGGATGTTGAACACAATTGATGTAGACTGGGACTTACAAAGCATGCTTGTATGACTATGTACTCTCATATAAGCGACGTTTGAAAAATAAATCATGATTTATACATATATATCTTTCACTGATAATTCCATAGGATGTATCCTGTCATTCAGTATCTCAGCAATACAGCGTGCATGAACATAAGGGCAACAGTGTGAGTACCAAGATGGGCAAGGTATGTACTGTATACAATTAAACATATTCTTCATATATGTGACCAGGAAGACAAGAATAATGAATTGGAAAATTGATCAGTGTGTCAGCATAAAAGTATTGACCACTTAGCTCCAAAGAGATTATATCTGTTACAACAAATAGGCATTGGTTCATTTTATTAAAACATTTATTTTCTATTTCCCTGCATACTTGTACCTTCCTTCTGAATGATTTTTTTTATTAATATTTATCAGCTACAATTATGCATTATTCAACAATCAAAATATTGAGAGCAAAATATATGTGAGTAATTGTGAAAGTGTAAGTAAGTCCTGGATGAACTTTAAGCACAATATCCAGAGACAGACACCATCACTTTATTAAAGCTACCCTGACCAGAACCTGCTTCCTAGCATTTTGACTATACATTTCTCCTTTTTCATTAATTTCCTTGTGTGTGTGTGTGTGTGTGTGTGTGTGTGTGTTGTTGTTGTTGTTGTTGTTTTTGTTTTTGCTTGTATCTTTAAGAAACACTTATCAACCTTTACTCCCAAACTTCCCTTTACATTTTCTTTAAACATATTAGGGAAGTAGTTCACATAAACCTATACAACAATTGTTTGCCAGAAGAAACTGATGCCAACTGTTAATGAGTTGCTACACTGTTTTATGGTTAATTAGTGTCTCTACTTGTATATTTGTTATGCATTTAAATGACAGTGGCTTAGGGATGGTAAATGTATTCATGTGGGCTGCAGCTTCTCTGTTAATTTGGACAATATATGTAACATTTGGGGTCAATAAAGCTTTAAACTCACAATCATCAAAATCTATGGATCTTATCGGTATTGATATTTTTAATACCTGCATACTTCTGCCATCATCATATAATATGTATCATTAAAAAATATATATATATGTGTTAAAAGTATGAAATGCCCGTCGAAAAGCGACAAACCCAGCTAAGAATTTCATTGCCTTAAACAATCTAACACCAAACAATTTAACACCAATCAAATATCTAATATGAAAATATTGTCAGTCGTTTGCCCATCCTCTTTGAGTCCACTTTGTCCATCATACAAAACTGTTTTGTATTGAAAAGGAATACGACAAAAGTTTTGTAACAATATGTACCTGTTGCTGTCATTTGAATCCCTTGGTCCTTTTTATCTATTGGGGCGGGGGTAGCTCTGCTTATAAAGATTGGGGTTGTATTCCCATTTTAAGAATCTTTATGAAAATGTTAGCTAGACACTTTCCTGCACAGGGACGACTCGGTTGTAATATTGCATTTTTACTCCGTCTGGTCTAGGCTGCTTGCTATTTTTTTGTAATAGTACTTAGTTATTCCATGGAAAAATTGTTATGAACAGAGTCATTTTCTTTGTGTCTATATTCCGCCATTTTTTTAACGGTCTAGATTATCCTAGCTAATATGGTTGAAGTGCTGGGACAGGAAAAGGGTTATTTAGGGTCTTTTAGTAAGTATACCACTGTGTCAGTTCTACATTCTCTAAAATGCCAGGTTTGGTACTTATAAATGCATTTATCTTATTCCAAAATTCCGATTGGTTTATACCAACATCTTTTGAGAATTCAATATCCTTTAAAAGTCAATCTTGATTTGTGAGTGCTGCTTATTTCGCAGATAAAGTATGATGACATAAAGGTAGCTCCAAATATTATTTCTTTTCTTATCCCCGAGATTATTGAATACGTGAATATGTAGGCCACGAAATGCATAATTTTACACTTTTAAGGAAAGTGTTAATTCCCCTGCCCCCTCTCCCTCCTGTCCAACAGAGTTTGGTCGCCTTAGACTCTCTCATACGTTTTTTCCGTTTGGATTATATATCCGCGAAATTCAAATCCTAGATGTGCCCATGAAACGATGAAATGTGGACACACTCTTGCAAACTTAAGCCTTTACATTCAAAACTATATTACACAGTTTACAAGTGAATAATGCACACTTATCGAAAACAGAAGGGAAGCACAAACAAATATAGTAAAAGATAAAAAAAAAATAATGCATTAATTTTTCTGGAGCTGTCAGATGAGTTTGATCTTCTGACAATATGTATTTTGAAAACAGAAAAATGGCAACTATCACGATAGCTCGAAAAGTTTGAGAACTTTTCGAATTGATGGGTAAATTTTTGTTTTCCTGCAAATACTGCTTTCACCAAAAATTGAAGATTTCGGACAACAGTGAGACATCGTGTTAACTGATTTGGTTTGGGTTCATTACTCTGATACATCGACAATGTGGAAGACGTAGCAGTTTTTAGTTGTTGTGCTAAATAAACAGAACAGCAAAACAGAAAAACATGAAGATCACCACCTACACACAGGACAGACACCCAAAATAGATCAAAATGTGCATATACGTTGGCATATAAATCCAAGAACTTAATCAATCAAAAGTGCTTCAGTAATAAATATTCATACTATTGACCTTATTTGTTTAAACGAGCCATTGAAAATTTTCAGCGCGTGGCCTCCACAGTCAGAACCAAAAACATTTTTAATAACTTCAATGTCGTTCAATACAGCAATTTCGGCATGAAACTAAACACAAATGCTAAGGATAGCAATGAATACGATGTTGCTGCTACTGATGATGACGACGACGACGACGACGACGACGACGACGACGATGATGATGATGATGATGATGATGATGATGATGATGATGATGATGATGATAAAACCACTCAGGAATTTCCCTTTACTTCAGCATATTGTGCAATGCTGATGTCAAATTATACTGCAAGGCTTGCTTTCATGTAGTTTGAATACCACTCATGTCACGAAGTGTTTTCCTGGAAATGTATTTTTGTGCTTGCACTCTGTTAAATGTACATTTAAAAACACGTAACATCTAAACAGCAGCTGTATTATAACACATCTGCTTTTAGAAAAATCATTCTATGAACATGAGTAGCGGTTTCTGTTCAAATAACTGCTTTTAACATTTAGTTCCCAATATATAAAATGAAATGTGAGGACATTTCTGGAAGATACTTGACACACTCTCACTGCATATCTATAAACCAGCACAAGCTGCTTTTCAAGGTCATTGCTTAGGGAATATCCATCATTCGATGCGTACGCCTTAACTAAACAGATGAATTATATTAAAATGAATGGTTAATCCCCAAAAAAACAAAAAAGACATGGATAGAGAAAACAATGTTATAAACATGTGTTCACTGCAAATTATCAACTTGAGACAAACCCATTGAACGTGTCTTTTGGGAAGACAGAATTAAAGCTTCACCCTCCTGCACATTAACATGAAGCTGATGTTATAATCCGAATTGTTATGTAAATGTCGTGGTTTTCAAAATCCCCACAGGTGTACAACTATAGTGGTTAGGAAATTTGCACAAAACGCATCTTTTATACTTCCACTAGTCCTGAAGTAAAAATCACCACAATTTGTCAATCCATTCACTTTTCTTACCATTTCAAGTGGAACAATTAATGAGGTAAAATCATTCCCAAGAACTTTACATCAAACTGGGTGGTAACCATTTTGATTTAAAAGCTTAAACACTAGTATTCCAGTATTCCAGATTGATTGTTGTGGAGTTGGTAGTGGTTTTTCATTTTCATAATTATAAAACACTCCACCTAACAACATGACAGAATAGTTACTCATTCAAAGTTTGCCTGATCATGCATAACAGTGTCAGCGATTTTCCATACTCTACAACAACACGACAGCCTGGAAAATTATGGATATTCTGTTCAACCGCCAGGATCATAATCATGGGTGTACCATTTCTTACGTTGGGTGATTGTCTCTTGTTTTAATACCAAGAACAAAATATATGGCCGTCAGGCTTCGACTGACATCAATTAGCCATTGTGGGTACTCCCTTTGACACCCTCACATTTATATTCAGTTGGGTTGTTTTATCATCCACAAGGTGAAGGCAAGCAGCTGTCATCACATAAAAGGCATGCCCCGTAATTTACGGCTGCAAAAACATGCTTGATGATTTCCCGCTGACGACTTGTTCATAAAGTCATGTGGCTGCTGAGGCCTTTGATTTATTTTATAGGTTTAGCCTCAGACAGTGCCTGGAAAGGCTATGGAGAGTAGAAAAACTGGATTGTGGTATTATTTGGTGGTTAGAACTACATCGAAAATGTGGCATTGCCGATCCTGTAAACACACAGACACAGACACAGACACACATACACACAGATTTACATACACACAAATATATATATATATATATATATATATAATATGCAATCAATGAATACTTTTACAATAGCAATTGGGAAGGGGGATATAGCCGGCAAACAGCATGGCAGGAAGTGCATCGCAGATGCTGCCTCTGGTCTTACTAAATTTAAATTTGGCCTCATAACTGTTGCACTGCTACACATGTTACAGGGATGTTAATGGCTTACCATAATTTAGATAATATCGCCATTCACTATTTAAGTGTGGAACATGGAGCATGAAGTATAACATCAAGGCAGCTCTACAAACTGTGTAAATGTGGAAACTACAGGTAATGTGTGTGCTTTCTTTTAGTGTGTGTGTACCTTCATCATCATGAAGTGGTACAATATGCGTATATGATGGGGGGGGGGGGTGTTCCAATATTTCTTAAAAGAGCACAAGTCTACATGGGTTTTTGTTTTTTAGGTAAGCCAGAGTGTTTGCATGTAGACTCATACCCCAGGATGTTCTTTTCTAATGGAAATGGACTCTTACAATATATGCACAATAGTTTGGTCTAATGTAAAGGTAGACAAGACATATTCTTTACCCATTCGTAGTGTCTATTCTTTACCCATTCGTAGTGTCTATTTTTAAGTAGAAGGAAATCAATATGTTCAGTTTTCTTCTTAGGCGAAACATAGATAGACATATGTTTTTACCTTCTAGTCCATACACATTGACAGAAAAAGATGGGTTCAAGTGCTCAAACTTGGCAATATCTGTAGTTTTCATTGGCAAGGCAAGTCCACTGAAATGAAGTTCATTTACACAATGACTTTATTTACCAAGGTAGTCAACATGACTTTCCTGGATGCAGAGCTGATAATACAGCCCACATGAAACATTTATCATCTCTATTACATATACAACAGCATTGGTTTTTCTCAACCAGCTTGGTGTTGGAGTATATGTTGATCCATGGCTTGGCTGAACGTTAGCTGCCTTTGTGATTATTCCAATAATTTCCTTCACTGGACAGCCAGACCCATCTTTTATAAATTTTTCTGCATTATCTAACAGCTGTGCTATGGCTACTTTCATCAGATTCTGATTACTGCTTGATGTTAGTACCTAAAGAGTGTGACCATGAAAAGCTGGGAGTGTCTCCATCTATTACCGATCTATTATATTTATCTTAATAAACATTGGTCTCAAAATTAAGTGAAACTTCACAGCCCTGCATGTCTGCAAGTGTTGCTGTAATCATTCATCTGTTTCCTCTTTCATTCTGACTAAAAACTCTCTTTCCCCTTGTCCCTCTGCTTCATTGGTTGGATATATGTTTATGTCTTGAACGGTTTCACCTAAAACTGATCTGTGCTTTGTTCTTTTCTTGCATACCCGACACAGTTTCCGACACGTGTGTCATAATATAGAGGAGGAAGAGGCCTGTGATATGATTTGCACTTCTTTTTTTTCGGCACATTCCCTACAAAAATACCTTTCTTGACAGTGGAGGCAATTGCAGAAAATAGATCTCTTGCAATCTCTGTCTTTGTGTCCTACATGCATCACACAAAATGCCAACCAAGCTGCTTGGAGGTCTTTGGCTGCAGTTACATCATAGCATGATTGCACTTGGAAGTGGCCTTTTCTATTTAAGTGCCTTTTGCAAAATGGTGAGTTCTTGAAGTGAAATGACTTTAAGTAATGCTATTAAAAGTTGTGCTTGAGAGTTTGCTGTCTTTGTGTTTCCACAATATTCACATGCATGCTAAGACAATGAAGCATATTATAAGTATGTCGTTCAGGATTTTACTTTAATGACACTATCTGCGTATACAGTGTAATTGTTCAGATTTCAAGCTTTAGTTTATAACAACGGATGGAATTAGGTCTACAGATGCAAACAAATCTAGAAATGCTTTTGTTTTATTCAATAAATATGTTTGAAGCTATTTAACATAAACACACATTTTTTTACTGAGTCCATTATTCCCAATATGACTAGATACACTTCAAAAGTATAGCTCCTGTAGTTTGTAAGGAGATGTACATGAAAGCAAATACCAGTCTATTTCCAGGAAAATGTGAAGACTGAAAGTAGCTAAGGGTTTATATGGAAATTTTCAAAATATTAACTTTCCTATCATTACGTAACTCTATGGGGTAATGCACGTTGAACACACAATGACAGTCCATGTACCACCACAGCTGTGAGAAATAGGCATGCACTAGAGAACATGGCTTATTTTTTCATGGCATTTTCCGAAGTGATCACACAAATTTGTTTAAAAAAATACATACTTGTCATAACTGTATAGTTTTCACATTAATTAATGAACAGAATAAAAAGTTACAGCAAATGGCATCTAATCTTAGTGTATGTGGTCTGGAAAGATATCGCGACAGCCGGTGTTTACTTGAAAATTGATTGAATGACCCGCAGCAAGCATTTTAACGTGTGTTTTGACACGAAACCGCGTCTTATCTGTGATATGAATTGTACAGAGTACTCCTGTTATATTTTTTGTAGCAGACAGCTCAAAATGGTAGCCTTTACAAATTGCGTATTTGGGACTCAAACATGGTCGGTCGGCAACTGGAAACATGTTTTCCCCAGGCCCAAATGATACTGGACAAAAGTGTCCCGTCCTTGACATGCACCCTTGTACCGTCAGTGACACTATTTTTTTTCAGATAAAACAAGATATTTTACTGGTTTGTCAAGCTTATTTTCATATTTATAACAAACAATATTCCGCCTACAAAATCTCAAAATCTTGCAAACAGCATATATGCTCCACAGAGTTTTCGTAATGCGTTTTTTTGTTTTTTGTTTTTTTTTTTGTTTTGTTTTTGTTTTGTTTTGTTTTTTGTTTTTTTGTCGTCGTCAGCCTGTCTTATCCACGACCTACACATATTAGTCTCCAAAAGCGACAAATCTGACCCAACAATAAAATTATTTGCAGTAAATGTTTATAACACCTTACCTCACCCATCTGGGTCTCCACTTGTTTTTTTTTTTTTTTTCAAAAGCTAAAACTTTGGACAGACTTAAAGTCTCTAAAATGACCCGTCAGTGACAAAATGCTTTCATAGTTTTCCCCGCAAATGCCGAGAAAAATCGGGTGGCCCACTATTTGCCCATCGCCCAGGATTATGTACATATTGCAGTTAGTCTAACAAATGAAAAGACCCAAAACCCAGCATTTCATGGTCAGTGTTGTATCCAGATATATTTGTTACATGCATTGACATGTCAGAAGTTAAGTAAAATTTGAACGAAAGGCCAATATATATATATATATATATATATATATATATATATATATATATATATATATATATATATATATATATATATATATATGTTTATTTATATTTATACATATATGCACATATATATATACATATAAATATATATATGTATAATTATATTTAACATATTTCCTATACATCTTTGCCATTGGGTGCCGTCCCGTTCAAAAAGGTCTATACTGAATTTTCTAAGGATTTATTTTTCTGCAAAATCATTTTTCTGGATTGGATACAAACGTATGGACATCTTCCAGTTTGGGGCCAAAGAAAAGTATACAATGTTGCCTACCACAGAGGAGATGGGCAGGCAATAGCAAACAAAGAAATCTTTCTTTGTTAACGTTAGCCAAATGTTGTCCCATCCTTCACAGATTTTTTTTTTCCATTTTCCTAGCAAAAAAGAGTGGTATCAAAACAAAATGAACAGTAGTGAACATTCATTACATATAAGCATGATAAGGAGACTATAACAAATGTACACAAAATAAATATAGTTTACTACAAGCCTATACTACCTTTTATCCATGGATTCGATTCCCTTTATTTCTATCAATACTGTTATCATGCTCTGCATCCATGTGGTATATTTGAAGAAACTGAAATGAAATACATGCCCGTATGAAACAACTGAAAATAACACATACACACACACACACACATACATACATACATACATACATATATATATATATATATATATATATATATATATATATATATATATATATATATATTTGCGGAAAGTATATGCACATATATGAAATACTCTACCTAACAGAAAAAATAACTTACACTTGTAAGATTGCTTTGCTATTAGCTGGTGCATTTTCTCATTATAATCGATGCACATTCCTTTAAAACTTATACTTGGTGTTGCATATATATATATATATAGTTTTGTGTGTGTGCATTCAGATATATCCACATATGACAAATGACACCAGTTTAGATTCTTACCCACGTAACTGTAACTTGCACTAGTAAGATGACTTTGTTATTAGCTGGTGCATTTTATCATTATAATCAATGCACATTACATAAACATAAACTTGCTGTTACATATATATATATATATATATATATATATATATATATATATATATATATATATATATATATGTATGTATGTATGTGTGTGTGTGTGTGTGTGTGTGTGTGTGTGTGTGTGTGCGTGTGTGTTCATGTGCGCCTGTGTCTTTAGATGAATCCAGATATGACAAATTAACCCAGTTTAGATTTATACCCAGGTAACTGTGTTAGAATATGTTTTCTGTTATGCTTGGTGAGCTATGTAAATAAGAATACACAGGCTCCTGCACCTGAAAAATAAAATATGACTGGTGTATGATGATAAAAAGGCAAGCTTTCATGTATGTCAAAGATCAAACTGAACAGCTGATACTCTCTATATAAGAACATAGCATGTCGCTCCACGCATTCTTTTAAAATAATATCAATGTCTGTGCAGATGGTCAGAAATAAAAAATGCCAAAGCTGTCAAAGCAAATTATGTAGTTGTTTGCTTCACAGCATACAGTGTGGGATGTATTGTACTTGAAAGGTCCAGGGTCTCAGCGCAAAGGCAACTATTTTCGGTCTATTGTGTACAGATGTATCATACTTTGAAAATCCATGTTGGAATGATTAGGCTGGCTACTTCCTTTAAACTGTATATGCTCAAACTAATCAGGAGATACTGAAAATGCATGCTATGAATTCCGTCATTAGTTTACATATACCCAAAAGTGCTAACGTAAGAGGTTTTTCTCCTCTCAAAATAAATATATACGACGCCCTCTTTCTACACTTATATATTATAAGTGTCGTTACATCACGTTAGTGTATCTTCAGTGCAGCCATACAACGATAGCTTTTGACATGCCACCCACACAAACAGACACACAGACACAGACACACACACACACACATATATATATATATATATATATATATATACATATATATTTATTTATTTATTTATAGATATATATATGTGTGTGTGTGTGTAAATATTTGATGTTTTCATTCGAGTAATCCATTCTGTCGCAAAACTGCATGAATGCTATCTTATTACAAATGCTTTTACACTGCATCAAGATCAACACTGTGTTGCTTGTCCTGCAGCACCAATGGTTCGTACTTTTTTAAATGCCTTCCTTTTATCTGCTCGCAAATATGCACTGCCAATTACTTCATTCACCCTTAAACCTTCAGAACCTTCTGCTTCCTTCCACTTTCGCGCTTTGCTTTAGATACGTCACTCAATCTGCATGGACAGATTTCTAACTTACCTGTTGTAGAAGCCGCACGTTTAGATACATTGTCATTCGCGACTACTATTTCGCTGACTCCGTTGTTTAACCCTTTCCCCTTTGAATTAAGACTGAGTCAACAGCTTTCCTTGGCATGGGTTGGGCACTAAGTGCCCAACCCATGCCAAGGAAAGCTGTTGACCTGGCGCATGTGATCTTGATAAGTCTCATGTACATTTCTCACTCAAATTGTTTTTCATAACTGTTGAAATTAGTAGAATACACTGAAGCAGACGACATTTGACCACCAGCCGGTTTTGGCCGGTTTGAGGGTGAAAGGGTTAATGAATCTAGCAAATTTGACACATAATGGGATTAACTGGCTTATATTCATCCCTTATCATCACGTTTGTTTACGCCGTTTCTGTTTGCTTGCATACTTCCTCCACTGCAGAATTTCCCGTTTTGGAGATGAGCAGAACCGTATTTTGCGAGGCAGCAGGTGTGACGATTGTGCCGCTTTAAGTCGCAACCTTTCCAAATAGGCCTACTCTCAAAATATTGACCATAAAAACAGAGACCAAAGTATATCATAATCATGTCTTAAGCACACATTTGGCTATCCTGCAAATATATATTTTTTGGAAGCTTTTTGGAACGAGATAAACCTGATAAGGCACCCTTATATGAACGATTTTCAATACATGTGATTGGTTGGATGAGGTCATGAGACAAATCAATACATCTCAGTTAAAAATGAACGATGATGGCAAGCAGGCAGATTTGCTGTGTGCTAGGTGACTTTTGAAGTAGTTCGTGTTCTCTTTGGAATGTTTTTAAGGGGCACAGGCTTATTAATTGCAGGGTCTATACAGCAATTATGACAGTACTTTGCAGAGTTCATTTTGGGTGTTGAGCTGGGGAAATTGGATGCAATGGTATGGGTTGGCCCACTTTATAGTCTAGGCCTTGTACTTTCGCGTACTGCTGACTAATACTGGTTCAGTGGTTGTGGTTATCTTGACGATTATTCACCAAGTGTGTCTAGGAAGGCCCTTGCATTGATTGGTCATTAAATGTTTGAGGATCATTGGGATAATGATTGTGGAGTGATGGCATGATGAGGTTTTTAACTTTGGTAATTTGGTTTTCGCAGCATTGGTGGCAAGTGCCAATAGGGAGTACAGATGTACTTGAATTACCGAGCCATCTATTATCAACCATGGTAACTACCATAGAAACGCGGAACCAAATGTAATTAAAGCATGTATTTTCGTAAACGATATTTGGTAAACATTCGCTGTACTTGCTTTATTTAATGAACTAAACAACCATATACTTCTTACAATTTATGAATGACGGTGGAAGGGAATCCAGGGACTCATATGGGGGTGGTAATTCAGTGGGGTTAGGTGCAACAAAAAGAAGTGTCATCGTAATATATCAGATGTTATGTCACGGGAAACAAAGCATTTAATCACAGTAGCATCCTTTTGACACCTTCTACTATACTGTAATAAAAGATATGGCTGTGAGTTATTTGCTGGTGTCTTCACCGAGTCACAGTGTTTAAAACAAATCATGAACCGAATTTTTTGCTACCGAATTCACGTGCTTGAATTGTAACGAATAATCAGCCACATGCTTCCAGGCTTTAGCCCCTAAGGCGTTTAACAGGCAGTTACAACCTTGATCAGAACTCTCTTGGCCACCCGCACAGGCACTCTCATTGGATGAAGCACTAGGATTTTTCAGCAACCCCACGTTTCGACCCACCACAACCACCCTATCAAATCATAAACAATAATGTGTTAAATCTTACTATTTCATACATTCCGTCTGTGTTATTTGGTCCTCTGGTGTTATTTTGGTCAACATTAGAGAAGGGGACTGTGCTTATATACTTTGCCATTTACACGGTATATCACAGAATTTGAGGCTAAGTTTACGTTGCAATATCTATTGCTTACGTAAAGATCAAGTGGTAACCTGGTGCAACTTTAAAGGCAATAGCGACATTACCATTGTCCAATGCAGCATTGGACAGGATGCCCAACAGAAGTTTGTACCCTTTCAGTATTGCAAAGGACAGAGCCTCATTGCCGCCAAACTGAGCTCCTGCTAAGCTCTTTAATGAGATAAGTTTTGGACGATGGTAGTTGTTTTATTCTCATCTAAGTAGAGACGAGAGAGTACCAATGCTTATTAGGTTAAATGTGGTACAAGCTGATGCCCTATCCCCATCGCCACTCAAACATAAAATTTGCACCCCATCCCTTCCCCCAACACACATTTACACCAATAGGTAACAGGGTTTGCTCATGCTAACCTTATGTACTATAAATGAGCTGCAGGCCCAAATGTGATCACCCAAGATTCTACTCAGGGCGCAGATCCCAAGCTAAGGTTGTTACCGTGCCACAATCTTTATTTTATCTCTCATCTCCTTGTGAGAGTATGTGGTACATTAACTGTAAAACACTGTGTCAAATTACACTCGTCACGCCGGGAGATGGGGAATTAACCTACCATGCCATATTATTATGGCACTCAGTCACACTTGCCACCATTTAACCAGTTTTTGGATTGCAAACTAGGTGCAGTTTGTGAGTGTGTTCCCCTTTTTTCAGCTAGATGATGCCGAAGGCTCATGGTTGGATATTCACCCTCCTGTGGTCACAAACCATATATCGTGTTAGGGATATATCTGAGCTTAGAACAAGACTCTATCACATAATATCGTACAGTTTTACTTGCACGAGCATGTTGAAATATCTATAGGCTTTTTGTGTTTGGTCCGAGAGACAATGTCAAGTCCAACGACTCTTCCAGACAGCAAGCTCAGAAACGTGACACTTGGCTGGCCTTGGTCTCCTCCTTGCACTGCACGAGCTTCAAGCAAATCATGGGGAATCTGGTCACGTCTCTCATACATTAGTTTAGAGCATGAAGTTCCAAGTACTTTATTTGAAAAGCAGGGATTTGGGTGAAAATAGTTGGGAAGACATACCATTTGATAGGAAGAGTCCATTAGATGTGAATATCATAGTGAAAAAAACAGTCCTAGTCAAAATTCGTCCAAATCTTGACAAGTCAATCAACATGAACATCAACAGCCATAACAGCGACACCTGAATATCCAAACAGTAATGCATAATCCATTGAATACTCAAAGATAATAAGTTGTCATATTGACAACATAAAAATAATGAAGGTCTTAAAAAATAGAACCAGCTGCAGTTTGCAACAATGTCAGAGAGAATGCACCAAAATCCGACAATTGAAAAACCATCCATGTTTAAAACCCATGAGTCTTCTTTGCTTATGGAGTCAGGTCTTTAAAATATAAATTAAAAGGCAAAAGATTGGTCAGTGACTTTCAATACTCTATGAATACTGATTGAGTGCTGCTTCCGCTGAAAGTAAATCTATCAAACTATTTCTCCCTTATTTTCAAGGGGCATTCCCTTGGTGATGTAAATAATCATAAACATGTGGGTGTTATTTACATTCAGATTTAAGATGGACTAATGCTGATTAAATTTTAGCCAAAACCATCAAGTTGATTAATGTCATGAAATGATTTAAAATATACACTCGACAGGCAAACTCAGGAAACAATTTTCACAACCTTAAATATACAGTAGCCTTGTTATGAGCGAATGCAATGCATCTCAGGAGGAAATATTAGAAACATCCAATCAAATGGTGATTGTTCTTTAACCACCTGACGGCACATATAATGTCCATCTTTATGAACAATTGATATGCCACACCTTATTCTCAAGAAGAGACATAGCATAACTGAGATTCATGTACAAGCTCATAAACAAATTCGCGCCAGACAATATATGCTCCATTCTTTTTGGTGGTTCAGATACAAATAATTTTGATGCAAAGCAACAATTCAACTTACTCCATTTAAAAGCTCGTACAGACCTATTTGATAAATCGTTCTTCCCATCTACCGTTCGACTGTAGAACGAATTACCAACAGATATTTAGAACTCTGAATCAACTTTAAGTTTAAGTCCAGATTACGTCAATTGTTTGCTCGAGATTTTGGGTATTAGTTTTCGGCAATTAAATTTTATATATTCAACAACCGAATTTTATATATTCAACAAGCACACTTGCAGTTGGGTGCCAGCTATTTAAAATCATATCCCCCCTCCACCCACCCCAAAAAATGACATCCTAATATGCCTATCTCTGTGCTTTTGTGGTGCAGCTATTGAAGACACGTGGCATTATTTCTTCTTTTGTCCTCTTTAAAGTGTCCCACGGTCTGTGTGTGTGTGCGTGTGAGTATCTCTGTCTTGTCTCCTTCTGTCCTGTATTTTTTTCTTGTTCCGCAAGAGGGATTTGAATATGGCATAGCCCCTTTCCCAATTGCCAAATTCATGAGTGCAGATATTTATTGGCGTCATAATCGGAAATAAAATATCTGTAAACCAAACGCCGTCAGTCGTCAAAAAAAGGAAGCTCAAAAACATTTCCCTTGACTTCAGGCAAGTACCGACAAAGCTTAGAAGTAGTGTAAGTCGATTTAATGCTGGCAACTCTAAACTTTTCTTCTTCAAACATGCATGCTGCAGTTGTTAGGTTTACATATGTCCTGCATCATTTATATAACATCTTAAATCCAACTGATATCTTTGTTCTAAATTTTCGTTTGTGGGTATATTTGTGAAATATATTCTCAAAAGTATTTCTTTCTAATGCGTTATAGGTCATCAATACACGTAATTATCGACTTAAAAGCTTTACCATGTAGTGTATACACTTTTGACAGCCTCACAAGAAACTTACACTCTCAGTAAATATAAACTGGCTAAACGAGGTCCACATTTTGTACCATTGGAATGCCATTCATCTCTGTCTAAAGATGGAATCTCCACAATTGACGTATATGTTATCAATCATAAGGTTCAACAACTGAACAAACGGACCATGTTCTAATACAGACTGGTTATCCCTCACATCACTAGCAAAATGCGCAAGTTTTAAAGATTTGATAATTCCCTGAAAGTTATTTATTCACATGTTATAGATACCAGAGACCTGGTGTTATCTTTCAAAATGAAATGTGGAATAGTTGTGTATTAAGTGTAGAAGTCACAAAATGAAATCTGTTTGAAAGGTAAATTATTGTCTGTATAATTCAACTGCTGTAACAACATCATCAAAGCAGAAAAAAAATTCATGCCTGTTAATACTGGAAGGAACTGTTATCTGACCATAGTAATGAAGACAAAATTGTGGTACCTTCTTTTAGCCTCTAGACTAAACACTGATCATTCGTCAGTAGAGCAACATTTGCAATCCGCTATGCTAGCACCTTTCGCAGTCTTGAAACGGAGTAAAGGTTAGGTAAATGGACATGTACACCAGAAAATTAAAGCCGAAATGAAAATAAAATTAGTTTATGTGTGAAAGAGATCACATATAATGAATCATTCCTTTTCTTATATGCGGGAGAACAGGGCTTGGTCAACATAACAGGCCTATTTCTTCAATGAGAACGTTAAAATAAAATTCTTTGTACATAATAATAACATTATACATCTCTTGCACATACGTCACAACTTTAAGTTTTGTCAGAACATGATCTGGGGGTTGTTTGGTTGTTTTCTGTAATTAACTTCTTATTCCGTTTATAATAAAATGCCTTGTTTAACTTATCAGCACATCTAAGACGGAATTATCAAACGTAGCCTCATGCCAATCTTCTAGCATATCCATAACCAACTTTCATAAAAGTGGTGAAACAAAGTGAGAGTCATTTAGTATCTAATGTTAGAATTTGTTCACTTGTCATTCGTTCATACTTCTTTCTTTTTTTTTTTTTTTTCTTTTTTTTTTTTAAAGTGGGACAAATGATAAATACAAATACCGATTATGGAATCATTATTGCCAAATATACATCTTGCAAAGCGGTGGATATTCGGGAGCACATTGCGCTAACATATGTCGCAAAACTCAATAAAATAAATGCACATATATATATGTATATGTATATATATATATAAATATAAATATATATATATATATATATGTATATATATATAAATATATATATATATATATATATATATATATATATATATATATATATATATATATATATATATATACATTGTATTATATTATATCATATCACATCAATAATATCATATCATATGGTTCATAAGCTCTGCTAAGTCCAATTTGGGGAATGGAATTGATTTTTTGTGCAATCATAACACATCCTTATACACCAAGCAGGTGCGAGTCCACCGTGGCTCCCTTCCCCGACCATTTTTTCTTTCATTTAGTGAGCTAGCAAATTATGTAATTATGTCATTTAAAAAGCTGTGGTTTAGGTTTTCGGTGAACTACAGAAACACATATTATAAATGTCCAAAATATATCAAAGCATGTTTATGTATCTATGTAATCTGCGTGTACTCTACAATATACAGGTATTGAAGGAAAAGCCACCCCGCTGCATGTAACTAAATATATAACTTGTACATACTCCTTCATTGTTGTAGTACGTTTGGATGGCACACTTGGAGTCACTTAGAGTTTTGATATCGGGCATAGCGTCAAAGCAACACATTTGTTTTTTGCAGCAGAAGAATGCATATCGTATCCTTACATGACTCCAAGTCAAGAGTAGATAACAGATCTTCCAATACGAAGTTTTACACAATGAGGTGGAATTACAACGTATTGAAACGTATCAGGAATTATAAGCCATCTTGTGTTCCAATGTTTAGAAATCAATAGACATAAGGTATCAACTGTATACTTTTATTTTTGCCAATTTAATGCAATAAAAGGACAAAATTTATTTGGTCATGAAATAAACGTCATAAATGCAATTTAATTATGTCTGCAACTTTGCCATTATGAAATGAATGTACAACAACACAATTATCAAAGGAAGTAAAATTGTGTTTTAATGCACCTAAGAATTATTGCCGTAAATAGAGTAATGTAATTTATAGAAACTGTGAAATAAATTGTTTTTGGACTATTAGCAATTCTTCCAAGTTTGTGTCTAAAATCAAAGATTTTAAAGCAAAAATATCAAATGTTTTGATTTGTCTACACTGTACACATATCTACCTATAGATGAAGCCAGATATTCTCTTTCATAATTCATAAACAAATTGTTGGAACATGATCGTACACCATACATGAATATTAATTGATATTAACAAAAAGCATATTGGTTGCACAATAAATATTAAAAAAGTAAGGTTAAAACCTTTGGTAGATGCTACGAAATTTCTGTTGGAAAATACACTTTTGCAGTGCCGACCATTTATTTTTCAGCAAACAAAAGAAATTCCAATGGTTAGGAACTGCTCCCGGTTACTTGCAGATTTATTTTTTATCCTGGCGTGGGATAAAGTATATGGATAGACTGATGAAAAACGACCTTTAGACAGCTAACAAATTTTTAAACAATGCCAGATACATTGATGACACTGGTTGTGTAGATGTACCGCATTTCAGTGAAATTGGCAAAGGAATTTAACTCAAAGATTTCCCTTTGGTAGGTAACAATTGAGATGTGTTTCTGGACTAAGATGCTCAGGTCTCTAATTATAGGTTTTGCATTAAAGTCTGACAAAAAAAAGTTGAGTTTAACTTTGAAGTAGATAACTATCCTTTCCCACACAGTAATATTTCGGAAGCTGTTGGATATACTATATTTTAGTCACAAAATTTGAGAGTATATCGTATTTGTTCTAAATTTCAAGACTATAGAATCCAAATTTATTTACAGTAAACTTAAGTCTAAAGGATTTAAAGATGTACTTTTGATCAAGTATTTCTTCATTTTTTCTGTAAATATCCAGTGATGGTTGGAACGTTTGGCTTCAATAAATTCAGAAATTTTAGACTTGCCTGTCATTCTACAAAATGTTATCTTTTGGCATCATTCCGTTTTAATTTTCCTCTTTAAGGTCTTTTAGGCTAGCTTGTTTTCTGTTAGTTTAAACCCCCGGGGGCTATGGGTAATATGCAGCGACGTACGACAAATACAAGCTGGTCTAAATGTACTCGACATTTAGTTAAGAAAAATTATATTTTGATTGCATTTTCTTTACTGAAATGCTACTGATTTTCATTCTTTTCTCCCCGTTACTTAATGATTTATATTTAACCTAGCTATATTTAAGTAAAATGGATAAATTAATGAAAACGGACTTTCATATGGCTACAAATTATCAAGCAATGATAGATATATTGATGACACTGCTTGTGTAAATGTTCAAAATTTCTGTTCAATTGCTAAAGAAATTTAACGAAAAGATATGCTTTTGAAAGGTAACGATTCAGAGGGTTTGAGACATTTGTTTTGAGACCTGGACATTCAGGTCACTAACGACAGGTTTTGCATAAAGGTGTATCACAAAATGGATGAGTTTAACTTTGAAGTAGTTAACTATCCTTTCTCTAACAGTAATGTTTCGGAAGCTTTTGGATAAATTACATTTTTATAACAAATTTTTAAATCTGGTCGTATTTGTTCTATATTTCGAGACTTTGCATCTGGAGTCAAATTTATTTACAGCAAACTTGAGTCAAGAAGATTCAAAGATGTACTATAAATCACATATTTCTACACATTTTGCTGTAAATATCCGGAGATGTTGTTATGGTAAATATCCACAGATTGTAAAAAAGTTAGGCTTTATTGATTTCAGAGATTTTTGACTTGCCTGTTTTGCTTTCACGTTTTATCTTTTGACATCAGTCGGTTTTAGTATTCACCTTTCAGAAATTTTAGGCTTGCATGTTTCCCGTCAAGTTAACATCCCCTTCCTCCCCCAATCAGTAGCAAGCAGCAGCCGATGACAGTTACAAGCTTGCATAATTTTACTAAATTTCTGGTTCAAGAATTTTGACGACATTTTCTTAACATAAGGCTAATGATTTATTATTTTCTGACATGCCTAAGAACACATTACTCAATGTCAAAGAGTACGCACATTTGACAATATTTACTCAAATGTCACAAATGTGACCCACTATATTGAAACATTAACTCAGGGTTGGCAGCGAAAGAAAGCTTTATTATGTGTAGACTTCCAGAATGAGGAGTTAGTGTAATCATGGAGTTTGTTTTACATTTCTAGTGCAGGATGTCCATTGATACAGTACTTGTTCGGATTTCCCGCAGATAGTACAGGTGGTCTAGCTGAAACTGTTCATTTTATAATCCCTGGAACTGAATATAACACCCCAGTTTGTTTGTACTTCAGTTATACACTGACAGGTGGTTTAACTAAGGTAAGCTGCCCAGCTAGAAAGGACACATACTGGTTCAGGGGTATGTCAAATTATTCTCATTTGAACTTGTACTGTACAAATAATAATTTTGTTTGGTTTGACATGTTTTCTTTATTGAAACTGAAGCTCTGCATTTATAAGCAAAGCTTCACTAATTTAGCTAATGCATCATTTGACAGGTTCATATATTTTTTCATTAGCAAGTGGGTTGCCTTTTCTGAATATTTAGCTGCGACAAGGAGCCACTACTCAGAGAGACATCGGTGGGCACAGGCTCTAATACATGTTCTGAATAGTTACCTGCTAAAGACCCTTTAACTTTTTTGGGCAAATACAGACTCTCAACATTCTATGGAAGAACGTGTCCAATATGAACAATGATACTTCCATATTTATATAGGTTAGACAGTGACAGGTTACCTTTTCAAGGAGTGTAAAGAGGTCGGACTACAGAATATGGTAATGACTATCAGGAAGTAGTTCTGGATGAAAAGACACAAATACAATACCGGTACTATATTTCAGTGGGTTTATCTGGTAGTTAAGCGGACAATTGTTAATCATATAAAACTGTGTGTTGGTTTCCTTAATTTGCCACAATAACAATTACAGTCAAATTCGTCTGATAAATGAATTACTAAAAGAAATGTTAACTCTGCAAGATGTCAACACATTATCAGCCAAAGGCTTCATTACAAATATTAGGAATTTCGTAAATTGAACTCTAATTTCTAACTCCAGTGCACGCTATGTGTAATAGCTTCTGCTTGCAAGATCAGCAGCTCGGTAAACCAAAAAAATGATGGATGGTTCAGTTCTATCGAACCCCATAGTGCCTTGTCTACATTTGTTTTGTCCAGAGCCTTCCAGGTTCGGATCCGGGCAGATGCTTTGATTATAGTGTTTGAAAATGAAGAGGGACACTTCAAATGTCTCAATGCACCAACTGCTTATATTTACATTCGGAGTTTTGGTTAGCATTGAAAGAATAGGGACAAATTTTCTTTTCATCGGTCGATGGTAACATCATGTACAGCACGGCACGTGCCAGTGCCTATTTTGCTACATATCAAGCAGCTGGCCACACCCATGGTTCCTCCCACTGATAAACATAAGGTCCTTCACAGTGGTGATCAAAACTTTTACGCACAAATATTCATGACAAATTTAATTCTAGTATTTATGTTAATGTGAATATAAATACAAAAAATCAAGTCTGTCTCTGTTGTTGTCATTGGCATGTAACAGCGCCGTTGTTGGTAGGCATTTTCAATAACGTCGCGATAGTCTGTCTCTGTTGTTGTCATTGGCATGTAACAGCGCAGTTGTTGGTAGGCATTTTTTTCATGACGTCGCTATCGCGATGTCATGGAAAATGCCTACCAACAACGGCGCTGTTACATGCCAATGACAACAACAGAGACAGACTTCATTTTCATAATAACTCCAAAGAAAAAGGAAATAAGAAATGGTTGAACTGGAATCATCCACGACCAGCCCAGTGGTAGGGCAACTGACGAATGATGTAAGATGATAGATTATGCGATTGCCCTGCTGGACAACGTCGACTTACACAGGATACTTCATACACAATTAATTCCTGACAAAACAGATGGGCTGTGGATATTCATTCGAATAAATGCTGAAACTAAGCGTTGACCTAACTTCCAAACAATTACTAAATCCAGTTCAACTTATATATACAGCACCATGATAAGTTTCAGCATAAAACATCCACAGATGTCCACAGATATTACACAAATATATTTTGCCTCTCGAAAGTTATGGGCATTGGCCAATTTCGCTTTAAACTTTGTTTTAGGACGTTCAAGACTTCTTTTTGGAGACCATGCAAATTTCTGTCGCGGTGGGAGGTGGTTATTTTTTTTCTGTGCACATGAAAATCGTTTTACCTTTGTATTGCTGTGTGCAATCGACAAGGGTTATGATGAACTTGCCGCAAGGGACGATTACACCAAATTTCAGCATTATCTAAGTGACGGATTTTGCGGAAGCAACAGATAGTGAATTCACACCAACACACGCAAAAAAAAACTTCTTACCACTGTGATACAACCTGTTAAAAAAACAAAATCACAGGTCTCCCCAAATGTATTCTTTTGAAATTTAAATATTCGCTCAAGCCGTTAGGGAGTAGAGGTTTTTTGGTCCCCCCCCCCCCCCCCCCAAATTTCATAAAAATGTAAAATCACTGAAGCCTGACCATTTGGCCTTCCTACATTATACGTAAATGCCCCGCTTGTTTTAAGAGGAGCAATAATATAGATTCTGATTCCCCTAGAGGTTCCACAAAAAGCGACAGACAAATCTGCTGAGTTAAAAGCAAAAACGAGAAAAAAAGGAGAAAGAGAAGAAGGGGAGGAAGAAGAAACAAGGTTTTGTAAGCATTGTGTTTTCCAATAAACTACTGCTATTATTTGTCCTTTATAAAAAATAGTATATATTTTAAACCATGCCCCTTGATGTCACAAACCCCTGTCAGTGTTAACCTGCCAACCCATACGGTCACAGAGAAAAGGTACGGAAACACAGATAATTGTAATACACGTTAAATAAAGGGCTTACCGAAACGACAATTCGTAACTATTAAAGTGATATAACCAGAAAATAAACAATTTGAAAAAAAAAGCGAGAAAGGTATACCTTCAATGATGCAACCATTCCTGCGGTATATAAAATGATCTAATATTTCGCGAAATATATCGCATAATACCAGTGTGGTAGGAGCAAACAATTTGGGAATCAGAGTTCAAGTCACTGAAAATCAGACTTTGATCAAGGAAATGAATAAAGTACAGAGAAACTGAGAAGCTATTCGGAACTGCACAGTCAAGGGCTTTATAGGAGTGCAATTGAAAAACTCAAAAAGAGCAACGGGCCCCTTGCAACAGTAACATTACCTCTTTCGTCTTTTTCTTTTGTAAGATAAATGCGAACAATAAAATGTGTCTTGAAACCAGCATATAACTAGTGCTCTCAGTAGGCCTTATTGTCTTTTCCTGAAGAAATGGCGCCGGGCAGCAGTGTCCTCATCATAGTTTACATGAATAAGTGGGATCTTCAAGGTTATGTTTGGTACAAATAGCATTTGATTTTCTCTGTGTTACTTAAAAAATGTGCATTTATATATAACAGCGACTCAGTGTAAGTCTCAGCACCAAATTCCATTCATAGAGGAATACAGTGTACAAACAAAAAGATTAAAAGATATTAGTGGAAAATTAACATTGTTGAAACTTTTGTTACGCATAATCTTTGCCTAGTGTATATTGATGTTTGTCACAATGTACCTCTGTGTGGTTTTCAATTCGTAGTGATGTTAGTTATTACCCGCAGGTGAATTTGTGACTTCCTTTTTTTTAATAGGACTTGGATCTAGATAGAAAGTAAGAGCTAATTTCACAGTTTGCCAATAGTAGTTCCTGTCGAATCTGTTTTTACCAGCACATTGTACTCTTTTGTTTCTCCTCAGCTCAGTTGCTGTATGACTGGAGTACATAAAAACCAATACAGACAGCGCTGGCGGTGTTTCCATCATGTGGTCAGTGCCTTTTCAGCTGAATGGATGCTCCGACACAAATTTTAAATGCAAGAAAATGTGCTGCTTTGCCTGTCTTCTGTGAGACGCTGTCCTTAAAAAGATAAGACTGGTGCCCTTATAGGAGCCAGCAAAGTGAACTAAGCTGCACAGCTACAGATAAGGGAACCAACCTAAGCAAGGAGACTAAAGAAAACGCCATAAATCATGTATGGTTCTGACATAATATGAGTCTTGAGTTTTTTTGTTGCACCGCCATGTACCAAATCAAAGAAAATAACTTACCACCCAGGGTCTATTCAAATTCCTCATATATATATGTTACCAATGAAGTGCATGCATGCTTTTTTTAGATGGATTTTGAAACTTGCTGTAGAGTAAGGAAGCTAACTGTACGTTTGAGTAGAAATAAAACATATCGAAAGTGCAGGCCTATCATTCTCTATTTTTGTTTTACGGAATTAATTTTTGAAAAAAATCTTAATGAGGTTCAGGAGATAGTTTTGTAGAAAAGGTGTCTCTCGTAATGATGTTTTTCTGTTTAGTAGGACACGATCAATTTTAATCACTCTTGACCTGCAGAGACTGCCACCTGTCTCACGTCAGGGATATATGTAGTTTATCTCATTTTAGTATTGTGTCCTGATGAATTGAGCTTTTGATGTGATCAGGGTACGTGTGGAGTTTGTACTTCCCAGTTGATCAGTGTGCTTCAGTTTGCGGCATTAACGTGTTAACATGGGTCGTGCAGCTGTTCAAAACTGTGATTTTTTTGGGTGGGAGGAGAGCCAAAAAGGTTGTATGGGAAACTTAAACTGCATATGAATGTGTTTCCTGAAGTCTTGTGCCACCTTGTACTTCCAATACATGTTTTTTTAATAAGAAATTACAATTTTTGCAAGAAATATCATCTGCTGACAACAGTACGATTCAATAATGTCAATTTTTGCCCAGTCTCATTTACTATGGGACGATGTTGAGTGTGCTAGGGTGTTTAGTGGTTCTTTAAATTCAGACATGATGGATATTCAGTATGCCCTTTTAAGGCTCCTAAGGACAGCACCTGAGAGTAGTCAATTGCACAATTCTAATCATTAGCATAACAACAAATTACTTGTAAGCTTTCGTCAGCAAAAGACGAAAAGCCAAATTTCGGCAAATAAGCAATATAAACTCCCAATATCGAAGGTAGCAACCCAAATACACCTCTCACTCTATGGGACGACCCACAAAAACAGCCCTTTCTGTTTTCGCAGCACAGTTGCAATCAAAAAGGTTGCTGTGTGAGTCCAAGCTTGATAGAGAATTTTGTATCAATGCATCGATTGTGATGTATCATTTACGGTAATAGTAATACTCGTTTCGCGTAAACTTCCAACATAGACCAAAGCAGCGATAGAGGACTTCAGGTAGGAGCCGTCCTCTTCCCCATCCTGCACTTTGTTTAAACCAAATTATGGTGGTGCCCTCTGGAGTACAAAAAGAGCTACATAGACTGTCAACGGGAACAGCACCATACTAAAAAAACCCTTCTGAACTCTACCTAACGACGGGCCTATATAAACATACCAGATTTTTCATAGTAATCCTTCCTTAGAAGGCATATTGTGAAGCATGACCATCCACGAGATGTGAGCTGCTTTAGCTGATGCCTTTTTAAACATGGATGTGGAGGGCACGGAAATGGTTCATTCACATTTCAAACCTCTACATATTAACAAGGGAAAAATAAGAAACTTTCTTTACAATATAATATATGTGCCACATTTTGTTTTTCATCCGAACATATTTACGTGTATATGGCAGTTATTTTGCAAGGTTCAACATGTGTGAAGACTAGCTATGTTGCAGGTCATGCCTGACTGCATGTGCGCTAAATGTAAGAGAAAGTAAAAGAAAAAAAACCACACTTATCACCAGGGTTATATGGAATGTAGTATCCTTCAACAGTCCTGTTTGGACACACTTGATTGTTGGTTTAGCGCACAATAATTGTGTATTATGGGCAGCAACGGGACCAAGCATTGGTAATACAGGAAGATGAATTCATTGGTCATGTATGGCTGTGTCCACTGGTAGTCAAAATATCAGACAACAATTACCTTAAGTGGACAGAGCGAGAGCTATATGTTGAATTGAAGCTGCAGATAGTTGCAGGTCCTTGCTGCAGGCCATGGGGGTCAATGAAAAACCCTCAATATGTTGCCCCCAAATTCCTGCAAACTAATGCTTGGGATCTGTGCTCACATGGATACAAAATGTGACCAGCTGGAAGCAATACCCCTTTGCCTTCCATGCAGAAACAACACAATAAAACAAACAAATTTCTGAATATTAAACTGAGGGCACGCCCTGCACTACCAGGATCACCTGGGATCTGTGTTCAAGGGCCGTTTAATATGCGGAGCACCACTGGCCACCAAATGGACCGATTCAGGGCAATAGCCGCCCCCAATCCCACTGTAAAATATAAGAAATTGATTTTACCACTATATACACACCCCGAGCAGTGAAGTAGACCGTATGTTATATAATACAAAATGTAAACTTGGGTAAAATGAAATTACCTTATAATGTCTTATGGGCGTGGCACATCGCATTAATGGTCAGTAAAGCAACATGTGTGAACATTTTCATTTTTATATAACTCCACACGTCACCATAAAGCGATTGACAGGAAATGTTTCATTTAACCACATATGCTATGTGCAGCTTGAAGAAAATTGTTTTTAATGTTGGCTGTATGGTACAATGACCTTACACTTACTGCAGTAGCGAAAAATTTCTTTTCATCTCATTACACATAACACGCACATACACTATATATATATATATATATATATATATATATATATATGTTGAAAACGGTCGCTGCTGTAATATTAATTATCTTTTTTATTTTAGTTTTTGGCGTTAAAAGGAAACAAGGTAATAAGCTTTATTCAAAGCCGGCATTTGTACAAATGGACAGCATTAGAAAAAATGCAGTGATATGCACGCCCACAGACGAAAAAAAGTAGTAAAATAAAATAAAATATAAAAGTAGATTCACTCCCCGCTTATCGCTGAGTTATCATTTTTCTGGAGTGAAAGTCCAAAGAAGCATATATTGGTAGGTCATGTAACCTAAGTATCGTTACAAGTATATTGTGACGCGCCAACATCAGTGACTTTGTGTCTTAAATTTAGACAGTATCAACTGTACACGACGGATATTTGATTATACGTCATGCGTGACATAAATAACTGCAACGGACGTAAACAAACATGGTACACAAGGTCAGCGTTGCAAGTAGGCCTTGGGCATATTTTTGGCGATAAACGCCCATTTAAACATAGAATAAGCAAAATCTTGCATGGCTGGAGTGTGAGTAACTATTTGTCTCTCACTGGGGATCTTTGTTGGTGTGAATTATCACTCGTGACCTGTGGTCATTCGTGATTTCCCTATGCCTCGTGGCAGAAAATAGTAACTCACTTTCAGCCACGTAAGATTCTCTGTACACACATAAGGTCATAACGGAGTTGACGCAATACAGAACTTAAAATTGGCCTGATATTGAAACATCACAAGGAGGACTTGCATCCTTCAAACCATAACCCTAAACCCGACATTTTTATATCATCATGTTTCTGGTGGGGGAAAAAAACTTCTTTTTGTACCCCAAAACTGAAATGGTCATCTGCAAGGGTAGAAGTTTACCTAAGATAAAGGGTATTAAGAAGTGCAGGTAAATAAACAATACGAGTGTCAATATGTGAACTAATGTATGCTTCTGTTTCAGCTTTACCTGAATGACAACCATGGCACACGCTGTAAAAGGTACTGTCAGGCGGATCTGACAATCTTTCAACAGAAAGCTAAAAACAGACCACTGGGGTTTTTTGTGACCCCATCTTCACTCCGACATTGTGACGAATGTAAGTGCTTGGCCTCACAGCTTGCAAAATCCTATAATGGGTCATCAATCTACTTTGTATTTGCTTGTCATACCATCTGTTGTATACTCTGCTCTGTCGGTAAGTGTTGTAAAGGCAGGTAATGCTTTTGACATGAATCGATGACATGACCTGACAGGAATATAGATTTCATAATAAAAATGTGCACAATGATCATTGAAAATCTACAAATGAATCAAGATCAACAGTCAGCCAACATATTACTCTCTAATATGGATCATGCAAGATCTACATTTAAAAAAAACAAAAAACAAAAACAACAGCATTATGATGGCTCTCTGCAATGCTTTTCACGGAATAGCCTTATAAAAGTATGATAGTCCCCAATGGGCAGTTACAAATAACAAGCAGTAAGAATACTAACCACACGAAACTGTCTAAAAGCTCCCCTCTTCAAACAAGGATGTCAAGGACCGATTTCACAATTCTGTGTGTAATTGTTTTCACAAAATGTCTACAAGAGGATTGTCTTGAAACACTAATGAAAGGATGAGCAGATACCATTATCATTTTGCTGGCCCCACTGACCATATTTTGCTTTTAAAAATAATTTTAAAAAACAGGTCTGTAGATTCCCCCTGAGGTTTCATGGTGATCTACCTCCGATGGCCTTCCATTTCTATTTGCAATGTTTCTACCCGCATTTCTTTCATATGCAACATGCATGAACCGCAATTTCCAATATTCTACTTCCGTTGAAATACAGAATTCTAATCGGCTGTTCAAGCAGTTGACAACTCCCAGCCAACTTCAACATTGGCTATTTTGACCTGAGAAACCTCATGTTTGATATTTGTCTTCCTGCATTCATATTTGAATCTACAACGTACACAGAGATGATGCCGAGGGGGAGATCTGGTCAGATTATGAAGTGCTTCTCCACCTCAAACAGCATAATTTACACAAGGCAGACCTATAAACATTGTTGCATCTCACTCAGGGCGTTGACTTGTGGGTTTTTTTTTGTTTGTTTTTTTTTTGAAATTTACGTGTCGTTTAGCTTATGCACCAGGGTCTCTTTACATTTATTTGAATTTTGACTGACGATTACGTGTGGTGACATAATACGTCAGTCGACCCACTCCAATGGATAGTACATATACAAATCCAGCTTTTGCTCCAAAAATACACCACTAATTCAGTGTTTCACAGAATGGATTTTTTCCTTTCATAATCTTGCACGATTCTTGACCTACATCTTGACAGACCAGAGAAACAAATATTCAGATGTTACCTAATGTACATGACTCTACACACATAAACTTACAAATAATCCTGAACTGGCAAAAGAAAGGTGGTGCAACTGGTAAAGCCAAGTTCAAGGCTAACTTATATGTAAAAATATGAAACTTCACCCAGATGGAAAAGACTGAATATAATATGTTATGCCACAAACCATTAAACAGGTCACCAGAGAGGACAACACTATATGTCGACACTTGGTTATTCAACACAAAAAAAAAAAAAAAAAAAAAAAAAAAAAAAAAAAAATGCCAAAAGGTCACTAGATCAAAGTATTTGAAACAAATCAATTAGAACCAGTCATATATTTCAAATGTTGTCAGAACCACTCAAATATTTCTCAAATATAAGTTCATCACTGCCAGTCACAGATTCCAATATCAACTACCATTGGCCTATCCAAACACCATAAATGATTTTCAACAATCAATTTTTTTAGAGAGGATGGAAAGTTTGTAAATACCTATTATGTCTATGCAACTTACATCCGTAGACTCTTGCAGCCAGAGTCCAAAATATTTTTAATCCAATATCTAAGAAAAAAGGGACCGTACATACACCTAAGTTTGAAGTTGATTTGATGAACGGTGTGGGACCAAACTATGCATAAAAGCATATACACTAAAATCGCAATACTGACCATGCTGTTCATATGTTGTCTTATGTAATTTCAAAAAATCGGAAAAAGTTTGCAAATGAGAGTATCCCATTCACTGACCAGTCTTGTGAGAGGTCGAGTTAAGCTTCAATTCTACCACATTTAAAGACAAGTCAGCATGCATTTCGGTAGATGTCATGAAAAACCTATAAAACACACACACACACACATTCATAGCAAAAATATTTTTTTCTAAATTAAAAAAATATATATCTCAAAATATTAAGTAACTGGAGCCTTACCAGTTGAATAAACTTGAAAACACGGCTCACAATGTATTTGTCAAGTAAGTGTGAGCTTAATCCAGCTAGTGCTTTTGGAGAGGTCTAAATGCCAATTTCCATTGTAATTCCTCACATGGTAATTTATTGGAATATATGCATTAACCTAATTGAAAAATGTATTAGACGTAAGGAGACAGGGTAATACAATCGAGAAAAGAACTATGATTGAACCATTACTTTTGGAAAAATGTCGAAAGCAGCTTTAACACACAAAATGTGCATTAAGGAAGAGAATTATGAGAGTCCTATGTTTAGCTAACCTTGGATATACAAACTGATGTATTCCTGTCACCTTCTAAATAATGTCGTGATCACCCTTCTTTGTGCGCATCATCACTATTTGCAACATCAAAGCTTTAACTCGTACAGTTCTGGAGTGAAATTCTAATGGAAAACGACAAGATGTAACAGTTCATTTTCATATCTCACGTCGCTCAAGATCAAAGTTAGTGCACCTAAGGAAATTCAATAGCACTTACCTATAAGTGTTTAATAGTAACTTTGCTCTAGGATCCACCGTTGCTGAAATATAAACCATTTAGTCAGCTTGACCTTACAAGATAACTCAATGTGAAAAAGAAACCAAAAGGCACTATCCTATTAGTGTTTAATAATAGCCCGCTATAGGACTTGAATCCACCATTTATGAGTTATGAGAACGGACATCACACTTAATGCTACTCTTAAGGTACAAATGCTAACATGTACATGTATCCTTATTGATGAGTTCATATAGAAACCTAAAAAATGAAAATCAGGACATGCCTAGCGCCCAGCGTAGCGAACCCTTCTCACATATACCCTGCAAACATGACCACAATTAATACAATCATTCAATATGCATCATACCCAGTTTTACCTTAACTAAACAGACAGTATGTATAAGTTTATAAGTGTGCTAATGAAAATAATTCTAAAATAGTAAAAATATACACAAATTAAACACAAAATAGAAAAGTCACAGTGCCTTGTCGTGATGATTGAAAGTGTGTGAGCACCTAGAGGTGGTTTGCAGAGATTCGAACCGATTTGGGCAAGTGTTATTAGACAAGATGTAATAGGAATTACAAAAAAAAAAAAATCTAAGGATCACCAATTGGATAAACCAGGCCGAAAATTAAATAAAATGCGCATACATGTGTTATGTTACTGAAAAGGGAAAATCTTTTTTTAAAATGTGGACCCAAATACAGAGCATTGGTCCTTGAGATATCCCTCCAAGGCAAAGAGGAAGTCTTCAGCGGCCATCAAAGACGTGATAGAAAGCTACGCCCATTAAAGTTCACCCTTTAATCATTCGATCAGAGTATCAATGATTATTTCAGCAGAGTATTGTTGATAATGCAATATGAAATATAAAGAAATAAATGACTCACGTAAGTGATTCAAATTGTGGAAGGCTTTGAATATTTTATACCAACAGATAAATATCCCAAATCTGATGTCAATCCTGCCGCAAGTACATTTTTAATCTATTACAGATTAAAGTGGGATTTTTTCATGGGGTATTAGGTGTCCTTAAGTCTTGGCTTTATATATGAATCAAAATTTCCTGGAATAAACACACTTTGATCTGGAGTACAAGACTAACAACTCTGTTTTCAGCAATTTCATTTAATAGAATTTAGTTAAATTGCAGTACTATATCTGTTAAGCTGGATCAAAATCTGGATCAAATAAAGATTAATAATATGCTTTGTACAATAGCTATAACAAAGGTTGGTTCACACTAAAATTGTTCGTGGAACCAAAGATTAACGAATGCTGGATCAAAGAGAGTTGATTTCAATCTTAGTGCCAAGTTTATCAGATTGAATTCTTTGTGAGTATGGCCGCTGGTATTTATTTCTTACACTATTGGCAGTGCGGCCCTTAAAAATTTTATATGACGGGATCAAAGTCCTCCTTAACTTTTGTTCAGGAGCAGGTGCCCAAACAGTATCACGGCGGGAATGGACTATTGTTAATTACTACAGTAAATGATGGTAGAGTAGCAATGAAATGTTTTCCAATAATATTAAATATTTCATTTTCAGGTGGTGTGTTATGTATATATTTTGATAAAAGAATTAATTCGGTTAAGCGAGTTACAAAACCGAGTCATTGTACGGTGGCCATATTGGATTTATGCAAACGGATTTAGATCAGACCGTTATCTTTACGCCTTACAATTGCCAAAACAGTGAATTATTCTATCACATTAATATTGTATTTGGAACTTATGTAACGTCAGATGCAACCCCTTATTTGAGCACAAATAATTAGTTAATAATCAGCAAGCACTATCCAGCAAGCTTTCCAGATTTGGATTCTAAAACAAAATAGGAATGCATTTCTTAATTTAGCATAGTGGTCCATGTGGTGAGACTGTTTAGCTGAAGACATGATCACATGAAGACCTTAGCAGCTTAGGCATATGCATGTGAATGTATATATGCCTGTTAGATCTTGTAAAAACGGAATATATACATTGCATATTGCATATTCCTATATGCCATTGATGATTTCAAGCCTTTAGAAGTTGGATAATTTCTGATCGTTAATTACAGGGATATTGCTTATGGAATATACATTTATTTGTTGGCAATTTGCCGGTACTGGTTATCCCATCCTATTATACCATTAGCCCGCTATTTGTATTATCCTTGTATGCATTCCCTCCTCTTACTTCCTGTGTCTTCTGCTGTTCCTGCGTATTTGTTTGTTGTGCACAGAAATACATTGAAACAAAAAGGGTAGTCTCTTCCTATTGCCAGGCCATTACATTATAATGTCATTTGTATTTGAATTGGAAAAACTTATGTTTGAATCATAAAGATAAAATCAGCTACATTGATAAATGCACTTTGGGCATGTCTTGTTTATGCAGATACCACTTGTGTTACTTGAATTTAGCCTTAAATACTCTTGGGTTTTGCTTTCAATGCAATCATTGATTTTGGTGAAAGTTTATGATAATTATGATGCAAACAGTTATTGAAAACTCTGGTTATTGGCTACAAAAATAAATTGCCTGCATTAAGACTTGAAGGCACTCATATTTTCTATATGTCTATTGAAATTCAATATATCGACACCGGAGAATGGATTCACAAAAAGGTTACTCACACAGCTGTGATGATCAGCAAATGAAAGAAGATGAATGGGAAGTAGAACAAGAAAACTGTGACAATGCTGTACTCAGCTGACTTTGGCAAAACACACTGAAGTTGTCCACTGATCACTCCAATTTATAAGTTCATCTGTGTTTGAAATCATCACCATTGTTTGCAGTATCAGCCTTGACTCCTGCAGTTTAGGACTACTCACGTTTCTAATAAAAGGTTATAGGATCTACCGTCACCAAAATTTTAATGTCACTTTCAGATTTAAGGCCACAAATGCTGCAAACTAACAACACCAAAAGAGGCCTCATTAATATTTTATTGTAAACATTAAATGGTTATCATGAGCTCAGGATGCAACAGTACCACCATCTGCAACAAAATGTCAGTTTCACCGAGTCAAAATTAATAACATCAAAAGAAACCCCACAGAAAGCTCCTTATCGTTGTGGTATAGTTGCTATGGCTCAAGGATCCACCATTATCAAGATATAGCCCAATATGTCAGTTTGACCTCTCAAGGTCACACAAAATCAAAATTTACAACAACAAGGGAAACCTCATTTGTACCTTTCTATTAGTGTTTCATAGTACCATGTGCCTAGGATCTACCAAGACATCAGCAAACATGTCATATTTGCTGCTTGTATTACACCAACTACAAGATTTACATACACCCTTACTGATTCTTGCTCAGCTGACGCATCAGTGAGCTGAGCAATTGTGATTGCCGGTTTTCCCGCGTCCTTCGCTCATACATCGTCTGTCCATTCAAAATTCAACCTCTAAAAAAACTGTTCGCCAGATCTACCTCAAACTTGGTGGTCTTTGAGGAAAATGGTGAAAAACTGCATAATAAAACTTTTCCATAAAGATTAACAAAACTGCTCAGCCAAGTTTTAAGAAAATGAATGTCGATGACTCAAAATGTGCCGTTATACAATTTCAATTGATATGGCCAGGTGGTTCCACAGGAATTTCCTATGAGATTTGACAAGACTGCAATAATATGAAATAGGTCCAACTCGCAAGATGGCTGAAAAGCGAATATTGGACGAATTGTGGTAGAACCTGATATAAGGTATATCCCCATTAAGTTTTAAATTGCATCTGGTTGACAGTTGACAGTTGCTTTATTCTGTCTAAATATATATTGTGTACATAGTATAGTTTTCAGATGTTTAAACCGGGAGACTCTGCACTAAGACTCAAGTGAGTCGATATCGTGCAGGCCACCCTCAAGATACATAAATTTATTACAGTACTTAACAATGATTCATACACTGCACATAAAATAAATTTAAGTAGACCAAACGACAGAAAAAATATATAGAGTTTACATGATTATGGCTTATTACATATATGACAGTTAATGTTACAGTTGGTCTCATAATTGTTAACAATATAATTCTTAGCATACTGCGAGAATCCTTTATAAGAGTGAGTGTAGATCTTTGTCAGGACTATCTCCGGTAAGTAATTTTCATTAATTAAGTCTGGTATTTTATGTCTAATACATGATCGATTAAATTTAGTATTTGTGAAGAGTATTGGCATGGTTGGGGTTAAGATTGGAATGTCATGGATTGTTGCCTCAATCTGCTTGGGGGCACTACCATTCTTCTAGTTCGCTCAATTTGTGGCCCTTGTTGATTAGCATCAAACAGAGTGAAAGTAGTAGGGTAACATATGATTTTTGAATTTATAATATGTTTTGATACAGGACAACTTAAATATGTCATTAAATTTAAGCAGGCCACATTCTTTAAAAAGGGGGATGTATGTGTATTGTATTTGCTATTGCTGATCCATCTTATTGCTTTCTTTTGCAGCTTGATAAGTCTGCCACAGGAGTGGAACCCCCATGCAGTTATTCCATGGTTCAAATGAGATAAGAATAGGGCATTGTAAATCAATTGGAGAATGTGTTTGGGCAGTAGGTTTTTCAGTTTGGAAAGTATGCCACATACCCGTGATAATTTGTTTGAAATAAAATTTACATGCTTATTCCAGGTAAGGTTATGATCAATCAAGACACCTAAAAATTTAAATCTCTCCACTTTCTCAACTGGTTCATTGTTAACCATTATATTTGGTATTTGGTGAGGGGATAAGTATTTTTGTTTGGAGTGGAAGATGAACTTAGTTTTATTTATATTTAGTGATAGCTTATTGACAGCCAGCCAGTCACTAACTTTTTTTCAGTTCTTTATTTATTCGATCGGATAATAAAGATTGAGACAATGTTTGGGAGTTAAAATTACAGACTGTGCTTAATAGGTTTGTGTCATCAGCATACATAATCGAGGTAAAATTACTGGCTGTGGATAGGTCATTTATGTAAATAAGAAATAGAAGGGGGCCCAGGATAGATCCTTGGGGGACTCCAGTAGTAATTTCCTGACAAGATGATTTAACATTTTCAATTTCAACATACTGAGATCTGTTACTTAAGTAGCTGTTAAACCACTGTAGCTCCGTATATAAGATCCCATAGTGTTCAAGCTTTTTGAGGAGTATATTATAGTCTATAGTGTCAAAGGCCTTCGAAAGATCTAAAAAGAATTCAATTGGCAGTTTTTTCTCATCAAGTTCTGCATGTAATCTATCAATAAGTTCCAGAACTGCCGTTTTTGTAGAGTGTATTTTCCTGAATCCTTATTGATGATTATAAAATAAACCATTTTCTGTGAAATATTGAAAGACCTGTGTATGAACAACTCTTTCAAACACTTTGGAAATAGAGGGTAGAAGAGATATAGGTCTGTAGCTGTTGAGATCATGCTGATCATCTTTTTTAAAAATTGGTATTACTTTAGCTATCTTTAATTTATTTGGAACAATGCCATTTTTTAATGACTGATTTATGATCAAGGTCAGGGGTTCGATTAATGCTTCTGAGCAAAGTTTAAGCAGAATTGAGGATATTTTGTCCACTCCTGCACTTTTTTTAGGATGTAAATCACGTATTACTTTTTTAATTTGTTCCTCATCCACATAAGTAAAGTGGAAGGTGGAGTTTACATTAATATTTTCTAGGTAAGATTGAAAAGATTTTTTCCCTTGAGTATCAATTTTTCTAGCAAGTGTTGGACCAATATTGACAAAGAAGTCATTAAATTGTGATGCAATCTCGTGTGTGTCTGTTATTTGTTTGTTACCGACATTGAAATACTTGGGGAGTTCTTTATGGGTGTCTGATTTATTCAATACATCTTTTACAGTTTTCCATGTGTTTTTAATGTCATTTTTATATTTGTCAAATTCTGCCTGGTAAAAGGCAAATTTTGCCCTTCTAATCATTCATCGGATTTCACTAGAGCAACTTTGTAGTCTTTCACTGAGTTCATCATACCGCTCATTTTCAGGAGTAATTTAATGTACTTTTTTATACAAAGTATCCCTGTGTTTTATTTTGTTTAAAATATCATGAGTGATCCATTTAGTCTCTTTATGTTTGTATTTATTAATTTTTTTCCTTTTCAAAGGAAAGTGTTTACCGATCATATAATCTAGTTTACTTGCAAATTTCTGATCATATATAATTTGAGGATCAGCGTCGATATTGTTATCAAATACATATTCCCAGTTTGTGTTATTTAACTCATCGATAAAATTACGAGTAGCCTCTCCCGTGAAAGCTCTGTATTGTATGTGCCTCCTGTTACTATGATTTGCATTCACATTAAAGTTGATGGCTGAGATTGTGGCCATATGGTTAGATAATTTTTGTACCAAAATTCCAGGTTCTACTTGTTTGCACGAGTTTGAAATCTTGCTGAAAATATTATCAATCAGAGTGGCATTTCGTTTGGAAAGCCTGGTAGGTAATAAAATGTTAGGCAACATATTGTGTCCGGTAATGACATCATAGAACTCTTGATATTTTCATTGTTGCTTACTTTGAGTAGATCAATGTTAAAATCCCCTGCCAATAGTAAAATATTGCTTTGGATATCCACATTGTCAAATATGGGAACAAACTCTTCTAGAAATGAATCGATAGCTCTATGGCTGTTGTTCCCTTTTGGGCGACGATAAATGTTACATATTTTAGTATTATTTTTGACATTATCTTCAACATCAATAAATAGACCTTCCCAAGTTTTAAATTTGTTGTAGTTGTCCTGTTTCTTTACACTCAAGCTATTTCTCACATTGGTGATAAGCCCACCTTTTCTTGAACATTCCTGGCTACTGCATTGTGAAAACATGCGATAGTGCTGCAGTTAAAATTGATATGTGTCGCTATTCTCTGAGAACCATGCATCTTGAATACATATCACACTGAAATAAGCATCTTTTTCGGCTAAACTTTCAATAAGAATTTTAAATTCGTCAAATTTTGCATTCATTGATTCTATATTAAGACTTAAAATTGTCAGTAGGTTTTTGTGTTTAGTTAAAAGATCTCTCAAATCCCCAAGATTAATATATTTGGTTTTAGCTCCAGGATACTGAATTTCGAAGGAATCAAGGTTTATAGCTTTGGTTAAATCGTATTTCCTAATCTCCCCTTTGTTACTTAGTAATTCCTCACTTAAGACAGGCATTTCTGATTAAATAAGGAGGTTACGATAGCATTCTTTTCCTAGGGATGGGGTCGGTTGTAGCAAAACGAAATGATAGAGCCAAGCTTTAAAATCATATTCACGGCTTGAGGAACACCAACAGCGAGTCCATAATAATAAAAGTACGAAGTTCTCGGCATTCTGACATATAGATACACGTAAAGTTAACTGTAACATTTCATATCTTGATGTTAAGTCTCTCCTATAATAAGTCCAGATAGACAAGTGGTAGTTGTCCGTCATGAATGAGAAGAAAAGATTGAAAAAAAACGTAGATCATGGTGGTCCATAAAGGGGACCGGAAAATTTGGGTGAACATGTCCGTCTAAAATAAAGAAATAAGAATTGGTCAGACCTCAGATCTGTCAAAAGGTGGTCAAGGCTTCCCGCTTGGGTTAAGTCTGGCGCATAGTAGACTTTTTGTACACTGTAATGGAAAGCTAATTACGACTTCACGAATCCGGCGCCATTTTGTATTTTTGGTGCGGGCTTGTTCATCAACAATGGAACTATATTGTGGGCGGAAGACGGTGTTTAT
This sequence comes from Hermodice carunculata, assembly GCA_964020975.1. Lineage (NCBI taxonomy): Eukaryota > Metazoa > Annelida > Polychaeta > Eunicida > Amphinomidae > Hermodice > Hermodice carunculata. Next base: position 15,776,509 of record OZ026621.1, read on the forward strand.
TAAAGTTGTGCATAGATAGTCCTTGACGACGGTATCCAAGTAGGTCGGAAAAGTCAAATGAGAGCATGGAACTAAGTTAATTTTTTCACATTTTTATAATATGCTTAGATGGGTCGAAGCCAGGTAGATTTCGCAAAAGATCGTCTTTGGATGTGATTAGAACATCGACCCCGTTTAGGCGCTTGATGGATCCATTGAAGGACCACATGATCTTTATCAGTTTGTCTTGTTTCGCTCTCCTAGTATAGTAGAAGATTTCGGATTGATCTTTCATCAGATTTTCATTGATGAAGACTGCTGACATTCCTACTTTTGTCAGTTTCATTCTCTGGAAATAAAGTTTGCGTTTGTCCCAGTGAGAAGCAAATCTAACAAGTCGCTTTCTTTCCGATTCTATCCGCAGTGAATGTATCGGCAAACTGAATATCTAACTTGACTGCCAGATCATGAACTGTTTGCCTTGTGATTTCATCGTTTTTCTCATCAAGGCCACTTATCAATAAGTTGTTATGTTTGCCTGTAGTGATCATTTGCTGTTGAGTTGCAGTTTTTTGCTTTTCTTTAATGAGAGAATCTAATAACTCATCATGTTTTCCGACTTTTTCCTCCACGTTCTTCAATCGAAATTTCACTGGCTCCATTACTTGATCTAAATGCTGCTTGATTGCACTCTCGACTTCCGGCAGAAGAGCCTGTTTTATTTGTGAAATAAAGGAAGGACTGCTAAGAGCCTGTTGTACTGCATTTTCTAATTTACCAGCTAAATCAGTGTTACTTTCTTTCTTACCAGTCAACGTGCTTCCTTCGCTTGACTTGCGCTTTTTGTCAGATTTCTCACACTCCGCATTCACACCAGCCATCTCTGTTGATTCATAAATGGGTGTATCACCCGAGAAACCTATCAATAAGTTGCCAGACAGAGAATCTGTTGAAGATGAGGTATTAGACATATCTGGTAAAGAATGAAAAGAGTTCCTTTCACTATCGCTTCCCTCACCGTTACAGTCGCTCCACATTCATGTAGAAACACACGTGGTAGTGTTTACGTTGTGACAATGGGCGTGGCAGTTGAACTGCGTGTTGTCGATTTTCGATCAAAACTTGGCAAATAAGGTGTTTCTCGCCGCAATTCTCTTACTTGGACAAAAACTTGTCTTGATGTACATAGTCCTCCACTTTTTCCCGCTTATACGTCCAAAATTTAGATCATTTTACAGATCCAAGGCAGAGCCAAAAACTTGAAAGAGATATATGTGTCTGAATTATGCAAATTTGAAATGCTTGGGATTCTGAATTGTACCGAGACTCCTTATTTGCAATTTTATAGATTAAGAGTTTTCAAACAGTCATTTTAATTTCTGGTGTATTGCCGGATTCTTTTAGCTCTTTGATCATGTGTGACTCCACGAGTACTGCATAGGCCGATCATGCACATATGCTTACTTTGAAATTTTATATAGGCTAAAAACCTTCATGTTATTATAACACAAAACTAGTTCATCAATATGTAAAATATTATCATATTTTCACTACCCCTTGTTTTAAGACAAGCATTAAGTAAGACTAAATTATGTGAATGCGCTTAGCGTCGCAAGTATTAATTTCCACAGTTTGCATCTCATGCATGGTACTGATGTTTTCTTTCACTATGTTGATGTTATCTCCTTCTATAGCAATGTTAGAATGCTATTTCCTGTGCTTACATTTTAATGGGTTTGTGCCAATTAAAAGGCAAAGCAATGCAGAAAAAAATAATCAGCTCACGGTACAGGGAAAATTTACATGGAATAATGTATACTAGATGTACCATATATGAAAACTTAACTTCTGGAAACGTATACAATCTATTTTGATACGGCGATAGACTGAAAAATTATGGTGACAAATTTATAACTTCGTGCGCAAGTACTGCATGTTCAGGATATGTGCCAAACGCCTACTTTTGCAGCAGATGCAGTCCTTATCCTTTTCTCTCCTAAAGATCAATAAAACATGAAGTATTTCTATTCATAAAGACGTGTGACTGTCACTTCACCAAAATTCATATTCCTACTGCAAATGCATCAAGGGAAGTACTGAATTTGCAAGGGGTTTGTTCAAAGTAAAAATATCCCAATAAACTCTACAAGCTGATTCTTTTGACTCCCTTATACATATTGTGGAGGCTTGTTGTGAATAATTGTAATGCAAAAAGAATCCTTTGAGTGAAAAAAAAATCTTTGTTTATCCTAAAGAATCCATGCTGTTCACAGAACCCAAAATAATTGGAAATTCAATTCACCAATGGAATTTTCTGTTTTGAGCACAAAACAGCATATGCAACAAGCATGTGGCTTGGTTTTCTGCAGAGTTTATGCTTATGCGCCTGTGGTGCTGTCCTTTTCTGTCTTACTTCCATTTACTTGGTTGCATTTTTTTTTGGCGTCATATACAACATCCTGAAATTCAGTCATTGTTTTACCTGAACTAGAAGTGCAGGATTCTGATAATGCATTGAAACGGTTGTCATTTTCCACAATTAACTACAGCCAGGTCTATATGGATCAGCTCATAAGATGATACACAGCTCCAGCAGGCACACAATAACAAACTCACGGCATGTCCGCACTTCATTCTTTGTCTGCCTACGTCCATATATTCCTATTTGACAACTTGCACAGAGACGACGACCATGGATATATTTAGTCAGGTGTTAAAGCAGGATGTACTTAATGTGAGGGATTCAGAAAGACTCCGAAGGTATAAAGTGACCGATCAAACGTACAGAAAAAGTAGATTGTGATGTTCATGATATGTGTGATTGATAATTTTTGGTAAATTACAAACCTTGGTTTAATGATATACACTGTTTTCCTCCAACAATGACACTATTCACATCACATCACATTGAATGAACATGATATATTTGTGCTCAAACATGGCGGCTGACATAGGTCTACATGTACACAAACCATAGAACCACCATCTTCATCCCTTACTTTTTGTTGATGCAGGTATTTTAACGAGAAGGCTACCTGCATGCCTAAGACCATTATGCTCAATTCTACAGCTTGAAAAAAAAATGGACATTTACATAGTTACAAGTAAACTTTTGTAATGTATGAAAACGCGGGTATCAGCCTATGAGGCACAATTTTGCTGTCTTAGTGCATGGGGTAGCAGTTTCGTACTTCACGATAATGCTGCAATTTTGCTTATGCTGTGTCTCTCTGAAATATTATCTGAGTGATTAAGCCCACTAAAGTAATACTCATAAAAAAACACCAATCACTAAAACCTGATAAAATGGAACAAACTCAGGATAAACTCAACCTTGGTACATCACTGACAATTTTGAAGGGCATCCCATCGACGGTATTCATGGTATTGGAGACGAAGTCAAAAATGTGTTTTCCCATTACAATCAAATTGACAGGCCCAGTAATCGACAAGAATGTGTGAAGTTCCTGATATGTAGCACATAACCTAGTGAACAAGTTTCTTTGAACTTACCACGTGGTACATTTCCACCAAGTTTCAGCGTGACCTGGCAGACGGTTTTGGAATATCAGTTGGAAATAGCAAAATGTGAAAACACACACAAAATTCATAAAAAGTTTGAAACAAATCGCAGGGTTACCTGCTGAAGAAATTAAAGTCTCGAGATAACACGTGTCCTATGCAGGTTCGAAGCAAATGGGTAATGGGTAATTTGGCCAAGACAGAAAATAAGAAGGACATGGGATATATTACTTTGGACCGTGACTACTGAAATAAACTTGCTAGAAACTAACCCTCGGTAGATCCCCACAGACTATGATGTGAATGTGGCCAGCCTCCTACTGGGAAAGTTGGAAATGCGATTTGTTCACTGACGACCAGTCGTAAGTTGTCTTTTAAGCCCTGGTGACGAACAATTCAGCTCAGCTAAAATACCTAGACTGTGTATGCCGCCTTTTGGCTTTACATGAGCTAGCAGTAATTATTGACACATTCATGATGATAAAACTAAGAAAATTAGAAATTTTATTTACTTTACATAATATTAATTTTCAAAAAAAGGTTTGCCGTTAGTCTAATTTGAGATTGTATAAAAGGCCATCTTGCTACAGAACACGTTCATGATGATTAACAGCAGAATACAATAATGCCCAGTTTGCCACCTACTGTACTTCATTTGTACACCACAACCTTAATTTATTATACAATTCAATGCATAATCCTAAATTAAGCAGCCAATAGGGGAGATTACTTTATGTCACGATACACGTATAAGCGCCATTGAGATGGTTCTAAAGGGCATCAGTGTACAATGTAGTGGATCAATTCGGCTGTCGTGTTGACCAGTTATATATTCGTATACATTTTAGATCCTCTTCAGGAATGACTGACACTCTCAGTTCAGGAATCCTTGAACCCCAGTGCTGAACAATTTTATCTAAGAAATTGTATACAAAACTCATCACCATTATAATTATCATCATCATCCATTCATTATTTAATTCATATATTTATTCACCCCTTACTCCCAGAGCTCGTGAAATTGTAGCGTATATCTTGCTAGATAGAAAAACGTTAAAAGCAATCACGGAATTATGGCAGGATGTCTGGAATTACGCGCTATTATTGGTACTATATATATATATATATATATATATATATATATATATATATATATATATATATATATATATATATATATATATATATATATATATATATATATATATATATATATATATATATGTGTGTGTGTGTGTGTGTGTGTGTGTGTGTGTGTGTGTGTGTGTGTGTTTAACGATAACATAGCCAACCAATTACATAATTTTGCCAGTCGCACATTATGTTTTCTGGCAATATTAACATTGGCAACTGTGTCGTTGACAGTTTACAGAACCAAAACCCACAAATTTATTATCACCTCCAAAGATGATGTCTCTGACTAATGTCTCGTTTCACAACATACAACTTTTTTGTTCAATTTATACTTCAGCTCTTTTCTGTTTTGTTTATGTCGATAAAGAATGACAATTATTTGTTCCTGCACAGTGTTCAAGAGACTTGTATTGTACACTTTTGAGTTTATGTACAAAACACAACAATGTTTTTATTCTTCAGCTCTTTTCTGTTTTGTTTATGTCGATAAAGAATGACAATTATTTGTTCCTGCACAGTGTTTCAAGAGTGTATTGTACACTTTTGAGTTTATGTATAAAACACAACAATGTTAAATAAATATAAATATTCAAAGATTTAGCCACGGAATTTTGACCATTCAAGCAAAAGTAACCAAGGGATCTTGCCGTAATAATGACGTCCTGTCTCTCCCCTTGTCCGTTCACAATTGATGTCAAAATGCTAGATTAGTAGTGGAAAGACCTAGGCTACCTGCATTTGGTGTGTTGGCCACTCTTGTCTATGTTCTACCTCCTCCAGGCAAATTTGATGTGCGAGTCTCTCTCAAAGAGTGGTACAGACATTGTGTCTATGACTAAAGTCGCGGTAATAAAAGAAGGTATCTCTCCCTGTCTCTCCCTCTGGCTCTACATATGTATATATGTATATATATATATATATATATATATATAGAGAGAGAGAGAGAGAGAGAGAGAGAGAGAGAGAGAGAGAGAGAGAGAGAGAGAGAGAGAGAGAGAGAGACCGAGAGAGACCGAGAGAGACCGAGAGAGACAGAGAGAGACAGAGAGAGACAGAGAGATGCAGGACCACTGTTCATCTGAGATTTCTTTTTCTTTATTATAAACAAATTCCAGAACTCGAATATTTAGGACAAGTGGGAAAGTGTAAAAGTCTCTATAGGTTATGTAAATGCATCATCCGCGGAAACAATCAGGGAAAAAAACAATGCACATTAGGCGATGGACTCATGGACGTACAATGTCAGAAAGGGCACTTGTGTTTAAATCATTCCACCCAAGCTTAAAACTGAACAGATAACTCAACATTAAAAAGTAAATAACCCTTGGCCAAATAAAAATTTATTATTAAAAATAACAATTATATTAACACTTGGAGCATACAGAATAAAAATACACTATTTGATATATGTATATATAACTACCTCCATTGAACCATTCTTTTTTAGGAATGGGGATTTGGTCGAGTGGATATGTGCGTTTCCCATTTCAGCTAGGCGACTGGTGCCAAAGGTAGCAGGTTCGAGTCCCGCTCGTTCCGAACATGAAATATATATTTTCGGCATTTCCTTAATGCTGGTGGATTTAAGTCCCCGATTCTGGAAATAAATGCCGACTCAGTAAATATACTGCATTACCGTGTTGATATGGCACTCGCACATAACTACCTCCATTGAACCATTCTTTTTTAGGAATGGGGATTTGGTCGAGTGGATATGTGCGTTTCCCATTTCAGCTAGGCGACTGGTGCCAAAGGTAGCAGGTTCGAGTCCCGCTCGTTCCGAACATGAAATATATATATATATATATATATATATATATATATGTATGTATAAAAGAAAATTGCAGTAATATTCTTAATTTTTTAAGAGATCCCAATTTTGACTTCTGTGTAGTTATTAGGCAGAAATGAAGGTATTTCATTGTATCGCATAATTAATGATATCAAGACCACCGTCAAAACTGCACTGTGCCAGGCAAGTGTCCAAGCCAATTGTGATGAATGCTTTTGTGTGTGTGTGTGTGTGTGTGTGTGTGTGTGTGTGTGTGTGTGTGTGTTGCTGGAGTGTCGTGCCATTGCTTGTTCCATCCATAAAATTCCAAATTGATGGTGATGACATTCAAAAGTCAAAACTGTACCTTTACGAGAGAATCACTTAAAGTAACTACCTGGATTACTCTTCGCATATAAGGTGAGTCAGATGCTACACAAATAACGCTGCTCAGTTCTTGCTTATTTAACATGATTCAATAAGAATACGGCTAGTGATTTTACATACATTAAGCGATCGTTCAAGCTTTACAATGACTTTGCACATAACCATGCACACAGATGGCAAGGGAATATTAGCTGAAATTTCTCTTAGTCTGATGAGATCAAAGCACTGCACGTGGGAACAAGTAAATTTCACACTTATCCATTATGGTATCTCTCAGATAATAGGACGCCAATAAATGTACAGAATGGACTCAAGTTTTGGGGAATAACATACATTTGGACATGTTCGTATGATGCATAATATTGATGACAAAATAAGCTAGGCCAGATGTTCTACGACTGCCATTACAATGCAGGATCTACCCAGGAATTGCCAAATCAAGCAAAATAATATGGCTGGAAAACTAATGGAAAACCTTGCTTAACTGATGGCCTGGAAAGTGCTCAATTACCCAAGTCTAATTTCAAAACATTAAATACGACCAAAGGAAACTTGGTTAAAAAGCCTCTTTGGCTAAGCACGCATTCATATCATTCAAAATTTTGATTAGCACTTGTCATTCCGCGGGTCTTCGAAGTGGTTATTCGCGACACTTTATGATTGGCACAAGGATTGCACATTGTAAAAGTCGCCAATGCCGCGTGTGTTTGCCTATGAAATATCTAATGATTTACTTTCCAATAAAAGGGTTAATAATACTATTATGGGCAGAACATTTCACTACGATCATCATCATGTTTCTGCTCTGCTTGCCCATGATCAGTCCGCGGTGGTGGGTTCCTTGTCGGGTCCCTTGCCAAGTCCTGACCATTGTGATATTCATTATCCCTGGTCGGGATGGTGTGGCCGATACAACGCGGTGTCTGCTTTCGGCGACTGAATATATGACTTCTGGATCAAGAGACCATAATTTTGTTAAGATGTTCATTCATTTTTCTATATATTTTGTGTCAGTAATGGTGAATGCTATAATGCCGAATAGATGAAAACCAACGCTACGTCTACAATTTTTTTCGTGCAGTGCAAATATATTACTGCCACATATATAAAATTAATCTAGCACAAGTGCTGACCTGGCTCTAGTTTAGTCTCCATTTTTACCTCTTCAGTTAGGTATTATGTGGTACACTACGTATGCAATGTTACTTATTATTTTGATGCCTGACCTAGCTTTCTTCATTTCATGTTGTACCATATTGTCTTTATATATATTTCAATATGCCACATGTATCTAACTCTATTGTGAACGCTTATTTTCATGTATCTTTTAGTTTCCTGGGAATTTGGGGTTCAGTGAAATAAAATTAATTGAAAGAATGTTCTGTCTTTAACTGGCCCTTCAACGGGTAGTCGTGTTTATGGTAACTAGTACCTAGTCCACGATCTTTTTTTTATTTCTCTAGTAGAGCCTTAGGTACCAGTTCTGGCGCTTGCAGAGTTCTGGGTACCTGGGCACACCTCTAACACCATAATTAACATCGTAACTAACAACATGATGAGCAGTGCCATCAACACTTGTCAATCAACACATGCCAACCGTTTTTAACACTCCAAATAGCATATTTTACAAAGACGTTAATCCAAATGACAGACGTCAATCAAACAAGACGGCGTGCCTCTCCAAGGGTAAATGTGCCTTCTCAATGTCAACCACTGGTGCCTCATTTTGAATGAACGAATGAATGAGTCTTAATTCACACAAATCTAAATGACACATAAATTACACACAGTAAATAAGGAATGGGGAGGCGGTTGAAGATGAAACTTTATATGGTAATTTGTCACGAAAATACAAAATGTGGCTCGAGACACAAATAGGAACAAAAAACAGTGGGAATAAAGTAATTAATCAAAACATATATTAGTATGATATTAGAAATGGTAAGGAGAAAACAACAAATTTTACATATTAAATACCATTTTTGTTTGTAGTAGCTTTGGGAATGACAGAAATTTATGACCTAGGAGCAAATATAAAGCTAGACCTTTTTTTTCCGTTCATCAGCCAAATTTTTAATTGATTTTTAAAACTATGCCTTGTTAACTCACTTTTCATATGATCCGGAATATGATTAAAAAAAACGAAAGGTCTGTAATTTTTTTATACTGCAACAAAAGGAATTAGTTCTATGTATGGAAGTGGAAAGGCTGCATTTACGTCTAACACATGTATACTAAGATATTATGTAAAAGACGTCTCTGGCAGTATTTTTCAACCAATGTTTTGAACAAGGGTCATTGGGTAACTTCTGATGAGATCGTATTGCCGTGAACTCTTCTCATTTTACATTCAAGGCTAGCATATTAACTTTAAACCAGTGTATTAAAATTGTGATATCAATATAAGCTTGTGATTTAAGAATTTCAATATGTTGACCATGGTAGGTTATTTTACTTTCATCACCGACCAAACGAGCTGTGTCATACGTGAGCGAATATTGTATGATCATTTACGTAAATTGATATGATCAAATGATAATACCCTAAGAAAGAGCCTTGCGGTACGCTGCATGTCACATCTGCTTAATCAGAATTACTATTTCTGAGCTGCACAAATTGTTATCTATCTATTAAATAATCTTTCATCCTACCCATAACAACACCTCGGATACCTAAGCCCTGAATACCACTATATTCAAGCTTTAAACACAAAACTTTATTATGACAGTATCAAAGGCTTTTTTTCGAATCCAAGAATATACCTAAATTAAAATTTCTCCTTTTACAGTTGTTGGTATACAAAATTAGCGCATTCACATATAACTATATTTGTACTCTGATTTTGTCTAAAACCAAACTGTAGTTTGTAAAAGAATGAACACTATTTAAGAATCGCAACATTCTTTCAGATATAAGTCTTTCATGTAGTATTGAAAGAGTGAACAGCACAAAGATATGACAGTAATTACTTAAGACCTCTCTATCTCGGTCCTTACAATTGGAGCAACAGGCGCATTTCCATAAGGTTAGGAAATTTACCTGCCGCAATTAGTGAAATAAACGCACTTATGAAGAGGCTAATGAGGCTACTTCTGAGGTCACATAAGTTTTATTACTGAACACCCGTCAACCAAGTTAAAAGGGCATGTAGGAGCAAATGCACTACATGTAATGCCACCTATCACCACAGCAATTGAAAACGGCATACTCAAACGTGGATAACACGCAATGTCACAATTACGGAAAAGAAGGTAAAACCAAAACTCCTTCTAGCTAATTACCGGAACCAAAAAAAAAAAAAAAAACGAGACTGTTACATAGTTTGATGCCAAAACTTTTCACCTGCTACACTATTAACGCAAGTAAAATTCCCTTTCCAAGTAAAAAGACTTCCCATATATGTATGTCATTAGCTAGAGACAATTGTCTGGACTGTACACCTGTTAAATGTTACGTCTACACGGGCAAAACATAGTCCTTTATGTAATCATTTGAGCAAGAAGAAATATTACCTCAGACCCTGCTAAAAACTGTAAAGACGTAGGAACTTTAAAAGGAAAATGCCATGAAGGAGATCGTTAGCACCAACATGCAGAGGGGCACTTACTGTACATAGTTGTATGGGATGACATGGACACATTGGCAAACACAACATGGGTTCCTAAGACCACAAAAGTTAATGAACTATTCCATATGCAAACAAATAAGCATGCGACTAGTACATTTATGCTAATAAAGAATGCAAGATAATAAATAATTTTTGATTGATAAACCAAACAGCATACCATTTATTTATTATTATTTGTTTTGTTTTGTTTTGTTTCATGTTTTCCCTTAATTTATCTTTTGGATACCTGAAACACAGCATTGAGACTCCGGCATGCTATGTGCCCTACCCATCCCCACCCCTTGGCTTCCAAGAGTCAAATCCGTTACTGTCGCTGACCTCGCCAAAATCTTTGTAAACCAGAGCATAGTTTGAATGAAAGTTTGCCATGGTTGTCATACAGTCCAAGACTCATTTATCGTAACTTATCTAAGCATATATTCACTAACATATCAAGAGTACCTTACCTTCGGAACAAGTAGCAATATGACGCCATAAAAATGATTCTGCCTGCTCCTACTCCTCCTTCCCACCTTTATCCTCCTCATCCGCCTAACCCTCCTCTATCTACTAACAACACTCCCATCCCCTAATTATATGTGGACAGACAGATGACATCATTACAACAATATCTCTAGTTTCAATTTGCCTGAGGAGTAAATTTCCATGGATACCCTTTAGAATATTTAAATCTATGGAACATATTGTCATTTATGAAAACCAAAACAAAAGAAAAATCCGAAAGATTCATAGTATAACTCTTTGGCACACAGCAAACACATTAGTCCCGTCAAATTAGGTACCAGGGGTTTACATCTATGGAACACCTCTGTGTACCGCAGAGCGTGCCATCTTGCTTGATTGACAGATGTCATGTTGATTGATATTCTTTTAGTTATGCTTTATGTTAAACAAGGTTGACGTGGTATACAACATGAATTAATAACATTGTCAATAACATTCTTCTTTACAGTATTAATTATGATGTTGTTTATGGCGTCAATTATGACGTCAGACGTATTCGCAAGTGTGCACATCTGTGGTCGCACCATAACTATTACTTTACCTTCTACTTTCATTCAAGTAAGTGTACCTCCACAATGCGTTGCTTCTGAGCATGAGCAGTGTAATATGACAACCTAGTTCAGAAGAACAACAAACCTATAATAGCAAAGGAATATACAGTACAAATAAGCAATACCTGCTGGAAAGTAATTAAACTCTGTGGGTACTTTAAGTAAACAATAATTTTCAGATCTGACAAATTTCATCAGAATTCAACGACCAAAAAGTGTATTTTAAAGAATGTAACTAAACGACCGCAGGAAAAGTTCACCCGGGTGAGAGCAGCTGAGCCACTGACCTAGTTTGGCCAATGTGTTACTAAGGACTAATCCCACCTGTGCTTATGCTCAGTGCAATGCATTGTGGAGGTAGGCTTTAGTCAATTGTGTGGGGGTATACACACAATGTTTTCGTTGTTGGAATCAAAGGTCATGCTCACAGCAACCCAGTTTTGATATGAGGAAGTATTCATACACAAAGGTCAATCGACATGTGTTGTTCTGATATAAAGAAACTATGGCAGGCAAAGGATTTTACACAAAGGGGTTAATGGTCAAAAGTCAGGTGGTTAGTGTGGACCAATGGTAGTTGTTTGTGAGACATAAATACCTGCTCTTAAGGTTAGGTGGCAAGCGAATGGGCTGATAGCGTGGCTTTCCCTTGCATCGTCATCCCCATAAACAGTTAAAACTTTCACATTTTAGACTTCTTAAATCCCCTCAGCCAGATGCACTTCAAAATTGGAGGAGATTTTGCTTTGGTAAATGTGCACCACATGTGTTTAAATGCTCATATTCCACAAATGTTTGCATTTGTATAGGTTTCCTTGCTCACTTTCGACAAAATGTTAAAAATTGGGCTATATATTTCAGCCTTGATGACTTGCCAGTCGGCAGAGCTTAAAAACGCCAGTTGCGTCCATCCGTCCATCAGGCTTTACAACTTCGCAAAAACTTGTGATACAATGTTTTGATTTCACACATTTGGAGTTCCACCACATGCTCCAAGCACCTAAAGGTTACAGACCACAGTTGTGATTGGCTGGTTGCGCATCCGAACGGAGAAAGTCCGTAATTGTGAAAATGCTGTGTTTTCAGCATGCTGTAGCTTCTGTTTAAATAAAGTTAGCTAAGTCAGGTTTGCTGCATCGCAGAGTTGCTCCACTCGTGGTCATATAGGTGCACTGTCTTCCAGGCCAGGTGGGAACTTTATGGTGGCGAAGGACAATGATGTGCCCTGCCAAGAGCACAGTTCATACACCTGTATAAAGCTGACATCCAAGTGTTGTTTCGTATTTCAATTATCACAAATTAACGAGCTGGGAATTGTATGACAAAAATCCATCCATGTTTTTCTGACATTTTTATCTGTTAAATGCCGTTCACGGAATTTTAAAATACTAACATGCTGATTTTTTAGACTGAAAAATGCTTATATGAAAAATAGAAGGATTTATAACTGTGGTCTGTGGCCTAAACAAAAATATTTGAAACATCCAATTAGGATCTACTTAAAGATGACGAACCTACACTAAAGGGATACATATGTTAATTTTTGTATAAAATTAAGGGATATCACCTTACTACTGCCGTACAAGTGTATATGATAGCTTCACAGTGCATGTATTGCAATTTTGAGACAACGGTTGTTTTGAATGCTTTCTTTTTACACATCGATGAGCTGGACCAAATTGGTAACAGATAGAATGATTAAATGAATACACCACTTCTGACAGCAGATATGTGGTGACTCATTGTTTAAAGTAACTCAACAAATCTATGAAATTGGCTTTATCGCCTATAGATGGATCCTGGGCCCATGGCTACCACTGAACCATTTTAAGTACCTTTGGGAGGTTTTTTTTGTTTTTGTTTATTTGACCTCACGTGACCTTGGAATGCAAAATTGACATGTCGGCTTATACAGTCAGGCCGCCTTTAACCGTCACTTGATAATTCGGCACCCTTGAAATTCGGCAGCAATGAGCTGTGAACGGATTTCCCCCATTGATTTACTACATGATAATCCGGCTTCCTTGAATTTCGTCACCGGCATGTTAATTGCAGAACAAAAGAGCTTTTTTCAATGTAATTTGCCTCTTTAATCCGTCACTTGATATTCAATGGAGCATATACCTTGCAATAACATACCTGATTGCGCCGTACCGCAAAATCAACAATCACCTGACGTGTTCCAAACAAGTTCCGAGTTGATTAGACGTTGTATTGTTCCCACCTTAAATGGCTAAAGTTCATTGCAATGGCCAGAATCCAATGAGGGATTTTGTGGTGACGACGTAGCGAAAGTTTGGTGCATCGAAGAACAGATAAAAGATTTGGAAAGTGAGCGCAGTAAACAAAAAAAGATTTCGGATTTCTTTGCGCCAAATTAAGCTATTAAAGGCAAAATATGTCCAAATACATGTGTGAGATTAACATTGGGGTTGGCACATTTATGCCCGCTTGCTCCATTAATTTTGAACGTAACATTAATTGTACATATGGATATGGATATGAACACACTGAATAATTTTTTTTCTATAATTTGCACGTTTCGTTATTAAAATTTCATATGATTGGTAATACGTGTATGTGATTATGTTTTTATTTATTCATTGTTAGGTGCAAATTTGGTCTCTTATTCTCTATATATCCTGGTGAATTATACTGTGATTTGTTTATCTGGCAGCCTTGTTAATCCGGCAAAATGACCAAAAACAGATGGTGCCAGATAAACGCGGCCTGACTGTATCTTGGTAATGATGAATCCAAGCCGCATGATTAATGAAAAGGTTAAAAAGAAATTATTAATTGGGTTTCTTCTTGTGTTGATTTTGAGTACACAAGACAGAGGTCAAACTGAATTACTACCGCCTTTCTTAGTAATGCAGGATCCTACCACTGTTGTTACTGCAATTATAGCTCTAGAACTGTGTGGCGATGACATGCTTAGTCCAGACAGCAATGGTCTTGTACATTGGTCAACTTGACAGTCCATATAGGTGACATTGATGTCACGTTTCTCAGGGCAGAGGATACTCGAGTTTGTTGCACTATTTGCTTGACCACACGAATAGTATTTCAGTTCCTGCTTTAATGTTGCAAGTAGTGATGGACCTATATCAGGGCTAAAGTCAAATCATCTTCCAAAGTCATGCCAACCTCAGAAAATTAAATTTTTGAGTTGTATCTTCAAAACTATTGTGCTCTTGTGGTGAGCAGTAACTTGAGAACTAAATTCAGTCAGTGCTTGGATATTTGCAAACGATGAAAAAGGTTAACTAAATCCCACCCCAATGGTCATAAAGGCCACCATTCTGTGCATCCAAGGTCAGTTGAGTATAAAACTGTCACCGTCCTTTTTTCATCCTCCTCAACACAGCTTTGCTGACTTTGTTTGTTTTTGTGGAATGACTGATAACTCTATATCACGAAAAACTATTACTTTCGAATCAGTATTAAATTTGTTTCATAGCTAATAAAATTTAAAGCGATGGCTTTATCTAAGTCTGCAGATTTCGAGGTTTACGCACAGAAACTGCCACAATGGTTCATCATGCACCAAGTTGCTTACTGTTTCACAGTGTTACAAAATCACAACTTAAATAAGGCCATTGATCAAAATATTCTTTGCTGTGCCAAACATTTACTCTCCCCTATAAATAAATTGGTCATACACTGTAGACAGAATACAAAGACTTTAAGTAAACCACTAGCATATATTGACTTTAGTTGCACCCAGATGAAAAAAATCAGCATCAAAGTATATATTCCACTACGCTTAAAACTGACATGTGTGTTTTTTGATAAGTATTTCATGGGATCAATAAGAGTCCTCGATGGCTGTAGTTTGGATGCACCATCTTTGCTGTACGTCAATTTATATAGATTTTCGAGACAGTTGGACGCAATTACCTCTCTGTCGAGCAGCGGAACTGTGTGCCTTCACGTACGTCCACAGTCAAGGGGGATTCATGTTACATATGAAGCCGTTAACTATACTTCAAATGTAGAGAGCATATATGGGTCCGCCTTAAGCAGCTGTCTACTTGTTCTAAAGAGTCATTTTATCCCACAAATGCTGATGCTTATGCCTCACTGTTTTCGTTCCCTGATGCCAAGTTGTTCACAACTCTTACATAAGGCCAACGTCATGAAACCATGGCCATTGAAAGGCCCATATACAGCTTCATGTGGAGACTTGTTTGCATTAGTACAGCCAATCGACGCTTGTAAGGCTTTGACACATTGGCAAATTTCTATGCCTGATGATCACACTGTTGCCATTACCATTGTCAGTATGAAATTCCTATATTCTGGCAAGCGATGTCTTGGAATGTTTTTAGAATTTTCAAATTTTGGACCCAAAACTCAATTGGGGAATTTAAAAAAACAGATTGGACGTTTTTGCGGAAAACTAAAAAAGTTGTCCTTGCTCTCTGCCTCTAATACTGTTTTCATTCAGTTTCAAGCACGCTTAACTCGATTCCTCCTTCCTCAGAGTCCTACCTTAAGGAACCTGTCAGTCTCGTTTTTGTTAATATATTCTGTCTCGAAAGCTATCCCTGCTTTTCGAGCATGCAAAACATCATCAGGGCGAGAGAGCACATTTATGTTCAATCTTAGCAAATCATCTCAAATTGATTCCTCCATTTATGAATTTTCATATATTTGGATACATAAAGTAGATGAATTTCAGCGACATATACTGCAGACCAGTGCAGATTTGCTGACACAAGACAAACTCGTCCTTATCTTATACGAAGGACCACAGAGTATGTCTTGGTGCTTTCACAAAAGTATAGTCCTCCCAGGGTTAATTGTTCATGATACAGTAACACTCACGTCAACAGCTCATTTTATCAGTGTTCATCTACTGTTTTATGTTACATATCTGGGGTCAGGATATATCAGGGCTAGCTCAACATCTACACAAGCATTGCCAGCATCAATTGCAAGTTTCTACGCTACACAGCACGGCATATACAACATATCTTTTACAACAGGCAGACTTGGCCACTCCAGATATAATCCTGTTGTGAACATGGTTATTCTAAGGGTACGGATTGGACATTTTGTATATATTCTTCTCTCCCCTATCATGTGGCAAGGTCCAGTACACAACTCTTGTGCATTTGGCGGTACAACGATATATGAAGAAGAATCTTTAATGGGGATGACAAATAAACTGGGCCCCTTCTGTGGTGCATTCCAGGACTTTCCGTATATTGACAATAAGGCAAAACTACCAATAACATCATCAGGACCAATTTTGGTTGTATTCCATCACTTATATGCATTAAGCGAGAAAATCCATCTGAACTTTACATGGAGGGCCTCGCAGTGCCCTGGTATCAACAAACTTTGTTCTGGGAAACGAAATTCTAAACACCATAAAAATGAATTGCGTATAAATCTTCTGCCCTCAGAAGTCAATATTGCTATTTATACAAATACTTGTTTTTCCTTAGGAGGTTACTCAGAAGATTACGAGATGTATTCACGATGTGTGATTAAGCTTACAGTTGTACCAAAAAAAATATATACCACTGAAATCATAACAAACTATGCGGAAGATCCAGATCCTGAAACAAAGTGCCGTCCTGTTCGGCAAGTAACCTGTGGAACAAGTTTTGAACTAAACCACTCTACTCGCCATGGTTATACAAAGGGAATTAAACCTCAACATAAAACCGGTGATTTTCACCTGAAAATCGATGTATGTCATTGTGACCATCATAATCTAGATTTTATAATACCTGTCAATTGTAAAATTATAGACTGCATGCCAATGTACATAAATCAAACACGATATCATCTTATTCCGTTACCTCAGTGTCTTTTTAACTTGATTATTCGTATAAACACAGCGTGCACATATTTTAGACTGTGTATTCCGCAACGCGATTCATACACATCAGTAACATTACATCTAACACCAGTTACACTCTATCACTGCTCAAACAGTTTTATTATAAAAATATGGGCTTATCCCAAACGGTTTCAAAAAACCATAGATTTACCGGAATTATCCTTAAAAGAAAAATACAGAGTTTCATGGGCTTGGAAAATGACTGGTCTTAATAGTTATGATATGGAATTTGAGATGCCCTTTTCAGGAAATGATGTGCATGTTTATTGTCCTGCAATTCTTGTGACTCAACCAGTGTTCAAAAGTAGCTGTGAAATGCGTGTACAATTAAAAATATTAGGCGGATTTTTTAAAAACCGTCATGTGTTTCTCCACTGCGAGTTACACGGCGGACTGGCTTTCCCAGGCTTTTGGATATTCAAAGGCAGTTACTATAAGTCATCGGGCTATGCTTACCGAAATGAGACTACATTAATTTATAGGGACAACAGTTGGATTAAAGCCCTTGCAATATGTAGGAAATTAAATGGATATCTGTTAACAATAAACGATCAAGAAGAAATAGTATTTTGGCAAATGCAGTCAGCTGAGTATAATAATCAGTACGCTTTCTTCCTTCAACAATTTCTTGTCTACATTGGACTGATCAGAACATTTGTAAGTAACACATGGATCGTTTTGCATACATAATTTCTTCACATTTTGTTACAGGCTAATTCGAACGTTTAGGTGCCCTCTCTGGTCACTACATAGTACCAAACCCTGTATCTATGTATTTGTTAAAACTGTAAAACAAACAAACTCACTCTTGATCTTTTATGCCTACCAGAAATATAACTGCAACATGCAAACTTTTAGGGTAACGCGCGTTTGATGAAGAATATATACGATCTTTTTCTTCCTGAAATATATATATATATATATATATATATATATATATATATATATATATATATATATATAATTATACACTCTTCAAAACATAAAATCGAATTTCTTCATGTAATGACAATAACCGTAGGCAATAAAATAGACAATGGGCTCTATTCAAGGGAAAGTGATAAAAACACCTTTATTTAAATGTAGAATGTTAACATCTTGCCTCAGTCAAACCTCCCATTCCCTTTAGACTTGGGATAAGAGCCAAAAGGATATGTTCTGACATAACAGATTACACTTGTGCACTTGGGGTGTTCGCATAAAACAAGCCCAATGTAGTCCAGTTTAGTTATTTATTTATATGGAAACGTAATACAATTCCTCTAATATAAGGTAAAATAAAAATAAGGTAAATCAATGATGTTGTCTTAAGAGAGGAAAATAGAGGATCGTGTGTATAGATCGCAGTGAGAACACCTAGATATGTCATCCTCAAAATAAATCCAAATATCAGTTGCGCTAAGCTTCAGCTACAGTTCAAGGTACAGCAAGATGAGCCAAGTAAAGCTGAGCTGACCCAAACTTTAAGCTGAT
Source organism: Hermodice carunculata (assembly GCA_964020975.1). Lineage (NCBI taxonomy): Eukaryota > Metazoa > Annelida > Polychaeta > Eunicida > Amphinomidae > Hermodice > Hermodice carunculata. Next base: position 15,795,318 of record OZ026621.1, read on the forward strand.
GGTACATGCTGGCGATCACTGTTCAGTTTTTTGGATAATAAGTACTTCAATCAAGATGATCAGCAATCTGCGGCGTTTATCCACAAACTTTGTGAAGCAAGAGACGGTAAGCTTAAAACCAATCTCTCACGAGCAGAACTGGATGAAATTATTCACTTCGTATGCACACTGTAACGTTTATCACCCCAAGCGAGTCCATGTGGATAGGGTCATCTTGACCAGTGAACTGTATCAATGACTTATTCTTTATTCCTCTTAATTCATATATATATACGTTGTATACTTTTTTTGCCATTTTTTTATATATTGTATCTCTTGTGTACGAATAAAAGAGATATATATATATATATGCATTATGTAGATGTGCACGCTGTTGACTGAGTACCCAGATTTAAGAGACTTGACGCATGTGTACAGAGTTCATAAACACATGTAAAGATAACAAAACGGTACAGGGCCAGGGCAAATGGCAAAATGACTTGTTCCGACAACAGTGTTTTTAAATCTGGGGTCCCCTCCCCCGATAAATTACCTTTATGTGGGAGCACCTACATTTTGCTTGTGATGAATGCCATTCCCATATGTCAATGTTGAAGATTAGTTCTGGCGATATCATTTTTTCCTTATGTGGAAAATATTTTGCTGCCTACCCTATAGTTTTGGGCCTTTTCTGCTTGGTATCCCACTTCAGCATCACTTTTATGGTGGATGATTTTGAAGGTCACCAGTATGTGCTTCATGTGCATGCAAAGAAAGGTCAATGTCAAGTTTGAAATAAGCATTATACACATGGTGGACATATTTTTTTACAATCGCTGTGTCTAGAGGGAAATTAAATCAAATTATATATTAAATGACCAGGCTAATCCGATGTGGAACAAGCCCTATCAAAGTGCAAAGACAGCCATGACTGGTTTTAATTTCAAAGAAAAAGCAGAAAGCTTTAAGACGCTTTACATAGCAGGGGGTAGCATTAGTAGTTAACTTGATGCACACGCCATTTGGGACACAGACAGTGTTGGTCTGAACTAAAGGGATGCCTTGCATGGCGTTTGGAAGTCCAACATACATCACGTGAGCAAGTAGCCAAACTAAACTACATTCAGTATGGAGGACATTCAACATAACAGCTTGCCTCGCAAAGGAACATGGACATCAGTAGAAAATACTAATTTATTTTAATGTTCCAGATTCATAAACATCATGAAAACAATGTAGGCCTATTTTCTTCTGTTGCTGTTGATTTACCTGACTAGTAATTCAAGACAACAAAAACTTGACTGGCCTACACTGTCTCTTTGCATCTTTGGCGCAGGTTATGCATTTTGGGTTTAAAGGATGAGCATCGGGTTCAGTGCTACTTTGAAGGTGCTCGTAAAGATTCTATCACAAAACAGTTAATACGCATAAAAACTACCACAAACTATACATTTTTGGAAAGCTAACAAACTACTGATTTGTTTTCTTCCGCTGTTCTGTGTGTTTGTTATCCTATGCTGATACAGGAACCATGCTAAGTGTCATTCTCTATTTCAGTGAACCTTGAAGAAACTTGGATTCAAGTGTTTTTGTTTTCTGGTGTTAAGACATTAAACTTGTGGCAAACTGTTCATAGCAATGTAAATTGCAATTGGTGTTCATCCATTAAAGCCATGACACACCATCGGTGTGCCTGAAGCAAAATCAGTATACTATAAACATTCGATGAAAACATTCATGTTAAGTCGAGAAATGACATTTTCCTTGGCAACAAGAAAAACATGCAAAGATTCATTGACATGGTGAGTCACTTTCTCAGCCAAGGAGAGTGTCTAGTGCTTCATGCGCATGTTGATGCTCATCATCTGGTCAAGACTGGCTGTGCTTGACAAGGCAACACAGTTCTTGTGGGAGATGACACTGGTCTGGTGATTTCCATCTTGTACCATACTAAAGAAGATATGCATGGCAAATTCCTTTTATCTGAGCCACAGAAAGGAAGTGACAGACGGGTTTGGGACATAAAAGCTGTCGATTGGATGTTTAGTTTTTATGTTTGTGACAGTATACTGTTTGTCCATTCAATTAGTGGTTGTTACTCTCCCTCTCACCTGCACGGCATTGGAAATGACAGCCTCCTTAAAAAGCTGCAGACTGATTGTATGTTTAACAAGCCCAGGCACTTAGATGGCCACAATTGACTAAAACCCTTCAACATCTGCTGGTGAAAAGGGTCTGGTGCTCCTATATAATTGCAAACTGGGAAGACTCTTGGCCAGTTACTATGCAGGAGGTTCCTTGCAAGATCAGCAACCGCAGCTGTTCACATAAAACCACTGATATATCACCCACTTCCTCAGCATACAAGTATGACAGCTGCCATGTCTATATCCAGATGCAGGAGTGGCTCGGATCAAAGCTTCGGCCACATAGATGGGGCCGGTGAATATCGGATGGTGTATTTGTGCTTGAAATAATTGATATGTCCACTTGTCCAGATTACTTGCTCAAGCTGGCTCATAGCAATTGCAAGGCACAGTCTAGTACAGACAGTTGAACCTGTCACAAGAGCAATCTGTGCTGCTCCAGTGCCTTTGGCCAATGCAAAGGTGTTGAATGTGCCAAAGTAAAAATGAAAGATGTGGACATAGATGGCTGATTCATTATAAAGCAATGCCCTTAACTAGACTTTAATATAAAAGCAAAGTGCGAAGGTGTTCATGTCAAATTCATTCTTCTTTAATTAGTTGGATTCACTTGATGGTGACCAACTATGTCGAATAATTAGGTCACAATAGCATCCATTTTTTGCTTTCCATTTCTGATGCTTTAGTTTGTTGTTCTTCCTTATTATTTGTGCCCTTTTGGTGATTGAAAGGAATCTTCTGTTAAAAAAGAAAACTAATACAGCTTACTGCAAAGAGCTGGTTTTCGAATCATTTTGGTTTTCATGATGTCAGAAAGCAGGTCATGTGACCCGGTTTTTTCCTTTATGTACTGTAATACTGATTCATGGCATGTGTTTTGAAAACAAGCGCATCATATCATAATAAACAGCCATTTTCAGCACTGTGACTCTTTCATGGTAGCCACTTGGTTTTCTTCATATTTCACCACTCTATCGAAGTTTTTTTTAAGAACTTTTGGTATGTTAAATTGCTTCATATTTAGGGCCCAAAGCCACTTAGAAACCTTTTATTGCTTTTGTTCCGCGTCCAAGCAAAGACTGACTGGACTACGCATGCTAGATTGTGACCATGTCAATTTTGTGTTTGAAAATGCTGACATCAATGTTATAACCCAAACTGGCCAGCATGCCATCTATGTTTATGGTGGTGTTGCATGTGTGTTATCCCCAAAGTCAAGAGGCCACGGAGCCTGCCGTCTGCCGATATACTGGGATTTAAGGAATCCCAGTAGCTGGTCAGTTTTCTAAGGTGCCAATCAAAATATTAGTCTAGGGTGCCCCCGGACAATTCGAGTCCATCCAAATTGGTTCTCTTACATTTCCAAAACCAAACCCACCACCCCTGAATGTTAGGACGGTGTTTAGTAAGTTAATTTATCGCTTGGTATGCCTATGACGCAAAGCCCATCATGGTGTTAACTTAAGCAGTGTGCTGTGAGGGATGACAATAAGCTGGAAATTTAGCATTGAAATTGTCCCTTCGCTTGTCATTCAAGATCGATCTAGCGCTTACATCCTCTATTTTCCCTTATGCTTTTTCATAAAAGTGTCCGAAAAGTTTGATATAGAACGTGTCCTGTTACATTTGAACGACCTCTCCACTTTAAGGCAGCTGACATAGTCCAATCACCCAAACTAGACCTGAAGAATATTGTCAGACTTGTCAGGCTTATGTTATAAATGGGGTTAATTGCACACATTACGGATGGTGGTGGCTTGGAAAAATTGTTGGAGACTGTTTTTGCTCCCAAAATTGTAATCAATATAATGGCAGACAATGCGCATGCAGGTGCACCTTGTTCAAGTCGTTTGACATCTGTAGCCTCCATATCCCTTTTGCTGCAGATGTCCAATCGCCTCTACCGTGTGGAGCCTACACCCCCCCCCCCCCCCCAGCCAGTGCACAAGGGTTTACTGAATGGATAATACCCAATTTTCATTGTAGAAAATGAGGCATGTGTACATCAATTAATCCAAATTGTGTGTTGTTTGTTGGAAGGTAATGACTGTCAAGAGAGAACTGGAAACCTGTGGGTTAAATGTTTTAAACAAATGTCTGTCTCTGGACGCTTTATATGGGTAGAACATATCAGAGACTAGAACTTACATCTCCATGAATCAGTGCTGTGTCGCTTTTAATCCTTGGCTAAGGTGACAAATTTTGGGTTTTAGTGGGTAAAGCCTATAGAAAAAACAATTGTTATTATTTTTGGGTTTGAAAAGAGATGCAATATAGCCAAGCAGAATTTCCAAGCAAATGCCAGGAGCAAGGCTTGGCTGACAGGCAAACTGATACCAACGTTTGAGACCTGAGATTTGAAGGCATAGCAAAGCCTTGTAGATGCTGACTGGATGATTATGTCAGTAGCCATCGATACAACTGACAAACACAATGTATCTGCAGTTGAAATTGGCACTGATACTGCTATATTAGGGATACTGGCTGCACAGAACTACCCACTTATGAATCTGCCTCTGACCTTTAACTCGAAAAGTACGGCATCAGTGACATCATACAGCCTTCTGTTGCATAGGGCTTGCCTTAATGCTTGTAAATACTATGACTGGCTGATACTCTGTCTTCTCTTTACAATCAGGGACAGAAAAAGCCCTAGCTTTATTTTGTGGCAGAAAAAAACCGAGATTTCTATAAGAAATTCTTTCATGCAAACTGTGCACAATATAAAATTGCACATGCCAGTGAGCAATTCGTCTCAAAATTTTGTTTCATAAGAAGCCCTGGAGAAGCACCATTACATAATGTGAGGGTGTCAATGCAAGACTAGGTTCCCATTGAAACAGTGCATACATGTTGCCCCAAGAAAGATATTGAAAATACTCTGTGGTAGTCAGACTGTTTGGTAAATCTTGTGGCTCTTTTAGACTGCCTTGGAGTGTACTATGTTATGCACTGTTCACGGTGGTCGTAACTGCAAAAACTAACATCAACTTGACATTAGTAATGAATGAAATATCCAGAGTTATAAAATGACATTACGGTCCAGGTATTGATGATTAGATAAAATAAAATGAAGTGATGTTGAATCATTTTGATTGCAATTATATTTCAACAAACACCTTCGAACAAATACAAAATGATATGCCATGTTGATTTTGTTCCAAGGTCACTGTTTAATAAGAATTTTAATCTAAAGGATTCAACCTTACTTAATTTTCTTTAATGACAACAAAAGGGGTTACTGTGTCCTTTGAAAAGTTAGCACCATTTTGTTTTTCTATTGTAACTTTCATTTATGTTTATTTATATCCTATAATTTCCATATTGGCTACTTTGGAAACTTAAGATGCAGACAGAAATACAAAACAAATACCCTTAAGGGACAATAACATCACTATCTGAATCTGCCCAGACCTCCTGAGCTTTTCTAGTAGTCCCCTACAGCCGATTTGTGCCTTTTGTTGTATATTATACAGATAAATAAAAGTGTGAAGCATTGCTCAAAATAATGATGTACAGACAAAATATCTTACGAGAATGCCTACACACACACTAGTACATGGATTTATAAAATGATATCACTGAAACAGATTTAATTGTTGAGAAAATATTGTTGACATAGACGTTTTTATTCTGGACTCATAGCTATAATAGAGGCAGCGTGTCTGTATAATGTTGCAGAATTATAAATATCACAAAAACTATGCACACCTAGCCTGTTGTTTTGCTGTAAATCAACCTGACTGACAAGTCAGGAGAACCAAAGGGTAGTAATACCATTGTGTTTCAATATCTTAGTTAGCGTTCAAAACGCTCAATGACTTACCAAAGTGATCGTATTCAAATGCATAATTGCCATTATTCATATCATTTCCTAAAACAAAAGTAGCAGGCCTACCATGTCTCTTTTCAACTCTGGCGCAAGTGATGACATTTGGTTTTTAAGCGGTCAGGCCTATATGTTTAAGCAACTTTAAGTCTGTAGTGAATAAAAAATATTTCAAAGGTTGAAAGGACCGGTTTAAACCACCAGCTACCTTTTATGGCTGACTGCTTGTTCCACGTCTAGAGCGTAATTTGATTCTTCACATTGATATAGGAAGATTTTGTTCTCCTATCTTTTAGATTTTTTGCCTGTCATTTTTTTATTGAAGATTATCCGGTTGATTATCTGGTGACAGTTTTCAATTCAATTTATATTATTTATTAAAAGTTGCAGGGCTTTTTGTCACTTTTATAGATTCTGTTTACATTTAAGCATGTAATTGGATGCACGATTCAACGTCCTTAAGCTTGGATCTCTGGTTAAGACGAAGGCGTGGGTTTGTCTGTTTGCTTCTTTGTCTTTTGTTTGTTTTTGTTTTGTTTTCTTGTTTTCGTTTTTTTTTTTTTTTTTGCTTTTTTTTTTTTTTTGCTTTTTGTTTTGTTTTTTTGTTGTTGTTTTTTTGTTTTTTGTTGTTGTTGATCCTTGCACTGGAGACCATCTTGAATTTTTAACATGCTTCAGGGGTAAATTCATTGGCCTTAACATGGCCATCATTGATGTCCTGCTGTTTGTCTAATGTTCCTGTACTGTCAATTGTGAAGCTTTATGCTCTGGAACTGGTGAATTGCACACGTAAGCTTAATTTCAAACTATGTCAAATTAGCGCTTTGCTTCAAATTCGTCAAAGATATTTGCCTTGCCTAAAGGCGAGCTTTTATATGCACGATTGAGGAGACGGAATTGAGTACTCCATTGCACAAAGTGAAATTTTAAGAGGATAGTCTTTATTCGTACATCTTTAATCAAGAGGGCACTGGTATAATTGGCAATTGGTATGTGGAGTAATGTGTTATTTGATACCAGGAGCATTCCCACTGATAGTATTTTTAAGAGAAAAATGAAATGCGTACACATCCCTCCTACTTTTGGCAACCTGAGTTACACATCCCATAAAAATATAAAAATATGTATAACTTGGTCCAGGACCCTTCAGTGTTCAGATCCTGAATTTGCTTTCTCTGTGTGGGTTGTAGGTTTGACTGATCCTCTGAGCCAAAATTGATTGTTGAAAGGTCCATTGTTGAATGGTGAAAGATAGACAGTGAAATTTTCGTCGAAACTATATGAAGAATTTCCAGACGTTAGAATACAGACAGGGCATAGATTGTTCAGTTTGTTTTTAAAGTTTTTTGTTGCATTAATATTCTATATAAATATTTTAGTCTATCGCTCCCAACCTCCCACCTGCCCCCGCCCCGCTCTGCCCCTTTTTCATAATTGAAGCTTCTTCACATAATAAAAACATGGCCAATATTTAACTGTCTCCAAACTAAATATCATTCAGTCAACAGAGTGAAAAATATCGGTTGAACAGGTGTATGATATGTTGGGGGGGGGGAGGGCAGGCGTTTTCCATTTGTGGTTGTTAGACTATTTCTCTGTCACAGGTCTCTTGATAAATATCTCTGTGATGGTTCAGGTGACTTTAATTCTTTCAGTATTAACTAAATAAAACGTACTGCTCTCAATTAAAACAAGGGAGCAAGATCCATGTTAATTTTAAAGACCTTACATTACAGGCTCAGCATGCCTCTGGTTACATAGAATAAACTGGGCCAGCTAAACAGATTTCTTCGACACCCTTTGGGCGCGTTGCACAGAGGAGAGCTGCTGATTCAGTCCAAAATGTGGCATTGAAAGGGTTGAGCAATACGTCCAGTTATGAGAAGTTAATGTGTCGTTTAACTTTGTTTAGAAATTTTATCCATGGAAGAGTACAATTGGGATATAGAACCATCCCCTATGTTTAACTTTCCTGCACATATAGAAAGTGGGATTAGAAACAAGTCACTGACCAAAACACAAAAAAAATTAATGGTGAGACTGCTATCACAATTTAAAAGCACAGTGGCCGGGTAACAAGGGTTCAACAAAACCAATGTACAGGACTTCACACACGGAGAATGCAGCAACCTCAATACGACGAATACAGTCAGGCCGCGTTTATCTGGCACCATCTGTTTTTGGTCATTTTGCCGAATTAACAAGGCTGCCAGATTAACAAATCACATTATAATTCACTAGGATATATAGAGAATAAGGACCAAATTTGCACCTAACAATGAGTAAATAAAAACATAATCACATACACGTATAAAAAATCATGAGAAATTTTAATAACGAAACGTGCAAATTATAGGGAAAAAACCCACACTTCATTCAGTGTATTAATATCCATATGTACAATTAATGTTACGTTCAAAATTACTGGAGCGAGCAAGCATAAATGTCTCAGCCCCAATGTTAATCTCACACACGTATTTGCACATATTTTGCCTTTAATAGCTTGTCTTGGCACAAAGAAATCCGAAATCTTTTTTTTTTTTTTTTGTTTAGTGCACTCCCTTTTCGTATCTTTTAACTGTTCTTCAATGCACGAAACTTTTGCTACCTCGTCGTCAAAAACTCCCTCATTAGATTCTGGCCATTGCAATAAAATTTAACCATTTCAGGCGGGAACAATTAAATGTCTAATCAACTCTGAACTTGTTTGGAACACGTCAGGTGCTTGTTGATTTTGCGCTACGGCGCAATCAGGTATGTTATTGCAAGGTATATGGTCCATTAAAGATCAAGTGACGGATTAAAGAGGCAAATGACATTGAAAAAAAGCCCTTTTGTTCTGCAATTAACATGCCGGTGACGAAATTCAAGGGTGCCGGATTATCATGTAGTAAATCAATGGGGGAAATCTGTTCACAGCTCATTGCTGCCGAATTTCAAGGGTGCCGAATTATCAAGTGACGGTTAAAGGCGGCCTGACTGTATATAATTTTCATGAGTAATTGCTACAAACTTCATATTTATGCCTCTTTTCAGGAGAACACACTGCGGTGGATAACAGGGAATCCTGTAACGTTCTCTCAGGAAATAAAACCAGAACATATGAATCGTTGTTACTCTGCATATTTTGAAGATCTGGTTCCTTCAAGTTTTGACCCATTTCCGGCTGTTCAGGAACATAACTTTTCAATGTATCAGGCTGTGCTTCACTGTGGTGCTGTGATTGTGTGCCTCCCGCACTCTGATTCACATTGGGTGATGATACCTTGTGATAAAATATTTTCAAATCATGCATTTATTTGTGAAAAAGAATTTAAAATGTTCAGTGGTATACATGCAGGTCCAAGAACTTCTACCATGAAGTTTTCTGTATTTGTGCCTTCACCTGAGCCTTATTGCATATATCCCTGGGTATTAGTTGCTGCTAAATGTCTATTGCTCCGATCTAACTCCAATATTATGACAAGCTTCACAGCTTTCACTGTATGTGCAGAATATCAGGTTCGCCCAATAGTTTTGCCTGAAAGTCAGCTCAGGTTTATTCTCAGACCACATACCTATAATTCTTTTGGAAGTCAATCGTGGAGAAATTGTTTTCATGTGACTAGAATATTTCGAAGAACCATTGAACAATTTGAAATATGGACGTTGTTTAACACTTACCCAGTATGGATTAACATTAGGAAAAAAGGTTCACCATCTCCCACCATGGCAGCAGTCGAGCTAGTTACATATTTTCGCACGGATATACAGTGCTATGTAATTTGTCAGAAGTTTTCCGGACGACATGAATATAGGGAATGCAAAATATTCTTACCTCCAATCAAATTTGATATCGTGTGTCATGAAGCTTCAAATTGTACCACACCACGCTCAGTGCTGTGCGAAAGGGCAACCAACGTAATTGAAAACTGTCATCCAGGGCAGTTTCAATGTCCTGACAAAACATGTATTCCAGAGCACTATGTATGCGATGGTGTGAATGATTGTCCCAAGGTTGTGCTTTTGGGAAAGGACGATGAGTATAATTGTTCACATAACTGTTTCTTTAAAAACGGCAAAACGGCAACCCCGCATTTGTGTAATAAGTATTGTCAAGTAGAGGCATGTATATGCAACCACTTTTATTACCAGTGTCAGCAAGGTGGATGTATTCCTGTGTCGCTTCTTTGCAATACGTTTGCGGATTGTAATGACAAAAGTGACGAAACTATATGCACATTTACCGTTTTGAAAGATATTCTACTAAGCGATGGTTACACACTTAATGCAAGTGCAACACCGTTTAGGGTACGAGGTCCCAGCATTAACGTTAAACCTTCTCTTGGGAAAATAATTCCAGCAAATTGCTCATTACCCAATTGGCTACCATGTTTAGACACACATGGCGCCCCATGCTACCATATTGACAGAGTATGCGAATATGATTATGATTCACAGGGAATGTTACTTTCGTGTATTAATGGCATGCATTTGCAGAATTGCAAGAATGTCCAATGCTCAAGAAGGTTCAAATGTCCTCTATCTTACTGTGTGCCTGTCAGAAGGGTTTGTGACATGATATGGGACTGTCAAAATGGAGCAGATGAATCCTTCTGTAAACAAATAAATTGTTCTTTTTATTTTGTATGCAAGCAGGGAGTATCATGCATTCACGCTTCCGATGTGTGCAATGGAAAAGTTGACTGTTTAAAACATGTTGATGATGAAGTTGTATGTTATATTGCTAAATGTCCTGTTTCATGTCGTTGTCGGGGTTATGCAGTAGACTGTTTAAACTTAAATAAAACAGCAATACCTTTTGTATCGCCATTTATGAGAGTGATTTCCTTTGAGGGCAATTTCATCCAGAGGCTGACATTAAACGAAATTGGCACCTGTCAGTTTCTATATTATCTTGACGTCAGTCATAATTATATCATTGTAATTGCCTTGAATACATTCTCTCTCTGTCCAATGTTAAGCGAACTTGATTTAAGCTATAATCTGCTGACAAGTGTAAAAGGCTGCAGTTTTCAGGGCCTTTTAAACCTTAAAGTCTTGAATTTAAAGAGCAATTTCATCAAATACCTCGATCTTTTAGCTTTAGGTCCCCTGGTATCTTTGAAGACATTATGTCTGGAGGGAAACAAAATGAGGACCATTGCATCAGTAATGTTTCAAACACTGAAAGAGCTAAACAGTCTTGATCTGGCAGAAAATGAAATTCAGGCCCTCGAGAACAATGTATTTCAATACTTACGTCAGGTAACATTAATTAATATCACTCGAAACAATATATTTCACACAGATGGCAGTGTTTTTAAACAAACTTACAAGCTAAATATTCTCTGCACAAATCAAGTTGAAATATGCTGTCTGTCTCATATGGCTACTAGGTGTGTGCCTGAAGTCCACAAACAATACGAATGTTGCCTACTGATAGAAAGAAATGAATATAAGTTCATAATCGGGTTGTTTGCAGTTTGGTGTATTTTGCAAAATGTTGTTTCTTTAGTCACGTGCTTGCCAAAACAAAGGAAAATTGCAAATATGCCTTTTGAGACATATCTTTCTTTTACAGATTGTCTAGTTGGCTTTTATTTGTGTATTATTTGCTTGGCGGATCTAATGTATGGGGGTAGCTTTTTAGTCTATTACAGATTATGGATCTCGAGTTCATGGTGCAAATTGGCTGGTTTACTGTCTGTGTTTAACAACATTGGCTCCGTGTGTGCAGTTAGTCTTATAACTTTTCAGCGATTTTTAGGTGTGGTTCTTGTTTTTACATTTAAAAATTGGGGACGAGAAAGGGGTTTTTTCATAACATGTTCTTGCTTTACTACTTTAGTTTTGTTCAACATAAAAGTTATTATCTATTGGCATCACATATTTGAAAAACAACACATGTGTTTATCATCAGTCTGTTTCCCTTTAATTCTGTTCTCGTCATATAATATACCGTTGCGCAGCTTAGCATCTATATTTATCTCAATAGGTTTTGTTTTAACAATTTGTGGAAATTTTGCCTGCATAGTAGCTATTCAGAAGAGCAATATCCGATTTCGGACCAATCAACGATATATTCAGGTCAATGGAAAACTTATGTTAACAATAATGTTCACTGTGATTATCTATGCTCCACTTCTTGGCTTAATTTTGGCCTTTCCAGGTCTACCGTACACAAACATGAAACTGGGAAAGGTATTTATTTTTTTTATATTACCATTAGGCCCCATCGTAAATCCTGTTCTGTACACACAAAACATAGTCATGAAATTCAAAGGACTAATCCAAGAAACATCCAAGCAGAGCATAAACTATTTAGTTGTATGTGCATTAAAAGTTAGACACAGAGAAAGACAGGTGGCACACAGAAAACAATCAAATCACATTTAAATTGCCTACAACTATCAGTGGTAGTCTGTGATTCCAATGAAAGAGCAAAAACTAATTAAGGCGCAATAATTATGACCAATTAATATAAATTATTTTAACTTTTTTTGCATATATTTTAATAACTGCCTGGTTCGGTTTGCCTAATTCTTGTATTATAAATGCAACAATTGTGCAAAGAAATATATAATGTGTCCGTTATAACAATTATTCCTTGTCAGAGGAATGAGGTTACTGAACAGTAGAATTGTAACACTAATATCAACTGTCTGTGTTGACAATATATACACACTCTAAACAGGTACCATGTGCCCTTTTCCCAGACGGAACAGGGATTGGTGAGTAAACATTTTTTTAAATCCAGCACACGTAGTCACTGTATAACAACACACTAGAGCTCCAAATACCACTAACAACAATCATACGCACACACATACAAACAAATCATAAAAAAAAAGAAAAAACACAAAGTACAAAGAAGTATTGCCCAGCACAATTGATTAAGCCTGATTTCCAATCTCATCTAGCCCTGAACATCAATTATGTTCCCAGTTCACTGCCAGGTGAGGGCAGGTAAGTGATAAACATCTTTCATCAGTTTCTAATAGACTTGTAGACATATTCCCAATTGTGATTACATGGTTATTTGCTGTCAAGTATGCAAATACAGGTACCTTCACATATATGTTTATATGTGTGTTCAGGAACTTAAAAAACAATAGCATTATACTTCACGCGATGCTGTGTGTTTAATTGCCACGTATTTCTCCCCTACCAGTATTACTCACCACAGTGATGGGATCTATAAAGCAGCTCTTGAGGGCCTTTTTTGTTGCTTTATTATTTCCTGACACGTAACTTTAAAGGATTTTCTACTCATGCTTCTGGCTTGGGTTGGTCTCACCTTTTATTTCATTCATGATCCAGCTCACTGCAGTGAAGAATTAAGTAAGGCAGGCCATAGTGCCATGATTTCTGGTCTGGTGCGTGCTATTTATTTGTTATTCTGTTGCCTATTTGGTTGGCACATTGGTGGTCAGTCCTGCAATGTTGGTACCCTCACGCCTGTGGCGTTTCTGTGTCAAATGTTTGCTCTCTTATTAACACAGGGCATGTTAATATGAATCACATATGTGCAGTCTTATTGGTCGTCGGGCCTTTGGCTGACAAGCTGTACTTGTAATTCTATAACACTAGGTAGAGCACTCTTCAGTGTTTTATGCAGTGCATAACTTTCTTCAATACCTTTGTAGCAAACAAATTCAAAACCACATTAATCTGCTAGAACACTAGGCCAGTAAGTAGGCTTAGCCCATATTTTTGTCAGATCACTTTTTTCTTCCCTGTATCAGTGAATTCAAAAACGCATGCTCCTGGTAAATGTATTCAAATTTTGTTTCAATATCTCCTCTTTGGATCCTACCCAGCACATTCCACAAGAAATGTGGCTTCTACTCACCAGCATACCCAGGTTGTTGACTCCAAAATTCATAAAAAAGGGAGTAAAGGCAAGTTACATAACCATTATAAAAACCTTTCTATGGAATGCAGCTATCAGTGTTGTCTGTTCGAAAGGTTTAGCACAATGGTCAAACAGGCTGTACGAGAAAAATGTTATAATCAAAACATTCACCTTATGCTGGTGGATTTTTTCATAGTAACACAATACAGAGCAGTCTTATTATGTGCCCTATTAAAATTCCAAGACATGTGCCAAACGTTTGGCATTCCCCTTCCACAAAAAACAAAAATTGGTCCCAATGCAAGAGTGTCATTGTTTGGAATTGAATTAGATACTGTTGCATGAAGGCCTAGTTATCTCCTGTAAATATTAAAAAGCACTTGGAAAATTCAGAGGCCACATATCAATGTAAAAGGTCATGGTAAAGGAGATCTAGTGTGTAATTGGTGTCCCAAACTTTACATGCCCTGTGGTGCCAGGTAGTTCATTTTTATGGCATCTCATGGACATCCCAAAAGGCATTCAACACCAAAGACACCTTGTCAGAATCACAGCTCAAGTTCAGGCAGACTTGAATGTTTGGAAAAAAATCCTCCAGTCTTTCATTGGAAAATTTTGCATCAATGGCAAATTTTGGCTTTCCCCAATCTTAAACTTCTCACAGATGCAGGGTCCTCCCTTGGCTTTGTGATGCATTTCTGGGAACTTTTTGTTGATGGAACTAGGCTACCATGCATGAAAAAGTTTCATCTTTCATGTCTGACGCAGTGATTCATGTGCTAAATACAATGTCCTCCCCACACAAACAGCTAATGACACTGGTCAAACCCTTAGTACTAGCCTGTCTGAATAGTAGCATATATTTAAGGTTATGCACATTCCTGGAACATCAATACTGAAGCCGACCCCCTCCTCGATTGAAGGTTTATGACTTCAAAATCAACAGGGCACAAGAAATCAAACCCGATGCTAGATGCAATAGCTGTGCATCTAGGACCGGAAGCATTGTTTGGTCACATGCAGCCCAACTCATAACATCAGCTTAGGAATCCACAACGAGGGCCCTCTATGCAAAAACCTGGACCCATACTTGGATCTCCACAATGAATTCAATGGTAACAATTCCAACATGCCTCCCACAGAAGCCAATGTAATGTAGCTCATTTCCTTCCTTAGCATGCACAATCAGTCGCCCAGTACCATTGCCTCTCATCTATCAGCTATACCATATTAACATAGTTAATAATATGCCAGATCTGTCATGGTTTTTCAAAGTCAGAAAAAAATGCTTGCAAAGAGATTGATGAAAAGCAGTCAAATCACTCAGGAGAATCCAATTACAGCACTCTCTTGAACGCCAAACAACTTTTTGATGTCTTAGCCAGTTACAAAAGGGTCTGAGGCAACAGCCCTGGTCACCATTTGATTGAGCAGGCTCATAACCTAATCTCACCCAAAATATTTTCCTGACTGCTGGCCTCCACTTTGGAATAGTGAGGTTACAATCCAAATTCTTTCAAGACTCATTCTTAACGAATTTGTACTGCTACACATGCAGCTAACACAAGGGTGTCAGAAGGACAGATAAACTATTTTTGATCATTGGAAAGCTCAAGCCTATTGCTACATATTAGGCAAGCAGAAGCAATCTTCAATTAGATTCATCATCCCTCTGCTGCCCCTCATTTTGTGTTGGGTTGCCGCTACAAGCTGTGGTGGGTAGTTCAGTTCACATCAAAAAGAGTAACCACCAGGTAGGTGCTTATCAAGAAAAAAACTTCCAAGCGGCATGAAATACCTGTGAACCTTTCATTTGGGTTGATGGAAGGGGGGAGGGAGGGCAGGGGTATCGTTAAGAAGTCTATGCAGGCTTAAGGTGGCAAATGTGTACCCTGCACATTCAGACAACCTCCAATCACCTTTATTATTTTTGGATAGTTGAAACCTGAACTACATGCTTCCAAAACTCAAATGTGTGAACATGAAATTTATATGACAAAAATGAGCCCAAAAATGTTTAGTTACACTGTATAGTTTCAGCATTGTTAACCACATGGGGTTTATTTGCATGGGCAGGGTAATGAACCATGTCATTGTTTACACAGTCATTAGTCCATGATCCATTGCAACCAGGGTGACCCACAGGGGCCACTCATAGGGAAGAGGGAACCATTAGCCATACAGAGAAGAATGGGCCAGTTCAGACTAGTCGCTCCCATTGTTCTGACTACTTTGAACTTCGCTATTCGTGTAAAACCAAATTAGCACAATCCAGTGATGGGGCTCCAAGTAGAGACAGCAAAATGCCGGGATCGCGACATGATGTTTGTTTTAACGTTTAGGTGGTTTACCTGTAACAAAGGTCATATATCAAAATGCGGAACCTTTTCTCACATAACAAACGGAAGATATAATTAAAAACTGTCCAAAGATAGTGTTTAATGAAGTGAGTACCGGTATACATATCAATCTGGTAAGCAAACAATGCTGCGCTAAACTAACTTTACAACTTGGCATGAATATATCTCTAGCAGTAACTGTCAGATTTTGATTTAATAGACTACTTTCGTATTTTTAAACACCAAAACAGGACACATTTACAACTTTCTTTGCGTCAAGGAAACGGAACGTTAAAGACATTGTCTGTGTTCTTGCGACGGATCCGAAAATTATTGCATTGAACATTTTCCCCGCATTTTCCCACGTTTATACATCAACTTAATTTAATAGTTATGTTCAGCAATTAACAGATTCTCAAGATACGGTTACACAAAACAAACCATTTAGAGCCATGATGTTGCAAGAAGTGCGGAAAAGTGGTCGTATTTGCTGAAATGAGTAATAAATGTTGAATTTTGCAGAAGTGGGTTTTGTTTTCCAAAATAGCCAAAAAATAATAAAATTTTTAAAAATAAATACATAAAAAGGTGCAATTCTAGTGAGATCAACAGTGTCTTAAATGATAATATCACTAACATATCTTAGACTTGCGCAGGTCCCTGGTGCATGTCCCTCTTATCCCATCCCACGGTCCCACCCAGAAGTGCGACACATTTTCCCCTCCACAAAGTTAACTGTATAATATTATGCCAACTACAAAGCATAGTGTTATTAAGTAGGCCCTACTGTCATTATGCCAACTACAAAGTATAGTATTATTAAGTAGGCCCTACTGTCATTTTTATTTAACTAGTCAACACTGCCGCCATCCCGGTTTCAACACTACTCAGCTAGTCAGTCCTAGTAAGTTCTAATTCCATTATCATTGTGATAAGGCTAAGTGGAAAGTGGTCTATGATGAATGTGTGGTTATTTTAGTCACTGCCCACTCAAGCGAGACAAAGCTGATCGTCTCCATGCGGCTGCCGACACCAGGGCGCCTTCCACCTGACGCGATGCACTGCAATTAAACCTTCATTACACAGTTGCTCAATTAACAGCTTCGGACCAGGGACGCGTTATGACTGCTCTTGTGTGATAAAAAACACAGTGCGGACCACCCGGCACTAATCTGTTCTCTGGTTATTGACACGTTCCAAACCAATTTGCCATGTTTACAGGCCCACCTGTATATTAACAGTATAAGGCTACAACATGTGTGACAGGCTTTACTTAAAGTTTTATTTGTAATGAATTTAATTTCAGTAAAATATGGCAGACAGTCCAGTGGATTTGAGCAAGTCTAATCACATTTCAGTGTCAACACTGATAAAAAAAAAGAAGACTGAGACTAAAGCACCAACACTAACCTAATTTACGTCAATGACAGCTGAAACTTGATACGGTACAAATTGAAACATGTTTTGTATGGGCAGAAATGTAATGTATAAATAAGATCAAAACCGCCATGCAGATCAGTATAGAAATGCAGTAAAATAAACATGTATTTGCTAGGTTTTGTTTTCTTACACAATGTGCCATGCCACAATTATGGTGAAGATACAATTTTGTCCTCTAAGCTGTGGACTTTTATTTCCATAATCCAAAATACAACAGAGCCAAATGTCAGATACAACCTCCACACATGCTGGCACCTTCATTTACAGAGCATGCACAGTACAAGACATCACAAATGTCATGTGAATACAAGCATTGTTTAATATGCTGCACACTTTCATTTGTATAACACACACAATGCACAGAACAACAAATGTGATGTGAATACAATCGTCATGTACTTTGTGCACTTTCATTTACACAACATACACGATACAACTTACTGCAAGTGTCATGAAGATACAATATTACATTAGAAGTACAAGATACTTCAATGGGACACAGTTTGTCAAGGATATTAGAAAAGTTCCGCTTTGCACTACGTGCTAAGTCTTTGAGGGCCTGAATGATTCTTATTGGGCTGTTTCTTCCCTTTTCACAGATATCCTGAATCCCCATGCACTACTCAAAACGAAAAGGGTCGGGCCCAACGACCCACCTTTTGTGAATTCCAAACTGAGGAAAGAGGTCTGCCTCAAAGCTCAGCTAAAACAAAGATATAACATTAAGTACCCCACTGGGCAAATTGCTAAAGCTAACTTATACACAGATACAAGGCTACATCCATGAGAAAACATTCTATCAGATTATATTTTAAGGATCGCCGTGATGGTGGACCTAACAATAAAGATGTCTGGAAGTGGAAAACTATAAAACTTTTTATCACAAACAAAGGGTCTAACTCTGGTAAAAATCTCATGATAAGAAGTGAAAACATCATCTTTACAGATCAAAGCCAAGTTGCTGATGAAATGAATACCTTCTTCCTGAATATTGCTAGAGAAACTGCTAACATCACTCTAGCTCCAAAATACCTGGATTGTTCAACTAGAGCTGAATGCGCTGCAAATTGCGTTACTTATTGTGAGAAACGCCCAAGTACCATCATTAAAAACGATCACAATTAAATCACAGACTTTGACATATCTTCTGTTGACCAAGCCTGCATTTAAACCATCTTGACAAGCCATGATACCAAGAAAAGTACTAAATTTGATCAGATACTAATTCAATAGTACAAAATGGCTACACGTGATATATTCCCAACAATAACCGAATTCAGAAACTGTTATTAAGTCTGGTATCTTTCTAGATGAATCTAAGCAGGCCAAAATATCACCTGTATTTAAAAAAGGACTATTTTCTGACAAATGAGGACTACCGTCTAGTGAGCATCCTGCCCGGCTTGTCAAAGTCCTTGAGAAGATTAAAACTCACAGCTTTCACACATCCAGAATAAAGTACTAAACAATGGTATCTCTGCCTTTTGTAATCAAAGGGCATGGATTCCCACAAGTTCTCTGACTAACTGAATGGAGGAAAGCAACAGCAAAACAGCACAGAGCAGGAGCTATCCTCACTGATTTATCTAAAGTGTTTAATGCCCTCATTCCACCTTCATCGCTAAATTTGAAAGCCTACAGACCCTCAGACAACCTTACAAACCATGTTACTAGTTACTTATGCAGCTGAAAACAGAGAGTAAAGCCTCTTGCAGTTCATAGTACTTGGGGTCAACCCATTAAAGGAGTCCCCCTGGTGCCCAGGGCGGTATTCTTGGTCCTGCGTTTTTCAACTTATTTACAAATGACATCTCCTTTTTCTTACAAGGCATCTCCTTATTTAACTACGCTGACAATAATAGGATTTTTGGTTTGGTCAATCTCTTGTTGAGCTGCAAACTACTATCACAACTCAAACCACCAATGCTATTGAATGGTGTTCAATATACAGCATGAAAGCAAACCCTACAAAGTTCCAAGCCATACGTTCAAATGCAAGGCAGGATTTGCTGAGATCTGGAAATCAAAGTCGGTGATACTGCCATAACCAGTGATCAGTAAGAACTCTGCAAAATTCCTAGGCTTATACTTAGATCATGACTTCAGTTTCATGAATTATGTAAAAAAAACTATGTAGGCGTGGGGGGCAACAAAATAACATATTAAAACAGATTTGAAGACTCTTGGACACCGATTCTAAGATTGCCATTAACAAATACTTCATTTATTTTAATTTTAATTATTGTTCTGTAATATGGCATGCATGCAGAGCTGAAAGCACCAAAAGGCATGGAACTTCTGCAAAAATGAGCATTACGATTTGTACTTAATGATAAAAATTCATCCTCTGAAGTCCTACTTTTAAAGGCAAATCTCTCTGAACTCAAAGTTTCTGGGATGAGACCACCTGCCTGTGAGGTTTTCAAGGCTGTCAACTGCCTCAGACCTACATACAAATCTGACCATTTCACTCGCAAAACGGCAATGTACGGAGTTTGTAACCAAAACATGATTTTAGGACCAAGATTCTGATATATAAAGTCAGATCAAAATTCTTTTTCTAACCTTAGTGTTACTATTTGGAACTCACTACCAAATGATCTCAGATGTTTTTTAATACTCAACTTTTAAGCGTCTTGGAGAGCACTTCCTGTGAGTGCTCAATGTGTAAATTTTAAACATTACTCTTGGACTCGGACACTCAGTGATATTGTACATGGACTCTAGCTTTCACTTTTTCTCTCCCCAACAGTTTCACTTAATTTATTAATCTTAATGATGCTGACTTTCTGCATTCATCTATTTTTTTAGCTTTACAGCCTTAAAGCTACAGCTAACAGACCTGGAATTTACAACATCGGTGCTGCTTTACTGACTTTGATTGACATCAGGTGCAACCATGTTGCCTCGTTCAATATACTGCCTCCACTGGGTCTGTGCTTTTTAAAGAGAACTGCGATAATTTACTCACGTAGCTTTGTGCCCCAAACGCATTTTTTCTTTTTTGTTTTTTGTTTTTTTTTTTGGGGGGGGGGGTTATATGGACACGAATAAACAATTGAGGCACAGCCATGCAATTCCGGTCAGTACTGCCACAACTGTGAAGTCCCGAAACCCTACTACAAAAGGGCCACTCTTCAGCTTCCCATTCCGATCTAACAATTGCACAGCAACACACTACATCCAGAGGCCCAGTCCAGCATATTTATGCTCCCTGCCTCATATATGTATGCCAGGAGTACCAGCATGCTAATGAGTATTGCTGGCATAAAAGCAGGCAGTCATAGATAGTAAAAAATCAAAAAATAACCAAGTGTATCCATGTCCATGGATTCGCTTCTTGGTAAATATACCTTTTACTCATAGTTTAACCCCACTGACGGCACTGCGATGATGCACAATATTTACAGCAACTTTAAAATTTGTGCGCAAGTGCGAGAGGTAGTGGTGGCAAGATTTGTTTGTCCTGGTATTTTTCTATAAATTTCACACTTTATCAACGTTTTCAGTTCAGGCTATTCAATGAGGTGTATTGAAATAGCAGATACTATGAATAAACAGTGAAATAATGAGAAGTGAAAGAATGCAATGGACAAGCTATCCCCTCGGCGGTCTTGGTATGCACACGTGCCACCACGATTGCTTATTTTTATATGAGTGGTAAGCAATACTGGACCATTGGGCACTAGTGGATATATAATCAGGCAATTATAATCGTGGCAAACAGGCAGTTGAAACATAGCAGACCCAACTAAAAACATCCCGACTTTTCATTTGATAGTCCTTCAGAATCAAACAGTGTAAATAATAATGATGGATCAGTTTTTTACAATGCCAACACTATCGGCATAGGATAGCAGTATGAGAGACAATGATAATGATGACTGAAGTGACTCATTTATTAAACTGTTGTGGAAATGTAGTCATGACACGGGGAGCAAAGCTTCCCTTAATTACGTCAATATGTGTAATGACCATGCTAGTTCAGATGAACCTCAGGGCTCCCACAACTCAACTTCAGGCATGCACACTCTGTTTTGTGAGGTCATGCTGTTGTCAGCAATAAAGGAAAAAAATGCCCAGTCTACACCAAGAACTGACTCTGGTAACAGACCAAACACAACTATGAAATCAAAGGACATACTTATGAGGGAGGAGCTGACTGCTTTCAGGTTAAAAAAGAGCATATTTGATTAACAATTTGAAAATTTTAACAAAAATCTACTCCTGCTCCAGAAAAAAAAATATTAAGTGAACTCAGACACTGATCAAAACTAGTAAAGAGAGGAATTGAAGAAAATAGCACTGATACATGTGGTAGGCTTGAGAAAGAAAAAAGTGAACTCAGAAACAAGCTTCCTGACAAAGATGAAATCAACATTCCCAGAGCTTTACTCAACAGCCTTGAGATACAGCCTCCTGAGTGTTACAATTAGCCACTTCCTAGTGTGAACATACAGGGCAAAAAGACTGTGGTTCTGCAAACCAGGATCAAAAAGCTGGAACAGCAGTGCACCAGGAAATGTGCTGAACTGAAAATTGCGCAGGCCAAACTTTTCACCTTGTCATCACATGCCTCACCTATAGTGACATCTACACATTTCGTTGGCTGTAGTCATGGCAACAAGAACACGGTAATGTTGGTCATGTGGGGCACGTTGGGTACATTGCACAGCAAAAGCATGCCAAGAAAAGCAGTTGACTCAGTCCAAAATGTGGCCCTGAAAGAGTTAAAGCTGCCAGAGTTTCTCGTGGCATTGACACTTTTTGGTAATAGAAGTCTTTGTTTATGTATATATTTTTTTCTCAAACCATGAAGTTCTTGCTTGGATTAAATTTGATTCAACATTTTTAACGTGAATCAAGATACTTACATGGATTATGTAAAAAAGCTCCACAAATCGTTAGGTAGTGGGGACTATTTTGACATTATTCAAGGTTAAATAACAAGATACTCAGGTAGTGGAGATATTTTACTGTGTGGAGATTTAAAATCATATCAAATTCTAATCATAATGACCACCTGACTGCTGTACCCAGTGCAGATACAGGTATTTCTAAGTTTGTTAAAGACCCATCTGCTGGTACCGAGATCCATTAGACAAAACACAATCCAACAAATATCGTAAAAAGTTCCTACGGCTCTGACTGTGCACAGTGGTTTTCTCCAAGTCCTTCAGTTTCCTCCATCAAACAAGTAGGTAGGAAAGGATACGCCAACAGCTGTGCCATTGAGAGTGATTAATAAAGGCTTGGCCTGTTTCACAATCCATTTAAAAGATATGGATCTATACTTTTTATATTATAAAGATCTTTGGAAATTATGTAACGCTGGTAATTTGTAAATATGCAATCAACATTTAGACAGAGGCAAAGGAGTGGGCAATTTCAGTTGCAAAACTTCTTTTGGTAAACGTGTGGTTAACTCAAGTTAGAGGGTATTAAAATCTTCCAGGTGGTATCTCTCAGAGAAAATGCTTATCAGTTCCCTACCTGATTCAGCCTGAATTTAAAATTAAAGCACCCTACTCCAGGATGGCCCCAAAGAGGCTTGAGAAAGTTTGTTTACAAGTGGGATACCACTTACATATCTAACTCCACCTCGCTTCCATAGTACTTCAAGATCATGTGAGGTGGCAGAGATATCGTCAACATCTGTGTGACACACACCAGCATTGGGTGAGAACAAAAGTTTTCCTCTGTGGGCAAAACATGCCTTTTTAACAGAATTTTATATTTGTTCATTTGAAAGCCGTTTGTACATGACAATTTTCATCTGCTGATAAAATAAGTGGACTAGAGTGAGACAAGCATCACCTATCATGAATCATTAAGGGAGAGACTGCCAATATACTGTCAGAGAAGATATACGCATTTGTATCCTAAATGACATGGGTAAAACTCATATGCAAATAAACTCTGTGGAGTTAAATGTCATACAAAATATGACAAGCACAAGTGATGACCATGCAGCGGTACCTACAATTGGCCCAAACACCAGCCCATTAGAGTCGAGTACCCTGCTTCCCAACTTATATCATGTGTGGTTACCCATGGAGAGGTTCAAGAAGGGACTTCTTTCTCTAGAAAAAAATCATGAAATTTATGAAGAAAATTCAAACTGAGAACCAAAAACATTTCAAAATCTAGCTAGTGACTTGGTATCCACCATGCACCATGGAACACCATCCCTGCAGGCACCATCCATGTGATTAACCCTTACAACTCAGATTCTGTGCCACAGCATGCCCAAGTTCTGTAGTTTGTTCCACTGTTCAAAGTGACACCAGAATTCCAGTTGAGCTAGAATGGGAAATGGTTGTGAAGCCATTACAGGCAGTCAGGTCAAAGACACGAGACACAACAAAACATCCATGAATACACACTGATCATGGTAGTGATAATTCCGAGTATGGCACTGGCAGTGAGTTTTCAAGTCACAGCTATGAGGATTAATTCCCAGGTCAATCAAACTATGAATGTGATGGCAATTTATCTGGACATGATATGGATGATATACAAAACAACCTCTCTGCTAATCTGAACAGTCAGCTGGCAAAGCTGATGAGAAAAATAAAGCCATAATCACTAACAAGATGTGTTCATTTCCAAACAAGAATCCAGTACTCCTAATCGAGAAACACAGCCAAAGTGCAACGCAGATTGTGGGAAAGATGAAGGACCATCATCAAAGCAAGCTCAGTCAAAATTAATTGTGCTGGAATAATTTCTCACCACAGAACAAAAATTCAGCCAGGTTATAAACGAAGACCTGGTAAAAGTGTTGAATGGCGTGATCAACATGCAATCTGACAATAAACTGAATAATGTCTTGTAAAAATAAGACAGACCTCAAACTTGTGACAGATTTGTTGTATCAAATATAAATGTGGAGATCTGGGACAACTAACAAAAGCCATTCAGCAGCATGATATTGGAATGCAGGGAGCCCAGAGATACCTTTACATAGATATTATTGCACTGATTGACATTATGAACAATTGTTGAATGCCATAAAAAGTGAACAGCCACTAGCTCTGGTACAGTGCAGGCCACTATCAGTGGACACTTTAGGTTCCCGTGGAGCCATCGACTTTGGCTATCTCAGCCTAGGGCAAGTTATGCCCCGGCAGGACACCCAAGGAAAACAGCATTCCACCTGGAGCAGATTTACTTATCCCAGTCATTCATGGTGGATCTAGACTGCAGGAAAATGATGCAAAAGCACCAAACGCTACTCTGCGAAGGCACCTTCCTCTGTCCTAATGGCGTCTTACGCTTGCTGGTGACTCCAAGGTCCCTATTTGACGAACTGCAGCATTTTGCACAGATCTCAAAGGGGGTCCGTCACTGGCCTTGCATCACTCACAACTTCACTGTTGTAGGCGATCAACCATCAAATCAGGACAGCCTGCACCCAGTTGGCACTGGAGGTAATATGCTTAGTGCTCCTCCACTTCCAAGACCTAGTGGAGCACAAACACCTTCTTGTTATGTGCAACAACAGGACTGCCATTGCCTACATCAACTGGCGGAGCAAGATGTGCTCCCAAAAGCGAGACAGAGTTAGTAGGACGCATCACCCGCCCGATGTTGCTCCGAACACAAAAACCACACACGAGGAATTACCAGGACTACAAAATGTCCTGGCCAACAAACTCTTGAGAAGAAGTCAGCTGGTAGGGACGGAGTGGTTGCTCCACCCACAGGTCGTTCAGGGCATGTGGGCCAGGTGGGGTGCCCCACACGTGGTACTGTTCATGACAAGCACAAGTGTAAAACTTCCATTTGAAAATGGGGTCAGCAAAGCTATGAGCCTATAGGAATGTGGTCTTCAACCTAATCTTGTGCCTTGGTTTTTACTTTTGGACCCACAAACCTGCATACATTTATTTTGCCCAAGATGTGTACCTTATATTTACATGAAAGAATAATGTTAGAATGTCTTTTTATGGTATAAACAGAGTTTTGCAGAAGGGTCTAATTTGGTAATTTATGGCAGTTCACAGAAAATATATCATACTTAGAGGACTCAAAGTTTGTGAAATGAAACTTTCCAGACATGCCCTGGGAAGGTTTGCTAATTTTTTCCATAAATATAATAGCAGAATTTCAACTGAATATTACAAGTGGTTATCACAATGATTAAATATTACTAAAGTGTAAGGCCCAATAAAACACCTAAAGAAACAAAATACAAAAAAAAAAAAAAAAAAAAAAAAATCCAGAAGACCTTCCCTAAGTTTAACTCTTACCTTCACAAAACATTTCATTTCATAAAAATAAAACCATTCAATAATTCTTCAATCGAAATTGGTAGAGTTATGGCAAAACTGGTCCTAAGAAAACTGCTGTTTCGTAACATCACTCACAACTCATGACATAAACCATTGTTAATCAAATTGTTCTAACTACAGGGGTTTGGACTTTATTGTGACAGAAGTATACACATACAGCTACCATTTTGATGTGTTCTTATCAGATTCAACAGTTTGCAATCTTATCGCAATTGAATTTTTTGAAGTAAATCTTCTGTGATGTGAGCCAGTCTGTGGTTTCTTTGTGTGGTTTTGCAGTGGTCCACCGTAAAGAGGTGGGGCGATAAAGTTTGAGTATTGCAAAGAAAACAATCCTGAGGCTCAATGTAGCCATCACAATAGCAGTGACTGAACAGATAATTATGTCCATTGTTCTGTATCCACAGCCTGTGAGGGCCACAGTGGGCCTGTTCCATTTCCCATGCCTCTAGCCCATTGTTCTCCTCTGCCAATGAGTAGCTTGACCAAATTTCATCGGGCACAAACCAGTGTTTGACTGACAGCACACTCATTTACATGTTGTACACACTGGGTCATGTGGATCCTTGAGTTAAAGGTTATAATTTTTGTGCTCAAATTTCACCTTAAGAAAAAATAATCTTTTCAGTTTGTTTTCTCACTAGCATGCAGATGACCACTATACCTGTCCAAAACATACAAATATTATTTTGGTGCAGATGATTATATTAATGAAAACATAACTTTGCTGATGCCCCCTTAAGTGTCTTCTGTTCAGGATCCCCAGGCCCCAGCAGTGGATGCTCTAGCAATGGACTGGAGCAACTTTCGGGCTTATGCTTCTCTGCCTCCACAGATCCCCCCAAGGATCTTGCAGAAAGTTTGGTCCCATGACTGCAATCTGATCTTAATCACCTTTTGGTGGCTGAGGTTGGTTTGGTCTCTGAATCTTCTGGAATTCAGTGTCAAGCCACCGCTACGTCTAACTGCATGGCTGAAACTTCTGATGCATCTGCGGACCAGTGTGTTTCACAGGAACTCTCAAGTGCTCAAACTCCATGCTCGGCAGTGTGGATTAAGCAGACTATCTTGAAAACCTATGAGAACACATTGGACAGGCCTTCAGCCCCGAAGCAGGTCTAGGCAAGAGCTTACAAGGTATGAGCTTTTAATGCCTCCTGGCGATGGTTAATGAGTAATGATTGACCACAAGTTGAGCATAACTCTAATCTTATGGCCAGCAGTACAGAGAGTTGAAATCTTTCAACTCCACATTTATGTGTTTTTTTCAAAACTTAAATACTGCATTGTGTTCATGGCCTTTGTATGGGGCCGTGTAATGTTGCTTGGGGAAACCTAGATGTTACGTTGTATTGTGACGTCATCAGTTATGGGTCAGCACGTTCAGCCTTACTGGACAGTATGACTGGGTTGTGCCAGTCATCACAGGTGACTGTGTTGGCATGCGGTTTGATGACATGTCATGTTTAAAAAGTAGGGTTACACCAGGATTTTCTTCTCTGTCAGTTCTCATTGGAGAAGACCATCTCCCTGTTTCCTGATCAGATAATGTGTCTGGATCATAAACTTTTTGTGTTTACATCCCTTAAATTTAAGATGCTATCAAAATTGGAAGCTAAAATAAATTGCAGCATTTCTAGAGCATATAAAAAGAAATCTTTATGTGCGCATAGCACGGTAGTTCGAGGATATAGGCAGGTGAAGCACCATAAGTTCAGATACAGCTTTGCTTACAGGTGAGGTTTAGTCATGAATGCCAGATAATAAAAATGTGTCACTGAGTATTTTTACGATTTCAAAATATTTTGGAATTTAAAAGATGTTATTTTCTATATATACTCATATGTTCACCACCAAATATATCCATTTTGTAGATTTTACATAGTTTTTCATAATTATTTGTAAAACAGTGTAAGTTGACACAATGTAAAATTACTTTAGCCATAATTATTACCCCCATCCCTTATTTTACTATTTCATTTAACAAAAATGGTCCACAATTAATTTAAATATTGCATGAAACTTGTACATTAGCTTTAATATTGTAAAATTTCACAACTATATTCTACTGTATCCTTAATCACGTGAGTATACAGCATCATACATTTAAGCTTTAGCGAATATATTGTAAAAATGTGATGAAAATATATAAAATGCGATTGTTGAAAATAAGGGATTAGGGGTATGAAAATGCTCTTAAACTGTACAATTATGGTCAATCTTGCAATATATTTGACATTTAACATCATAATTGTGTATTTGCAGCAGTTCAGCCCAACTGAAGCTAGATGGTGGGTGGAGCTTTTGTTCATACAAGCAGAAAATGTGAAATACTTGGTGAAAACTAAAATTTTTGGGGACTTCATTTTGAAGCAAAAACACCCCCAAAATTAGGTTTATTATCATAAGATAGGTCAATGAGTTGTGTTTATGCTTTATAGTTATACCCTATGCAATTTCATTCCATTACAAAATTTTTGCAGTGCAACCCATTGCTGAGCTAAAAAAAATCCTTGAAAATGCTGAAACATGGCATATATATATTATGGACCAGCCCTCGGCATATTCGTCTGGAACTGGCTCTCTGATTCTTTTCCTGTAAAAGTGCTGCATATGTTCACAGATTATATCAAGTTTGCACTGGAATATATGTAAGTGTGTCAAGATCATGCATGAACTTTGACTGTAAGTTTTTTTCAACGAAAAAGTGAGTTTTACAGACTTTTTGTTTCGATTGGTATATACCCCCAGACAGCAAGGTGTACCTGTTCACCTGTTGACCGGTGTGGAACAATTATCTACCCTTTGTCTAATGACAGTGCCTATTGTATACTAAGTGGCCAAACTGTCTGGCAAAGCAGGATCACCCAAACATGCCATTGAAATGTGCTGGTTGTTCACAGAAAAACAAATCTGTAAAACGTGGACACCTACAAATGCCTCTATGCAAGAAATGTGAAATTGTGAGGTTAGAAAATGCAGCCTATACTGATGAAGATAGCTTCAGTCATGATCCTAAAACTGATCCAAAGACTCTGGGTGCATATATGGGTAGCCCTTTGAGTCACCAACCTCCTAGAAATCAAGATATCATTATAAATGAGCTGATTTGCTACCTATGTAACAAAGTCGATCTACTTCCAATGGACACGTTAGTCAAAGTCTGCCTTGAATCTTTCAATGAGACAGAGACTGTAGAAGCTAAGACACTGTTGTATGATATAATACAGCCAGATGAGAGATACATGTAGAGAAAGGGGCCTGACAGTCATACTCAAAACTTGAAAGATCTGGCTCTTTGGATACCTGAATGTGAGGCAACAGAACTTCCCACTTTTGATGCGATCGATTTTTCTGAACTGCCTTCTGTCGATATTAACCATGTAGATGTCACAACCCTTGTTCGTGATGTGAAGATTGCTCGTTCAGAAATATCTGCTATGAAAGACCAAATCAATAATTTATCTAAGGTATGTACTGAGACCACATCTGTTACCAGTTCTATGATTGCTTCTGCTCAAAATCTGAAGAGCAATCTGTACAACGTTACTGCTGATGTAGCCGAGTACTTTGCACTGAAACATGCTTCAGCTGACACAGATGTTGATGGAGAAAGGAAGAATGCTGTGCCTAGCCAATCGGATACTGCATCTCTCACCATTGCTAGTTGTCATATTGAGTCTTCTGATTCTAAATCGGATACTAATGCCATTAAGAACCCGACTAGAGTAAATGACCAAGTTGAGGGAAATAGTAGTACTATAATGGCTGTTCACCACGATACTGTTGTGATTGATCACACTCAACCTGTGCTATGTAAATCTGAACAACATTGCGTTCGGGACACTGGTGGTGACAGACCTAATCAGTCTATGCAGCCCTCATATGCTCAGGCTGCATCTTCCGCTGGAGGAGGACAGTCCAGCTTACCCAATGCCAGGTGAACAGTCAGCAGATCTACTTTATTGACCACTGAAAGTAATACTGGCAGCTTCAAAAAGGCCATAACAGGAACTGGAAAATCCCTGAGTGGACTAAGTGCCACTAAAACAGGCCCCATGGCTAGACTCTTTGTTACAAGGCTACAACCAGATACCACGGTGAATGATGTGATTGCACATGTTAAACAAAATGCTAATCTCAGAGTAACTTGTGAAAAACTTGAAACCAAATATGATTCATTTGCATCTTTTTTTTAAACTCTGCCAAGAAGTAAGATAGATGTTATTCTTGATGCTGACAAATGGCTGAAAATGTGCTGGTGAGGCGATTCTACCAGCGAAAATGACTGAATTACTTAGGCAAATTAAGCTGGTATCATTGTCATGGGATAAAGTCATGCATACCTACAGTCCATGACTGGTGTGACAATCATGATTTTTGTTTCTTACAGGAAAACTGGCTGTTGGAAGATGAATTACACATATTGCATAATGTACAAAATGACTTAAGTTGTATTGGTATATCTTCCGTGGATTCGTCCAAGGGCATATTGAGTGGTAGACCTTATGGTGGTCTGGCTATACTATGGCCTAAGAGCTTAGGGCCTAACATCACGCTTAAGACTTTTGATGATAAGAGAGTAGTTGGCATTGAGATACACGCTCTAAATGCTAAAATGCTTCTTATAAACGTGTACATGCCATATGAATGCAATGATAACCTTGAGGATTATATTTACTATTTAAGTAAAATTAATGCTATTATTGATGAAGCTGACACTGCAAATATCTTTGTGATTGGTGACTGGAAAGCTAAGCCAAAGTGTGACAGCCTATTTGGGTCTGAACTAATGTCTTTCTGTCATGAAAATATGTATAATTTCTCTGACTGTTTGCTACTAAATGATAATAATGATCCCTTCACTTATATGAGCCATGCTCACAGTACTACCTCTTATCTGGATCACTCTATGACCACTAGTTCAGCACACAGCAGTATTTCTAATATTTCTATCTCCCACGATTACTGAACATCTGACCATTTCCCACTTTCAGTTTCTGTAAATGTAGACCTTTTGGCTCATACCGTTACCATTGACGATATGCTAAATGGCACCCATTATAATTGGTCTGCTATGGATGTTACAGATATTAAATCTTATACAGATGCCACTGATGAATACCTTCGTAAGATTAAATGATCTACTGAAGCCTTTTTGTGTACTGATATTAAGTGTGTAAACATTGACCATAAGCATGCATTGTCTGATTTTTTACAATAATGCTGTTAAAGCCCTACAAGGTGCTGCTGAAAAAAACAGTTAAAACTGATTTATCTAGGGACTACAAAATTGTGCCTGGTTGGAATGATCATGTTAATGATTTGCACAGTATAGCCCGGAATGCCTATGTTATTTGGAGGGATTGTGGTGAGCCTAGGTTTGGTCCCTTGTTTGACAATATGTCTAGGACTAGGACCCAGTTTAAATATGCGCTATGTGCTTGTAAACGCAGAGAGGATACTGCCAGGGCTGATGCATTAGCTAACAGTATGGCAAAGTGCGATAATCTCTTATTTTGGAAACAAATTAAGACCATGAACAATAAAAAGTTACCTATGGCAGCTAGTATAGATGGGTGTACTGGTCCTAAAGAGGTGGCAGATATGTGGTTTAACCATTATACACAGTTGTTTAACTCTGTCGCTAACAGTTCAGCTCAGGACATGAAGTTTGATGTTTCTTACACTGATCATATAAGAGTGATTGAAGCTGAAGTACAGGAAGCTACTGAAAATTTGTTGTCAAAGAAAGCTGCAGATAAAGACAATTTATGCAGTGAAAATATAAAGTATTGCAGTAAGCGTTTAACATATATCTTATCATGCTATTTACCAACATTCTGGTGCATGGTCACTTACCAAAAGAATTGATGGTCACTATTCTTATTCCTGTAGTTAAAACAAAAGTGTAAATTATGCGATAGTGGTAACCATAGACCTACCGCTATTTCTTGTGTACTGTCTAAAGTTTTAGAGTTTGTCTTATTATCTCGATGTGAGCAACACCTCGTTACCACTGATAATCAGTTTGGTTTCAAATCCAAACATTCTACTGATATGTGTATATATATTCTGAATGAGGTTTTACATCTGTATCGTAGACAAGGTAGCCCTGTGTTCTTGTGTTCTCTTGATGCCTCCAAGGCGTTTGACCGAGTCAATCATGCTAAGCTTTTTACTGTTCTTGTGCAAAGAAATATACCCCAATATATTGTACGCACTTTGGCCATATGGTATTCCAGTCAAATGAGTGTTCGCTGGGGATCTTCCTTCTGTGATCTGGAACTAACGGTGTGAAGCAAGTTGGGATATTGTCCCCTCGGCTTTCCAATTTATACATAGATAATGTAAGTAAAAATCTCATGAATACTAAAAGTGACTGCAATGTGGCTGGTATGATGGTTAATCATATATTATATGCTGATGATCTGTTGCTACTTTGCCCTTCTGCTAAAGATCTTCAAAAGCTAATTATTATTTGTTGCACTTATGCTGGCTACCATGATATTTCATTTAATCCTAAGAAGACATACTGTATGATCTTCCAGTCGCACTCCATAAGTTGCGTAAATTACCTCATTTGTTCATGATCAGTTGTTAAACTATGTCAATGACCATAAGTACCTGCGTGTATTTCTTACTGATTCCTTTAAAGATGATGATGATATACTTCGGCAATCTAGGACTTTTTATAAACAGGCAAATCTACTGTTGAGAAAAATTTATTACTGCTCATATGATGCGAAAATCATGCTATTTAACTCATACTGTACTTCTATGTATTGTGCTTCTTTGTGGACTTAATATCGGAAGAATTCTATTTCAAAGTTGGTTGCGAGTTACAATAATACCTTTAGAAGATTTATACATTATGCTCCAGATTGTAGTGCCAGTCAAATGTTGGTCTCCAGCGTTCAGTCTGAGACACCGTATACAGAACAGCAACAATACTTAATCCAATGTGTATTATACTCTGACATATTCTATGAGTCTCCTGTAATAAGACACTGGGGAAACTTGTTATATTTGCATACTGGCTAATTATGTTTCGATTTCTTGTTTCATGTACGATTTTCTTTAGTATATTCTAAACATGAGGTTCCTTGTCTGTTAGTTTTCACAAGTTATATGTAATTACCCTTGTTGTGCGTCAGGCATTATGTGCCTTCACTTACTTTTTGCATGTTTCCTTTCTCTTTTTCTAATTCTCACTATGGACCAACATGTACATGTACTGATGAGTCTGAAATAAAGCAATATGTATATATATACATATTGCTTTATTTCAGTATATATATATATATATATATATATATATATATATATATATATATATATATATATATATATATATATATATATATATACATACTATTATTTAAAAGGAAACACCAAGGGGTGGAGGGTATTTTAATGACCACAAAGTCCCCACATTTAGATCAAGACCCTATAAATTTCCTTCACAGTGATTTTCTACATTGCCCTTGCAAAACTCCAATTGCTAAAATATTTAAAAACATGACGAATATATTATTTATTCTTCTTATACAAAATAGCATATTTGCAGACCATTAAAACAGACATGAAATTTTTGCAACTGCTATTTTGGCCATACCTTAGAAATGAAGCCAGATTAACATCAACCTACACTTTTAACATTAAAATACCCAATGACAATTTTCGTTTGTTTTGTTTTGTTTTGATATTCTTGATTAATCAATTTTACAGCATTTGGTTGTCCATACATCCTCAGAAATACTATAATACCAAGAATTACAGATTTTTCTGGCTGTTTTAGTGTGTAACCAGATTCTATTAAACACATGCATTTTTTTTCTTGTCCATCATGATTTATTTCAACACATCCATATTTCTTTTCAATACCTTTAAGAAAGAAGTAAAGGTTGTGTTGTAATTTTCTCTGTGAATCTGACTATGGATGACATATTTTGCTAATAAAGTACAATAATTTAGAGTGGTTTGGAACCAATTACAAATCTTCCTACTTCTATATTCCAAATAATATAATTTTAATTTACTCCCCAGATGTGGCCACAAAACTTAAAGATGAAAGTGGCCCACACACCCCAGCCCTTGGCAATAAACTACACGATTAAAACAAAAAACAAAAAAATCAAAAAAACAAAAACAAAAACAAAAACAAAATCTATGTACCAACTTTTTATTTATTTGATATTTTTGTTGTCTTCAGCTTTCTGTGCAAAATTCAGACTATGTATTTTTAAAAATGTCTCCAAAAAAACTAAATCCTCACCTCAGAAAAAAGGGAGAACTTTCATTCCTGCCACTGCAGTATCTATGATTAAACTAACATTTTTTCACCTCTTTTTTCCATTTAAACATCAGGCGTTATCTGTTTACTCTCACAATGTTAACACTTCAATCTGATCATGGTAACACCATTAACGAATATTTTCCATTTTATACTCCACATTCTCAAATTGACTTGTCAGCACCTGTCATTTAACCCTTTCTCCTCTGAATCAGCAAAAAAAACAGCCACTGGTCAATTGTCTTAGCTTCAATGTTTGCAATTAATTTCAATAGTAAATACAAATAATTTATATGGTCTTCATAAATTCATGAGACCAATTGTGAAAACATGGTCGGATCAAAATCTTTCCTTCGCAGCGTTTGGAAGCCCGACCCATGACAAGGAAAGCAGTTCACTTGGCCCTAATTCAAGAGTAAAGGGCTACTCTCGTTATTTAATATGCAATATTAGACCAATCTCTTATCCTATAAAAAAGGCATACTGCCATGAAATGGGGAGGCAGAGGATCTTCTCAAGAAGAAACCAGGACAAATGCCAGTTTTGCTGTGTTGACAACAGTCACCCAGTGCCAGAGAGCCTCACATTAAATGAAGAAGACATGAATAATTAACTTTGCGACGGGGATGACTGCCAGCACCTGTGGCAACCTTCTAACTATGACTCTAATCAGTAGGGTTAGAACTATTGTTCACAATAGTTCACAAAGCCAGTGTGTCCAGCACACTGGCATTAAAGGATTGGAGCAAGGAGCCATCTCCAGCTCATGTACTGCCCCCATCTGGCCTGTAGTGGAGGCTGAAGTTTCTTCTTAAAAGCAAGCACTTATTCCGCATTTATTGTATCAGGTGGTAAAGCATTCCATTCCTGGACTATTCTATTTGAGAAAAAATGTTTCCTAGTCTCCAAATGGCACCTCTTAACAATTAATTTTTTGTTATGTCCTCTTGTGTTATGAGGCCTATTGTCTGTGGTAAAAAAATTGTTGTCAAAGTCCTTATTATCCTTCAAAATCTTGTACACCTCGATCAAATTCCCTCTGTGGCGTCTCATCTCCAGTGTTGTTAGGTGCCACCTACTCATCCTCTTGGCGTATTCGATTTCTCTATACCCTTTTATCATTCTTAAGGCTCTACGTTTCACCACTTCTACTTTGTCGACATCCCTTTGTAAGTATGGTCTCCAGGCCTGCATACAGTACTCTAACTTTGGTCTCACCAGCGATTTGTATAAGTATAGAATGTTCTTCTTGTTTTTGTTAGTGTAGACTCTCCTGATGCTCAGTGTTCTGTTTGATTCTTTTAACACTTTTGCTACATGGTGACTACATGATAAATCTTCATTTATTAAAACTCCTAGGTCTTTTTCTTCTGTGGTGGTGGTTATGAGTTCATCTCTCATAAAATAGTCAAATCTAGGGTTGTTTCTTCCAAAGTGGATGCATTCGCATTTGTCAGCATTAAACAGCATCAGCCAATCTATTGACCACTTATAGAGCGAGTGTAGATCTTCCTGTAGGGCTAGCACTCTAGCTAGGTTGGGTATTCTCCTCAAAACCTTTTTATCATCAGCAAATTTGGAAAGTGTGCTCAATACATCATCATCGATGTCATTTATGTATACCAAGAAAAACATTGGACCCAATAGCGACCCTTGCAGAACACCACTTTTTACACCACTCCAGTCTGACGCATTTCCATTTACCACTACTCTTTGTTTCCAATCTTTCAGCCATGCCCCTATCCATCTCGTGATATCGCCCCCCCCCCCCGTCCATGAGCCTCCAACTTCCTTAGCAATTTTTCATGGGGAACCTTGTCAAAAGCCTTACTGAAGTCAAGGTAAATCACATCCACTGGGTCATTTTCATCCACACCTTTTGTAACTTCCTCTAGAAATTCAAGCAAATTCGTTAGACATGACTTTCCTTGGGTAACCCATGTTGGTTTCCATCGATTAACTCACGCTCATGGAGATATGCTGTTATTTCATCTTTCATAATTTTTACCAGTACTTTACATACTTGTGATGTCAAACTAACAGGTCTGTAGTTACTTGCTTTGCTTTTGCATCCTTTCTTAAAGATCAGGGTCACATTTGCATTATTGCAAACCATTCGGGACTTCTGAGTAGTCTAAACTTGTTTTAAATATTGAAGCAAGCGGCTTAGATATTATATCTGCCATTTCCCTTAGGACTCACGGATTTATACCATCCTCTCCTGGAGCTTTTTCTGGATTCAATGATAATAATTTGCGTTTCATTTTTTCTTCAGTAATTTCAATTTCCAGCAGTTTATGCTGTCCAGCTTTCAGCTTTGGTGTAGCAGTAGGAATATTATTTAGATTCTCCTCCGTAAATACTGAAGTCAAAAACTCATTTAGTACTTCAGCGGTATTTTCTGTAGGAATTTCATTTCCCTCACTATCTTTTAGGGGCCCTACACTTTCCTTGGCAACCATGTTTTTCGTGCATATTCATAGGAAGCTTTAGGCTTGGTCTTAATATTCTTAGCCAGTTTGCTTTCATATTTTCTTTTGACTTTTCTGATTGACTTAGTTGCTCTTTTTTTTTTTTTGACTTCTTGTATCTCCTGTAATCTTCTCTCTTGTACCATACTTTATTTATTTCGTGGGAACGAAACCTTTTTTTTTTCTTCATGTCCTTTCTGGGGATCCGTACAAAATAAATTATCGTCAGCAACTTTTTGTAGGGTCGGTCGCTCAACCGGAAACACAATGTCAGTTTTTTTTGTTTTTTTTTTCGCGTCCGATTGTTTCCAATAATAGTAATATTTTGTACTTTCCAACGTGGGCCGCGAGGCTGAAATATAACCCGCTGAAAATTTATGAATCAATTCTCACAACTCCGCACCATGACTCATGAGCTGCAACTCATACTAAATTCTAAGGCTGAGCATGATCATGGATGATGATCACTACGTATGCCCATGTCCACGTGAGGCACGGCTATCGCACCTGTCTATGCAGAAATAGGTGTGAAAGTGTATCGCTCCACTGCCTGGACTCGAGAGATGCGTTTCACATTTTCATTACTGAAAGGGATTTCAATCACAATGCATGTCCTGTCAAATGCTCTGATCGACCAATGAGATTGTTTGTTTTGATGCCCGCCATTTTGACCTGTTTCAATGCGCTACTTTATTCATGAACGAGGACCGAAGATCAAAGCAAATTCAACGTTAAAATTCTAAGGTAAGTGGTGAATCTTCTTTTATTAATTTAACTTCTTCTTATTTTGTAAGAAATTATCTTTCGTTTGAACTTTATTTTATGAAAATCGGTTGCCAATCACCGAAGTTATGCGCCTCTCAAATTTTTTAGTTTGACGAGATTTTCTGACGACTGGCAAATGGAAGCCATTTTCTCTCACCTACCTGGTATTTTGTCACCCCGGTTTTTACAATTTGATCCCATTGCATCAGCTGCATAGCCATATAATACTGATGTATCCCAAATCTCTGTATCATAAGCTTTAATATGCACTATGATTTATTAAAAGCGATAAAAAATTGTCGGAGTTATGCTTTCTGGAAGATGTGTAAAAGAGACCGACCTTGTCGATGTTGTGGCTTGCTACACGGCCCGGGAGAGATCTGCGCATGAAATGTATCCTGAATCACATAATTCACACCATAAAATATATTTAACATATCATAATTTTCCCCACGAGTAATGTGAACAATTTGACGTTTATTTGAAACAAATTCACCATATGGAAGTGAAGTTATGGTTTTCCAAAAAACTAGTTTGATACCGCGAGATGCAAGTGTACGGCCTGCGGGGAAAGGGTCATGCTTGGCCGGTAGGCTTGCACCAATAACCTCTGGGGACGGGCGCATGGGTTTGGTGTGAATGTCGGCGATATTTTAAAGGTTTTATAGGAAAACATATGCATGTTATATATCAATGAAAAGGTCTGCTGATAAGCAATATCATGATGGTGTTTTTATTTCGGTAGCTTGAAAATGTTGGGAGTTAAAGAAAAATTAAATATTTGTTCAAAATGTCATTTCATGACAGTTAAAATAACTTGAAGATGTCTCTGTCCTTCATATGTTTTCTGCTGTCACAGCTCCAATGCAGTTATTCATTTTTACAACCAAAATGTGCAAGTGTAAGTAATGTTCTGATTATTATCTTTTTTACCTTCAATTTCAAGTTCCAGATTACTCCCATGTACAGACGATTATGTCACCACCAATTGGGGGAAAAAAATGATAGCCAGCAAACTACAGCCTGTAGGCTGTACAGTTAAATATCAAAAAAGAATTAGAGTACATGTATAGCTGTTAGTCAGAATTTTCTGCAAACCAATATGAAGATTTTAATGAGCTGAACATTTTCTGAAGGGTTTAGGAAACCAGAGTTCTGTTATTGATTAAAAACAAGGCTAAAAGCCTAGAGGTGGGGCTTTTTGTTGTTTTTCCTTTGCTTTCATTAGGGCATGAACATATGTTTACATGTATGATATACATATACATGTATATGAAATTTGAGTACATTTGCGAATAAATATTCAAGGCTATTATCGTAATATCTGTAATACCTTAATTTACCGGGCTTAATATGATTATTTGTTAAAATTTCAATGCATGTAGGTTTGTGTATGATCAAACAAAAATTTATTTCTAGGGTGGGAGCGAGCGTATTTTGGAGATCGTTTATGCGCACGCGTAATGTGTTATGACATATGTAAAGCAGCCACAGTGACGTATGAAAAGACCTCTTGCTGAAGCCACTGCGAAGAGGTGGAACTAGAAGAATACCTGAGGATTACTCAGTAGTTTCACAAGTAAGTGTGTGTTTTTCATATTTCGTTGTTTTACATTGTATATATTACACGAGCGAAGATGTGTTTGTATAAAATTTGACAGGTTCTCTGCCACTTGCGGTTTCATCACATCAATGTGGTACCTATGCAGTCATTGCCATGTTGACCATCACTTGAACATTATGTCGATGTCACTCACCATGAGCACATGCTTTTGAATATCGGCACATTGCTCACAAATTAAACTTGATGTGTGTTTTGAAGTCTTATACTGAGTTGTTATTGTATGTCACTAAGTCTGCTTTATTGATTGCTACATTTTTAATGTTTGTAAGGGTCAACAAATAGCAGGCACAATGAAAACTTGTAAGTATGACACTATTTTTTTCCAAGACAATGTGTCAGATAATTGAATATTTCAGACTCATGAGTCAAAAAACAAAGGAACAACAACTTCAGTCCATTCAAATTTGTGGCATTGTAATGAATATGTCAGATAAGTGAGTGTCGTTTTCAGTTTTCACTGTATAATTTCACTTGAGCTCCAGTACACTTTAATCAGGTGGTGCAAAATAAAAACTTTGCTAGCCCCCTCATCACTGGAAGTGCTTCTCCTCTGGTTTAGTTTCTACCCTTGATCTGTAAAAAGGCCACCTTGTACATTTGATACATACACACTTAAAATATGCATATATTTTAACTTCTATTCAGATCGTTGAAAAAAGGCAAGTTACGAATGATAACGATGTGACAAATCTAAAGCTCAACATCCAAATGAATCAAACCAACTTTTAAATTATATAAGCTTTGCTTTGCTTTGCTCTAATAATAGTTTTCACGGACGCCATTTTCCCTCCCATAAAAACACAACTTTCCCCATCTCTCCCTGACTGTTCTGGCGCACAGTTTCCTTATATAGTATATCAATCGAAGAAAAAAAAAAGTTGTAGCATCAAACAAAGTGGCCTTAAGGAGGGCAAGGTTGAGTACAGCACTGAGTGATAGGTCATTCAAAACATGAACTGAAAATGTCGACAGTATCAGCATGGCAATGTTTACAAACATCCACTTCTCGTTCAGATCCATGACCTAGATCTTGATTCTGCTCAGAATCCCACAATCAGTTGAACGCAATCAATAAAGCAGACTTAGTGATAGTTGTTGGGGATCAGAAAAGCCTGGAAACCACAGGTCCTGATTTAAAAAAAAAATCGTTATCGTTATAAATCATGGCCTGTGTTAATATAAAGAGGTTGAGAACATAGTTCGTTCATGTAGTGCAAAAAAAATAGTATTCTTTGTTTTTTGCCAATGAGTGAAGCGGCACCATTTTAGTATCTTGCAACGAGTGCATATAGTCCCGTTGTATGGCAGCTGTTACATGGTAATTTATGCAGCAGTGTAACAGCGACTCACAATATTTGTTGAAACAGTGTAACAACCATGTAAATATTACTGTGAATGACGTGTCATCTGTAAACGAGTTCAGTTTTGCTACCCCCGCATTGTTCGCATGAATATCAGCTGGAAACTACTATTTTCGCGCAAATTTTCGGCGACCTTGATCGTGACTCTTATCCAATCATGCAAAGGGATATATGCCTTGGGAGGGGTTTGTCGTCCAAAGTTATTTTGATTCCTTCTCATCGCAACCAAATACATGTACATGCTCCTCCCTGTCATGGTGCAGGT
This sequence comes from Hermodice carunculata, assembly GCA_964020975.1. Lineage (NCBI taxonomy): Eukaryota > Metazoa > Annelida > Polychaeta > Eunicida > Amphinomidae > Hermodice > Hermodice carunculata. The sequence goes on from OZ026621.1 coordinate 15,835,968, forward strand.
CACATGAGGCTTATTGCGCAAATCATAACGTTCCTCTTACGGTGAAAATAGCCGTGCCACAGTGCTGCTAAGACTGAGGTAAACAACGGTAATAGGCACCTAATCACTGATCAATGTACAGTAGTACCTGCTGTTTGCGGTCTCCCCTTCTGCCAAGTAAAAGTGACCGCATACAGCAGGTGACCGGTCACAACAGGTATGCAAATATGGCCAACTGGGTACTGCGTTTTACTGGACTTCAAAGGGAACACTTATCCGCTCAGCTGTCAATGAGTTGCAACAACTTCTAAAGCATCATCACTGGCTGGCCTGGCACCGGGCTCCTTAAATCCTCAGTGCTCAGGCTGACTGAACAATACCATGCTCCTATGGAAAATACTGGCCCAAAAATAGAATGTTTTGAAAGTGTATTGAAAATTTTGCTTGCAAGCGTAGGTGTAGAAATTGATGGTTGATCCATGGAGCATATTTTGCATTCAAATTCTGCAGAAACTACAGTGAAATTGTAGAAGTAAACAGGTCTGACGCAAACGCTTCTGGGGACAAATGTTTTGGTAACTCTACACAGGATGTGGCAACGGGAAATGGTAATAAAATTTTATTGGGAAGAGACTTTTGAGCAGGGTACGAAAAAAAATTTTAAAAGCACTCGTCGGCAGGACAAGTAAATTTTAAAATCTACTTCTCCGTATGCAAAATTCACTTGTCCGAATAAAACCTGGTGCAACAAACATAGTAATATTCTTTTTCTTCAATCCTTACATAAAGGCCTGGACAAACCATTTAGCCTAATTTGGCACTTATTGTCGCTTGCAAATCGGCAAAAGTCTGTCAATTTTTTACACGATTCTAGCTATGACTGTAAACAGTAAAACTGGCAAAATATTAAAAATACAAATTGAAAAGTAAACTATTTGCATAGGGTGACTCACGATGAAAAATACTGTGTAATTTCTGGAAGTCACTGTTCCAGGTAAATTTAATACAGATCAATAGTTTTATTGGTTTTAGCATCGTCTTTCTTGTTGCCGCTGATGGGATGCACATCGACGCCATCATTTGCGTACTACCATGAATGCTATCCGTACATCGTTGTCAATTTGTGTATACAGTATCGGCAAGTTCCTAGCAATAAATGGTGTTCTTCATTCAAATTCAAACGAATTTCAAATAAAAAAAATCCGTCTCCTTGTAGTGCACATCGAGTGTGCAGTCACCATCTTTCCTACCACTGTATACAAACAGCTGCATTGGCCATGTGGTCTGACGGACAACACATCACTTGATTGGTCAATCGAGTCACATGCAAAAATGAGCCAATCACAGCTCATGTTACAGTGTGTTCATCACAGCTTCCACCCTGTGAACGTGTGTGAACCTTCCAAAATTTACGGAGGGAACACACCAACGGGCAGCTTTTTTTGTATTGCGGCATGCGAAAATAAAGATTCCAGTGTTTATAGCAACAATTATTTGGAGTTACAGGCAAATACGCGAAGGTAGGGGGATAGAAAAAATGCCAAATGTGTGACAGATCAGTCAGCATGATGCTTAGTTCACTGTAGATCATTCCACGCGGTCACTTGCAAGTGACTGGCGGATGTGTGTTTTATTTGACCGGGAAGTCAACTCGCGGCACCTTTACATGATCTTTCCAACACTTTTAGAACCTACTGATGAATGACGTTTGATGCTAATTTGTTCAAGAATACGCCATGCAAGTTTTAATTTTTATTTAAAGTTACTTTGTCATTGTTCGGCCAGATTAGAATGACGGTGAGGTACTGGGACCTTGCTCCGAAAACGGGTGAAAGCCAATACGCCCCAATGCATTACTGCTGGTGCCTTTGATCTCGTAGTCGTATGTACGCAACGGTCAAAATACCTGCTTGTTTTGACAGAAATCAAGTTGGTAGTCAAGTCCTGTTGAATACAATTGCTGACCATGTAATTGTTTAAACCTGAATTGCTTACTTTTGGCCAGAGGATTATCATCACCTATTGCGTATTGGCGTCCCCACGCACATGCCTGCATTAGTGTGTATGTTCTGTTCACACGGACCGCAGTAATCACCAGCATATGGAGAGTCGCGAAGGCTCTGACTGCTCATTATCAATGTTGCTGTGCATGCAAACAGACGTAATTTCTGTCCATATAGAAAAAATAGCTTGTCAGCAGGACAAGTTGAATTTGAAAGTCACTTGTCCGAGAAGAGCTTTAGCTTGTCCCGGAATGTCGGATCATAGGAATTTTCGAACCCTGCTTTTGAGAGTGGTTCATTTGTCAACACTCGGGTCAACCACTGCCACACAGTGAAATGGCCTTGCAGCATTGTCATTGCTAAAAAATCAAGACCTTTTAAGAACATATGCCCGACAGTGAGCGATATTACCGGGGTTTATACAGTGGTACCTGCTATTTAAGACCACCCCTACAGCCAACAAAAAGTGGTCTCATACTGCAGGTGGTCTTAAATGGAAGGTATATATTTAACATGTAAATACAGCAAAGGGTCCTGAAAGAGTGGTCTTGAAAAGACATGCGGTCTTAAATTGGAGGTGGTCTTTAGAGCAGGTACCACTGTATTTGATTTTATGGCCATTACCAAGTTAGGTCAATTTACGCTTCCAGCATAGGAAATTGATCAAGCGTCTGCATGCCAGTATCGTCAAATCTTAATTTGATTCCATTTGAAGTGACTGCAAATTTTTAGAAGGGCCGTTAACCACTGTTACCACAGATTTTTTTCGTTTTGTATAGTGACTGCGGATTGTCAAAAGCTTGATTTTGAATGACCGCTGACTGCAAAAATTGTACTTTTGCCAAATATTAACACTATGCAGCATCTGTATTTATTGGAATACATTGCCAAAATTGTACCACTGCCTATCCATGTTTTGGGGATCACATTTTGAGTATATTATCATAGAATATCTATGTTTTGCCACATATTACCAAGAAAAGTGCCACAGTCTGTGCCCTTGATCAATGTGTCAGATATCTTATTCCAAATGTTAGACTTTGCATTGCCAGTTTTCCAAAACAGTGCCAGCATCTAGCAATGATCAATGAGCCATATTGTTCAATAACTCTGTTACTACACATATCCAAGGAAAGTGTGATAATTTGCCATGGGCAGTGCCTTGATCAGGTTTCCACATATTAAATATTCCAGCACCAAAACTTTGTAATAAGTTACGTTGGTTGTAACTGATTAGTAACAAGTTATTACCAGATTGTTGGTACAAAAAAAGAAATACAGTGTACATTATATGAATGAGTTATTGTGTCCTTTTGCTTAAAATAGCAAATGATGTAAAAGAAATTCCAGGTCCACAAACTTGTCCTACCACATGTCTTCCAGAGACTTTTCACCAAGGAGATAGCAAAATGACAAATGCTGGGGTGCCCACATTTGCAGTTGCGAATGGAATGTCATTTCCGAAGTTACCCCCTGTATTAACAAGAATGACAGAACTGGAAGACAGACTTGTTGCAAGCCGCATACCATCCATGCAGTTGAGACCAGCAAAATGTGGAGGGTAGTGGAAAATAAATGGCAATGTTATCAATGTTGTGGCAAATGTGTCGACCACTGTTAATACAATCCCCAGACATGTCATTCACTATTCCACTGAAACTTAAAAGGAAGCTAAAATACAAAACATAAAAGGCTTCCTGGTAATTTTGTTTATGGGGCTGCTTGGACAGATTGTGAAACCCTTCCCCCATGTGGCCCTTATGCCTTGTTTTTTTTTTTTTTTTTTTGTATTTTGTTTTGTTTTTTGAGGGGGGGTGGGTGGGTGGAGATTTCAGACTGGTTGAAGCTTGGCAGTGCATTTCACCTTTCTTTGGTTCAAGGACAAAAAAATGTATGCATACATGTACTGACAGCAGTTTAGTGGGGGGTGGGGGTCGAAATAGGGTATATCTAATAGACAAGATTATTATCCACAGCATTGGAAACAGAACTTGCAGTCAAGTGATTTGCACTGAACTTATCCAAATTTTATATCTCCATTAAATCAACTTGATTTCAAATATGACAGATTGGTGAAGTCAATTGCATTGATGGTGGAAATTTTTTATTTGTCAAAATAAGGCCATACTAAAATAATGTTTTCTGGGTACTGTAATTCTAGAAATTTTCGCGCTCGATTTCATTTCGCGCTTTTCGCGCTACCAACTAAAGTGCAAAATTAAAATGCGCAAAAATAAGTTGCATCGTATTTCGCTACATTGTTTGGCATTGGATTGCGCGAAACTAAAATGCGCGAAAATATTGTAATTTCAGAAAAAATGAGTTTGCACGAAATTAAACACGTGCGAAAATTTCTAGAACTACAGTATTTCGTGAGCCCATAAGAAAGTGGTAGGCAGGAAGAATTTATTTATTTATTATTTATTTATCTTATTTATTTATTTATTTATTTATTTATTTATTTATTTATTTATTTATTTATTTATATATTTATTTATTTATTTATTCATTCATTCATTCATTCATTCATTCATTCATTCATTTATTTATTTATCTATTTATGTTTGCTGCATGCTGCAGGTAAAGGCACCACAAATCAGTGTTACAAATATTGAAAATACATTTTTTAACATTCTTAACCAAGTCTTGACAGAATGAGACCGTATTGCAAGTGCCTGTATTGAAAATCAGACCAGATAATAATCAGGATTATTGTGCACATAGTATATTGCATAAATGCCAGGGAGGGCCATGGGAAACATTTTTTTTTTTTTTTATTCGGCCTAACTCATTCCATACTATGGTGAAAGGCCTTGGTCAGTGGTTCTGGCACTGACTTAAGACTATATGCATGTTGGTACTTCAACAAAAGCCCTTTTCATGATTTTAAATACATGTATGCAATTGTCTTCTTAAATCTTGGAAAATATACGTAAATATCGGGGACTGGTATGGAATGAGTTCAGGAAATCATGGAAATTCTGTTTGTGTAATATGACATGTTATTTTTATAGCACATGAGCACACTGGAATAAACCACAATTAAAGAGTAACAAGTAGTTTTGTTTTGCAGCATGGCAGCTGTTGGGTTATTGGCTGAACGGCTCAAGCAACATCGCACACAGACATTCACCAATGGTGATGCATATGAACTTCTTGCAATAATCAAGAAAAAAACAAGGTGCCATGGCGAGAAGTGAAGAACCAGCTCTCAAGTGTTTTAAAGGAGGATAATATTTCAGAGAAACAACTTCCATCATCCTTTGACAAGGTGAAAAAAGCAAGAGATGTCTTGTTCAGAAACAGACAACGAGATAATGAAGCCAGCCTGAAAGAATTTTTAAGTAAACCATTTAAACTCCCAGGCGAATCACAGAAAAGAAAGAAAAAACAGAATGAAAGTCCTGATGTACTGCCCACAAAGATTGCTAAATTCTTCACATTTGAAGATGAGGCAAAAGATATAACAATATCAAAACTGCCACAGGAAGTTGTGCTGCTCAAAGGAAAACTGACTAGTGCAGAGGATATGGTAGAAAAACCTTCACAGGAAAACAAAAAGTTAAAGAAAGAAAATCAAATCCTTAAAAGAAAGGTCTCAGTTTGGAAACCCAAGTAAAACTGGTTAATCAATAAGGAGAAAAGAAACCAATGGTATTATGGCAAAGTTTCGAGTTGCACTCCAGATAACCAGGGACACAATGAATTCAAAGTGCAAATCGAAGGAGAGGATGAGCCATGTTGTTTTGCCATGATTGACGAAATTATTGTTGACATAATCCGAGGAGATCTTGAGATCTTGATCTACAAGAAAAAGAGTTTTAAAATATGAAACATGATCATTAAGTCATAAACATGTGATGACATTAGCTCCATACGGTGATATTTTTATATGAATGAAGTTTTACCCATTTTTTGACAATTTGTCAATTTTTACCCCATGTCACTGTAATATGTGCAATTTTATGAACAGTACACAGTGCTGTCACTTTATACTTTTCTTCCCCTTTTCTTGTGGAAGGGTCAAACAATGTCGTTCACTATGTGGGAATGCTGCGGATTCCTGATGTTTAACAATTTTTTTTCAATTCGGCTATTTTTCGGTAAATGCACCTTTCCTATTGATTACTATGCAAGTCAATGGGCATTCTAATGCTAATTTACATTTTCGACTTCTTCTCCAAAACCGTCATACAGATTTACTTCAAACTTGGTGGGGATGTACCATGGGTAGGTGTCTACCAGGTTTGTTCCAATGATTTTTGGATTTTTTATGATTTTTTTTCAAAAATCTTTACAAAAGTTTTAATAGGAAAGTTTAACATGGGAATTTCTTGTAATGGTTATTACCAACATAATTTTGGCCAGATTTACTTCAAACTTGGTGGGGATGTGCCTTGGGTGGATCTCTACCAAGCTTGTTCAAATGGTCACGCTCTATTGATTTTTGGATTTTTTTATGAATTTCTTGTTCTTTTTGGGGCAAATCTTAAAAACTCTTTTTCTCTGAAACCACCCACCCAATTGCTTTGATATCGTACTTAGACCCTCCCAGGGACATCTTGTTCCCAATTTGTTCACCAGGTGGCGCTGCAATTTTTCTTAATTTTTAAATGAAATTTTTGTATGGTTTTGCTATTTTTCACTTGTTCTTAGATCCGTCACTCAGATTAAGCCGAAATGTGATGGATATGTTCTTGTGGAAGGGTCAAACAAAGTTGTTTACTAGGTGGCACTGCTTTGGATTCCTGATTTTTAAGGATTTTTTCAAATCGGGTATTAACAGTCAATGCAGCTTACCTATTGATTACTATGCATTCTATTCACAAGGCAACTGACATGAAGTTTACTGTTTCCTTGATAACTTGAGATCAGTTTGGAGTTAGTACCGTGATGCTGCACATGTCAATGCTTGTGTATGAAAGTCATGCTTAGACAGTACATGAATGACCTTTACCTCGTTTCTGGGGTCACAGTGCAACATACAAGAATTTTACTCTTCACTATGACTTGAGAACTACTTGAACCTTGATGTTGCACGTGGTAGTGTGTTCTTCTATAAAGGTCAAACTTACTCAGAACATGGGTGACCTTGATCCTTTCCCAAGTTCACAGAGATGCAAATATACTGAATGTCTAGGTCAGCTGAAGCAAAGGCTAATCACACAGCCCTCTTGTTTAAACTTTCTTTGGACAAATTTCAAACTTTGATTGGAATAAATTTAGATATTAAGGGTAGTGTTTTAAGCATTCTCACAGCCTTTCTGAGTGTCTAGTTAACATGAAATATGAACCATCTTCTCACTGAGTGACAACCATGGGTCCACATCAGTGTTTGTGTTAGGATTTTTTTCAAAATGTCCTGAAAGAGCGTCAAATTTTTTGCTATGCTTTGCAAAATTAACAAAGAAAATAAAGGAAATTGGGACCCTTTGAATTTTGCTGAGGGGGTATTTCATGATGTGAAAGGGTAATATACCCCTATTTGGGGGTTAACGGAAACCTTGCATGTTTTAGTGTCAGTCACCATGAGGTCCTGGACCATGGTACAGAGATACCTGATGCTTAGCCAAAGTCCTGGCTCCCAGCAGACACAGCCAAAAATGCACTCTAAGTGGTACACATCAGCATGGAAGTCTCTTCTTTGTTCATTACAAGCAAATATGGGTGATTTTTTAACTCAGCTGACTTTTCAGTCAGCTGAGCTTATGTAGTGGTTAGGCATCCATCGTCCATCTGTCGGTGTCCACTATTCATATTTTCGACATCTCCAAAGTCACTGGCCAGAATTACCTCAAACTTGGTGGGAATGTACCTAGGTCTCTACCAAGTTTGTACAAATGGTGACGTTCCAGTGACTTTTGGGTTTTTTATGAACCTTTTTTGGGTTGGTTTTTTTTTGGGGGGGGGGGGTGGGCAAATCTTTAAAAAAAAATCTTCTCCAAAACCTCTTGACCAATTGCTTTGAAATTGTTTAGGGGGACTTCGGGGGGACCCTTAGACAGGCAGTGATTTTTCAGATATTTCTTACGTAAAAAATCTGTTTTTGCTATTTTCGATTTTTCCAAAACTGCACTCAGTTTATACTGAAACTTGGTGAAAATGTTCCTTTTAGAAGGGCCAAAAAGGTGGTGATGCTATTGTAAAGATTTTTTTTTTTTAATTTTCCAGTGATTTGAGGTGTGCAAGAACAAGTATAAAATCTTGTATATTGTGACGAAGGTAGTAAAGAACTACCTTGTTGAAATTATGTAGTCAAAATAGGCTGGCTGTGAGTTTCCTCACCCAGGCAGTATTGTGCTTTGGAATTGTAATTGATACATTATATGTGGATTGTGAAATTAATAAACTTGTCAAGTTTTCAAAGCGACAATCTTTGTGTGAGAACTTCACACTATGAATCCCTGATTTTTAATGAATTTTTCAATTCAGGTACTTAATGGTTAATGCATATTTTGCTATTGATTACGATGTAATTGAATGGGGATTACAATGTTAATTCGCATTTTGGACTTTTTCTCCAAAACCACTCATCACATTTCCTTCAAACTCGGTGGGGATGTACCCTGGGTGGGTCTCTGCTAAGTTTGTTCAATGGTCGTGCTCCAGTGATATTTGGATTTTTTGGTGCATTTTTGGGGCAAATTAAAAAAAAATTCTCCAACAAAACCACTTGGCCAATTATTTGAAATTGCATAGGAACACTTGAGGGCATGACAGCCAAAGTAACACAGTACATGTACATGGGTGACCTTAACTTCATTGTCAAGGTCACACGGTCATTTAAATTTATGTAACTCTTCAGATGATAACTTGAGAATTATTTGTTCTACTTTCACAGTCTTTCCCAAAACTTTTTTTTCCCCTGGACATTTAGGCCAGTGAAAATGTGTTCTGTGGTGGCCCGGACAAATTTTCACTCATCCAAAATATGAGTGGCATGAAGCTAGTGCTATGGGGTCCAGGGGTTACTCCCCCCCCCCAGGAAAATTTAGGAATCTAGACTTCATTTGGTGGCATAGACCCCTTTTGCTCATTTAACAAATTAGCTTTAAAAGTAAGGATATCTTCAATATTATCTAGAAATCTGATTTTAGTTTTATGCATACCAATTCATGCATCCTGCATAATGATTATCAGGCATCGGAGAAGTCAGAAGCTGGAACCAGGTTATACTAACTTTCTAGAATGAGTATCCGAGTTATGATTTTCTACAAGAGAGCAGACTACAGTGTGCATGTTTGTTGTATAAGCTGCATGGACTAATAAAATGCTTCTCGCATGAAAAAAAAAGAAAAACATGGCATCGAAAACCGAAAGTATATAATATTCAAAACGTAAAATGAACCAATCACAACAGTGCTTGAACAGGGTATCCCTGGTTTATGATTGACGTCATGACCTTTGAGGAGATACTCTGTTGACTGGGTCAGCAACTATTTACTGCAGTTTGATTCAATCCGTGACACTTTATTATTCATGTATTTTGTGATTCATGCAGGTAAAATATCGTACTCGGCTGAAAGAAATTGAAGTAGCTAAATGTGCATGCAAAGTGAAAAACATCATGCCAGCCATCTGGGCCAACCGGGAAGGAATTTTTACCAGACCTCACAGAGTTTTATCGGCAAAAGCCGAGGTAGACGACTTTTCGCAATGACTGATCTGATGATGTCAAATTTAATATGTTATAGGTATAGCCTAAGATTCAAGCATCAGCATTACAAAGTATTGATAATAACGTTGGTGGATCGGGCAGTAGCACCTGGTGGTGAGGTCCCTCTAGCCGCCATTTACTAAACCAGTCTAGAGGGGCGAGGCCTTAGTACTACTATTACCATGAACAGCAAAATCAACTTCGTTAGATAGATACTGAGTACTCTTCTGATTGGATAATGTACCCATTCCGTTATATCCTATATTCATATGTGTTGATGGTAAGAGTTCGCTAACGCTCACAATTATAACAAATGATTAATGCAGTCGAAAGCTGTGATAACAGTGGACAACAACCTCTTCCCTTTTCAACTAAAATAAACTCATCTTGACTCAAAATACAGCGATGTACTTGTGTGAAAATGCCCTGCCCAAACTGCTTTTGTTTCCAGTTAACATAGCCAAGAACCGATGTTCTTGTGCAAAAAAAAAAAAAAAAGGAGCAAGGACTTGCTCACACAATAGCAAACGCAGACCCAACTATACAGATTGAATATGTTTAATTACTGTTGTAGATACCTGATTGACACTTGTCTAGGCTACATGTTACACTAGACGTCATTCAGTAATGGTATACGAGAGAACTATATCTCTATATATGCCATGGAGGTAGTGTGGTAGCAGAGCCGTTGTGAAACAAACTACACAAAAAATATATTAACATTGGTTCTACTTCATTTCAAATTTGTAAGAAACTCATATTTTGACACATGCTACAAATACAATCACAAAAGATAATTTTATGTGAAGAGGGTAATGTGGTTTTGGACAGATTTCATACCCACTTATTACACTACCATGTAAGTAGGTGGGCACTGCTATAAATAGCCCCCCCCACAAAAAGCAGTTTCAAAGCTTCAATGAATTTTCATTTTTTGTGTTCATAACGAGCATCAGTAAGCTCTTACCATAAACACATGTGAATAGAGGATATAACAGCACAGTAAATTAACCAATCGGAAGAGTACTCGGTATCTATCCAACGAAGTTGATTTTCTTCGTCATCCCCTACTGCCCATGCGCACATGGGCACAGCCCTTGTGTTTTTTAGGCATCCCGGGTAATTTTCGCAGTTTTATTTACACCAAAGTCTCAAACTTCCCGGCCTTTATGGAAATCATGTCAATAATTCATAGCTGGGCTTCAGAAAATGTGGATAAAGTGTAATAAATGATAACGATTCACCAACTTGCATCGTTAACACCTTGATGGAACGTGGACCTGGCAAACATGCTTCTGGGGATGGAAATGGGTTTCCGCAGAAAGCACCTAACAGGTGTAAGGGTAACCTAAATCAACATTCCAAAGTATGTAGTATTTGTTGCACATGTTGCGTCTCACCTTACTAATATCTGCACACTTTGCAGTCACCGGGTCGTTTATTGGGGGCCTTCCAGATGGCATCTTCTAGTCACACTTATCCCCCAGGGCCCCCATAACGCCATGTTGCCAAAGCCTGCTCCGATTTGGTGTTGTCGCGCCACAATCCAACAATCACTCTCCGTACGCACTACATCTCTGCCACAGGATACGGCACTCGGTCAATGGTGATTTAAAGATCTTGGGAGCATTTCTTAAATTTGTGGAACAGGGTTTAACAAAAAAAAAGGCTATATGGCAGATAATTTTGTTCAGCTGTTCAAGGTACTATACGACCTCGCCCGTCTAGTCTTTTTTAGTAAATGGCCGCAAGAGGGACCTAACTACCAGGTGCTACTGCCTGATCCACTGACATTATCGATACTTTGTAATGCTGATACTTGCATCTTAGGCTTTGCCTACAACATATTTATCGAAAAAACCCAAAACATATTTGTGATGCATTTGAAGACCACTCATCCTTGTTTCTGATGGTCATTAGACCTCACACTGCAAATCTACATAATGTGAAAGACTGATGCTTGTTGAAAATTTATGTTAACACATGTGTTTGTCATATTTCAGACAACTGATCTGTTTTCAAGTCACATTTGAATTCTTCAGAAAAGGAATCCAGGAAGTGGCTTAATGTTTCCTCAATGGTTATCAGTAATGTTGATGCTTTAGCAAGTCTGGAATCTCTTTGCTGTCATTGTTGGGTTTGGAATTAATGAATATGGATCATATTTTTCTGTACTATTTGAAAATTACTTCATTGGCTATGTTGTGCTGTGGGCTTTGTTCTCCGACTCATAGTTATAGTGGAGGTAGAGTGTGTATATAATGTTCCAGATTCATAAATATCACAAAAACTAAGTAGGCCTACTTTACTCTTTTGCTGTAAACTTGTCTTACTGACAAGTCGGGAGAACTAAAAGGTGATAGGCCTAACAGGTATCTTTGTATTTTTGGCAGACGTAATGAAATTTGTGTTATGGGTGGTTAGGCCTATACAATTTGGAAAAAGAACTAGTGTCTGCAGTTAATAATGAATATTTGTACGGTTGAGAGGACCGGTTTAAAACCACCAGTTTCCTTTTATGGGTGACTTCCTGTCTCAAGTCAGGAGTGAAATTGTTTCTTCACTTTGGTATTGGAAGAGAAATTTTGATGCTTTAGCAAGTCTGGAATCTCTTTGCTGTCATTGTTGGGTTTGGAATTAATGAATATGGATCATGTTTTTCTGTACTATTTGAAAATTATTTCATTGGCTATGTTGTGCTGTGGGCTTTGTTCTCCGACTCAGAGCTTTAGTGGAGGTAGAGTGTGTTTAAAATGTTCCAGATTCATAAATATCACAAAAACGAAAATTACTTCATTGGCTATGTTGTGCTGTGGCCTTTGTTCTCCGACTCACAGTTATAGTGGAGGTAGAGTGTGTTTATAATGTTCCAGATTCATAAATATCACAAAAACTAAGTAGGCCTACTTTACTCTTTTGGTGTAAACTTGTCTTACTGACAAGTCGGGAGAACTAAAAGGTGATAGGCCTAACAGGTATCTTTGTATTTTTGGCAGAAGTAATGAAATGTGTGTTTTGGGTGGTTATGCCTATACAATTTGGAAAAGAACTAGTGTCTGCAGTTAATGATGAATATTTGAAAGGTTTAGAGGACCGGTTTAAAACCACCAATTTCCTTTTATGGGTGACTTCCTGTCTCAAGTCAGGAGTGAAATTTGTTTCTTCACTTTGGTACTGGAAGAGAAATTTTGATACTTTAGCAAGTCTGGAATCTCTTTGCTGTCCTTGTTGGGTTTAAAATTAATGAATATGGATCATATTTTTCTGTACTATGTGGAGTCATATCTGACAGCACTGTGTCTAAGTGAGTACATGCTATGCATTGTTCTATATCCCATAATGTGATGCACTTGAGACTTTCACAGCAGTTCCTAGTCACATATTTGAGCAGTGTGTAGACTTTGCTTTCAATAACATAGAAGGAAGTGCCTGAGATTTTCAGGCATTTTATCAATAGTTAAATTAACTCCCCGTTTGTCTCTGAAGATTCAGATTCACTGGTCTGTATTTGAAATGGTGTTATGGCTGGCAGTAGTGTCAGTGCTGAATGTACTTTTTGTCTGGGTGTCAAAACAGGCAAAGGCATGTCTGGCTAAACATAATGCAATGATAGAACTACCAGTGTCAGTGGTGACAAATGCCGGATTATAGCGTGAGGTGATGGGGTATGTAAATATGACATTATTTTTTACAAGAACTGCATGAGTGACAAGGGTAGTTTTGAGATAGGTTTGTACGTTTGTCATGAATTTGAATTGCCTAACAACCACCATCTTTATTTGATATGGCTGTGAAAATGTGGACTGAGTATTCTAGCAACCAACCTTCGGAAGGACCAATGGCTGGCAGCCATGCTGTGTCTCTTTAATCCTTGACCCAGGTGACAAATTTGGGTTAAATGGGTGGGGCCTACATGTTTCTCGAAAAAAAAATAAATAAAAAAAAAACAGCGTTTAGTTCAGGAAGAATATGTCTGGAGTTGAGAGAACCAGTTTTAAATTACCGGTTGCCTTATTGAGTAACTGTCTCTCTGAAAAGGGGAGTGATACTTGTTACTTCTGCACATTGCTAATTGGAGGACAGATGTTGACATTTTGGTAATTCTTGAATATCTGTCGTTTGCTGTAATTTCTTTTCCTCTCCTCGGATTAAAATTTATGAATATGGGTAAAGATTTTTCTGTACAGTTTTGTACTTGATAGAGGCCAACTGCTTCATACTTTGCCCTGACCTGTTGACCCAACATTTGACAAAGTTTGTAACCGTTATTGTTGCATGTGTTGATATATATTAGGTGGCATGCTATTGTGGTATTTGGCGGGTGTTGAATACGTCGCTTACAAAAGCAGCTGAGCAACAACAACGATCACTGAAGGGAAAAGCAATTGTTATTATCTTTGGTTTTGAAATGAAAGGGAATAAGCCAAGCAGGCTTTCCTAGCAAATGCTAGGAGCAAGGCTGGGCTCACAAGCAAACTGATACTAACGTTTGAGACCTGATATGTGAAGGCATAGCAAAGCCTTGTGAATGCTGACTGGCTGACTATGTCAGTAGCCATCGACACTACTGACAAACACAATGTATCTGTAGTTGCAATTGGCACTGATACTGATATATTAGGGATACTGATTGCACAGGACAGCCCACATATGAATCTGACTCTGACCTTTGGGTGGAAAAGTACGGCATTAGTGACATCCATGCAGCCTACTGTTGCACAGGCCATCCCTAAAGGTTTGTCAATGCAATGACAGACTGAGACACACTTTCTTCTCTTTACAATTAGGGACAGAAAAAGCTCTAGTTTTGTTATGTGGCAGAGAAAACCGATATTTCTATAGGACATTCTGTGCACAGTATGAAATTGCACATGCTTGCCTAATTATTCTTGATATCTGGTTAATATTTTCATTACATTCTCTTGACATAAATACAAAAGATTTTCATTCTTTTCTGACTTGCCCTATAATTCTTCTGTTAATATCCAAAGATTGTTAGAAAGTTTGGCGGCAATAATTTACAGTTTTTAGACTTGTCTGCTTTGCTACTTAACTTTATCTTTTGGCATCTTTCTGTTTTAATATTCATTTTCAGACATTTTAGGCTTACATGTTTTCTGTTAGGTAAACCCCCAGGGGCTACAGGTAGCAAGAAGCAGCCTAGACAGTTACATGTTTGCCTAATTGTACTTCAAATCCTGTCAAGAAAAATTGTTTTGAAAGCATGTTTTTGGGCATAAATGCTAATGACTTTCATTCTTTTCTGATATTCCAAATGCACATTTACTCAATATAAAAAAAATACTTAAAATTGAGAGTATTTTCTCAAATGTCACAAACATGACACATTAAGTTGACACATTGACTCAGGGTTGGCAGTTAAATAGAGCTTAATTGTTTGAGGAATAGGTGTCATCATGGAGTTTGTTTTACATCTCTGGTGCAGGATGTACATTGTTGCAGTCCTTGTTAGGATTTACCTTGGTTAATACAAGTGGTCTAGTTGCAACTGTTTATTTTACAATCATTGGGACTGAATATAATGCCCCCAGCTTGTTTCCACTTCAGTTAAATATTGGCAGATGGTTTAACTAGGATAAGCTGGCCAGCTAGAAAGGGTACATATTGGTTCAGGTGTAAGTCAAATTGTTCTTATCTGAATCTGTACTATGCAAATGTGGTAATTATGGTTTGTTTGACAGGTATTCTTCTTTGATATGAAGCTCTGCATTTATAAGCAAAACTTCACGTATTTAGCTAATTCATCAATTGCCACGTTCATATTTATTCATTATTATGTGGGTTGTCTTTGATGAATATTTAGCTTAGACAAGGAGCCGCTACTCAGAGAGACATGTACGGGTAAAAGGTTCTGAAACATGTTGAGTAGTTACCCATTGAAGACCCTTCAATTCATTTGGGCTAATACAGCTTATGTCAAAATTTTACAGAGGAATGTGTGAAATATGGACAATAGTACTTCTATGTATATAAGTTAGACAGGGACAGGTTAGCTTATGAAGAGTAAAGAGTTCGGACTGCGGAATAGGGTAATGACTACTAGGAAGTGGTTTTGGACAAAAAGACACGAATACAATGCTCATGAGCAATTTTTCTCAAACTGTTTTGTTTAATAAAAATCCCTCGACAACCCCCTTTACATAATGTGAGGGTGTCAATGCAAGAAAAGACTATGTTCCAATTGAAACAGTGCATACAGGTTGCTCCAAAAGAGATATTAAAAATATATTGTGGGTGCCAGACTGTTGGGTAAATCTTATGGCTCCTTTCAGACTGCCTTGGAGTGTACTGTGATATGCAGTGATTGCAGTGGTCTTAACAGCAAAAATTAACATCAACTTGACATTGGTAATGAATGAAATATCCAAAGTTATAAAATGACATAAATGTTCAGGTATTTATGATTAAATGAGATAAAATGAAGTTATGTTGAATCATCTGGATTGCAATTATATTTCAACAAACATCTTTGAACAAAAACAATATGATGTGCCGGGTTGATTTGTTCTAAGGTCACTGTTAAAACAGAATTTTAATCTAAAGGATTCAATCTTACTTAATTTTCTTTAATAATAACAAAAAGGGGCTATTCTGACCTTTGGAAACATAGCACCTGTTGGTTTTTCTATTATGACTTTTATTTCTGTTTATTTACAGACTGTATATTGGCTGCCTTGGAAACTTAACATCTAGGAAGAAACTCGAAACAAATACACAAGATGGACAATGACATCATTATCTGAATTTGCCCAGACCTCCTAAATTTTTAAGTAGTCCCGTCATTATTGGTTGAAATGTATCTGATTGCTTATGCTGGTGACCTTTTTCAATTCAATTTATAAAATTTATTATAAGTTGAAGGGCTTTTTGTCAGTTTTTTTAGATTCATTTTACATTTAAACATGAAATTGGATGCAGGATTCAACGTCCTTGGGTGTATGGTGAAGACAAAGTGATGGTTTTCAATTATTTTAGTTATTGGTCTTTGCACTGGAGACCATCTTGAATTTGTAACGTGCTTCCGGAGTAAATTCATTGGCCTTTACATGGCGATCCTTGATGTCCTGCTGTTTGTCTAATGCTCCTGTACTGTCAATTATGCAGCTCCCTGCCCTGGAACTGGTGTATTGCACACATAAGCTTAAGCTCCGACTATGTCAAATTAGTACTGTGTTTCAAATTCGTAAAAAAAATATTTGCTCTGCCGATAAGCAAGTTTTTATATGAAGGGTTCAAGAGACGGAATTGAATAACCCAGTGCACAAAGTAAAAGTTTAACAAAACAGTCTTTCTTCGAATATCCTTAATCAAGAGGATACTTGTATAACCGGCGACTGGTATGTGGAGTATTGTGTAATTTGATACCAGGAGCGTTCCCTCTGCTAATGTTTTTGAGAGAAAAGTGAAATGTGTACACATCCCTCCTTCATTCCGCACCCTGAGTTTCACATCTCATAAAAAAAAATATATGCGAAACTAGGTTCAGGATCCTTCAGTGTTCAGAGCCTAAATTTGTTTTCTCGGTGTGGATTATAGGTTCGGCTGACCCTCAGAGCCAAAGCTTATTGCTGAAGGGTCCATTGTTAAATTATAAAAGATGGACAGTGAAAATGTTGTCGAAATTCTATGAAGACTTTTTAGACATTAAAATGTGGAAAGGGCATAGATTATTTTGTTTATTTTTTTTAAGCTTTATCCAAAATATGTTATTGTAAATGGAAAATGTATTGAACCTTCCTCTAATTTTAGGTTTTTGTTACACTAATTTTGTTGATAAATATTTAAGTCTCCAACCTCCCACCCCATCCCCACCACGCCTTGCCCCTTTTTTATAATTGAAGCTTCCTCACAATATATAAACCTGGCCAATATTTAACATTTTGGAGTGGGGGGGGGGGGGGGCGTATTCCATGTGTGGTTGTTAGACTAACTCTGTGTCGCAGGTCTGTTCATAAATATGCCGGTGATGGTTCAGGTGACTTTAATTCTTTCAGTGTCAACTAAACAAAACGTACTGCTCTCAATTAAAACAAGGCAGCAAGATCCATGTACATTTTAAAGACCTCACATTTCAGGCTCAGCATGCCTCTGGTTACATAGAATGTACTGGACCAGCTAAACAGCTTTCCTCGGCGCACTTTGAAAGAGTTGAGCCATACGTTCAGTTATGAGAGGTTGAATATGTCGTTTAAACTTTGTTTAGACATTTTTATCCATGGAAGAGTACAATTGGGATATAGAACAATTACTATGTTTATCTCTTCTTCACATATAGAGAGTGGGATTAGAAACAAGTCACTGAACTAAAATCAAATTTTCTGGAAAAACTGACATCACAATGTCAAAGCAAAGTGGCCGGGTCACACAGTTTCAACAAAAGCAAACATACGGGACTTCACACATGGAGAATGCAGCAACCTCAATATGACAAATATATAATTTTCATGAGTGGTTGCTACCCACTTAATTTTTATGCCTCTTTTCAGAAGAACACACTGCGGTGGATAACAGGAAATCGTACAACGTTCTCTCAGGAAATCAAACCAGAACATATGAACCGTTGTTACTCTGCCTATTTTGAAGATCTGGTTCCTTCAAGTTTTGACCCATTTCCGGCTGTTCAGGAACAGAACTATTCAAAGCATCAGGCTGTGCTTCAGTGCGGTGCCGTGATTGTGTGCCTCCCACACTCTGACTCACACTGGGTGATGATACCTTGCGATTAAGTATTTTCAAGTCATGCATTTATTTGTGAAAAAGAAATTACAAAATTCAGTGGCATACAGGCAGGTCCAAGAACTTCTACCATGAATTTTTCTGTATTCGTACCTTCACCTGAGCCTTATTGTATATATCCCTGGGTATTAGTTGCTTCTTATTGTCTATTGCTCCGCTCTAACTCCGATGTTATGACAAGTTTCACAGCTCTCACTGTATGTGCAGAATATCAGGTTCGCCCAATTGTTTTGCCTCAAAATCAGCTCAGGTTTATTGTCAGACCACATACCTATAATCCTTATGCATATAAATTTTGGAGATATTGTTTTCATGTAACGATAATATTTCGAAGAACCGTTGAACAATTTGAACTATGGACGTTGTTTAACACTCCCCCAGTATGGATTAACGTCAAGAAAAAAGGTTCAAGATCTCCCAGCATGGCATCAGTCAAGCTAGTTACATATTTTCACAAGGATATACAGTGCCTTGTAATTTGTGAGAAGTTTTCCGGAAAACATAAATATCGGAAATGCAAAATTTTCTTACCTCCAATCAAATTTGATATCGTGTGTAATGAAGCTTCAAATTGTACCACACCGCGCTCAGTGCTGTGCGAAAGGGCATCCAACGTAATTGAAAACTGTCATCCAGGGCAGTTTCAATTTTCTGACAGAACATGTATTCCAGAGCACTATGTATGCGATGGTGTGAATGATTGTCCCAAGGCTGTGCTTTTGGGAAAGGATGATGAGTATAATTGTTCATATAACTGTATCTTTAAAAATGGCAAAACGGCAACCCCGCATTTCTGTAATAAATATTGTGAAGTAGATACATGTACCTGCAACCACTTTTATTACCAGTGTCAGGAAGGTGGATGCATTCCTGTGTCGCTTCTATGCAATACGTTTGCGGATTGTAATGATTAAAGTGACGAAACTATATGCACATTTACCGTTTTGAAAGATATTCTACTAAGCGATGGTGACACACTTAACACTAGTGCAACACCCTTTAGGGTAGGAGGTCCAACCATTAACGTTAAACCTTCTCTTGGGAAAATAATTCCAGCAAATTGTTCATTACCCAATTGGCTACCATGTTTAGACACACATGGCGCCCCATGCTACCATATTGACAGAGTATGCGAATATGATTATGATTCACAGGGAATGTTACTTTCGTGTATTAATGGCATGCATTTGCAGAATTACGAGGCTATCCAATGTTCAAGAAGGTTCAAATGTCCTCTATCTTACTGTGTGCCTGTCAGAAGGCCTTGTGACATGATATGGGACTGTCGAAATGGAGCAGATGAGTCCTTTTGTAAACAAATAAATTCTTTTTATTTTGTATGCAAGGGGGGGGGGGGGGCATCATGCATTCACGCTTCCGAGGTGTGCAATGGAAAAGTTGACTCTTTAAAACATGTTGATAATGAAGTTGTATGTTCTATTGCTAAATGTCCTGTTTCATGTCGTCGGGGCTATGCGGTAGACTGTTTAAACTTAAATAGAACAGCAATACCCTTTGTATCACCATTCATGAGAATGATTTCCGTTGAGGGCAATATCATCCCGACACTGACATTGAACGAAATTGGCACCTGTCAATTTCTATATTATCTTGACGTCAGTCATAACTATATCATTGTATTTGCCTTGAATACATTCTCTCTGTCCAATGCTACACGAACTTGATTTAAGCTATAATCTGCTTACAAGTGTAAAAAGCTACAGTTTGCAGGGCCTATAAAACCTAAAAGTATTGAATTTAAAGAGCAATTTCATTAAATACGTCGATCATTTAGCTTTAGGTCCACTGTTATCTTTGAAGACATTATGTATGGAGGGAAACAAAATAAGGTTCATTATTTTGCAAAATGTTGTTTCTTTAGTCACGTGCTCGCAAAAACAAAGGAAATTTACAAATATGCCTTTTGAGACATATCTTTCCCTTTCAGATTGTCTTGTTGGCTTTTATTTGTGTATTATTTGGTTTGCGGATCTCGTGCACGGGGATAGATTTTTAGTCTATTACAGGTTATGGATCTCGAGTTCATGGTGCAAATTGGCTGGTTTTGTGTCTGTGTTTAACAGCACTGGCTCCAAGTATGTACTTAGTCTCATAACTTGTCAGCGATTTTTAGGTGTGGTTCTTGTTTTTACATTGAAAAATTGGGGACGAGAAAGCGATTTTTTCATAAGATGCTCTTGCTTTTCTACTTTAGTTTTGCTCAACATAAAAGTTATTCTCTATTGGTATCACATATTTGAAAAACAACACATGTGTTTACCATAGTCTGTTTCCCTTTAATTCTGTCCTCATCATATAATATACTACTGTGCAGTTTAGCATCGATATTTATCTCAATAGGTTTTGTTTTAACAATTTTTGGAAATTTTGCCTGCATAGTAGCCATTCAGAAGAGCAATAAAATTTGTCAGACCAACCAACGGAACATTCAGGTCAATAGAAAACTTATGTTAACAATAGTGTTCACTGTGATTATCTATGCTCCACTTCTTGGCTTAATTTTGGCCTTTCCAGGTCTACCATGCACAAAGATGAAACTGGGAAAGGTATTTATTTTTTTTTATATTACCATTAGGCCCCATCGTAAATCCTGTTCTGTACACACAAAACATAGTTATAAAAATCAAAGGACTAATCCAAGAAACATCCAAGCATGGCATAAACTATGTGTTTATAAACTATTTAGTTATACGTGCATTCAAATTAGACAGTGTCATTACCATATCCAAACCGTAGTTCTAACGAAACAAGTCCAAGTCAATTCCAACCAAAGGCAATGTTCCTTGGTATTGCATTTGTGTCTTTTTGCCCAGAACCACTTCCTAGTAGTCAATATCCTATTCCGCAGTTGGAACTCTTTACTCTCCATAAGCTAACCTGTCCCTGTCTAACCTGTATATATATGGAATTACTATTGTCTATATTGCACACGTCCCTCTGTAAAATTTCGACATAGGCTGTATCAGCCCAAATAAATTAAAGTGTCTTCAGCGGGTTACTACTCAACATGTTTCGAAGCCTTTTACCTGTACATCTCTCTCTGAATAGCGGCTCCTTGCCTAAGCTAAATATTCAGCAAAGACAACCCACATAATAATGAATAAATATGAACATGGCAATTGATGAATTAGCTAAATATGTGAAGTTTTGCTTGTAAAAGCAGAGCTTCATATCAAGGAAGAATACCTGTCAAACAAACCATACATACCAAATTTGCATAGTACAGGTTCAGATAAGAACAATTTGACTTACCACTGAACCAAAATGTACCCTTTCTAGCTGGACAGCTTTTCCTAGTTAAACCATCCGCCCATGTTTAACTGAAGTGGAAACAAGCTGGGGCATTATATTCAGTCCCAGTGATTGTAAAATAAACAGTTGCAGCTAGACCACCTGTACAAACCAAGGAAAATAGTATGTATAGCTGAAACACATAAATTTATAGTTGGACACAACGTGGGGAAAAAAAACTTTTTTGAAAACAGAGTAGGATAGGTAACAAAGCTACCATAGCTCTCGTGATTCTGGTCTCTAATGTGGACCTGAAAATTATAACCTATTTGGAGTATTCTGGAATAGTACTATTCCTATGATTTATTTACTTATCTATTTGTTATTTTGTTTGTTTGTCTGTTTGTTTCTTTCTTTATTTATTCATTCATTCATTTCTTTATTTACTTTCTTTTTTTTACGATGGGTCAAAATCATTCCTTACTTTGCCGTACATGTTGTACACTGTTTCAAATCAAGGTCTTTGCAATCATATAATATGTGCTTGACTGCAGTTTAGTGTTGTAAATCATACATCCATCCTCCTACATAAAAGTCAACTACGGCCTTTGCAGTTACATGTGCCTGTTCACTACAGGCATTAGACTACAAATACTCATGTATAGAATATTTACAATAGTAGATGCTCGCAAAATGTGATTTTTGCACTTACAAAGACAAAGTATCAGATCAATCATACCACGGTCCCTCAGGTTTCACTTGTTTGTGTCAACCAGGGTGAAGGACTGGAATTGGCATCATGGGGGGGGGGATGGCGTCAGCAGGTCCAGGTGCGTCATGATCAGCGTAAGGTGGTGGCTTTACCTCCCCCGACTTCTACTCACGGAAAAGCATACTTGATCAGGTCACTAGGCCGAGAAATGAAACATTATCTGTCTTGAAAGCCTTTGATGACAATTTTCCCCATCATTTTTCCACATATCTGATTCTCTTCTGTGTGAGACCCTCATCGACTGCGAACTTCTTGTCACTTTGAAAGGTCTTCAGCTTAGCCATAGTCCTGCATACCATGCTTCTGGCCTTGTAATTTGTTAAAAGTATGCTGAATTTTCTCGGTTGAGAATAATGCAGCTTCCCTGCTCTATGTGATCGGACAATATTGCTCACTTGTACTACTATAGCCAATGTGTCTTTAAAAATCTCTAAAGCCATTTTATCTGTGTTTTGCAGTTCTCTTTCTCGCCATGGCGTCACAATTCTGATGCTGTGGAATCTGTCAAGTTGCTCTGAGTCGTCAAGTTTTCAATGTACCTCTTCCGTTATTGCTCTCGTATTTTCTGCTAGAGCTTTTCACTCAGTAATTTTGTCATTTTTTATGGATGTTCTCATTGTCCAGAGCACTCTTTGAGAAACATAAAAATTACTCTTGGTTAGCAACAGTTATCTTCGTTGGCGCTATATCAAGAATACCTTTGTCCTTAACGTCTGGTGTTCTTCCGAAAGGATCACCAATTCTAGAGGCTTTGATGATGGCACTTTTTTTCATTTATTCTACCCACGTATTTTGTGGACATTTATGTAATGTGTGGTAAGGAAGAAAGAAATACATTTTACCCTCATTCTAACTGTGGCACACTGCAAGTATATTGGCATTGACAAAGATAGCTTCAGCTGGTGAACTGAGGTCAACTGTCACTTGGCTCTGGTGACTTGTGTCAGAACGTTGATAAATATATTGGATATAATGGTGTAAGATGCTATGTTGGCGCCCGTTAATCAATATGTACTGTTGGCCCTTATGAGGTGATGGAAGAGGACATTAAACAAATATGTAGTCACTGCAGCTCTATTCATTGATTTGTGCATGGCTTTGACTGCCTTTTACGCGATCTAGCTGCGGCGCCGCCCCTTTGCTTAACATGTGACCACTGAAACACTACAGCTGGTCTGTTGTTGTATTTTTTTTCAATTTTGAAAATCCTTGCTTAACAAGATTTAGGGAAGAAAGAATACATGGCAGTAGTCAAAGTTGCCAAAATCAGTATTTACATCAGACAAGCCAATTAATCTTGACACATAAACACCCTAAGCTAGGCTGAGTAAAAAAAAAAAAATACTGTCCACATGGGGTAATTTAATTTACTATGCCTAATGCAAAATCATCACTTTGTCATTAAATTTAAAGTTCAAATCACTATTATCGCTAAACACCGTTACGTCTATTAATTAACATTCCACCTCTATTTTTGTAGTGTCTGTTAGGACCAAATCGTCAGGGTATATTTGTGAAATATATTTTTGAAAGTGTTTACACGCTAAATTGGTCATGGAAATATCTGAATGTCAATTTAAAGCATGTATTATGAAATTTCTTTCCTTATGGCAGCTTTTCAAGAAACTTATACTCGCAGTAAAATAAATATAAATTTGCAAAATGAGGTGTACAATTGGCAACCAATGGAATACTAATTGTCTGTTTAAAGATGAGATCTCCAAAAAGGACATGAATGTTAGCAATCAAAAACTGTAACAACTGGACAAACTGGCAATCCTGCATATTATTACCAAAATTTGCATCCTTATAAGGTGTGACTATTCTCTAATTTTTTCACATATGTTTTATACATGAGAGACTTGCTACATTCTTTCAAATCAGAATTAGGAATAGTTGTATATTAAGTGTAAAACTCCTAAGTATAAATGCAATAGTTTTCGAATATTTGTATGAAACTTTAGTTGTACTATAAAAGTAAGCTGGTACGCATGATTGTACGTTCTTATCTTGTAATATATAACACATATTTATGTAATAAGCAAGCTTAACATAATACATGTGCTTCAATTTAATGAAAATCATGCTTTGACATTTGTCCATATGCACTGTTGGCCCTTGGTGGGTTTCCCAAGAAGGCATCGAACAAAAATGAAGTCGCCCCAGCTCTGCTCATGGATCTGTCCATGGCCTTGGTCTGCCTCCCAGATGATTAAGCCAAAGACCGGTCCTTGCTTAATATATGAGCACTGATGGATTGCACCTGGTCTCTAGATACCTCAGGAATGGAGCATGTGAGGCTTGGGGATGTGGGGAGTTCCTGGTCATATGTGAGAAATGGATACATCAAGTTTCCGTACTTGGACCTGTAATGTTTGACAATTTTATTTAATATGATCTCCTCTATTCCATTATTCACATGCATGCATGCAGTAAACTTTGTCGATTACATGAATTAGGATGCTGCAGTTCAAACACCCTTTTTCCTGTTGTTATCTTGTTTGTTTTAGCTGTGTGAAAGGAAGCTCCATCAAGCTGGAGAAAATATAAAAGAGAAAAAAAAAAGGAAAAGAAAAAGGAAAACAGCCATATATACTGATTAAATCAACCGTGCAGTAAAGATTACCAGGCCCGGAAGGTTTTAAAGCTTAACGTGATCTATCATGAAACTACTCTCAAGTTAATTTTTGGTCCAAGGAAATCAAAATATAACTTTTGGACACACTCACACTAAAAGTCTACTTTTTCCAATACAACTGAACATGCTTGGGGATGTGTTTTCTATCAAAGCGGCCAAACTATTGAAAAACTTTCCTTGATATCAAAGTGATCACTCAACTTGGAGCCTTGGAAATTCAATAAACAAATGGAATGGGCTTAAGTGTATGGGTGCATGTGTACATTGTTCAATAGACTTCATGTGACAACTTATCTTTCTGTTTTCTGTCCTATGAAAATACACATTATGAATTGAGTTGAATTGAATATTATTTTACATCCTAATAGATTGAAGTGGGCACCAATTGCATCACTTTACTGTATCATTAGCAGACCACATACTTACACACTCTATCACCTTCAAACTCTTTTTTGCTCATACACATGTGAGAAAAAAATCACTTATTAAACATTTACATGGTGCATTTTTTGTGATGGAGGTTTAAGTGATATGTCCCCAAGCTATTCACAGGTTAAACATATGGTTACCTTTAGGTAAACTCTACTACACACAGTACTATGGCGAAACTTGGCGGTAACCAGCAAAATTACCATAAGCACCGTAGTGTTTCATTTGTACTGCAATACGCTTGTGCTATGAGATACACCAACGCATATACATGTACCCTAGCCCTTGCGTCTGCAGACTATGGCATAAGTAATAAGTCCGGGTGCGCCAAGAGTATATACAAGAGAGAGAAATAAAATCTTTTTTTCCATGGAAGGCACGTAGTTATGTGCTGAATACCATTGCAAGCTGGCTGTCTGTTTTGGTCAGATTTGTTAATCATAGATAACATTTCGATATGTAAATTTTGCACCTGTTCGAGCCAATTTGCTGAAATGGGCCTATGATTTTAAACAAACATTTTGCTTCCTTGTCATGTTAAAACTAGACAGGGCATATGTGTATGTGATTCAGCTGTACATAGCAAGGGACATTGCCTTTGGTCGGAATTGAATTGGATTTGTTTTATTAGGACTACGGTTTGAATATGGAAACAACACTGTCTAATTTAGTAAAGGATATGAACCACAAACTACAAGACGATTTGTGCAATTTGTAGTGGACGCAAATATTTTATTCATATTTTGTGAGATCTTATAAACAAGTATGCATGGAACATAGTTATTTAATGGAACATTTTATGGAAAGTACAAAATAATAAGACTATTACATCCTGAATGATGCGGTCGTGTACAGCATCCACTAAATGTATTGATGAAGTGAAGATGCGAGATATATACTATGTAAAGTAAACGCCATTGATTAAAAATCACATATTCTTTACAAATTATGTAGCTGTCACTGTTAAGAGAAGAGAAGTAATGGAAATAGATGTGCTGGAAAATGAGATCAGCGTAATTACCATCAGACTAGGGGGACACATTTCCATTAAAAAATTGAATATGGCAAATTCAGTGTACTGTAATAATATGGCGACAACAACAAAGTTCAGGTGCCAGATGCATCAAAGATTGCAATGTACCCTACAGTTATTTTTTTGGGGGGGGGAGGTCTTTGTTTGTTTTTTTTTGTTTGTTTGTTTGTTTGTTTTTTTGTTTGTTTTTTTGTTTTTTGTTTTTTTTTGTTGTTTGCCTGTTTTTTTTTTTTTTTTTTTTTTTACACTATCAATTTTAAGTTAAGCTGGAGGTGCCTTTGGTCACTTCAAGATGATGTAAGAGGTGGAACTGGAACTTGTTTAGACTACAAATGTTCCACATATGTGTAAATGTGTTAAAACCACAAGCACCATCATTTTTATCATCATGCGTTGATGTTTATCCACCTAACCTGGATCCCCATATATTCACAGAATGACATTGCTATTATTTTCTGCTTTGTTTGTCCCCTTTTTTCTGAACCATATAATCATCAATGAGAACATATTTATAACATGGTTAACGTATGAAAAACAGTTTCCTTGCATACATACTGGAGTACACAAAACTGAGTGCAATATATCTTCTCACTTGGTAAGGATGCACTCTTTGGAACTTTGTTTTTTACACGGCTTTTGCTGTGCTGCATTTGCGCCAACGAGTGCTAAGCTTCTGCCTCCGAAAGGGTAAGATTATACCTCAGGAATTCTGAGACCAAACTGAGTATCACAGATTAAATAGGGTGTTTTTGTCACTTGAAACATACAACATTGTGATTGTATATTTTTGAAAATAGCAATAATAACATGTGAGTTCTTTTATCAATTACTTTGGTTGATGGCAATAACGCACGAACTGTGTATTGGGAATTATATGGATAATTGGTTTCAATAAAGTCCATGCCCGATAACTGACCTATATAGTTCAGGGATTGAAGAAAAAGCATCAGTCATTGATCAGGTTTAATTTGTAGCTCACAAATATATTGTGTTTTATTTTCATATATATATAGAAATTGTATTCTGGAAAATCTAATAGGTTCTGATGCTAATTTGGAATTCTTTCTTCAGATTGTGGACCACGACAAAGTCCTTTCAAAATTTCAAACTGACAATGAAGGGTAAGCAACGATTTATAGCGGTATAAACTGTATCTGTATTATTTTTTCCCCGTCATGCCACCATGTAATGCAATTCGTGAGGCCAAGAACAACTCATTTGTAGGATATGATGTTGGCTTGGTTTAAAATAAACTTGCCAAGTGCATAACTAGCACTGACCTCGCAAAAACGATATTTGAAATGTCTGCTTATTTCATTGTATATATTTTGCGCTAAAATGCTGTCGATGATGCTCTCTTGAATTAAAGTTCGCTAAAATATACCAGTAATGCCGTGTCCTGCGCCGATTAACATGTATATATAAATTTATAAAAAATAGAAAATTGTTGTTGGTATGCCCAAATGCACCATCAACTATACACAGGGCTTTGACAAACACAAACCTTTATCTAAGTAATCAAGGCACATACACATACATGTATATATATATATATATATATATATATATATATATATATATATATATATATATATATATATATATAAATATATATATATATACATGTATGTGTATGTGCCTTGATTACTTAGATGTATAAACACATATGTATACTCTCTCTCTCACACATATATATATACATATATATATATATATATATATATATATATATATATATATATATATATATATATGTATATATTATTTTATGTGCATTCCCATTTTAAATGAAGGGAATTTTTCTGAGCTGATACTGTTGCATTCTTTGCAGATTCCTGATATGCTAACTTTTGCATGCCCTGTGGCGAAGTGTTTTTTTTTTGTGTGCGTAAGTGTTTTATTTTCTCAACACGTAGAGGGTAACCAACCAGAGTTTTAAATGGCAATCAAGAGTGTATATACAAAACAAAACAAAATTCAACAAAAACCAAAACACTAAACAAAAAACAAAATAAAAAAAACAAAACGAAAAAAAAAACACGAAAAAGAAAAAAGAAAGGAAAAACAAAACAAAACAAAACAAAAACAAAAAAAACAAAAAAAGATATAGCCAATGCCAACTGGTTTGAAACGTTTAGTGGCAGAAATATAGTGGTACAAAGCTGAAAAAATAACTATATTTGCATAAAAAGAAACATTTTGTGCGACTATAATGTCTGTAGAATGAGGGGAACAAGCGGAGCTATGGCATTATGTCAATGCGAACGTGGAAAATTAAATCTAGGGCTGGACAAAAAATGATATGTGTCTTCTTTAGATAAACCACACGTGCATTTGGGTGGATCCTTACCTCATATTTTGTATAAGTGGTTGTGTAAAAGGACTAGCGTCCACATGCAGGCGTGTGTGTTGGACAGCCAAAAAAATCGGTATTCAAGGGTGCACAATTCAGGAAAACTTGTAGGTCTCATTATAGGCAGAGCTTTTCTCTTGATTTTAATAGCTGCATTGATGCTGAGTTTCGAATTTCGTGTTGATGCTGTAGTCTAATGGTTGAGGGAAAAGTGATTTATTGTAAAAATAAGTACGAGCTCTGAAGTGCGGGAGCTCAAATTGCTGACATGTATCATAACTTTGGGTGTTTAAAGAAGGTATTGTAGGGAGAATAGAACTCAAGGATAATGGCACAAGCTTGTTCACCAGTGTGTAAGGTCTGTTGTGAAATTTATCTGCGTTAGGTCAATGTTTACCATCCAATTTCGTCGTATATTTTAGTATCACTCGGTCCATGCATTGCACCAGTGACAATGGGAGCAGCAGCTAACT
This sequence comes from Hermodice carunculata, assembly GCA_964020975.1. Lineage (NCBI taxonomy): Eukaryota > Metazoa > Annelida > Polychaeta > Eunicida > Amphinomidae > Hermodice > Hermodice carunculata. The sequence continues at coordinate 15,865,314 of OZ026621.1, forward strand.
GAACAATTCCAAGCTTGTCAGCATCTGTTGTGGCACAGCCACTTGATACTGGGCTTCTGTATCCGAGAAAAAACCTATAAATAATAAACTACTCAAAACTTATAACTTTCCACCTTTTAAACTGAAAATAAAGCACCCACTTTAAATAAAATGTTTAAAAAGACAATGTATTTGTAAATTGCAAGTACCCTAGCACATTATCCATGAGCATTCACTTGAATTCAGATTCATGCTTGGCTGCAGATGCACTTATTCTAAAACAAAGCTGAGAAATGACTTTGCAGAGAAGTGTTTTGTAGTGCATTACGTGTGTGGTTTCCCTGTCCCCATTTAAGCTCTTTCTCACATTGTTTTCAACATTAATGTGGTATCATCAGCGAACATTTTAATGTTGGATTGGACAAGATTTACAACATGGTTAATTTAAATAATGAACATGAGTGGACATAGCACTGTGACGCCTGCAGATGACAGCATGATAGCAAGCCGAATGAAAAGTGACGGCAGGAGGATTAGATAAAGGAAAAGTTTCAAGCAATGCAATTATATCGATGTAAACGTTTATGTGACAAAACGAAACATCACACAAGTCTTGGATTCGACCAGGATTCATATTAACATCGCCTGCTAAAATTATAAGTAGGGCACATATAACCGGGATACATTAAATTTTCAGTTGAGGTTTATGAAATATAGTATTCATGCAAAACCATAAAAGTAAACACATCAAGACCTTCTCATTGTATAACACAGGGGACACTATACACCTGAAATTTAATCATGTAAAGGTGATTCCTGAAGATATAAGCAGTCACAGGCCCGGCCTTTAAGTAATGTGCCATCATTTTTTCCTCAGCAATAAGTTATCATGCTATTGCCCTGTAGTTTGATTCTCTTAACTCATAACATATTTGTCATGTGGCCTCTAAATAGATTGTGAACAGTGCAGAAAAGTTGCTGATCAATAATATATAGTCACTTATAATAAATGACAAAAAACATGACTTTATTGGTAAACATAGTTTAGATATATTTTACACACATGAAACGCAATCTGGAGAAGTGCTGCACGTGTATCAGTTTTACAGAATTAAAATAAAAATGTTTGCAAGACGTTGACTATTACTGTTAAGAATTTTTCAATAAAGTAAAGATGAACAAGTACCTAAACCTATCCCTTACCTGGGTTAAATTTTAGGCCTTCGACTGGCAAATTGAAGTGATCATTTTGCCTAACAGAGTTTTATATATCTCATGGCTAAATGATCGAAGAGTAGTATAAGACCATTATGTGCCAATACCTTAGTTCTTATTTTATTTCGAGTCCAAAGACCTCGTAATGTTGAGAGGCCCATCAACATGAACATCCCCAGATAAAACGCCAAGACATGAACATCCACCGGGCAACAAATTATTTATTAAAAACCTGAACATGGTATGATGTCACACTGAGAGCTTAAAATTATAATTGTCATAATATATATACATATAAAGAATATTATAATGTAAATTATTATTGTTAGCGTTCGTACGAAGTCTTTGAATTAGATAAAGTTCAAGATCTGTGAGGACGGGAAGATGCCTCTGTCTGACCACAGTAAGTAAACCAAAGTTCGTGTGCCTTTTTTAATCCGTTTTAACACCAAAAGTACCAATTCCTAAAGCACACTAAAGGTATAGAAATCTCACTGCTGAGATGCGCTCTTGTCAGCCTCATCAAATTGTGATAAGTCACGCGATGATGGTCCCACCTGCAACACAGACTACTCTATTGACTCTATACACCAGGATCATGGGAAAGCATCAGATGGCAAACTGACCAACTGGCTTAATGTCTTCTAAAACCTCATTTTATATGGCAGTCCCCTTTTTGAGAGGCACCCGAAATAACTGGACCTTTCAATCAAGTCAGGTTGTACAAGGGGTATTATAGAGATTTCTGTTTACTAAGAAATGAGAAAAAAGAAGTTTATCTCCATATGACATTTTCATCAGTATGAAACATGTACTCTTTGGGTTCAAATTGCTCTGATACCAAATCATTGCTGTAATGACAGACACACGGCAGTGACACAGCCTAGAGGTCACCAGTCCATGATGGTGTCGTTGTGGGACCAAAAAGTTGATAGCACGGATTTGTTTGCTTCATCTCAAACTTTGTCTAAGGAGCTTGTCTTGTTCGCAGACTGCAGCTTCGCAATGGCGGGCTTAATGATACCTGTAGGATTATTGACATTTCTCTACCTACCAGAAAATACCATATTTGTGCAGGTTCACATGATGTTGAACACAATTGATGTAGACTGGGAATTACAAAGCATGCTTGTATGACTATGTACTATTATATAAGCGACGTTTGAAAAATAAATCATGATTTATACATATATATCTTTCACTGATAATTCCATAGAGTGTATCCTGTCATTCAGTATCTCAGCAATACAGCGTGCATGAACATAAGGGCAACAGTGTGAGTACCAAGATGGGCAAGGTATGTACTGTATTCAATTAAACATATTCTTCATATATGTGACCAGAAAGACAAGAATAATGAATTGGAAAATTGATCAGTGTGTCAGCATAAAAGTATTGACCACTTAGCTCCAAAGGGATTATATCTGTTACAACAAATAGGCATTGGTTCATTTTATTAAAACATTTATTTTCTATTTCCCTGCATACTTGTACCTTCCTTCTGAATGATTTTTTTATTAATATTTATCAGCTACAATTATGCATTATTCAAGAATCAAAATATTGAGAGCAAAATATATGTGAGTAATTGTGAAAGTGTAAGTAAGTCCTGGATGAACTTTAAGCACAATATCCAGAGACAGACACCATCACTTTATTAAAGCTAGCCTGACCAGAACCTGCTTCCTAGCCTTTTGACTATACATTTCTCCTTTTTCATTAATTTCTTTGTGTGTGTGTGTGTGTGTGTGTGTGTGTTTGTGTGTTGTTGTTTTTGCTTGTATCTTTAAGAAACACTTATCAACCTTTACTCCCAAACTTCCCTTTACATTTTCTTTAAACATATTAGGGAAGTAGTTCACATAAATCTATACAACAATTGTTTGCCAGAAGAAACTGATGCCAACTGTTAATGAGTTGCTACACTGTTTTATGGTTAATTAGTGTCTCTACTTGTATATTTGTTATGCATTTAAATGGCAGTGGCTTAGGGATGGTAAATGTATTCATGTGGGCTGAATCTTCTCTGTTAATTTGGACAATATATGTAACATTTGGGGTCAGTAAAGCTTTAAACTCACAATCATCAAAATCTATGGATCTTATCGGTATTGATATTTTTAATGCCTGCATACTTCTGCCATCATATAATATGTATCATTAAAAAATATATATATATATCTGTTAGAAGTATGAAATGCCCGTCGAAAAGCGACAAACCCAGCTAAGAATTTCATTGCCTTTAACAATCTAACACCAAACAATTAAACACCAATCAAATTATCTAATATGAAAATATTGTCAGTCGTTTGCCCATCCTCTTTGAGTCCACTTTGTCCATCATACAAAACTGTTTTGTATTGAAAAGGAATACGACAAAAGTTTTGTAACAATATGTACCTTATTTGTTTAAACGAGCTATTGAAATTTTTCAGCGCGTGGCCTCCACAGTCAGAACCAAAAACATTTTTAATAACTTCAATGTCGTTCAATACAGCAATTTCGGCATGAAACTAAACACAAACGCTAAGGATAGCAATGAATACGATGCTGCTGCTACTGATGATGACGACGACGACGACAATGATGATGATGATGATGATGATGATGATGATGATGATGATGATGATGATGATGATGATGATGATGATGATGATGATGATGATGATGATGATGATAAAACCACTCAGAAATTTCCCTTTACTTCAGCATATTGTGCAATGCTGATGTCAAATTATACTGCAAGGCTTGCTTTCATGTAGTTTGAATACCACTCATGTCACGAAGTGTTTTCCTGGAAATGTATTTTTGTGCTTGCACTCTGTTAAATGTACATTTAAAAACACGTAACATCTAAACAGCAGCTGTATTATAACACATCTGCTTTTAGAAAAATCATTCTATGAACATGAGTAGCGGTTTCTGCTCAAATAACTGCTTTTAACATTAAGTTCCCAATATATAAAATGAAATGTGAGGACATTTCTGGAAGATACTTGACACACTCTCACTGGATATCTTTAAACCAGCACAAGCTGCTTTTCAAGGTCATTGCTTAGGGAATATCCATCATTCGATGCGTACGCCTTAACTAAACAGATGAATTATATTAAAATGAATGGTTAATGCAAAAAAAACCAAAAAAGACATGGATAGAGAAAACAATGTTATAAACATGTGTTCACTGCAAATTATCAACTTGAGACAAACCCATTGAACGTGTATTTTGGGAAGACAGAATTAAAGCTTCACCCTCCTGCACATTAACATGAAGCTGATGTTATAATCCGAATTGTTATGTAAATTTTGTGGTTTTCAAAATCCCCACAGGCGTAATGTGGAAACTACAGGTAATATGTGTGCTTTCTTTTAGTGTGTGTGTACCTTCATCATCATGAATTGGTACAATATGCGTATATGATGGGGGGGGGGAGTTTCCAATATTTCTTAAAAGAGCACAAGTCTAAATGGGTTTTTGTTTTTTAGGTAAGCCAAATTGTTTGCATGTAGACTCATGCCCCAGGATGTTCTTGGATGTGCTTGGTGAGCTATGTAAATAAGAATACACAGGCTCCTGCACCTGAAAAATAAAATATTACTGGTGTATGATGATAAAAAGGCAAGCTTTCATGCATGTCAAAGATCAAACTGAACAGCTGATAGTCTCTATATAAGAACATAGCATGTCGCTCCATGCATTCTTTTAAAATAATATCAATGTCTGTGCAGATGGTCAGAAATAAAATGCCAAAGCTGTCAAAGCAAATTATGTAGTTGTTTGCTTCACAGCATACAGTGTGGAATGTATTGTACTTGAAAGGTCCAGGGTCTCAGCACAAAGGCAACTATTTTCGCTCTATTGTGTACAGATATATCATACTTTGAAAATCCATATTGGAATGATCAGGCTGGCTACTTCCTTTAAACTGTATATGCTCAAACTAATCAGGACATACATAAAACGCATGCTATGAATTCCGTCATTAGTTTACATATACCCAAAAGTACTAACGTAAGCGGTTTTTCTCCTCTCAAAATAAATATCTATGACGCCCTCTTTCTACACTTATAAATTATAAGTGTCGTTACATCACGTTAGTTTATCTTCAGTGCAGCCATACAACGATAGCTTTTGACATGCCACACACACAAACACACACACACACACACACACACACATATATATATATATATATATATATATATATATATATATATATATATATATATATATATATATATATATATATATATATATTTATTTATATATATATGTGTGTGTGTGTGTGTGCATATATTTAATGGTTTCATTCGAGGTATCCATTCTGTCGCAAAACTGCATGAATACTATCTTATTACAAATGCTTTTACACTGCATCAAGATCAACACTGTGTTGCTTGTCCTGCATCACCAATGGTTCGTCCTTTTCAAAATGCCTTCCTTTTATCTGCTCGCAAATATGCACTGCCAATTACTTCATTCACCCTTAAACCTTCCGAACCTTCTGCTTCCTTCCACTTTCGCGCTTTGCTTTAGATACGTCACTCAATCTGCATGGACAGATTTCTAACTTACCTGTTGTAGAAGCCGCAAGTTTAGATGCATTGTCATTCGCGACTACTATTTCGCTGACTCCGTTGTTTAATGAATCTAGCAAATTTGACACGTAATGGGATTAACTGGCTTATATTCATCCCTTATCATCACGTTTGTTTACGCCGTTTCTGTTTGCTTGTATACTTCCTCCACTGCAGAATTTCCCGTTTTGGACAAGAGCAGAACCGTATTTTGCGAGGCAGCATGTGTGACGATTGTGCCGCTTTAAGTTGCAACCTTTCCAAATAGGCCTACTCTCAAAATATTGACCATAAAAACAGACCAAAGTATATCATAATCATGTCTTAAGCACACATTTGGCTATCCTGCAAATATAGTTTTTGGAAGCTTTTTGGAACGAGATAAACCTCATAAGGCACCCTTATATGAACGATTTGCAACACATGTGATTTGTTGGATGAGGTCATGTGACAAATCAAAACATCACAGTTAAAAATGAACGATGATGGCAAGCAGGCAGATTTGCTGTGTGCTAGGTGACTTTTGAAGTAGTTCGTGTTCTCTTTGGAATGTTTTTAAGGGGAACAGGCTTATTAATTGCAGGGTCTATACAGCAATTATGACAGTACTTTGCAGAGTTCATTTTGGGTGTTGAGCTGGGGAAATTGGATGCAATGGTATGGGTTGGCCCACTTTATAGTCTAGGCCTTGTACTTTCGCGTACTGCTGACTAATACTGGTTCAGTGGTTGTGGTTATCTTGAGGATTATTCACCAAGTGTGTCTATGAAGGCCCTTGCATTGATTGGTCATTAAATGTTTGAGGATCATTGGGATAATGATTGTGGAGTGATGGCATGATGAGGTTTTTAACTTTGGTAATTTGGTTTTCGCAGCATTGGTGGCAAGTGCCAATAGGGAGTACAGATGTACTTGAATTACCGAGCCATCTATTATCAACCATGGTAACTACCATAGGAACGCGGAACCAAATATAATTAAAGCATGTATTTTCGTAAACGATATTGTGTAAACATTTGCTGTACTTGCTTTATTTAATGAACTAAACAACCATATACTTCTTACAATTTATGAATGACGGTGGAAGGGAATCCAGGGACTCATATTGGGTGGTAATTCAGTGGGGTTAGGTGCAACAAAAAGAAGTGTCATAATAATATATCAGATGTTATGTCACGGGAAAAAAAGCATTTCATCACAGTAGCATCCTTTTGACACCTTCTACTATACTGTAATAAAAGATATGGCTGTGAGTTATTTGCTGGTGTCTTCAGCGAGTCACAGTGTTCAAAACAAATCATGAACCGAATTTTTTGCTACCGATTTCACGTGCTTCAATTGTAACGAATAATCAGCCACATGCTTCCAGGCTTTAGCCCCGAAGGCGTTTAACAGGCAGTTACAACCTTGATTAGAACTCTCTTGGCCACCCGCACAGGCACTTTCATTGATGAAGCACTAGGATTTTTAGGCAACCCCACGTTTCGACCCACCACAACCACCCTATCAAATCATAAACAATAATGTGTTAAATCTTACTATTTCATACATTCCGTCTGTGTTATTTGGTCCTCTGGTATTATTTTGGTCAACATTACAGAAGGGGACTGTGCTTATATACTTTGCCATTTACACGGTATATCACAGAATTTGAGGCTAAGTTTACGTTTGGCAATATCTATTGCTTACGTGAAGATCAAATGGTAACCTGGTGCAACTCTAAAGGCAACAGCGACATTACCATTGTCCAATGCAGCATTGGAGAGGATGCTCGACAGAAGTTTGTACCCTTTCAGTATTGCAAAGGACAGAGCCTCATTGCCACCATACTGAGCTCTTGCTAAGCTCTTTAATGAGATAAGTTTTGGACGATGGTAGTTGTTTTATTCTCATTTAAGTAGAGACGAGAGAGTACCAACGCTTATTAGGTTAAATGTGGTACCAGCTGATGCCCCATCGCCACTCAAACATGAAATTTGCACCCCATCCCTTCCCCCAACACATTTACACCAATAGGTAACAGGGTTTGCTCATGCTAACCTTATGTACTATAAATGAGGTGCAGGCCCAAATGTGATCACCCAAGATTCTACTCAGGGCGCAGATCCCAAGCTAAGGTTGTTACCGTGCCACAATCTTTATTTTATCTCTCGTCTCCTTGTGAGAGTATGTGGTACATTAACTGTAAAACACTGTCAAATTACACTCGTCACGCCGGGAGATGGGGAATTAACCTACCATGCCATATTATTATGGCACTCAGTCACACTTGCCACCATTTAACCAGTTTTTGGATTGCAAACTAGGTGCAGTTTGTGAGTGTGTTCCCCTTTTTTCAGCTAGATGATGCCGAAGGCTCATGGTTGGATATTCACCCTCCTGTGAGACAACATCAAGTCCAACGACTCTTCCAGACAGCAAGCTCAGAAACGTGACACTTGGCTGGCCCTGGTCTCCTCCTTGCACCGCACGAGCTTCAAGCAAATCATGGGGAATCTGGTCACGTCTCTCATACATTAGTTTAGAGCATGAAGTTCCAAGTACTTTATTTGAAAAGCAGGGATTTGGGTGAAAATAGTTGGGACGACAAACCATTTGATAGGAAGAGTCCATTAGGTGTATATATCATAGTGAAAAAAACAGTCCTAGTCAAAATTCGTCCGAATCTTGACAAGTCAATCAACATGAACATCAACAGCCATAACAGCGACACCTGAATATCCAAACAGTAATGCATAATCCATTGAATACTCAAAGATAATAGGTTGTCATATTGACAACATAAAAATAATGAAGGGCTTAAAAAATAGAACCAGCTGCAGTTTGCAACAATGTCAGAGAGAGTGCACCAAAATCCGACAATTGAAAAACCATCCATGTTTGAAACCCATGAGTCTTCTTTGCTTATGAAGTCAGGTCTTTAAAATATAAATTAAAAGGCAAAAGATTGGTCAGTGACTTTCAATACTCTATGAATACTGATTGAGTGCTGCTTCCGCTGAAAGTAAATCTATCAAACTATTTCTCCCTTATTTTCAAGGGGCATTCCCTTGGTGATGTAAATAATCATAAACATGTGGGTGTTATTTACATTCAGATTTAAGATGGACTAATGCTGATTAAATTTTAGCCAAAACCATCAAGTTGATTAATGTCATGAAATGATTTAAAATATACACTCGACAGGCAAACTCAGGAAACAATTTTCACAACCTTAAATATACAGTAGCCTTGTTATGAGCGAATGCAATGCATCTCAGGAGGAAATATTAGAAACATCCAATCAAATGGCGATTGTTCTTTAACCACCGTACGGCACATATAATGTCCATCTTTATGAACAATTGATATGCCACACCTTATTCTCAAGAAGAGACATTCCATAACTGTGCTTCATGTACAAGCTCATAAACAAATTCGCGCCAGACAATATATGCTCCATTCTTTTTGGTGGTTCAGATACAAATAATTTTGATGCACAGCAACAATTCAACTTACCCCATTTAAAAGCTCGTACGGACCTATTTGATAAATCGTTCTTCCCATCTACCGTTAGACTGTAGAACGAATTACCAACAGATATTTAGAACTCTGAATCAACTTTAAGTTTAAGTCCAGATTACGTCAATTGTTTGCTCGAGATTTTGGGTATTAGTTTTCGGCAACCGAATTTTATATATTTAACAAGCACACTTGCAGTTGGGTGCCAGCTATTTAAAATCATATCCCCCCTCCACCCACCCCCAAAAAATGACATCCTAATATGCCTTTCTCTGTGCTTTTGTGGTGCAGCTATTGAAGACACTTGGCATTATTTCTTCTTTGGTCCTCTTTAAAGTGTCCCACGGTCTGTGTGTGTGTGTGTGTGTGTGTCTGTCTGTCTGTGTCTGTGTGTGTGAGCGTGTGAGTATCTCTGTCTTGTCTCCTTCTCTCCTGTATTTTTTTCTTGTTCCGCAAGAGAGATTTGAATATGTCATTGCCCCTTTCCCAATTGCCAAATTCATGAGTGCAGATATTTATTGGCGTCATAATAGGAAATAAAATATCTGTAAACCAAACGCCGTGAGTCGTCAAAAAAGGAAGCTCAAAAACATTTCTCTTGACTTCAAGCAAGTACCAACAAAGCTTAGAAGTAGTTTAAGTCGATTTAATGCTGGCAACTCTAAACTTTTCTTCTTCAAACATGCATGCTGCAGTTGTTAGGTTTACATATTTCCGGCATCATTTATATAACATCTTAAATCCAACTGATATCTTTGTTCTAAATTTTCGTTTGTGGGTATATTTGTGAAATATATTCTCAAAAGTATTTCTTTGTAATGCGTTATAGGTCATCAATACACGTAATTGTCGACTTAAAAGATTTACCATGTAGTGTATACACTTTTGACAGCCTCACCAGAAGCTTACACTCTCAGTAAATATAAACTGGCTAAACGAGGTCCACATTTTGTACCATTGGAATGCCATTCATCTCTGTCTAAAGATGGAATCTCCACAATTGACGTATATGTTATCAATCATAAGGTTCAACAACTGAACAAACAGACCATGTTCTAATACAGACTGGTTATCCCTCACATCACTAGCAAAATCCGCAAGTTTTAAAGATTTGATAATTCCCTGAAAGTTATTTATTCACATGTTATAGATACCAGAGACCTGGTGTTATCTTTCAAAATGAAATGAGGAATAGTTGTGTATTAAGTGTAGAAGTCACAAAATGAAATCTGTTTGAAAGGTAAATGATTGTCTGTATAATTCTACCGCTGTAACAACATCATCAAAGCAAAAAAAAAAATTCATGCCTGTTAATACTGGAAGAAACTGTTATCTGACAATAGTAATGAAGACAAAATTCTTGTACCTTCTTTTAGCCTTTAGACTAAACACTGATCATTCGTCAGTAGAGCAACATTTGCAATCCGCTATGCCATCACCTTTCGCAGTCTTTAAACGGAGTGAAGGTTAGTTAAATGGACATGTACACCAGAAAATTTAAGCCGAAATGAGAATAAAATTAGTTTATGTGTGAAAGAGATCACATATAATGAATCATTCCTTTTCTTATATGTGGGAGAACAGGGCTTGGTCAACATAACAGGCCTATTTCTTCAATGAGAACGTTAAAATAAAATTCTTTTTACATAATAATAACATTATACATCTCTTGCACGTACGTCACAACTTTTGGTTTTGGCAGAACATGATCTGGGGGTTGTTTGGTTGTTTTCTGTAATTTGCTTCTTATTCTGTTTATAATAAAATGCCTTGTTTAACTTATCAGCACATTTAAGACGGAATTATCAAACGTAGCCTTCTTTGCCAAACTTCTAGCATATCCGTAACCAACTTTCATAAAAGTGGTGAAACCAAGTGAGAGTCATTTAGTATCTAATGTTAGAATTTGTTCACTTGTCATTCGTTCATACTTATTTTTTTTTTCTTTTTTTTTTAAGTGGGACAAATGATAAATACAAATGCCGATTATGGAATCATTATTGCCAAATATACATCTTCCAACGCGGTGGATATTTGGGAGCACATTGCGCTAACATATGTCGCAAAAATCAATAAAATAAATGTACATATATATGTGTATATATATATATATATATATATATATATATATATATATATATATATATATATATATATACATTGTATTATATTATATCATATCGTATCAATAATATCATATCATATGGTTCATAAGCTCTGCTAAGTCCAATTTGGGGAATGGAATTGATTTTTTGTGCAATCATAACACATCCTTATACACCAAGCAGGTGCGAGTCCACCGTGGCTCCCTTACCCGACCATTTTTTCTTTCATTTAGTCAGCTAGCAAGTTATGTAATTATGTCATTTAAAAAGCTGTGGTTAAGGTTTTCGGTGAACTACAGAAACACATATTATAAATGTCCAAAATATATCAAAGCATGTTTATGTATCTATGTAATCTGCGTGTACTCTACAATATACAGGTATTGAAGGAAAAGCCATCCCGCTGCATGTAGCTAAATATATAACTTGTACTTACCCCTTCATTGTTGTAGTACGTTTGGATGGCACACTTGGAGTCACTTAGAGTTTTGATATCGGGCATAGCGTCAAAGCAGCACATTTCTTTTTTGCAGCAGAAGAATGCATATCGTATCCTTACATGACTCCAAGTCAAGAGTGGATAACAGATCTTCCAATACGAAGTTTTACACAATGAGGTGGAATTACAACGTATTGAAACGTATCAGGAATTATAAGCCATCTTGTGTTCCAATGTTTAGAAATCAATAGACATAAGGTATCAACTGTATACTTTTATTTTTGCCAATTTATTGCAATAAAAGGACAAAATTCATTTGGTCATGAAATAAACGTCATAAATGCAATTTAATTATGTCTGCAACTTTGCCATTATGAAATGAATGTACAACAGCACTTTTATCAAAGGAAGTAAAGTTGTGTTTTAATGCACCTAAGAATTATTCCTGTAAATAGAGTAATGTAATTTATAGAAACTGTGAAATAAATTGTTTTTGGACTATTAGCAATTCTTCCAAGTTTGTGTCTAAAATCAAAGATTTTAAAGCAAAAGTATCAAATGTTTTGATTTTTCTACACTGTACACATATCTACCTATAGATGAAGCCAGATATTCTCTTTCATAATTCATAAACAAATTGTTGGAACATGATCGTACACCATACATGAATATTAATTGAAATTCACAAAAAGCATATTGGTTGCACAATAAATATTAAAAGAGTAACGTTAAAACCTTTGGTAGATGCTACGAAATTTCTGTTGGAAAATATACTTTTGCAGTGCTGACCATTTATTTTTCAGCAAACAAAAGAAATTCCAATGGTTAGGAACTGCTCCCGGCTACTTGCAGATTTATTTTTTATCCTGGCGTGGGTTAAAGTATATGGATAGACTGATGAAAAACGACCTTTAGACAGCTAACAAATTTTTAAACAATGCCAGATACATTGATGACACTGGTTGTGTAGATGCACCGCATTTCAGTGAAATTGGCAAAGGAATTTAACTCAAAGATTTTCCTTTGGTAGGTAACAATTGAGATGTGTTTCTGGACTTAGATGCTCAGGTCTCTAATTATAGGCTTTGCATTAAAGTCTGACAAAAAAAAGTTGAGTTTAACTTTGAAGTAGATAACTATCCTTTCCCACACTGTAATATTTCGGAAGCTGTTGGATATACTATATTTTAGTCACAAAATTTGAGAGTAGATCGTATTTGTTCTAAATTTCAAGACTATAGAATCCAAATTTATTTACAATAAACTTTAGTCTAGAGTATTTAAATATGTACTTTTGATCAAATATTTCTTCATTTTTTCTCTTAATATCCAGTGATGGTTGGAACGTTTGGCTTCAATGAATTCAGAAATTTTAGACTTGCCTGTCATTCTACAAAATGTTATCTTTCGGCATCATTCCGTTTTAATTTTTCTCTTTAAGGTCTTTTAGGCTAGCTTGTTTTCTGTTAGTTTAAACCCCCGGGGGCTATGGGTAATATGCAGCGACGTACGACAAATACAAGCTGGTCTAAATGTACTCGACATCCAGTTAAGAAAAATTATATTTTGATTGCATTTTCTTTACTGAAATGCTACTGATTTTCATTCTTTTCTCCCCGTTACTTAATGATTTATGTTTAACCTAGCTATATTTAAGTAAAATGGATAAATTAATGAAAACGGACTTTCATATGGCTACAAAATTATCAAGCAATGATAGATATATTGATGACACTGCTTGTGTAAATGTTCGAAATTTCTGTTAAATTGCTAAAGAAATTTAACGAAAAGATATGCTTTTGAAAGGTAACGATTCAGAGGGTTTCAGACACTTGTTTTGAGACCTGGACATTCAGGTCACTAACGACAGGTTTTGCATAAAGGTGTATCACAAAATGGATGAGTAACTTTGAAGTAGTTAACTATCCTTTCTCTAACAGTAATGTTTCGGAAGCTTTTGGATAAATTACATTTTTATAACAAACTTTTAAATCTGGTCGTATTTGTTCTATATTTCGAGACTTTGCATCTGGAATCAAATTTATTTACAGCAAACTTGAGTCAAGAAGATTAAAAAATGTACTATAAATCACATATTTCTACACATTTGCTGTAAATATCCGGAGATGTTGTTATGGTAAATATCCACAGATTGTAAAAATGTTAGGCTTTATTGATTTCAGAGATTTTAGACTTGCCTGTTTTGCTTTCACGTTTTATCTTTTGATATCAGTCGGTTTTAGTATTCACCTTTCAGAAATTTTAGGCTTGCATGTTTCCCGTCAAGTAAGCATCCCCTTCCTCCCCCAATCAGTAGCAAGCAGCAGCCGATGACAGTTACAAGCTTGCATACTTTTACTAAATTTCTGGTTCAAGAATTTTGACGACATTTTCTTAACAAAAGGCTAATGATTTATTCTTTTTTGACATGCCTAAGAACACATTACTCAATGTCAAAAAGTACTCACATTTGACAATATTTACGCAAATGTCACAAATGTGACCCACTATATTGAAACATTAACTCAGGGTTGGCAGCCAAATAAAGCTTTATTATGTGTAGACTTCCAGAATGAGGAGTTAGTGTAATCATGGAGTATGTTTTACATCTCTAGTGCAGGATGTCCATTGTTACAGTACTTGTTCGGATTTCCCGCAGATAGTACAGGTGGTTTAGCTGAAACTGTTCATTTTATAATCCCTGGTACTGAATATAACACCCCAGTTTCTTTGTACTTCAGTTATACACTGACAGGGGGTTTAACTAAGGTAAGCTGCCCAGCTAGAAAGGACACATACTGGTTCAGGGGTATGTCAAATTATTCTCATTTGAACTTGTACTGTACAAATAATTTATTTATTTATTTATTAAGCTTCAATCAGCAGTAGTACATAAAATGACATAAGATACAATAAAATGTTTGCTGCATAAAACATACTGCCAATTAGGAAGAGTCAAACAGGTGAACACACCTATACAAGTTGACTCCCCGTTGGTGATCTGATGAATGAAATGAGTACAGCTAGTGCTGTATAATAACGATGTTCATGGAGATAAAACCAATTTACTACACTAGAATGATGTATAAAATGTCTGGAAAGGCATGATAAAATCTGAACTTTACAATATATAGAAAAGCACCACTTAAAATAGTCAATTAATATCATTTGGATGGTGTGTCAGATTACAACTAGTGGAGTGGGTTAGATTGGGGACCCCCAGCAGAGTGACGGGGGACAAAGCCGCGCAGGTGTTCCTTGAACACCGCAGCAGACACCGGCTCTGCTGGTTTTACTCCACAGTTGATAACATATTGGTTACAAAATAAAACACATATTTGGATAGGCACACTGTAGTAGCACCAGATACATACTGTCACTGTACATAAAGCTGTCACAAATTACCCTCTGCATTTAGCACAGAAGCATTTACTTCTCCATGTGCATGTATTAGAATCATCAAAATAATTGTTTCTCAAATTATTGTAATGCTGCTTTAGTCTGGATTTGAACATGCCAATTGTAGTGGAAGCTTTTATGTTATGTGGCAAGTTGTCCCACCTGTAGATTGTGCGATTGACATATGAGTGTCTGAATGTTTCTGTGCCGCAACGGGTGGCCTCAAAACGGATAGTATTGTTGGAATTTCGTAGCTCGGAAGTATAGGTTTGGAGTGGAAATAAATCTTGTAAATTTACTGAATAGTATCCATGTAGACATTTGTATAAGAATACTAAATCCAGAATTTCACGCCTATAGGATAGAGGATGAAGATTACACTTAATAAGTCGTGCTTTGTAGGTGTCATCGCAATGTACTCCCAAAATATACTTAGTTGCCCTACGCTGGATCGATTCTAAAGCCTTTAGGTTTTTCTTAGTGCCGACACTCCACACAACACTGCCGTACTCTAAATGGCTTCGTACCATTGAAATATATAACCTCTTGGTAGTTTCAGGAGGTGCTTGGTATCCACATGTACGTTTGATGATCCCAAGTGCACGATTGGCTTTCGTACAGCATTTTGTTATGTGGTTAGACCAGTCGAGGCAAGAGCTTAACTCGAAACCAAGATCATTTTGGGAGGACACGTGTAAGAGGGATGTATTGTTCATGTTGTAATCAAAGACGACTGGGTTTCTACTAACACTAAGTACAGAACACTTATCGGCATTAAAATTCATTCCCCAAGTTTTACTCCATGTTAACAATTTGTCTATGTCGTCTTGGAGAGACGATGCATCAGCATCTGAGTGAATTTTCCTGAAGCACTTGGAGTCGTCTGCAAATAAAAACATTGTAGTTTCACTTGACAGTGATGTGGGGAGATCGTTAATATATAACAGAAATAGGAAGGGCCCTAAGATGGAGCCCTGCGGAACTCCAGATATAACAGGTTTAAATTCACTTTTTTGACCTTCCACTAGTACACATTGACGTCTCTCTGATAAGTAGTTAGTGAACCAATTGTACAATTGACCATTTATTCCAAAGCCTTTCAGTTTATGTAGAAGAAGGTGATGAGGCACAGAGTCAAATGCTTTGGAAAAGTCCAAGTAAAGAACATCTATCTGTACTTTGTTGTCTAGGTTTTTGCCCAGAGTATGTATAAAGTCTACCATTTGTGTTGCACAAGATTTCCCCTTCATAAAACCATGTTGAAAGGGGTGGATTAATTTTGTTAGGTTTGACATGTATTCTTTATTGAAACTGAAGCTCTGCATTTATAAGCAAAGCTTCACTAATTTAGCTTATGCATCATTTGACAGGTTCATATATTTTTTCATTAGTAAGCGGGTTGCCTTTTCTGAATATTTAGCTGCGACAAGGAGCCACTACTCAGAGAGACATCGGCGAACTGGAATCATTCACGACCAGCCCAGTGGTAGGGCAACCAACGCATGATGTAAGATGATAGATTATGCGATTGCCCTGCTGGACAACGTCGACTTACACAGGATACTTCATACACAATTAATTCCTGACAAAAGAGATGGGCTGTGGATATTCATTCGAATAAATGCTGAAACTAAGCGTTGATCTAACTTCCAAACAATTACTAAATCCAGTACAACTTATATATACAGCACCATGATAAGTTTCAGCATAAAACATCCACAGATGTCCACAGATATTACACAAATATATTTTGCCTCTCGAAAGTTATGGGCATTGGCCAATTTTCGCTTTAAACTTTGTTTTAGGACGTTCAAGACTTCTTTTTGGAGACCATGCAAATTTCTGTCGCGGTGGGAGGTGGTTATTTTTTTTCTATGCACATGAAAATCGTTTCACCGTTGTATTGCTGTGTGCAATCGACAAGGGTTATGATGAACTTGCCCCAGGGGATGATTACACCAAATTTCAGCATTATCTAAGTGACGGTTTTTGTGGAAGCAACAGATAGTGAATTCACACCAACACACGCAAAAAAAAAAACTACTTACCACTGTGATACAACCTGTTGAAAAAACAAAATCACAGGTCTCCCCAAATGTATTCTTTTGGAATTTAAATATTCGCTCAAGCCGTTAGCGAGTAAAGGTTTTTTGGTCCCTCCCCCCCCCCCCCAAATTTCATAAAAATGTAAAATCACTGAAGCCTGACCATTTGGCCTTCCTACATTATACGTAAATGCCCAGCTTGTTTTAAGAGGAGCAATAATATAGATTCTGATTCCCCTAGAGGTTCCGCAAAAAGCGACAGACAAATCTGCTGACCTAAAAGCAAAAACGAGAAAAAAAGGAGAAAGAGAAGAAGGGGAGGAAGAAGAAACAAGGTTTTGTAAGCATTATGTTTTCCAATAAACTACTGTTTTTATTTGTCCTTTATAAAAAAAATAGTATATATTTTAAACCATGCCCCTTGATGTCACAAACCCCTGTCAGTGTTAACCTGCCAACCCATACGGTCACAGAGAAAAGGTACGGAAACACAGATAATTGTAATACACGTTAAATAAAGGGCTTACCGAGACGACAATTCGTAACTATTAAAGTGGTATCACCAGAAAATAAACAATTTGAAAAAAATGCGAGAAAGGTATACCTTCAATGATGCAACCATTCCTGCAGTATATAAAATGATCTAATATTTCGCGAAATATATCGCATAATACCAGTGTGGTAGGAGCAAACAATTTGGGAATCAGAGTTCAAGTCACTGAAAATCAGACTTTGATCAAGGAAATGAATAAAGTACAGAGAAACTGAGAAGCTATTCGGAACTGCACAGTCAAGGGCTTTGTAGGAGTGCAATTGAAAAACTCAAAAAGAGCAACGGGCCCCTTGCAAAAGTAACATTACCTCTTTCGTCTTTTTCTTTTGTAAGATAAATGCGAACAATAAAATGTATCTTGAAACCAGCATATAACTAGTGCTCTCAGTAGGCCTTATTGTCTTTTCCTGAAGAAATGGCGCCGCGCAGCAGTGTCCTCATCATAGTTTACATGAATAAGTGGGATCTTCACTTATTCATGTAAACTATTACATTATATATGGTACAAATAGCATTTGATTTTCTCTGTGTTACTTAAAAAATTTGCGTTTATATATAACAGCGACTCAGTGTAAGTCTCAGCACCAAATTCCATTCATAGAGGAATACAGTGTACAAACAAAGAGATTAAAAGATATTAGTGGAAAATTAACATTGTTGAAACTGTTGTTACGCATAATCTTTGCCTAGTGTATATTGGTGTTTGTCACAATGTACCTCTGTGTGGTTTTCAATTCGTAGTGATGTTAGTTATTACCCGCAGGTGAATTTGTGACTTCCTTTTTTTTAATAGGACTTGGATCCAGATAGAAAGTAAGAGCTAATTTCACAGTTTGCCAATAGTAGTTCCTGTCAAATCTGTCGTTACCAGCACATTTTACTCGTTTGTTTCTCCTCAGCTCAGTTGCTGTATGACTGGAGTACATAAAAACCAATACAGACAGCGCTGGCGGTGTTTCCATCATGTGGTCAGTGCTTTTTCAGCTGAATGGATGCTCCAACACAAATTTTTAATATAAGAAAATGTGCTGCTTTGCCTGTCTTCTGTGAGACGCTGTCCTTAAAAAGATAAGACTGGTACCCTTATAGGAGCCAGCAAAGTGAACTTAGCTGCACAGCTACAGATAAGGGAACCAACCTAAGCAAGGAGACTAAAGAAAACGCCATAAATCATTTATGGTTCTGACATAATATGAGTCTTGAGTTTTTCTGTTGCACCGCCGTGTACCAAATCAAAGAAAATAACTTACCACCCAAGGTCTATTCAAATTCCTCATATATATATGTTACCAATGAAGTGCATACATGCTTTTTTTAGATGGATTTTGAAACTTGCTGTAGAGTAAGGAAGCTAACTGTACGTTTGAGTAGAAATAAAACATATCGAAAGTGCAGGCCTATCATTCTCTATTTTTGTTTTACGGAATTAATTTTTGAAAAAAATCTTAATGAGGTTCAGGAGATAGTTTTGTAGAAATGGTGTCTCTCGTAATGATGTTTCTCTGTTTAGTAGGACACGATCAATTTTAATCACTCTTGACCTGCAGAGACTGCCACCTGTCTCACGTCAGGGATATATGTAGTTTATCTCATTTTAGTATTGTGTCCTGATGAATTGAGCTTTTGATGTGATCAGGGTACGTGTGGAGTTTGTACTTCCCAGTTGATCAGTGTGCTTCAGTTTGCGGCATTAGCGTGTTAACATGGGTCGTGCAGCTGTTCAAAACTGTGATTTTTTTTGGGTGGGAGGAGAGCCAGAAAGGTTGTATGGGAAACTTAAACTGCATATGAATGTGTTTCCTGAAGTCTTGTGCAACCTTGTACTTCCAATACATGTTTTTTTAATAAGAAATTACAATTTTTGCAAGAAATATCATCTGCTGACAACAGTACGATTCAATGATGTCAATTTTTGCCCGGTCCCATTTACTATGGAACGATGTTGAGTGTGCTAGGGTGTTTAGTGGTTCTTTAAATTCAGACATGATGGATATTCAGTATGCCCTTTTAAGGCTCCTAAGGACAGCACCTGAGAGTAGTCAATTGCACAATTCTAATCATTAGCATAACAACAAATTACTTGTAAGCTTTCGTCAGCAAAAGACGAAAAGCCAAATTTCGGCAAATAAGCAATATAAACTCCCAATATCGAAGGTAGCAACCCAAATGCATCTCTCACTCTATGGGACTACCCACAAAAACAGCCCTTTCTGTTTTCGCAGCACAGTTGCAATCAAAAGGGTTGCTGTGTGAATCCAAGCTTGATAGAGAATTTTGTATCAATGCATCGATTGTGATGTATCATTTATGGTAATAGTAATACTCGTTTCGCGTAAACTTCCAACATAGACCAAAGCAGTGATAGAGGACTTCACGTAGGAGCCGTCCTCTTCCCCATCCTGAACTTTGTTTAAACCAAATTATGGTGGTGCCCTCTGTAGTACAAAAAGAGCTACATAGACTGTCAACGGGAACAGCACCATACTAAAAAAAAACCCTTCTGAACTAACGACGGGCCTTTATAAACATACCAGATTTTTCATAGTAATCCTTCCTTACAAGGCATATTGTGAAGCATGACCGTCCACGAGATGTGAGCTGCTTTAGCTGACGCCTTTTTAAACATGGATGTGGAGGGCACGGAAATGGTTCATTAACATGTCAAACCTCCACATATTAAGAAGGGAAAAATAAGAAACTTTCTTTACAATATAATATATGTGCCACATTTTGTTTTTCATCCAAAGATATTTACGTGTATATGGCAGTTATTTTGCAAGGTTCAACATGTGTGAAGACTAGCAACGTTGCAGGTCATGCCTGACTGCATGTGCGCTAAATGTAAGAGAAAGTAAAAGAAAAAACACACACACTTCTCACCAGGGTTATATGGAATGTAGTATCCTTCAACCGTCCTGTTTGGACACACTTGATCGTTGGTTTAGCGCACAATAATTGTGTATTATGGGCAGCAACGGGAGCAAGCATTGGTAATACAGGAAGATAAATTCATTGGTCATGTATGGTTGTGTCCACTGGTAGTCAAAATATCAGACAACAATTACCTTAAGTGGACAGAGCGAGAGCTATATGTTGAATTGAAGCTGCAGATAGTTGCAGGTCCTTGCTGCAGGCCATGGGGGTCAATGAGAAACCCTTAATATGTTGCCCCCAAATTCCTGCAAACTAATGCTTGGGATCTGTGCTCACATGGATACAAAATGTGACCAGCTGGAAGCAATACCCCTTTGCCTTCCATGCACAACACAATAAAAGAAACAAATTTCTGAATATTAAACTGAGGGCACGCCCTGCAATACTACCAGGATCACCTGGGATCTGTGGTCAAGGGCCGTTTAATATGCTGAGCACCACTGGCCACCAAATGGACCGATTCAGGGCAATAGCCGCCCCCAGTCCCACTGTAAAATATAAGAAATTGATTTTACCACTATATACACACCCCGAGCAGTGAAGTAGACCGTATGTTATATAATACAAAATATAAACTTGGGTGAAATGAAATTTCCTTATAATGTCTTATGGGCGTGGCACATCGCATTAATGGTCAGTAAAGCAACATGTGTGAACATTTTCATTTTTATATAACTCCACACGTCACCATAAAGTGATTGACAGAAATTTTTCATTTAACCACATATGCTATGTGCAGCTTGAAGAAAATTGTTTTTAATGTTGGCTGTATGGTGCAATGACCTTACACTTACTGCAGTAGCGAAAAATTTCTTTTCATCTCATTACACATAACACGCACACACACACAATATATATATATATATATATATATATATATATATATATATATATATTGAAAACGGTCGCTGCTGTAATATTAATTATCTTTTTTTTATTTTAATTTTTGGCGTTAAAAGGAAACAAGGTAATAAGCTTTATTCAAAGCCGGCATTTGTACAAATGGACAGCATTAGAAAAAATGCAGTGATATGCACGCCCACAGACGAAAAATAGTAGTAAAATAAAATAAAATATAAAAGTAGATTCACTCCCCGCTTATCGCTGAATTATCATTTTTCTGGAGTGAAAGTCCAAAGAAGCATATATTGGTAGGTAATGTAACCTAAGCATCGTTACAAGTATATTGTGACGCGCCAACATCAGTGACTTTGTGCCTTAAATTTAGACAACATCAACTGTACACGAGGGATATTTGATTATACGTCATGCGTGACATAAATAACTGCAAGGGACGTAAACAAACATGGTACACAAGGTCAGCGTTGCAAGTAGGCCTTGGATATATTTTTGGCGATAAACGCCCATTTAAACATAGAATAAGCAAAATCTTGCGTGGCTGGAGTGTGAGTTACTATTTGTCTCTCACTGGGGATCTTTGTTGGTGTGAATTATCACTCGTGACCTGTGGTCACTCGTGATTTCCCTATGCCTCGTGGCAGAAAATAGTAACTCACTTTCAGCCATGTAAGATTCTCTGTACACACATAAGGTCATAACGGAGTTGACGCAATACAGAGCTTAAAATTGGCCTGATATTGAAACATCACAAGGAGGACTTGCATCTTTCAAACCATAACCCAAAACCCGACTTTTTTACATCATCATGTTTCTGGTGGGGGAAAAAAACTTCTTTTTGTACCCCAAAACCGAAATGGGCATCTGCAAGGGTAGAAGTTTACCTAAGATAAAGGGTATCAAGAAGTGCAGGTAAATAAACAATATGAGTGTCAATATGTGAACTAATGTATGCTTCTGTTTCAGCTTTACCTGAATGACAACCATGGCACACGCTGTAAAAGGTACTGTCAGGCGTATCTGACAATCTTTCAACAGAAAGCTAAAAACAGACCACTGGGGTTTTTTGTGACCCCATCTTCACTCCGACATTGTGACGAATGTAAGTGCTTGGCCTCACAGCTTGCAAAATCCTATAATGGGTCATCAATCTACTTTGTATTTGCTTGTCATGCCATCTGTTGTATACTCTGCTCTGTCGGTAAGTGTTGTAAAGGCAAGTAATGCTTTTGACATGAATCGATGACATGACCTGACAGGAATATAGATTTCATAATAAAAATTTGCACAATGATCATTGAAAATCTACAAATGAATCAAGATCAACAGTCAGCCAACATATTACCCTCGTATATGGATCATGCAAGATCTACATTAGAAAAAAAAACAAACAAACAAACAAAAACAACAGCATTATGATGGCTCTCTGCAATGCTTTTCACGGAATAGCCTGATAAAAGTATGATAGTCCCCAATGGGCAGTTAAAAATAACAAGCAGTAAGAATACTAACCACACGAAACTGTCTAAAAGCTCCCCTCTTCAAACAGGGATGTCAAGGACCGATTTCACAATTCTGTGTCTAATTATTTTCACAAAATGTCTACAAGAGGATTGTCTTGAAACGCTAATGAAAGGATGAGTAGATACCATTATCATTTTGCTGGCCCCACTGACCATATTTTGCTTTTAAGAATAATTTTTTAAAAATGTCTGTAGATTCCCCCTGAGGTTTCATGGTGATCTACCTCCGATGCCCTTCCATTTCTATTTGCAATGTTTCTACCCGCATTTCTTTCATGTGCAACATACATGAACCGCAATTTCCAATATTCTACTTCCGTTGAAATACAGAATTCTAATGGGCTGTTCAGGCAGTTGACAACTCCCAGTCAACTTCAACATTGGCTATTTTGACCTGAGAAACCTCATGTTTGATATTTGTCTTCCTGCATTCATATTTGAATCTACAACTTACACAGAGATGATGCCGAGGAGGAGATTTGGTCAGATTCTGAAGTGCTTCTCCACCTCAAACAGCATAATTTACACAAGGCAGACCTATAAACATTGTTGCATCTCACTCAGGGCGTTGACTTGTGGGTTTTGTTTTTTTTTAATTTACGTGTCGTTTAGCTTATGCACCAGGGTCTCTTTACATTTATTTGAATTTTGACTGACGATTAAGTGTGGTGACATAATACGTCAGTCGACCCGCTCCAACGGATAGTGAATATACAAATCCAGCTTTTGCTCCAAAAATACAACACTAATTCAGCATTTCACAGAATGGATTTTTTTTCCTTTCATAATCTTGCGCGATTCTTGACTTACATCTTGACAGACCAGAGAAACAAATATTCAGATGTTACCTAATGTACATGACTCTACACACATAAACTTACAAAAAATCCTGAACTGGCAAAAGAAAGGTGGTGCAACTGGTAAAGCCAAGTTCACCGCTAACTTATATATAAAAATATGAAACTTCACCCAGATGGAAAAGACTGAATATAATATGTTATGCCACAAACCATTAAACATGTCACCAGAGAAGACAACATTATATGTCGACACTTAGTTATTCACCGCAAAAAAACAAAAACAAAAACAAAAACAAAACCAAACAACAAAATGCCAAAAGGTCACTAGATCAAAGTATTTGAAACAAATCAATTAGAACCAGTCAAATATTTCAAATGTAGTCAGAACCACTCAAATATTTCTCAAATATAAGTTCATCACTGCCAGTCACAGATTCCAATATCAACTACCATTGGCCTATCCAAACACCATAAATGATTTTCAACAATCAATTTTTTTAGAGAAGATGGAAACTTTGTAAATACCTATTATGTCTATGCAACTTACATCCGTAGACTCTTGCAGCCAAAGTCCAAAATATTTTTAATCCAATATCTAAGAAAAAAGGGACCGTACATACACCTAAGTTTGAAGTTGATTTGATGAACGGTGTGGGACCAAACTATGCATAAAAGCATATACACTAAAATCGCGATACTGATCATGCTGTTCATATGTTGTCTTATGTAATTTCAAAAAATCGGAAAAAGTTTGCAAATGAGAGTATCCCATTCACTGACCAGTCTTGTTAGAGGTGGAGTTAAGCTTCAATTCTACCACATTTAAAGACAAGTCAGCATGCATTTCGGTAGATGTCGTGAAAAATCTATAAAACACACACACACACATTCATACCAAAAATATTTTTTTCTAAATTAAAAAAATATATATCTCAAAATATTAAGTAACTGGAGCGTTACCAGTTGAATAAACTTGAAAACACGGCTCACAATGTATTTGTCAGATAAGTGTGAGGTTAATCCGGCTAGTGCTTTTGGAGAGGTCAAAATGCCAATTTCCATTGTAATTCCTCACATAGTAATCTATTGGAATATATGCATTAACGTAATTGAAAAATGTATTAGACGTAAGGAGACAGGGTAATACAATCGAGAGAAGAACTATGATTGAACCATTACTTTTGGAAAAATGTCGAAAGCAGCTTTAACACACAAAATGTGCATTAAGGAAGAGAATTATGAGAGTCCTATGTTTAGCTAACCTTGGATACACAAACTGATGTATTCCTGTCACCTTCTAAATAATGTGGTGATCACCCTTCTTTGTGCGCATCATCACTATTTGCAACATCAAAGCTTTAACTCGTACAGTTCTGGAGTGAAATTTTAATGGAAAACGACAAGATGTAACAGTTCATTTTCATATCTCACGTCGCTCAAGATCAAAGTTAGTGCACCTAAGGAAATTCAATAGCACTTACCTATAAGTGTTTAATAGTAACTTTTCTCTAGGATCCACCGTTGCTGAAATATAAACCATTTAGTCAGCTTGACCTTACAAGATAACTCAATGTGAAAAAGAACACCAAAAGGCACTATCCTATTAGTGTTTAATATTAGCCCGCTATAGGACTTGAATCCACCATTTATGAGTTATGAGAACGGACATCACACTTAATGCTGCTCTTAAGGTACAAATGCTAACATGTACATATATCCTTATTGATGAGTTCGTATAGAAACCGAAAAAATGAAAATCAGGACATGCCTAGAGCCCAGCGTAGCGAACCCTCTCACATATACACTGCAAACATGACCACAATTAATACAATCATTCAATATGCATCATACCCAGTTTTACCTTAACTAAACAGACAGTATGTTTAAGTTTATAAGTGTGCTAATGAAAATAATTCTAAAATAGTAAAAATATACACAAATTAAACACAAAATAGAAAAGTCACAGTGCCTTGTCGTGATGATTGAAAGTGTGTGAGCACCTAGAGGCGGTTTGCAGAGATTCGAACCGATTTGGGCAAGTGTTATTAGACAAGATGTAGTAGGAATTACAAAAAAAAAAAAATCTAAGGATCACCAATTGGATAAACCAGGCCGAAAATTAAATAAAATGCGCATACATGTGTTATGTTACTGAAAAGGGAAAATCTTTTTTTAAAATGTGGACCCAAATACAGAGCATTGGTCCTTGAGATATCCCTCCAAGGCAAAGAGGAAGTCTTCAGTGGCCATCAAAGACGTGATAGAAAGCTACGCCCATTAAAGTTCACCCTTTAATCATTCGATCAGAGTATCAATGATTATTTCAGCAGAGTATTGTTGATAATGCAATATGAAATATAAAGAAATAAATGACTCACGTAAGTGATTCAAATTGTGGAAGGCTTTGCATATTTTATACCAACAGATAAATATCCCAAATCTGATGTCAATCCTGCCGCAAGTACATTTTTAATCTATTACAGATTAAAGTGGGATTTTTTCATGGGGTATTAGGTGTCCTTAAGTCTTGGCTTTATATATGAATCAAAATTTCCTGGAATAAACACACTTTGATCTGGAGTACAATACTAACAACTCTGTTTTCAGCAATTTCATTTAATAAAATTTAGTTAAATTGCAGTACTATATCTGTTAAGCTGGATCAAAATCTGGATCAAATAAAGATTAATAATATGCTTTGTACAATAGCTATAACAAAGGTTGGTTCACACTAAAATTGTTCGTGGAACCAAAGATTAACGAATGCTGGATCAAAGAGAGTTGATTTCAATCTTAGTCCCAAGTTTATCAGATTGAATTCTTTGTGGATATGGCCGCTGGTATTTATTTCTTACACTATTGGCAGTGCGGCCCTTAAAAATTTTATATGACGGGGTCAAAGTCCTCCTTAACTTTTGTTCAGGAGCAGGTGCCCAAACAGTATCACGGCGGGAGTGGACTATTGTAAATTACTACAGTAAATGATGGTAGAGTAGCAATGAAATGTTTTCCAATAATATTATATATTTCATTTTCAGGTGGTGTGTTATGTATATATTTTGATAAAAGAATTAATTCGGTTAAACGAGTTACAAAACCGAGTCATTGTACGGTGGCCATATTGGATTTATGCAAACGGATTTAGATCAGACCGTTATCTTTACGCCTTACAATTGCCAAAACAGTGAATTATTCTATCACATTAATATTGTATTTGGAACTTATGTAACGTCAGATGCAACCCCTTATTTGAGCACAAATAATTAGTTAATAATCAGCAAGCACTATCCAGCAAGCTTTCCAGATTTGGATTCTAAAACAAAATAGGAATGCATTTCTTAATTTAGCATAGTGCTCCATGTGGTGAGACTGTTTAGCTGAAGACATGATCACATGAAGACCTTAGCAGCTTAGGCATATGCATGTGAATGTATATATGCCTGTTAGATCAATTTAAAAACGGAATATATACATCGCATATTCCTATATGCCATTGATGATTTCAAGCCTTTAGAAGTTGGATAATTTCTGATCGTTAATTACAGGGATATTGCCTATGGAATATACATTTATTTGTTGGCAATTTGCCGGTACTGGTTATCCCATCCTATTATACCATTAGCCCGCTATTTGTATTATCCTTGTATGCATTCCCTCCTCTTACTTCCTGTGTCTTCTGCTGTTCCTGCGTATTTGTTTGTTTTGCAGAGAAATACATTGTAACAAAAAGGGTAGTCTCTTCCTATTGCCAGGCCATTACATTATAATGCCATTTGTATTTGAATTGGAAAAACTTATGTTTGAATCATAAAGATAAAATCAGCTACATTGATAAATGCACTTTGGGCATGTCTTGTTTATGCAGATACCACTTGTGTTACTTGAATTTAGCCTTAAATACTCTTGGGTTTTGCTTTCAATGCAATCATTGATTTTGGTGAAAGTTTATGATAATTATGATGCAAACAGTTATTGAAAACTCTGGTTATTTGCTACAAAAATAAATTGCCTGCATTAAGACTTGAAGGCACTCATATTTTCTATATGTCTATTGAAATTCAATATATCGACACCGGAGAATGGATTCACAAAAAGGTTACTCACACAGCTGTGATGATCAGCAAATGAAAGAAGATGAATGGGAACTAGAACAAGAAAACTGAGACAATGCTGTACTCAGCTGACTTTGGCAAAACACACTGAAGTTGTCCACTGATCACTCCAATTTATAAGTTCATCTGTGTTTGAAATCATCACCATTGTTTGCAGTATCAGCCTTGACTCCTGCAGTTTAGGACTACTCACGTTTCTAATGAAAGGTTATAGGATCTACCGTCACCAAAATTTTAATGTCACTTTCAGATTTAAGGCCACAAATGCTGCAAACTAACAACACCAAAAGAGGCTTCATTAATATTTTATTGTAAACATTAAATGGTTATCATGAGCTCAGGATGCAACAGTACCACCATCTGCAACAAAATGTCAGTTTCACCGAGTCAAAATTAATAACATCAAAAGAAACCCCACAGAAAGCTCCTTATCGTTGTGGTATAGTTGCTATGGCTCAAGGATCCACCATTATCAAGATATAGCCCAATATGTCAGTTTGACCTCTCAAGGTCACACAAAATCAAAATTTACAACAACAAGGGAAACCTCATTTGTACCTTTCTATTAGTGTTTCATAGTACCATGTGCCTAGGATCTACCAAGACATCAGCAAACATGTCATATTTGCTGCTTGTATTACACCAACTACAAGATTTACATATACCCTTACTGATTCTTGCTCAGCTGACGCATCAGTGAGCTGAGCAATTGTGATTGCCGGTTTTCCCGCGTCCTTCGCTCATACATCGTCTGTCCATTCAAAATTCAACCTCTAAAAAAACTGTTCGCCAGATCTACCTCAAACTTGGTGGTCTTTGAGGAAAGTGGTGAAAAACTGCATAATAAAACTTTTCCATAAAGATTAACAAAACTGCTCAGCCAAGTTTTAAGAAAATGAATGTCGATGACTCAAAATGTGCCGTTATACAATTTCAATTGATATGGCCAGGTGGTTCCACAGGAATTTCCTATGAGATTTGACAAGACTGCAATAATATGAAATAGGTCCAACTCGCAAGATGGCTGAAAAGCGAATATTGGACAAATCGTGGTAGAACCTGACATAAGGTATATCCCCATTAAGTTTTAATTGCATCTGGTTGACAGTTGACAGTTGCTTTATTCTGTCTAAATATATATTGTGTACATAGTATAGTCTTCAGATGTTTAAACCGGGAGACTCTGCACTAAGACTCAAGTGAGTCGATATCGTGCAGGCCACCCTCAAGATACATAAATTTATTACAGTACTTAACAATGATTCATACACTGCACATAAAATAAATTTAAGTACACCAAACGACAGAAGAAATATATAGAGTTTAAATGATTATGGCTTATTACATATATGACAGTTAATGTTACAGTTGGTCTCATAATTGTTAACAATATAATTTTTAGCATACTGCGAGAATCCTTTTAAAGAGTGAGTGTCGATCTTTGTCATGACTATCTCCGGTAAGTAATTTTCATTAATTAAGTCTGGTATTTTATGTCTAATACATGATCGATTAAATTTGGTATTTGTGAAGAGTATTGGCATGGTTGGGGTTAAGATTGGAATTTCATGGATTGTTGCCTCAATCTGCTTGGGGGCACTACCATTCTAGTTCGCTCAATTTGTGGCCCTTGTTGATTAGCATCAAACAGAGTGAAAGTAGTAGGGTAACATATGATTTTTGAATTTGTAATATGTTTTGATACAGGACAACTTAAATATGTCATAAAATTTAAGCAGGCCACATTCTTTAAAAAGGGTGGATGTATGTGTATTGTATTTGCTATTGCTGATCCATCTTATTGCTTTCTTTTGCAGCTTGATAAGTCTGCCACAGGAGTGAAGCCCCCATGCAGTTATTCCATAGTTCAAATGAGATAAGAATAGGGCATTGTAAATCAATTGGAGAATGTGTTTGGGCAGTAGGTTTTTCAGTTTGGAAAGTATGCCACATACCCGTGATAATTTGTTTGAAATAACATTTACATGCTTATTCCAGGTAAGGTTATGATCAATCAAGACACCTAAAAATTTAAAACTCTCCACTTTCTCAACTGGTTCGTTGTTAATCATTAAATTTGGTATTTGGTGAGGGGATAAGTATTTTTGTTTGGAGTGGAAGATCATGAACTTAGTTTTATTTATATTTAGTGATAGCTTACTGACAGCCAGCCAGTCACTAACTTTTTTTTAGTTCTTTATTTATTTGATCGGATAATAAAGATTGAGACAATGTTTGGGAGTTAAAATTACAGACTGTGCTTAATAGGTTTGTGTCATCAGCAAACATAATCGAGGTAAAATTACTGGCTGTGGATAGGTCATTTATGTAAATAAGAAATAGAAGGGGGCCCAGGATAGATCCTTGGGGGACTCCAGTAGTAATTTCCTAACATGATGATTTAACATTTTCAATTTCAACATACTGAGATCTGTTACTTAAGTAGCTGTTAAACCACTGTAGCTCAGTATATAAGATCCCATAGTGTTCAAGCTTTTTTAGGAGTATATTATAGTCTATAGTGTCAAAGGCCTTCGAAAGATCGAAAACGAATGCAATTGGCAGTTTTTTCTCATCAAGTTCTGCATGTAATCTATCAATAAGTTCCAGAACTGCCGTTTCTGTAGAGTGCATTTTCCTGAATCCTTATTGATGATTATAAAATAAACCTTTTTCTTGAAAAATATTGAAATACCTGTGTATGAACAACTCTCTCAAACACTTTGGAAATAGAGGGTAGAAGAGATATAGGTCTGTAGTTGTTGAGATCATGCTGATCATCATTTTTAAAAATTGGTATTACTTTAGCTATCTTTAATTTATTTGGAAAAATGCCATTTTTTAATGACTGATTTATGATCAAGGTCAGGGGTTCGATTAATGCTTCTGAGCAAAGTTTAAGCAGAATTGAGGATATTTTGTCCACTCCTGCACTTTTTTAGGATTTAAATCACGTATTACTTTTTTAATTTGTTCCTTATCCACATAAGTAAAGTGGAAGGTGGAGTTTACATTAATATTTTCTAAGTAAGATTTTTCCCCTTGAGTATCAATTTTTCTAGCAAGTGTTGGACCAATATTGACAAAGAAGTCATTAAATTGTGATGCAATATCGTGTGTGTCTGTTATTTGTTTGTTACGGACATTGAGATACTTGGGGAGTTCTTTATGGGTGTCTGATTTATTCAAAACATCTTTGAAAGTTTTCCATGTATTTTTAATGTCATTTTTATCTTTGTCAAATTCTGCCTGGTAACAGGCAAATTTTGCCCTTCTAATCATTTATCGGATTTCACTAGAGCACCCTTGTAGTCTTTCACTGAGTTCATCATACCACTCATTTTCAGGAGTAATTTAATGTACTTTTTTTATACAAAGTATCCCTGTGTTTTATTTTGTTTAAAATATCATGAGTGATCCATTTAGTCTCTTTATGTTTGTATTTATTAATTTTTTTCTTTTTCAAAGGAAAGTGTTTATCAATCATATAGTCTAGTTTACTTGCAAATTTCTGATCATATTTAATTTGAGGATCAGCGTTGATATTGTTATCAAATACATATTCCCAGTTTGTGTTATTTAACTCATCGAGAAAATTACGAGTAGCCTCTCCTGTGAAAGCTCTACATTGCATGTGCTTCCTGTTACTATGATTTGCATTCACATTAAAGTTGATGGCTGAGATTGTGGCCATATGGTCAGATAATTTTTGTACCAAAATTCCAGGTTCTACTGGTTTGCACGAGTTTCAAATCTTGCTGAAAATATTATCAATCAGAGTGGCATTTCGTTTGGAAAGCCTGGTAGGTAATAAAATGTTAGGCAACATATTGTGTCCGGTAATGATATCATAGAACTCTTGATATTTTTCATTGTTGCTTACTTTGAGTAGATCAATGTTAAAATCCCCTGCTAATAGTAAATTATTGCTTTGGATATCCACATTGTCAATTATGGGGACAGACTCTTCTAGAAATGAATCGATAGCTCTATGGCTGTTGTTCCCTTTTGGGCGACGATAAATGTTACATATTTTAGTATTATTTTTGACATTATCTTCAACAACAATAAATAGACCTTCCCAAGTTTTAAATTTGTTGTAGTTGTCCTGTTTCTTTACACTCAAGCTATTTCTCACATAGGTGATAAGCCCACCTTTTCTTGAACATACCTGGTTACTGCATTGTGAAAACATGTGATAGTGCTGCAGTTAAAATTGATCCGTGTCCCTATTCTCTGAGAGCCATGCCTCTTGAATGGATATTACACTGAAATAAGCATCTTTTTCGGCTAAACTTTCAATAAGAATTTTAAATTCGTCAAATTTTGCAGTCATTGATTCTATATTAAGACTTCAAATTGTCACTAGGTTTTTGTGTTTAGTTAAAAGATCACTCAAATCCCCAAGATTAATATATTTGGTTTCAGCTCCAGGATACTGAATTTCGAAGGAATCAAGGTTAATAGCTTTGTTAAATCGTATTTCCTAATCTTCCCCTTGTTACTTAGTAATTCCTCACTTAAGACGGGCATTTCTGATTAAATAAGGAGGTTACGATAGCATTCTTTTCCTAGGGGTGGGTTGTAGCAAAACAAAATGATAGAGCCAAGCTTTAAAATCATATTCACGGCTTGAGGAACACCAACAGCGAGTCAATAATAATAAAAGTACGAAGTTCTCGGCATTCTGACATATAGATACACGTAAAGTTAACTGTAACATTTCATATCTTGATGTTAAGTCTCTCCTATAATAAGTCCAGATAGACAATCGGTAGTTGTCCGTCATGAATGAGAAGAAAAGATTGAAAAAAACGTAGATCATGGTGGTCCAGAGAGGGGACCGGAAAATTTGGGTTAACATGTCCATCTAAAATAAAGAAATAAGAATTGGTTAAACCTCAGATCTGTCAAAAGGTGGTCAAGGCTTCCCGCTTGGGTTAAGTCTGGCGCATAGTAGACTTTTTGTACACTGTAATGGAAAGCTAATCACTTCATATTTGTCTGAAATAAATAGTTGCGACTTCACGAATCCGGCGCCATTTTGTATTTTTGGTGCGGGCCTTTTCATCAACAATGGAACTATATTGTCGGCGGAAGATGGTGTTTATTAAAATTGTGCATAGATAGTCTTTGACGACGGTATCCAAGTAGGTCGAAAAAGTCAAATGAGAGCATGGAACTAAGTTTATTTTTTCACATTTTTATAATATTCTTAGATGGGTCGAAGCCAGGTAGATTTCGCAAAAGATCGTCTTTGGATGTGATTAGAACATCGACCCCGTTAAGGCGCTTGATGGATCCATTGATGGACCACGTGATCTTTATCAGTTTGTCTTGTTTCGCTCTCCTAGTATAGTAGAAGATTTCGGATTGATCTTTCATCAGATCTTCATTGATGAAGACTGCTGACATTCCTACTTTAGTCAGTTTCATTCTCTGGAAATAAAGTTTGCGTCTGTCCCAATGAGAAGCAAATCTAATAAGTCGCTTTCTTTCCGATTCTATCCCCAGTGAATGTATCGGCAAACTGAATATCTAACTTGACTGCCAGATCATGAACTGTGTGCCTTGTGATTTCATCGTTTTTTCTCATCAAGGCCACTTATCAATAAGTTGTTATGTTTGCCTGTAGTGATCATTTGCTGTTGAGTTGCAGTTTTTTTGCTTTTCTTTAATGAGAGAATCTAATAACTCATCATGTTTTCCTACTTTTTCCTCCACGTTGTTCAATCGAAATTTCACTGGCTCAATTACTTGATCTAAATGCTGCTTGATTGCACTCTCGACTTCCGGCAGAAGAGCCTGTTTTATTTGTGAAATGAAGGAAGGACTGCTAAGAGCCTGTTGTGCTGCATTTTCTAATTTACCAGCTAAATCAGTGTTACTTTCTTTCTTCGTTTAACTTGCGCTTTTTGTCAGATTTCTCACACTCCGCATTCACACCAGCCATCTCTGTTGATTCATAAATGGGTGTATCACCCGAGAAACCTATCAATAAGTTGCCAGACAGAGAATCTGTTGAAGATGAGGTATTAGACATATCTGGTAAAGAATGGAAAGAGTTTCTTTCACTCTCGCTTCCCTCACCGTTACAGTCGCTCCACATTCATGTAGAAACACACGTGGTAGTGTTTACGTTGTGACAATGGGCGTGGCAGTTGAACTGCGTGTTGTCGATCAAAACTTGGCAATTAAGGTGTTTCTCGCCGCAATTCTCTTACTTGGACAAAAACTTGTCTAGATGTACATAGTCCTCCACTTTTTCCCGCTTATACGTCCAAAATTTAGATTATTTTACAGATCCAAGGTAGAGCCAAAAACTTAGCCTTCTGCCATTGTCGGCATATGAATACCAATGGTTTATGGTTTGGAGGAGTCGAAAATGTGATTGTGGTTGGACAACGGCCACATACCCACCCTTTCAGATTAATTGGCTGATATTTACATGATCAAGTCTGCTGGATAGCACCAGTAGGTCATACAGATGATACATCATCCAGCTGTCATAAAACATTCTGGTGGCTATCTCAGTGCTTTAAGATAGAGCTCTTTCATAAGTTTGACAGCACTCAATATACATGGCTTACTACAGAGCAAAATAAAAAATATATGCAAGAAAAAGCAAGCAAAAACCCTGATCACATCACCAACCAGATACGGGCTACATCTGGCACATATTTCACCGAGCTCCAGAGAAACGTGTAGGGAGAATAATGGAAGGATGGATAATCAATACAATAACATCATCATTGGCGCATAACAAACCTCCATCCATGGGTGGTAGCCCCGGCTAATATATGCAGGATTGCAATTAAAGGTACATGCATTGGGACGGATTATTCTCTGAATATATTTTTCAGAAAAACAAAGTCAAATTCACCAATATTAATCTAGCAATGAAAGCAAAGTTACATACAACTAAAGGCATAGATTAATCAAGAGTTACCAAAACATCAACATTCTTCTTCCAATAAAATTATTAATTTGTTGAAATAAATTTTTCACTTCTGACGTGAGACATGCACTCGCCCTTATAAGACAACTCATGGTTTAACTGGTCCTTTCAACCCTTGAAATAGATTGCTAATTGACAATAGACTTTCGCTGTTTTTTTTCCAAAACACGCATGCCCATATCGTTTTCGTGATATTTATGAATCTGCAACATTGTAAAAACCCTCTTACTCCATTATAACTGCGAGTCACAGAACACAGTTCACAGCACAAAATAATTAATGACGTATTTATCAAATAATTTCGAAAGACGTGACCATATTCACAAATTTCAAACAAACAATAAAAGCAAAGTTATATGCAAACAAAGAAAACATGAATTAATCAAGATTTAAAAAAACATCAACATTAAAATTCCAATACCAATGTAACGTAGGAACTTTACTCCTGACTTGATACAGGCAGTCACCGATACAAGACATCTGGCTGTTTCAAATCGGTCTTCTCATTCTTTGAAATAAATTCTTCATTACCTTTTTTTTTTTAACACAGCTAGGCTAAATAACATTAAATCCAAAGTTTATCACTTGTGTTTAAGATAAGAGGAGACAAGGTAGGCATTCCATGTTGTGGTTCTCCTGACTGGTCAGTCAACTGGGTTGACAGCAAAAGGAGAAATTAGGCTAACATTGTTAATTTGATTTTTATGAATCTGGAACATTATAAAACCCTCAACCTCCATTGTAACTATGGACCATACGACAAAAGCCAAAGCACAACAAAGCCAAGGAGATATTTATTAAATTGTTCCGCAAAACATTACCGTATTCATAAATTTCAACTCAATAATGAGAGCAAAGTTACATAGAGCAAAAGCTGTTATTCATCGAGAGTAAACGTCAACAAGCATCCTCCAATACTAATATAAAGACAGTGGAGTATTTTTAAAGAATTAATGAAACAAATTCATATGGAGTTATATTGGATTAATGAAGGGGATTCAGATTAGAATGAAAGAGATATATGTGTCTAAATTATGCAAATTTGAAATGCTTGGGATTCTGAATTGTACCGAGACTCCTTATTTGCAATTTTATAGATTAAGAGTTTTCAAACATTCATTTTAATTTCTGGCGTATTGCCGGATTCTTTTAGCTCTTTGATCATGTGTGACACCACAAGTACTGCATAGGCCGATCATGCACATATGCTTACTTTGAAATTTTATATAGGCTAAAAACCTTCATGTTATTATAACACAAAACTAGTTCATCAATATGTAGAATATTATCATATTTTCACTACCCCTTGTTTTAAGACAAGCATTAAGTAAGACTAAATTATGTGAATGCGCTTAGCGTCGCAAGTATTAATTTCCACAGATTGCATCTCATGCATGGTACTGATGTTTTATTTCATTATGGTGATGTTATCTCCTTCTATAGCAATGTTAGAATGCTATTTCCTGTGCTTACATTTTAATGGGTTTGTGCCAATTAAAAGGCAAAGCAATGCAGAAAAAAATAATCAGCTCACGGTACAGGAAACATTTACATGGAATAATGTATACTAGATGCACCATATATGAAAACTTAACTTCTGGAAACGTATACAATCTATTTTGATACGGCGATAGACTGAAAAATTATGGTGACAAATTTATAACTTTGTGCGCAAGCACCGCATGTTCAGGATATGTGCCAAACGCCTACTCTTGCAGCAGATGCAGTCCTTATCCTTTTCTCTCCCAAAGAGCAATAAAACATGAAGTATTTCTATTCATAAAGACGTGTGACTGTCACTCCACCAAAATTCATATTCCTACTGCAAATGCATCAAGGGAAGTACTGAATTTGCAAGGGGTTTGTTCAAAGTAAAAACATCCCAATAAACTCTACAAGCTGATTGTTTTGACTCCCTTATACATATTGTGGAGGCTTGTTGTGAATAATTGTAATGCAGAAAGAATCCTTTGTGTGAAAAAAAATCTTTGTTTATCCTACAGAATCCATGCTGTTCATAGAACCCAAAATATTTGGAAATTCAATTCACCAATGGAATTTTCTGTTTTGAGCACAAAACAGCATATGCAACAAACATGTGGCTTGGTTTTCTTCAGAACTTATGCTTATGCGCCTGTGCTGCTGTCCTTTTCTGTCTTACTTCTTTTACTTGGTTGCATTTTTTTTAGCGTCATATACAACATCCTGAAATTCAGTCATTGTTTTACCTGAAATAGAAGTGCAGGATTCTGATACGGCATTGAAACGGTTGTCATTTTTCACAATTAACTACAGCCAGGTCTATATGGATCAGCTCATAAGATGATACACAGCTCCAGCAGGCACACAATAACAAACTCACGGCATGTCCGCACTTCATTCTTTGTCTGCCTACGTCCATTTATTCCTATTTGACAACTTGCACAGAGACGACGACCATGGATATATTTAGTCAGGTGTTAAAGCAGGATGTACTTAATGTGAGGGATTCAGAAAGACTCCGAAGATATAAAGTGACCCATCAAACGTACAGAAAAAATAGATTGTGATGTTTACTATATGTGTGATTGATAATTTTTGGTAAAGTAAAAACCTTGGTTTAATGATATATGCTATTTCCTCCAACAATGACACTATTCACATCACATCACATTGAATGAACATGATATACTTGTGCTCAAACATGGCGGCTGACATAGGTCTACATGTACACATACCATAGAACCACCATCTTCATCCCTTATTTTTTGTTGATGCAGGTATTTTAACGAGAAGGCTACCTGCATGCCTAAGATCATTATGCTCAATTCTACAGCTTGAAAAAATTGGACATTTACATATTTACAAGTAAACTTTAGTAATGTGTTAAAACGCGGGTATCAGCCTATGAGGCCCAATTTTGCTGTCTTAGTGCATGGGGTAGCAGTTTCGTACTTCACGATAATGCTGCAATTTTGCTTATGCTGTGTCTCTCTGAAATATTATCTGAGTGATTAAGCCCACTAAAGTAAAACTCATAAAAAAACACCAATCACTAAAACCTGAAAAAATGGAACAAACTCAGGATAGACTAAACCTTGGTACATCACTTGCAATTTTGAAGGGCATCCCATCGACGGTATTCATGGTTTGGGAGACGAAGTCAAAAATGTGCTTTCCCATTACAATCAAATTGACAGGCCCAGTAATCGACAAGAATGTGTGAAGTTCCTGATATGTAGCACATAACCTAGTGAAAAAGTTTCTTTGAACTTACCACGTGGTACATTTCCACCAAGTTTCAGCGTGACCTGGTAGACGGTTTTGGAATATCAGTCGGAAATAGCAAAATGTGAAAACACACACAAAATTCATAAAAAGTTTGAAACAAATCGCAGGGCTATCTGCTGAAGAAATTAAAGTCTCGAGATAACACATGTCCTATGCAGGTTCGAAGCAAATGGGTAATGGATAATTTGGCCAAGACAGAAACAAAGAAGGACATAGGATATATTACTTTGGACCGAGACTACTGAAATAAACTTGCTAGAAACTAACCCTCGGTAGATCCCCACAGACTATGATGTGAATGTGGCCAGTCTCCTACTGGGAAAGTTGGAAATGCGATTTGTTCACTGACGACCAGTCGTAAGTTGTCTGTTAGCCCTGGTGACGAACAATTCAGCTCAGCTAAAATACTTAGACTGGGTATGCCGCTTTTTGGCTTTACATGAGCTACTAGTAATTATTGACACATTCATGATGATAAAACCAAGAAATTTAGAAATTTTATTTACTTTACATAATATTAATTTTCAAAAAAAAGGTTTGCCGTTAGTCTCATTTGAGATTGTATAAAAGGCCATCTTGCTACAGAACACTTTCATGATGATTAACGGCAGAATACAATAATGCCCAGTTTGCCACCTACTGTACTTCATTTGTACAACACAACCTTAATTTATTATACAATTCAATGCATAATCCTAAATTAAGCAGCCTATAGGGGAGATTACTTCATGTCACGATACACGTATAAGCGCCATTGAGATGGTTCTAAAGGGCATCAGTGTACAATGTAGTGGATCAAGTCGGCTGTCGTGTTGACCAGCTATATATTCGTATACATTTTAGATCCTCTTCAGGAATGACTGACACTCTCAGTTCAGGAATCCTTAAACCCCAGTGCTGAACAATTTTATCAAAGAAATTACATACTATAATCATCACCATTATAATTATCATCATCATCCATTCATTATTTAATTCATATATTTATTCACCCCTTACTCCCAGAGCTCGTGAAATTGTAGCGTATATCTTGCTAGATAGAAAAACGTTAAAAGCAATCACTGAATTATGGCAGGATGTCTGGAATTACGCGCTATTAAGAAATTACAATACTATAATCATCACCATTATAATTATCATCATCATCCATTCATTATTTAATTCATATATTTATTCACCCCTTACTCCCAGAGCTCGTGAAATTGTAGCGTATATCTTGCTAGATAGAAAAACGTTAAAAGCAATCACTGAATTATGGCAGGATGTCTGGAATTACGCGCTATTATTGGTAATATAAATATATATATGTGTGTGTGTGTGTGTGTGTGTGTGTGTGTGTGTGTGTGTGTGTGTGTGTGTTTAACGATAACATAGCCAACCAATTACATAATTTTGCTAGTCGCACATTATGTTTTCTGGCAATATTAACATTGGCAACTGTGTCGTTGACAGTTTACAGAACCAAAACCCACAAATTTATAATCACCTCCAATATGGTGGTCCAAAAGTGCCAACTAAAATATTTTTCTCTCTCCATAAAAATGCGAAGGCGAAAAAAAGAAAATAAGAAAGCAGAACAGCGAAAACAAGAAAACACGAAAGCGAAAATGCGAAAACACAACCGCGACAACACGACAGAAAATATGTCGTGTTTTCGCACTCGCATTTTCGTGTTTTCGTGTTAGCGTTTTCTCGTTTTCTTGTTTTCGCATTTTCTGCCTTGGGCGAAAACAAGAAAACACGAAGGCGAAAACACTAAAATATAAAACACGAAGGCGAAAATGCGAAAACACAACCGCGAAAACACGACAGAAATTATGTCGTGTTTTCGCACTCGCATTGTCGTGTTTTCGCATTAGCGTTTTCTTGTTTTCTTATTTTCACAATATCGTGCTTTGGCTTGTTTCACTTCCGTTTAATACCTTCCCATATGTTAGCTAACAGAATTAATCTACTGAATGATCATGACGAGGTGACGACTGAGACAAGTGTCCTGTTAATGATAAACAAACATCAATCCCAGCATATGCTAGAATTTTAAAAAGTGAAAACACACACACACACAGAACGCCTTATATATGTTAAAAATCCATTAGTTTCAACGTTTCATCAATGATAATATTGTGCATTGTCACATATGAATAAGTAAGTCTATCCGTTTCCTAGATTAGACACAGACGTTAGTAGTACACCATGACCGAGGTGATGATGTTACAGTTTGGACGCATGGGTAATTAAAGTGTGTGTGTCAAAACACACTTTTCTGTTTTTCCTCGAATTAAAGTGTGTGTGTCAACACACACTTTTCTGTTTTTCCTCGAATTCTTTCTTTCTTTCTTTCTTCTTTCTTCTTTACCAGCAAATTTGTCCGACACTTTTCTCGGACACTATTATTCATAGAAACTCCAAACTTGGCATGATTGTACCTTTTTACACAGAGGAATGAAAATGTTTAAAATTATGCAAATTAGGGGCATTTGAAATTTTAAAAGGTCTATATCTTCCATACTATTGCAGATAGACACAAAGTTCTAACTTACACATATAGGCTTGAGACAACTGGCAAATCGAACAGCACACAAACAAAACTTGGGGAATTTTAATGTACGCTAAATTCACCAAATTTCTCCCCAATCCACATGCAGGCTTTCAACTGCCTCCTGTATGACCTATTGCTGGACCTCTATGTTGCCAGGCAACCATTTTACATTCATAATTAATTAGCTTGAACCTGTCTCACAGCTTTCTCTCCATGCATGTTGAGTGTACGCTTTGGAAGGTTTGGGTCTTGTAGCAAATTGTGGTGGGGGGGGGGGGGGCACTCCCAACAACTGTGTGATGAGGCTCTCAATAAAATACAGAGGATCTCTTTCTGTTCATGCAAGAAACATATCTGCTGCATGTTCACACTAATGCTGGACAGAGCTGTAAGTACACCATGACTGAGACTGACCAGTCAAAGTGTCCTGGTAGCTGGTCTGTTTTACCCTGAGGTTAGGAGTGTGCTGGGCTTATCAGTTCCATCAGTCCCAAGGGATCACACGGACTGGACCTCTGGGCAGAACAAGCAAGTTAAAGTGTGTGTTTCAACACGCACTTTTCTGTTTTTCCTCGAGTTCTTTCTTTCTTTCTTTCTTTCTTCTTTCTTCCTTTCCAGCAAATTTGTCCGACACTTTTCTCGAACACTATTATACATATAAACTCCAAACTTGGCATGATTGTACCTCCATACAAGGAGTTTGACCGATTTATACAAAGGAATGAAGATGTTTAAAATTATGCAAATTAGGGGCATTTCAATTTTTAAATCTTGAATATCTTCAAAAGTATAATAGATAGAGATGTCATTCCAACTTCTACAAGGGCGTTATTGATCATTGCGCACCTAATGAATCTAAAACAAAAGTTGTAGCAATTTAAATTATGCTGAATAGCACCATTAGAAATTTTAAATCTTGAACAACTTCAAAGCTATAATAGATAGAGATGCCATTTCAACTTCTACTCCTGTGTTATGGAATAGTTGTACATTGCCATACCAATATGCTTTGAAGACACACACACTGATTTGCTATGCAGCAAATCATCTTTCCTAGTTCTTTCTTTCTTTCTTTCTTCTTTACTAGCAAATTTGTCCGACACTTTTCTCGGACACTCTTATATGTAGAAACTCCAAACTTGGCATGATTGTACCTCCATACAGGGAGTTTGAACATTTTATACAGAGGAATGAAGATGTTTAAAATTATGCAAATCACAGGCATTTGAAATTTTAAATTTTGAATATCTTCAAAAGTATAATAGATAGCGATGTCATTCCAAGTTCTACTATGGGGTTATTGACCATTGCGCATCTAATGAATCTAAAGCAAAAGTTGCAGCCATTTAAATTATGCTAATTAGCAGCATTTGAAATTTTAAAACTTGAATATTTTCAAAACTATTATAGATAGAGATGTCATTTCAACTTCTACAAGGGGGTTGTTGACCTTTGCGCATGTAATGAATCGAAAACAAAAGTTGTAGCAATTTAAATTATGCTAATTAGCAGTATTCGTAAATTTTCAATCTTGAATATATTCAACACTATAATAGATAGAGATGCCATTCCAACTTCTACTCCTGTGTTAAGGAATAGTTGTACATAGCCATACCAATATGCTTTGAAGACACACACACTGATTTGCTGTGCAGCAAATCATCTTTCCTAGTTGCGAACTGTGTTTGCTTACATAATTGATCTGACAGTGCAACACGCACTTCAATCGCCATTTAACAATAACGCAAAGTAAGTCTGTTTTACAGACAAGAAAGTTTCCAAATCCCTCAAAGCGGAACTGGAAAAGGGATGGGGCGATTAAGGCAGAATTCAGTCTTCGTGGCTTTGGCTTGGGTGCTGGTATATAAGGTTGTCAGGAGTGTTAATTATATGCCAAGCCTATTTCACTGGTTCTTCTGCAAATTTTGGTCTTTCTAGTGATAAAGAGGACCATACACACTGTCATGCTTTCCCCGGGTTTTGCCATTTATATAATTGGGCCTAATGTATAATTTTATTCTGTAGAGATATGTAACCAGTGTTACTTTACAAATGAAGATCTGCAATAAGCTGATCGCGACACAAAACCGAAACTTTGTGACTGGGATGCAGCGATAACGCGACAGATCGCTCACACACACACACACAAACACACACACACACACACACACACACACACACACGCACTCACGGACGCACGTACGCACACACACACACACACACACACACACACTATACATGACCGATCGACCAAGCAAAAAGCAGTGTGCATAGCCACTTTGCAGACAGACTGAGAAAAAGAAAAGCCATGAGTCACAGCTCTATGGTAGAAATTTATATTTACCTGTTGAAACAAACGTGATATCGTAATTTTTTATGATGTATTGTACTTTTTCTGACACGATTCTGGGCAGCACACATGGTGTAAGCTGTAGTTTGGCATTTGAGTGTGGGTGGGTTTCCGTGTAGATCTCCATGTGCATTCTTTGGAGTGACATATCTTTTAATATTGTGGTCTCCTGCTAGGCTTTCAACCCCAAAAAAGTTCCGATAAAGCAAAATCAGATAAAAGATACTCAGTTGGTAAGTTAAATGCTTCATCAGTAGAATTTAAAAAGCGATGTCCGATATGGAAGCAAGTTTGATCATGCACAGCCACCTCAATTATGCTTAATTCCGTTCTTTAAATTCCTTTAACATATATGAATCGTGAAACCTTTACAAACTTCCTTGATATGATACCAATAATTGATTTAATACTTTGCCCGATGATAGATGCATATAAGAGCATGCGCTTTAATCACATGCAGAAGTGTAGCTCAAAACATGCTTGGTGGACTTTATCGTGTAGAAAAGAAACAAATCTGCCTTAAAGAGATCAATTATGGATTACATTGAAAACTATTATATAGCAATCTTTTTTAGTGATCAACCACCGAACCGGAGTTCTGGGACTTATGCCAGTGAACTTCGTGGACACGTTTCGGTGCATCATGAATACCTTGTTCCAGCAACAAATAGTGAATGCCTTTGTTTTGTTTCTTTTGTTTTTTTTTGTATGTTTGTTTGTTTGTTTGTTTGTTTGTTTGTTTGTTTTTTGTTTTGTTTTTTTCGTATGACGTGAAATGTTGGGGGGGATATTATAACTTTTATGTCAAAACACTGTATTAAAGACCCATTTTTTCACCGAACGATTATTTTTCCACACGAACACTACCTGTGAAGGACTTGTCCTC
Organism: Hermodice carunculata; assembly: GCA_964020975.1. Lineage (NCBI taxonomy): Eukaryota > Metazoa > Annelida > Polychaeta > Eunicida > Amphinomidae > Hermodice > Hermodice carunculata. The sequence continues at coordinate 15,909,358 of OZ026621.1, forward strand.
TTGGTCCTTGGCACTGAAAAATTTTGTCACCAGGATTTGCATGAATCAGCATCAATTTCCTCAGACATGACTGGCTTTAAATTTATTTGTTTGTTTACTTATATGCTTGTTGGCTTGTGTACAGAGTTTAGTTCAAGGATGAAAGTCTAATATTTACCGTAAATATTACCATTAATGCAACAAGTATTAAAATGTGCTTTCGAATTCCAGTTTTACCTGTTCGCTCGATCTTGGTATCATGACCGTCCGCTTAGCAGTTCTGTTTAGTACTAGCAAGATATAGTAATAATGATAATAGTTATATTATTTACAGAGAAACGTGAGCAATATGGACAATAGTAATTCCATATGTATATAGGTTAGACAAGGATAGGTTAGCTTATGGAGAGCAAAGAGTTCGAACTGCGGAATAGGGTATTGACTACTAGGAAGTGGTTCTGGGCAAAAAGACACAAATACAATAATGATAATGATAATAATAACAACCACCACCACAACAGCAACGAGATATAATAATAACGCCAAGAACAATGAATTTGGAAAACTACCCCGTTATAACAGGGGCACCAATCAAGCGGGGTTATTTCATGGTGCGTCCACACATTTCCTTCGAATTCATTTGTAAAATACAAGTATAAACCATAAAAGTTAAAGTATTCAGTAGATTAATTCCGTTAGCTAACATATGGGAAGGTGTTAAACGGAAGTGAAACAAGCCAAAGCACGATAATGCGAAAATAAGAAAACAAGAAAACGCTAATGCGAAAACACGACAATGCGAGTGCGAAAACACGACATAATTTCTGTCGTGTTTTTGCGGTTGTGTTTTCGCATTTTCGCTTTCGTGTTTTATATTTTGGTGTTTTCGCCTTCGTGTTTTCTTGTTTTCGCCCAAGGCAGAAAATGCGAAAATAAGAAAACGAGAAAACGCTAACACGAAAACACGAAAATGCGAGTGCGAAAACACGACATAATTTCTGTCGTGTTTTTGCAGTTGTGTTTTCGCATTTTCGCTTTCGTGTTTTATATATAAGTGTTTTCGTCTTCGTGTTTTCTTGTTTTCGCCCAAGGCAGAAAATGCGAAAATAAGAAAGCAAGAAAACGCTAACACGAAAACACGAAAATGCGAGTGCGAAAACACGACATATTTTCTGTTGTGTTGTCGCGGTTGTGTTTTTGCATTTTCGCCTTCATGTTTTCTTGTTTTCGAATTTTCGCCTTCGTGTTTTCTTGTTTTCGCTGTTCTGTTTTCTTATTTTCTTGTTTTCGCTTTCGCAATTTTATGGAGAGAGAAAAATATTCTAGTTGGCACTTTTGTGCCACCATACCTCCAAAGATGATGTCTCTGACTAATGTCTTGTTTCACAACATACAACTTTTTTGTTCAATTTATACTTCAGCTCTTTTCTGTTTTGTTTATGTCGATAAAGAATGACAATTATTTGTTCCTGCACAGTGTTTCAAGAGACTTGTATTGTACACTTTTGACTTTATGTATAAAACACAACAATGTTACATAAATATAAATATTCAAAGATTTAGCCACGGAATTTTGACCCTTCAAGCAAAAGTAACCAAGGGATCTTGCCGTAATAATGACGTCCTGTCTCTCCCCTTGTCCGTTCACAATTGATGTCAAAATGCTAGATTAGTAATGGAAAGACCTAGGCTACCCGCATTTGGTGTGTTGGCCACTCTTGTCTATGTTCTACTTCCTCCAGGCAAATTTGATGTGCGAGTCTCTCTCAAAGAGTGGTACAGACATTGTCTCTATGACTAAAGTCGGGGTAATAAAAGAAGGTATCTCCCCCTGTCTCTCCCTCTGGCTCTACATATGTATATATATATATATATATAGAGAGAGAGAGAGAGAGAGAGAGAGAGAGAGAGAGAGAGAGAGAGAGAGAGAGAGAGAGAGACAGACAGACAGACAGACAGACAGAGAGAGAGACAGAGAGAGAGAGAGAGAGAGAGAGAGAGACAGAGACAGAGACAGAGACAGAGACAGAGAGATGCAGGACCACTGTTCATCTGAGATTTCTTTTTCTTTATTATAAACAAATTCCAGAACTCGAATATTTAGGAGAAGTGGGAAAATGTAAAAGTCTCTATAGGTTATGTAAATGCATCATCCGCGGAAACAATCAGGAAAAAAAACAATGCACATTAGGCGATGGACTCATGGACGTACGATGTCAGAAAGGGCATTTGTGTTTTAATCATTCCACCCATTAAAAAGTAAATAACCCTTGGCCAAATAAAAATTTATGATTAAAAATAACAATTCTATTAACACTTGGAGCATACAGAATAAAAATACACTATTTGATATGTATATATATGTATGTATGTATGTATGTATGTATAAAAGAAAATTGCAGTAATATTCTTAATTTTTTAAGAGATCCCAATTTTGACTCTCTCTGTAGTTATTAGGCAGAAATGAAGGTATTTCATTGTATCACATAATTAATGATATCAAGACCACCGTCAAAACTGCACTGTGCCAGGCAAGTGTCCAAGCCAATTCTGATGCATGCTTTTGTGTGTGTGTGTGTGTGTGTGTGTGTGTGTGTGTGTGTGTGTGTGTGTGTGTGTGTGTTGCTGGAGTGTCGTGCCATTGCTTGTTCCATCCATAAAATTCCAAATTGATGGTGATGACATTCAAAAGTCAAAACTGTACCTTTACGAGAGAATCACTTAAAGTAAGTACCTGGATTACTCTTCGCATATGAAGTGAGTCAGATGCTACACAAATAACGCTGCTCAGTTCTTGCTTATTTAACACGATTCATTAAGAATACGGCTAGTGATTTTACATACATTAAGCGATCGTTCAAGCTTTACAATGACTGTGCACATAACCATGCACACAGATGGCAAGGGAATATTAGCTGAAATTTCTCTTAGTCTGATGAGATCAAAGCACTGCACGTGGGAACAAGTAAATTTCACACTTATCCATTATGGTATCTCTCAGATAATAGGACGCATATAAATGTACAGAATGGACTTAAGTTTTGGGGAATAACATACATTTGGACATGTTCATATGATGCATAATATTGATGACAAAATAAGCTAGGCCAGATGTTCTACGACTGCCATTACAATGCAGGATCTACCCAGGAATTGCCAAATCAAGCAAAATAATATGGCTGGAAAACTAATGGAAAACCTTGCTTAACTGATGGCCTTGAAAGTGCTCAATTACCCAAGTCTAATTTCAAAACATTAAATACGACCAAAGGAAACTTGGTTAAAAAGCCTCTTTGGCTAAGTACGCATTCATATCATTCAAAATTTTAGTTAGCACTTGTCATTCCGCGGGTCTTCGAAGTGGTTATTCGCGACACTTTATGATTGGCACATGGATTGCACATTGTAAAAGTCGCCAATGCCGCGTATGTTTGCCTATGAAATATCTAATCATTTACTTTCCAATAAAAGGGTTAATAATACTATTATGGGCAGAACATTTCACTACGATCATCCTCATTTTTCTGCTCTGCTTGCCCATGATCAGTCAGCGGTGGTGGGTTCCTTGTCGGGTCCCTTGTCAAGTCCTGACCATTGTGATATTCATTATCCCTGGTCGGGATGGTGTGGCCGATACGACGCGGTGTCTGCTTTCGGCGACTGATTATATGACTTCTGGATCAAGAGACCATAATTTTGTTCATTCATTTTTCTATATATTTTGTGTCAGTAATGGTGAATGCTATAATGCCGAATAGATGACAACCAACGCTACGTCTACACTTTTTTTTCGTGCAGTGCAAATATATTACTGCCACATATATAAAATTATCTAGCACAAGTGCTGACCTGGCTCTAGTTTAGTTTCCATTTTTACGTCTTCAGTTAGGTATGATGTGGTACACTACGTATGCAATGTTACTTATTATTTTGATGCCTGACCTAGCTTTCTTCATTTCATGTTGTACCATGTTGTCTTTATATGTATTTCAATATGCCACATGTATCTAACTCTATTGTGAACGCTTATTTTCATGTATCTTTTCGTTTCCTGGGAATTTGGGGTTCAGTGAAATAAAATTAATTGAAAGAATGTTCTGTCTTTAACTGGCCCTTCAACGGGTAGTCGTGTTTTATGGCAACTAGTACCTAGTCCCCGATCTTTTTTTTTCTCTAGTAGAGCCTTAAGTACCAGTTCTGGCGCTTGCAGAGTTCTGGGTCCCTGGGCACACCTCTAACACCATAATTAACATCGTAACTAACATCATGATGAGCAGTGCCATGAACACTTGTCAATTAACCCATGCCAACCGTTTTTAACACCCCAAATAGCATATTTTACAAAGAAGTTAATCAAAATGACAGACGTCAATCAAACAAGACGGCGTGCCTCTCCAAGGGTAAATGTGCCTTCTCAATGTCAACTACTGGTGCTTCATTTTGAATGAACGAATGAATGAGTCTTTATTCACACAAATCTAAATGACACATAAATTACACACAGTAAATAAGGAATGGGGAGGGGGCTGAAGATGAAACTTTATGTGGTAATTTGTCATGAAAATACAAAATGTGGCTCGAGACACAAATAGGAACAAAAAACAGTGGAAATGAAGTAATTAATCAAAACATACATTAGTATGATATTAAAAATGGTCAGAAGAAAACAACAAATTCTACATGTCAAATACCATTTTTGTTTGTAGTAGCTTTGGGAATGACAGAAATTTATGACCTATGAGCAAATATAAAGCTAGACATTTTTTTTTCGTTCATCAGCCAAATTTTTAATTGATTATTAAAACTATGTCTTGTTAACTCACTTTTCATATGATCCGGAATATGATTAAAAAAACGAAAGGTCTGTAATTTTTTGATACTGCAACAAAAGGAATTAGTTCTATGTATGGAAGTGGAAAGGCTGTATTTACGTCTAACACATGTATACTAAGATATTATGTAAAAGACGTCTCTGGTAGTATTTTTCAACCAATGTTTTGAACAAGGGTCATTGGGTAACTTCTGATGAGATCGTATTGCCGTGAACTCTTCTCATTTTACATTCAAGGCTAGCATATTAACTTTAAACCAGTGTATTAAAATTATGATATCAATATAAGCTTGTGATTTAAGAATTTCAATATGTTGACCATGGTAGGTTATTTTACTTTCATCACCGAGCAAACGAGCCGTGTCATACGTGAGCGAATATTATATGATCATTTACGTAAATTGATATGATCAAATGATAATACCCTAAGAAAGAGCCTTGTGGTACGCTGCATGTCACATCTGCTTAATCAGAATTGCTATTTCTGAGCTGCACAAATTGTTATCTATCTATTAAATAATCTTCCATCCTACCCACAACAACACCTCGGATACCTAAGCCCTGAATACCACTATATTCAAGCTTAAAACACAAAAATTTATAATGACAGTATCAAAGGCTTTTTTTCGAATCCAAGAATATACCTAAATTAGAATTTCTCCTTTTACAGTTGTTGGTATACAAAATTAGCGAATTCACATATAACTATATTTGTACTCTGATTATGTCTAAAACCAAACTGTAGTTTATAAAAGAATGAACACTATTTAAGAATCGCAACATTCTTTCAGATATAAGTCTTTCATGTAGTATTGAAAGAGTGAACAGCACAAAGATATGACAGTAATTACTTAAGACCTCTCTATCTCGGTCCTTACAATTGGAGCAACAGGCGCATTTCCATGAGGTTAGGAAATTTACCTGCCGCAATTGGTGAAATAAACGCACTTATGAGGAGGCTAATGAGGCTACTTCTGAGGTCACATAAGTTTTATTACTGAACACCCGTCAACCAAGTTAAAAGGGCATGTAGGAGCAAATGCACTACATGTAATGCCACCTATCACCACAGCAATTGAAAACGGCACGCTCAAACGTGGATAACACGCAATGTCACAATTACGGAAAAGAAGGTAAAACCAAAACTCCTTCTAGCTAATTACCGGAACAAAAAAAAAAAAAAAAACGAGACTGTTGCATAGTTTGATGCCAAAACTTTTCACCTGCTACACTATTAACGCAAGTAAAATTCCCTTTCCAAGTAAAAAGACTTCCCATATATGTATGTCATTAGCTAGAGACAATCGTTTGGACTGTACACCTGTTAAATGTTACGTCTACACCGGCAAAACATAGTCCTTTATGTAATCATTTGAGCAAGAAGAAATATTACCTCAGACCCTGCTAAAATCTGTAAAGACGTAGGAACTTTAAAAGGAAAATGCCATGAAGGAGATCGTTAGCACCAACATGCAGAGGGGCACTTACTGTACATAGTTGTATGGGATGACATGGACACATTGACAAACACAACATGGGTTCCTAAGACCACAAAAGTTAATGAACTATTCCATATGTAAACAAATAAGCATGCAACTTGTACATTTATGCTAATAAACAATGCAAGATAATAAATAATTTTTGATTGATACACAAAACAGCATACCATTTATTTATTATTATTTGTTTTGTTTTGTTTTGTTTCATTTTTTCCCTTAATTTATCTTTTGGATACCTGAAACACAGCATTGAGACTCCGGCATGCCATGTGCCCTACCCACCCCCACCCCTTGGCTTCCAAGAGTCAAATCCATTACTGTCGCTGAGCTCGTCAAAATCTTTGTAAACCAGAGCATAGTTTGAATGAAGGTTTGCCATGGTTGTCATACAGTCCAAGACTCATTTACCGTAACTTATCTAAGCATATATTCACTAACATATCAAGGGTACCTTACCTTCGGTACAAGTAGCAATATGACGCCATAAAAATGATTCTGCCTGCTCCTACTCCTCCTTCCCACCTTTATCCTCCTCATCCGCCTAACCCTCCTCTATCTACTAACAACACTCCCATCCCCTAATTCTATGTGGACAGACAGATGACATAATTACAACAATATCTCGGATGTTTAAATTTGCCAGAGGGGTAAATTTCCATGGATACCCTTTAGAATATTTAAATCTATGGAACATATTGTCATTTATGAAAACCAAAACAAATGAAAAATCCGAAAGATTCATAGTATAACTCTTTGGCACACAGCAAACACATTAGTCCCGTCAAATAAGGTACCAGGGGTTTACATCTATGGAACACCTCTGTGTACCACAGAGCGTGCCATCTTGCTTGATTGACAGATGTCATGTTGATTGATATTCTTTTAGTTATGCTTTATGTTAAACAAGGTTGACGTGGTATACAACATGAATTAATAACATTGTCAATAACATTCTTCTTTACAGTATTAATTATGATGTTGTTTATGCCGTCAATTATGACGTCAGAGGTATTCGCAAGTGTGCACATCTGTGGTCGCACCATAACTATTACTTTACCTTCTACTTTCATTCAAGTAAGTGTACCTCCACAATGCATTGCTTCTGAGCATGAGCAGTGTAATATGACAACCTAGTTCAGAAGAACAACAAACCTATAATAGCAAAGGAATATACAGTCCAAATAAGCAATACCTGCAGGAGAGTAATTAAACTCTGTTGGTACTTTAAGTAAACAATAATTTTCAGATCTGACAAATTTCATCAGAATTCAACGACCAAAAAGTGTATTTTAAAGAATGTAACTAGACAACTGCAGGAAAAGTTCACCCGGGTGAGAGCAGCTGAGCCACTGACCTAGTTTGGCCAATGTGTTACTAAGGACTAATCCCACCTGTGCTCATGCTCAGTGCAGTGCATTGTGGAGGTAGGCTTTAGTCAATTGGGTGGGGGTATACACACAGTGTTTTCTTTGTTGGAATCAAAGGTCATGCTCACAGCAACCCAGTTTGATATGAGGAAGTATTCACACACAAAGCTCAATCGACATGTGTTGTTCTGATATAAAGAAACTATGGCAGGCAAAAGATTTTACACAAAGGGGTTAATGGTCAAAAGTCAGCTGGTTAGTGTGGACCAATGTTAGTTGTTTATGTGAGACATAAATACCTGCTCTTAAGGTTAGGTGACAAGCAAATGGGCTGATAGCGTGGCTTTTCCTTGCATCGTCATCCCCATAAACAGTCAAAACTTTCACATTTTAGACTTCTTAAATCCCCTCAGCCAGATGCACTTCAAAATTGGAGGAGATTTTGCTTTGGTGAATGTGCACCACATGTGTTTAAATGCTCATATTCCACAGATGTTTGCATTTGTATAGGTTTCCTTGTTCACTTTCGACAAAATGTTAAAAATTGGGCTATATATTTCAGCCTTGATAACTTGCCAGTCGGCAGAGCTTAAAAACGCCAGTTGCGTCCATCCGTCCATCAGGCTTCACAACTTCACAAAAACTTTGAATACAGTGTTTTGATTTCACACATTTGGAGTTCCACCACATGCTCCAAGCACCTAAAGGTTACAGACCACAGTTGTGATTGGCTGGTTGTGCATCCCAACCCAAAAAGTCTGTAATTGTGAAAATACTGGGTTTTCAGCATGCTATAGCTTCTGTTTAAATGAAGTTAGCTAAGTCAGGTTTGCTGCATCGCAGAGTTGCTTCATTGGTGGTTATATAGGTGCACTGTCTTCCAGGCCAGGTGGTAACTTTATGGTGGGGAAGGACAATGATGTGACCCTTGGCAAGAGCACAGTTCATACACCTGGATAAAGCTGACATCCAGGTGTTGTTTTGTATTTCAATTATCACAAATTAACGAGCTGGGAATTGTATGACAAAAATCCATCCATGTTTTTCTGACATTTTTATCTGTTAAATGCCGTTCACGGAATTTTAAAATACCAAAATGCTGATTTTTTAGACTGAAAAATGCTAATATGAAAAATAGAAGGATTTATAACTGTGGTCTGTGGCCTAAACAGAAATGTTTGAAACATCAAATTAGGATCTACTTAAAGATGACGAACCTACACTTAAGGAATACATATGTTAATTTCTGTATAAAATTAAGGGATATCACCTTACTACTGCCGTAAAAGTGTATATGATAGCTTCACCGTGCATGTATTGCAATTTTGAGACAACCGTTGTTTTGAATGCTTTCTCTTTACACATGGATGAGCTGGACCAAATTGGTAACAGATAGAATGATTCAATGAATACGCCATGTCTGACAGCAGATATGTGGTGACTCATTGTTTAAAGTAACTCAACAAATCTATGAAATTGGCTTTATCGCGTATAGATGTATCCTGGGCCCATGGCTACCACTGAACCACTTTAAGTACCTTTGGGAGTTTTTTTGGTTTTTGTTTATTTGACCTCACGTGACCTTGGAATGCAAAATTGACATGTTGGCTTCTATGTTCGTAATGGTGAATCCAAGCCGCATGATAAATGAAAAGGTTAAAGAGAAATTATTAATTGGGTTTCTTTTTGTGTTGATTTTGAGTACACATGACAGAGGTAAAACTGAATTACTACTGCCTTTTTTAGTAATGCAGGATCTTACCACTGTTGTTACTGCAATTATAGCTCTAGAACTGTGTGAGCGATGACATGCTTAGTGCAGACAGCAATGGTCTTGTACATTGGTCAACTTGACAGTCCATATAGGTGACATTGATGTCACGTTTCTCAGGGCAGAGGATAGTCGAGTTTGTTGCACTATTTGCTTGACCACACGAAAAGTATTTCAGTTCCTGCTTTAATGTTGCAAGTAGTGATGGACCTATACCAGGGCTAAAGTCAAATTGCATCTTCCAAAGTCATGCCAACCTCAGAAAATTAAATTTTTGAGTTGTATCTTCAAAACTATTGTGCTCTTGTGGTGAGCAGTAACTTGAGAACTAATTTCAGTCAGTGCTTGGATATTTGCACACGATGAAAAAGGTTAAGTAAATCCCATTCCAATGGTCATAAAGGCCACAATTCTGTGCATCCAAGGTCAATTGAGTATAAAACTGTCACAGTCCTTTTTTGATCCTCCTCAACACAGCTTTGCTGACTTTGTTTGTTTTTGTGGAATGACTGATAACCCTATATCAACAAAAACTATTACTTTCGAATCAGTATTAAATTTGTTTCATAGCTAATAAAATTTAAGGCGATGGCTTTACCTAAGTCTGCAGATTTCGAGGTTTACGCTCAGAAACTGCCACAATGGTTCATCATGCACCAAGTTGCTTACTGTTTCACAGTGTTACAAAATCACAATTTATATAAGGCCATTAATCAAAATATTCTTTGCTGTGCCAAACATTTACTCTCCCCTATGAATAAATTGGACATACACTGTAGACAGAATACTAAGACTTTAAGTAAACCACTAGCATATATTGACTTTAGTTGCACCCAGATGAAAAAAATCAGCATCAAAGTATATATTACACTACGCTTAAAACTGACATGTGCGTTTTTTGATACGTCTTTCATGGGATCAATAAGAGTCCTCGATGGCTGTAGTTTGGATGCACCATCTTTGCTGTACGTCAATTTATATAGATTTTCGAGACAGGTGGACACAATTACCTCTCTGTCGAGCAGCGGAACTGTGTGCCTACACGTACGTTCACAGTCAAGGGGGATTCATGTTACATATGAAGCCGTTAACTATACTTCAAATGTAGAGAGCATATATGGGTCCGCATTAAGCAGCTGTCTACTAGTTCTAAAGAGTCATTTTATCCCACAAATGCTGATGCTTATGCCTCACTGTTTTCATTCCCTGATACCAAGTTGTTCACAACGCTTACATAAGGCCAACGTCATGAAACCATGGCCATTGAAAGGCCCATATACAGCTTCATGTGGAGACTTGTTTGCATTAGTACAGCCAAACGACGCTTGTAAGGCTTTGACACATTGGCAAATTTCTATGCCTGGTGATCACACTGTTGCCATTACCATTGTCAGTATGAAATTCCTATATTCTGGCAAGGGATGTCTTGGAATGTTTTTAGAATTTTCAAATTTTGGACCCAAAACTCATTTGCCGAATTTCAAAAAACAGATTGGACGTTTTTGCGGAAAACTTGAAAAGTTGTCTTTGCTCTCTGCCTCTAATACTGTTTTCATTTCGTTTCAAGCAAGCTTAACTCCATTCCACCTTCTTCAGAGTCCTACCTTTAGGAACCTGTCAGTCTCGTTTTTGTTAATGTATTCTGTCTCGAAAGCTATCCCTGCTTTTCGTGCATGCAAAACATCATCAGGGCGAGAGAGCACATTTATGTTCAATCTTAGCAAATCATATCAAATTGATTCCTCCATTTATGAATTTTCATATATTTGGATACATAAAGTAGATGAATTTCAGCGACATATACTGCAGACAAGTGCAGATTTGCTGACACAAGACAAACTCGTCCTTATCTTATACGAAGGACCACAGAGTATGTCTTGGTGCTTTCACAAAATTATAGTCCTCCCAGGGTTAATTGTTCATGATACAGTAACACTCACGTCAACAGCTTATTTTATCAGTGTTCACCTACTGTTTTATGTTACATATCTGGGGTCAGGATATATCAGGGCTAGCTCAACATCTACACAAGTATTGCCAGCATCAATTGCAAGTTTTTACGCTACACAGCACGGCATATACAACATATCTTTTACAACAGGCAGACTTGGCCACTCTAGATATAATCCTGTTGTGAACATGGTTATTCTAAGGGTACGGATTGGACATTTTGTATATATTCTTCTCTCCCCTATCGTGTGGCAAGGTCCAGTACACAACTCTTGTGCATTTGGCGGTACAACGATATATGAAGAAGAATCTTTAATGGGGATGACAAATAAACTGGGCCCCTTCTGTGGTGCATTCCAGGACTTTCCGTATATAGACAATAAGGCAAAACTACCAATAACATCATCAGGACCACTTTTGGTTGTTTTCCATCACTTATATGCATTAAGCGAGAAAATCCATATAAACTTTACATGGAGGGCCTCGCAGTGCCCTGGTATCAACAAACTTTGTTCTGGGAAACGAAATTCTAAACACCATAAAAATGAATTGCGTATAAATCTTCTGCCCTCAGATGTCAATATTGCTATTTACACATATACTTGTTTTTCCTTAGGAGGTTACTCAGAAGATTACGAGATGTATTCACGATGTGTGATTAAGCTTACAGTTGTACCAAAGAAAATGTATACCACTGAAATAATAACAAACTATGCGGAAGAGCCAGATCCTGAACTAAAGTGCCGTCGTGTTCCGGAAGTAACCTGTGGAACAAATTTTGAACTAAACCATTCTAATCGCCCTGGTTATACAAAGGGAATAAAACCTCAACATAAAACCGGTGATTTTCACCTGAAAATCGATGTATGTCATTGTGACCATCATAATTTAGATTTTATAATACTTGTCGATTTTAAAATTATAGACTGCAGGCCAATGTACATAAATCAAACACGATATCATCTTATTCCGTTACCTCAGTGTCTTTTTAACTTGATTATTCTTATAAACACAGCGTGCACATATTTTAGACTGTGTATTCCGCAACGCGATTCATACACATCAGTAACATTACATCTAACACCAGTTACACTCTGTCACTGCTCAAACAGTTTTATTATAAAAATATGGGCTTATCCCAAACGGTTTCAAAAAACCATAGATTTACCGGAATTATCCTTAAAAGAAAAATACAGAGTTTCATGGGCGTGGAAAATGACTGGTCTTAGTAGTTATGATATGGAATTTGAGGTGCCCTTTTCAAGAAATGATGTGCATGTTAATTGTCAGGCAATTCTTGTGACTCAACCAGTGTTCAAAAGTAACTGTGAAATGCGTGTACAATTAAAAATATTAGGCGGATTTTTTAAAAACCGTCATGTGTTTCGCCACTGCCAGTCACACGGCGTACAAGTTTTCCCAGGTTCTTGGATATTCAAAGGCAGTTACTATATGTCATCGGGTCGTACTTACCGAGATGAGACTACATTAAGTTATGGGGAAAACAGTTGGATGAAAGCCCTTGCAATATGTAAGAAATTACATAGATATCTGTTAACAATAAACGATCAAGAAGAAATAGTATTTTGGCAAATCCAGTCAGCTGATTATGATAATCAGTACGCTTTCTTCCTTCAACAATTTCTTGTCTACATTGGACTGATCAGAACATTTGTAAGTAACACGTGGATTGTTTTGCATGCATAATTTTTTCACATTTTGTTACAGGCTAATTAGAACGTTTATGTGCCCTTTCTGGTCACTACATAGTACCAAACCCAGTATCTATGTATTTGTTAAAACTTTAAAACAAACAAACTCACTCTTGAACTTTTATGCCTACCAGAAATATAACTGCAACATGCAAACTTTTAAGGTAACTCGCATTTGATGAAGAATATATACGATCTTTTTCTTCCTGAAATATACATATATATATATATATATATATATATATATATATATATATATATATATATATATATATATTTATATATATATATATATATATATATATATATATACATCTATATCATACGCTCTTCAAAACATAAAATCGAATTTCTTCATGTAATGACAATAACCATAGGCAATAAAATAGACAATGGGCTCTATTCAAGGGAAAGTGATAAAAACACCTTTATTTAAATGTAGAATGTTAACATCTTGCATCAGTCAAACCTCCCATTCCCTTTAGACTTGGGATAAGAGCCAAACGGATATGTTCTACATAACAGATTACACTTGTGCACTTGGGGTGTTCGCATAAAAAAGGCCCAATGTTGTCCAGTTTAGTTATTTATTTATATGGAAACGTAATACAATTTCTCTTATATAAGGTAAAATAAATATAAGGTAAATCAATGATGTTGTCTTAAGAAAGGAAAATAAAGGATCGTGTGTGAGAACACCTAGATATGTCATCCTCAAAATAAGTCCAAATATCAGTTGGGCTAAGCTTCAGCTACAGTTCAAGGTACAGCAAGATGAGCCAAGTAAAGCTGAGCTGACCCAAACTTTAAGCTAATGGTACATGCTGGCGATCACTCTTAAGTTCTCGGGATAATGAGGACTTCAATCAAGATGATCAGCAATCTGCGGCGTTTATCCGCAAACTTTGTGAAGCAAGAGACGGTAAGCTTAAAACCAATCTCTCACGAGCAGAACTGGATGAAATTATTCACTTCGTATGCACATTGTAACGTTTGTCACCCAAAGCGAGTCCATGTGCATAGGGTCATCTTGACCAGTGAACTGTATGAATGACTTATTTTTTATTCCCCTTAATTCATATATATATATATACGTTGTATACTTTTTTTGCCATTTTTTTTATATATTGTACCTCTTGTGTACGAATAATATATATACATATATATATATATATATATATATATATATATATATATATATATATATATATATATGCATTATGTAGATGTGCACGCTGTTGATTGAGTACCCAGATTTAAGAGACTTGACGCATGTGTGCAGAGTTCATAAACACATGTAAAGATAACAAAACGGTACAGGGCCAGGGCAAATGGCAAAATGACTTGTTCCGGCAACATTGTTTTTGAATCTGGGGTCCCCTCCCCCGATAAATTACCTTTATGTGGGAGCACCTACATTTTGCTTGTGATGAATGCCATTCCCATATGTCAATGTTGAAGATTAGTTCTGGCGATATTATTTTTTCCTTATGTGGAAAATATTTTGCTGCCTACCCTATAGTTTTGGGCCTTTTCTGCTTGGTATCCCATTTCAGCATCACTTTTGTGGTGGATGATTTTGAAGGTCACTAGTATGTGCTTCATGTGCATGCAAAGAAAAGTCAATGTCAAGTTTGAAATAAGGATTATGCACATGTTGGACATATTTTTTTTACAATCGCTGTGTCTAGAGGGAAATTAAATCAAATTATATATTAAATGACCAGGCTAATCCGATGTGGAACAAGCCCTATCAAAGTGCAAAAACAAGCATGACTGGTTTTAATTTCAAAGAAAAATCAGAAAGCTTTAAGACGCTTTACATAGCAGGGGGTAGCATTAGTAGTTAACTTTATGCACACGCCATTTGGGACACAGACAGTGTTGGTCTGAACTAAAGGGATGCCTTGCGTGGCGTTTGGAAGTCCAACATACATCACGTGAGCAAGTAGCCAAACTAAACTACATTCAGTATGGAGGACATTCAACATAACAGCTTGCCTCGCAAGGAACATGGACATAAGTAGAAAATACTAATTTATTATAATGTTCCAGATTCATAAACATCATGAAAACAATGTAGGCCTATTTTCTTCTGTTGCTGTTAATTAACTTGACATGTAATTCAGGACAACCAAAACTTGACTGGCCTACACTGTCTCTTTGCATCTTTGGCGCAGGTTATGCATTTTGGGTTTAAAGGATGAGCATTGGGTTCAGTGGTACTTTGAAGGTGCTCGTAAAGATTCTATCACAAAACAGTTAATATGCATAAAAACTACCAACAACTATACATTTTTGGAAAGCTAACAAACTACTGATTTGTTTTCTTCCACTGTTCTGTGTGTTCTTTATCCTATGTTGATACAGGAACCATGTTAAGAGTCATTCTCTATTTCAGTGAACCTTGAAGAAACTTGGATTCAACTGTTTTTGTTTTCTGGTGTTAAGATATTAAATTTGTGGCAAACTGTTCATGGCAATGTAAACTGCAATTTGTGTTCATCCATCAAAGCCATGACACACCATCGGTGTGCTTGAAGCAAAATCAGTATACTATAAACATTCGATGAAAACATTCATGTTAAGTTGAGAAATGACATTTTCCTTGGCTACAAGAAAAACATGCAAAGATTCATTGACATGGTGAGTCACTTTCTCAGCCAAGGAGAGTGTCTAGTGCTTCATGCTCATGTTCATGCTCATCATCTGGTCAAGACTGGCTGTGCTCACTGCAAAGAGCTGGTTTTCGAATCATTTTGGTTTTCATGATGTCAGAAAGCAGGTCATGTGACCCGGTTTTTTTCCTTTATGTACTGTAATACCGATTCATGGGCATGTGTTTTGAAAACAAGCGCATCATATCATAATAAACAGCCATTTTCAGCATTGTGACTCTTTCATGGTAGCCACTTGGTTTTCTTCATATTTCACCACTCTATGCAAGTTTGTTTTTAAGAACTTTTGGTATGTTAAATTGCTTCATATTTAGGGCCCAAAGCCACTGAGAAACCTTTTATTGCTTTTGTTCCACGTCCAAGCAAAGACTGACTGGACTACGCATGCTAGATTGTGACCATGTCCATTTTGTGTTTGAAAATGCTGACATCAATGTTATAACCCAAACTGGCCAGCATGCCTGCTATGGTTATGGTGGTGTTGCATGTGTGTTATCCCCAAAGCCAAGAGGCCATGGAGCCTGCCGTCTGCCGGTATACTGGGATTTAAAGAATCACAGTAGCTGGTCAGTTTTCTAAGGTGCCAATCAAAGTATTAGTCCAAGGGTGCCCCCAGACAATTCGAGTCCATGCAAATTGGTTCTCTTACATTTCCAAAACCAAACCCACCACCCCTGAATGTTAGGACGGTGTTTAGTAAGTTAATTTATCGCTTGGTATGCCTATGACGCCCATCATGTAGTTAATTTAAGCAATGTGCTGTGAGGGATGACAATAAGCTGGAAATTTAGCATTGAAATTGTCCCTTCGCTTGTCATTCAAGATCGATCTAGCCCTTACATCATCTATTTTCCCTTATGCTTTTTCATAAAAGTGTCCGAAAAGTTTGATATAGAACGTGTCCTGTTACATTTGAACAACCTCTCCACTTTAAGGCAGCTGACATAGTCCAATCACCCAAACTAGACCTGAAGAATATTGTCAGACTTGAAGGTTTTCACCTGCTTATGTTATAAATGGGGTTAATTGCACACATTACGGATGGTGGTGGCTTGGAGAATTTGTTGGAGACTGTTTTTGCTCCCATAATTGTAATCAATATAATGGCAGGCAATGCGCATGCAGGTGCACTTTGTTCAAGTCGTTTGACATCTGTAGCCTCCATATCCCTTTTGCTGCAGATGTCCAATCGCCTCTACCGTGTGGAGCCTACAACCCCCCCCCCCCAGCCAGTGCACAAGGGTTTACTGAATGGATAATACCCAATTTTCATTGTAGAAAATGAGGTATGTGTACATCAGTAAATCCAAATTGTGTGTTGTTTGATGGAAGGTAATGACTGTCAAGAGAGAACTGGAAACCTGTGGGTTAAATATTTTAAACGAATGTCTGTCTCTGGACGCTTTATATGGGTAGAACATATCAGAGACTAGAACTTACATCTCCATGAATCAGTGCTGTGTCTCTTTTAATCCTTGGCCAAGGTGACAAATTTTGGGTTTTAGTGGGTAAAGCCTATAGAAAAAACAATTGTTATTATTTTGGGATTTGAAAAGAGAGGCAATATAGCCAAGCAGAATTTCCAAGCAAATGCCAGGAGCAAGGCATTGACAGGCAAACTGATACCAACGTTTGAGACCTGAGATTTGAAGGCATAGCAAAGCCTTGTAGATGCTGACTGGATGATTATGTCGGTAGCCAGCGATACTACTGACAAACACAATGTATCTGCAGTTGAAATTGGCACTGATACTGCTATATAAGGGGTACTGGCTGCACAGAACTACCCACTTATGAATCTGCCTCTGACCTTTACCTGGAAAAGTACGGCATCAGTGACATCATACAGCCTTCTGTTGCATAGGGCTTGCCTTAATGCTTGTAAATACTATGGCTGGCTGATACTCTGTCTTCTCTTTATAATCAGGGACAGAAAAAGCCCTAGCTTTATTATGTGGCAGAAAAAACCGAGATTTCTATAAGAAATTCTTTCATGCAAACTGTGCACAATATAAAATTGCACATGCCAGTGAGCAATTCGTCTCAAAATTTTGTTTCATAAGAAGCCCTGGAGAAGCACCATTACATAATGTGAGGGGGTCAATGCAAGACTAGGTTCCAATTGAAACAGTGCATACATGTTGCTCCAAGAAAGATATTAAAAATAATCTGTGGTAGTCAGACTGTTTGGTAAATCTTGTGGCTCTTTTAGACTGTCTTGGCGTGTACTCTCTTTTGCACTGTTTACGTTGGTCGTAACTACAAAAACTAACATCAACTTGACATTAGTAATGAATGAAATATCCAGAGTTATAAAATGACATTACGGTCCAGGTATTGATGATTAAATAAAATAAAATGAAGTGATGTTGAATCATTTTGATTGCAATTATATTTCAACAAACACCTTCGAACAAATACAAAATGATATGCCATGTTGATTTTGTTCCAAGGTCACTGTTTAATAAGAATTTTAATCTAAAGGATTCAACCTTACTTAATTTTCTTTAATGACAACAAAAGGGGTTACTGTGTCCTTTGAAAAGTTAGCACCATTTTGTTTTTCTATTGTAACTTTTATTTATGTTTATTTATAGCCTATAATTTCCATATTGGCTACTTTGGAAACTTAACATGCAGGCAGAAATACAAAACTAATACCCTTAAGGGACAATAGCATCTTTATCTGAATCTGCCCAGACCTCCTGAGTTTTTCTAGTAGTTCCCTACAGCCGATTTGTGCCTTTTGTTGTATATTATACAGATAAATAAAAGTGTGAAGCATTGCTCAAAATAATGATGTACAGACAAAATATCTTACGAGAATGCCTACACACACACTAGTACATGGATTTATAAAATGATATCACTGAAACAGATTTAATTGTTGAGAAAATATTGTTGACATAGTTTTTATTCTGGACTCATAGTTATAATAGAGGCAGCGTGTCTGTATAATGTTGCAGAATTATAAATATCACAAAAACTATGCACACCTAGCCTGTTGTTTTGCTGTAAATCAACCTGACTGACAAGTCAGGAGAACCAAAAGGTAGTAATACTATTATGTTTAAATATCTTAGTTAGCAATCAAAACGTTCAATGACTTACCAAAGTGATCGTATTCAAATGCATAATGGCCATTATTCATATCATTTCCTAAAACAAAAGTAGCAGGCCTACCATGTCTCTTTTCAACTCTGGCGCAAGTGATGACATTTGGTTTTTAAGCGGTCAGGCCTATATGTTTAAGAAACTTTAAGTCTGTAGTGAATAAAGAATATTTCAAAGGTTGAAAGGACCGGTTTAAACCACCAGCTACCTTTTATGGGTGACTGCTTGTCCCACGTCTGGAGCGTAATTTGATTTTTCACATTGATAAAGGAAGATTTTGTTGTCCTATCTTTTAGATCTCTTGCCTGTCATTTTTTTATTGAAGTTTATCCGGTTGCTTATCTGGTGACAGTTTTCAATTCAATTTATATCATTTACTAAAAGTTGCAGGGCTTTTTGTCACTTTTATAGATTCAGTTTACATTTAAGCATGTAATTGGATGCACGATTCAACGTCCTTAAGCTTGGATCTCTGGTTAAGACGAAGGCGTGGGTTTGTTTGTTTGTTTCTTTGTTTTTTGTTTTGTTTTTGTTTTGTTTTTTTGTTGTTGTATTTTTGTTTTTTGTTGTTGTTGATCCTTGCACTGGAGACCATCTTGAATTTTTAACATGCTTCAGGGGTAAATTCATTGGCCTTAACATGGCCATCATTGATGTCCTGCTGTTTGTCTAATGCCCCTGTACTGTCAATTGTGAAGCTTCCTGCTGTGGAACTGGTGAATTGCACACATAAGCTTAATTTCAAACTATGTCAAATTAGCGCTTTGCTTCAAATTCGTCAAAGATATTTGCTTTGCCTAAAGGCGAGCTTTTATATGCACGATTGAGTAGACGGAATTGAATACTCCATTGCACAAAGTGAAATTTTAAGAGAATAGCCTTTATTCGTACATCCTTAATCAAGAGGGCACTGGTATAATTGGCAATTGGTATGTGGAGTAATGTGTTATTTGATACCAGGAGCATTCCCACTGATAGTATTGTTAAGAGAAAAATGAAATGTGTACACATCCCTCCTACCTTTGGCAACCGGAGTTACACATCCCATAAAAATATAAAAATATTTATAACTTGGTCCAGGACCCTTCAGTGTTCAGATCCTGAATTTGCTTTCTCTGTGTGGGTTGTAGGTTTGACTGATCCTCTGAGCCAAAATTGATTGTTGAAAGGTCCATTGTTGAATGGTGAAAGATAGACAGTGAAATTTTCGTCAAAACTATATGAAGAATTTTCAGACGTTAGAATACAGAAAGGGCATAGATTGTTCAGTTTTTTTTTTAAGTTTTTTGTTGCATTAATTTTCTATATAAATATTTTAGTCTTTCTGCTCCCAACCTCCCACCTACCCCTGCCCCGCTCTGTCCCTTTTTCATAATTGAAGCTTCTTCACATAATAAAAACATGGCCAATATTTAACTGTCTCCAAACTATATATCATTCAGTCAACAGAGTGAAAAATATCCGTTGAATAGGTGTATGATATGTTGGGGAGGGGGGGGGACAGGCGTTTTCCATTTGTGGTTGTTAGACTATTTCTCTGTCACAGGTCTCTTGATAAATATCTCTGTGATGGTTCAGGTGACTTTAATTCTTTCAGTAATAACTAAATAAAACGTACTGCTCTCATTTAAACCAAGGGAGCAAGATCCATGTTAATTTTAAAGACCCTACATTTCAGGCTCAGCATGCCTCTGGTTACATAGGATAAACTGGACCAGCTAAACAGATTTCCTCGGCACCCTTTGGGCGCGTTGCACAGAGGAGAGCTGCTGATTCAGTCCAAAATGTGGCATTGAAAGGGTTGAGCAATACGTCCAGTTATGAGAAGTTAATGTGTCTTTTAACTTTGTTTAGACATTTTATCCATGGCAGAGGACAATTGGGTATAGAACAATCCCCTATGTTCAACTCTCCTGCACATATAGAAAGTGGGACTAGAAACAAGTCACTGACCTAAACACAAATTTACGGGTGAGACTGCTACCACAATTTAAAAGTAAAGTGGCCGGGTAACACGGGTTCAACAAAACCAATGTACAGGACTTCACACACGGAGAATGCAGCAACCTCAATACGACGAATATATAATTTTCATGAGTAATTGCTACAAACTTCATAGCTATGCCTCTTTTCAGGAGAACACACTGCGGTGGATAACGGGGAATCCTGTAACGTTCTCTCAGGAAATAAAACCAGAACATATGAATCGTTGTTACTCTGCATATTTTGAAGATCTGGTTCCTTCAAGTTTTGACCCATTTCCGGCTGTTCAGGAACATAACTTTTCAATGTATCAGGCTGTGCATCAGTGCGGTGCTGTGATTGTGTGCCTCCCCCACTCTGATTCACATTGGGTGATGATACCTTGTGATAAAGTATTTTCAAATCATGCATTTATTTGTGAAAAAGAATTTAAAATGTTCAGTGGTATACATGCAGGTCCAAGAACTTTAACCATGAAGTTTTCTGTATTTGTGCCTTCACCTGAGCCTTATTGCATATATCCCTGGGTATTAGTTGCTGCTAAATGTCTATTGCTCCGCTCTAACTCCGATATTATGACAAGCTTCACAGCTTTCACTGTATGTGCAGAATATCAGGTTCGCCCAATAGTTTTGCCTGAAAGTCAGGTCAGGTTTATTCTCAGACCACATACCTATTATTATTTTGGAAGTGAATTTTGGAGAAATTGTTTTCATGTGACTAGAATATTTCGTAGAACCATTGAACAATTTGAAATATGGACGTTGTTTAACACTCACCCAGTATGGATTAACATTAGGAAAAAAGGTTCAACATCTCCCACCATGGCAGCAGTCGAGCTAGTCACATATTTTCACACAGATATACAGTGCCTTGTAATTTGTCAGAAGTTTTCCGGAAGACATGAATATAGGGAATGCAAAATATTCTTACCTCCAATCAAATTTGATATCGTGTGTCATGAAGCTTCAAATTGTACCACACCACGCTCAGTGCTGTGCGAAAGGGCAACCAACGTAATTGAAAACTGTCATCCAGGGCAGTTTCAATGTCCTGACAAAACATGTATTCCAGAGCACTATGTATGCGATGGTGTGAATGATTGTCCCAAGGTTGTGCTTTTGGGAAAGGACGATGAGTATAATTGTTCACATAACTGTTTCTTTAAAAACGGCAAAACAGCAACCCTGCATTTGTGTAACAAGTATTGTCAAGTAGAGGCATGTATGTGCAACCACTTTTATTACCAGTGTCAGCAAGGTGGATGTATTCCTGTGTCGCTTCTTTGCAATACGTTTGCGGATTGTAATGACAAAAGTGACGAAACTATATGCACATTTAGCGTTTTGAAAGATATTCTACTAAGCGATGGTTACACACTTAATGCAAGTGCAACACCGTTTAGGGTAGGAGGTCCAAGCATTAACGTTAAACTGTCTCTTGGGAAAATAATTCCAGCAAATTGCTCATTACCCAATTGGCTACCGTGTTTAGACACACATGGCGCCCCATGCTACCATATTGACAGAGTCTGCGAATATGATTATGATTCACAGGGAATGTTACTTTCGTGTATTAATGGCATGCATTTGCAGAATTGCAAGAATGTCCAATGCTCAAGAAGGTTCAAATGTCCTCTATCTTACTGTGTGCCTGTCAGAAGGGTTTGTGACATGATATGGGACTGTCAAAATGGAGCAGATGAATCCTTCTGTAAACAAATAAATTGTTCTTTTTATTTTGTATGCAAGGAGGGAGCATCATGCATTCACGCTTCCGATGTGTGCAATGGAAAAGTTGACTGTTTAAAACATTTTGATGATGAAGTTGTATGTTATATTGCTAAATGTCCAGTTTCATG
The DNA here is from genome assembly GCA_964020975.1 of Hermodice carunculata. Taxonomy (NCBI): domain Eukaryota; kingdom Metazoa; phylum Annelida; class Polychaeta; order Eunicida; family Amphinomidae; genus Hermodice; species Hermodice carunculata. Next base: position 15,932,103 of record OZ026621.1, read on the forward strand.
TCGTTGTCGGGGTTACGCAGTAGACTGTTTAAACTTAAATAAAACAGCAATACCTTTTGTATCACCATTTATGAGAGTGATTTCCTTTGAGGGCAATTTCATCCAGAGGCTGACATTAAACGAAATTAGCACCTGTCAGTTTCTATATTATCTTGACGTCAGTCATAATTATATCATTGTAATTGCCTTGAATACATTCTCTCTCTGTCCAATGTTACACGAACTTGATTTAAGCTATAATCTGCTTACGAGTGTAAAAGGCTGCAGTTTTCAGGGCCTTTTAAGCCTTAAAGTCTTGAATTTAAAGAGCAATTTCATCAAATACCTCGATCTTTTAGCTTTAGGTCCCCTGGTATCTTTGAAGACATTATGTATGGAGGGAAACAAAATGAGGACCTTAACATCAGCAATGTTTCAAACACTGAAAGAGCTAAACAGTCTTGATCTGGCAGAAAATGAAATTCAGGCCCTCGAGAACAATGTATTCCAATACTTAAGTCAGGTAACATCAATTAATATCACTCGAAACAATATATTTCAGACACATGGCAGTGTTTTTAAACAAACTTACAAGCTAAATATTCTCTGCACAAATCAAGTTGAAATATGCTGTCTGTCTCATATGGCTACTAGGTGTGTGCCTGAAGTCCACAAACAAGACGAATGTTGCCTACTGATAGAAAGAACTGAATATAAGTTCATAATCGGGTTGTTTGCAGTTTGGTGTATTTTACAAAATGTTGTTTCTTTAGTCACGTGCTTGCACAAACAAAGGAAAATTGCAAATATGCCTTTTGAGACATATCTTTCTTTTACAGACTGTCTACTTGGCTTTTATTTGTGTATTATTTGCTTGGCGGATCTAATGTACGGGGGTAGCTTTTTAGTCTATTACAGATTATGGATCTCGAGTTCATGGTGCAAATTGGCTGGTTTACTGTCAGTGTTTAACAACATTGGCTCCGTGTGTGCAGTTAGTCTTATAACTTTTCAGCGATTTTTAGGTGTGGTTCTTGTTTTTACATTTAAAAATTGGGGACGAGAAAGGGGTTTTTTCATAACATGTTCTTGCTTTACTACTTTAGTTTTGTTCAACATAAAAGTTATTATTTATTGGCATCACATATTTGAAAAACAACACATGTGTTTATCGTCAGTCTGTTTCCCTTTAATTCTGTTCTCGTCATATAATATACCGTTGCGCAGCTTAGCATCTATATTTATCTCAATAGGTTTTGTTTTAACAATTTGTGGAAATTGTGCCTGCATAGTAGCTATTCAGAAGAGCAATAGCCGATTTCGGACCAATCAACGATATATTCAGGTCAATGGAAAACTTATGTTAACAATAGTGTTCACTGTGATTATCTATGCTCCACTTCTTGGCTTAATTTTGGCCTTTCCAGGTATACCGTACAAAAACATGAAACTGGGAAAGGTATTTATTTTTTTTATATTACCATTAGGCCCCATCCTAAATCCTGTTCTGTACACACAAAACATCGTCATGAAAATCAAAGGACAAATCCAAGAAACATCCAAGCAGATCATAAACTATTTAGTTGTATGTGCATTAAAAGTTAGACACAGAGAAAGACAGGTGGCACACAGAAAACAATCAAATCACATTTAAATTGCCTAGAGCTATCAGTGGTAGTATGTGATTCAAATGAAAGAGCAAAAACTAATTAAGGCGCAATAATTATGACCAATTAATAAAAATTATTTTAACTTTTTTTTGCATATATTTTAATAACTGCCTGGTTCGGTTTGCCTAATTCTTGTATTATAAATGCAACAATTGTGCAAAGAAATATATAATGTGTCCCTTATAACAATTATTCCTTGTCAGAGGAATGAGGTTACTGAACAGTAGAATTGTAACACTAATATCAACTGTCTGTGTTGACAATATATAAACACTCTAAACAGGTACCATGTGTCCTTTTCCCAGACGGAACAGGGATTGGTGAGTAAATATTTTTTTTAATCCAGCACACCTAGTCACTGTATAACAACACATTAGAGCTCCAAATACCACTAACAACAATCATACGCACACACATACAAACAAATCATAAAAAAAAGAAAAAACACAAAGTACAAAGAAGTATTGCCCAGCACAATTGATTAAGTCTGATTTCCACTCTCATCTAGCCCTGAACGTCAATTATGTTCCTAGTTCACTGCCAGGTGAGGGCAGGTAAGTGATAAACATCTTTCATCAGTTTCTAATAGACTAGTAGACATATTCCCAATTGTGATTACATGGTTATTTGCTGCCAAGTATGCAAATACAGGTACCTTCACATATATGTGTTCAGGAACTTAAAAAACAATAGCATTATACTTCATGCGATGCTGTGTGTTTAATTGCCACTTATTTCTCCCCTACCAGTCTTATTCACCACAGTGATGGGATCTATAAAGCAGGTCTTGAGGTCCTTTTTTGTTGCTTTATTATTTCCTGACACGTAACTTTAAAGGATTTTCTGTTAATGCTTCCAGCTTGGGTTGGTCTCACCTTTTATTTCATTCATGATCCAGCTCACTGCAGTGAAGAATTAAGTAAGGCAGGCCATAGTGCCATGATTTCTGGTCTGGTGGGTGCTATTTATTTGTTATTCTGTTGCCTATTTGGTGGGCACATTGGTGGTCAGTCCTGCAATGTTGGTATCCTCACGCCTGTGGCGTTTCTGTGTCAAATGTTTGCTCTCTTACTAACACAGGGCATGTTTATATAAATCACATATGTGCAGACTGATTGGTCATCGGGCCTTTGGCTGACAAGCTGTACTTGTAATTCTATAACACTAGGTAGAGCACTCTTCAGTGTTTTTATGCAGTGCATAACTTTCTTCAATACCTTTGTAGCAAACAAATTCAAAACCACATTAATCTGCTAGAACACTAGGCCAGTAAGTAGGCTTAGCCCATATTTTTGTCAGATCACTTTTTTCTTCCCTGTAGCAGTGAATTCAAAAACGCATGCTCCTGGTGAATGTATTCAAATTTTGTTTCGATATCTCCTCTTTGGATCCTACCCAGCACATTCCACAAGAAATGTGGCTTCTACTCACCAGCATACCCAGGTTGTTGACTCGAAAATTCATAAAAAAAGGGATTAAAGGCATGTATATATCACCATTATAAAAACCTTTCTATGGAATGCAGCTATCAGTGTTGTCTGTTCGAAAGGTTTAGCACAACGGTCAAACAGGCTGTACGAGAAAAATGTTATAATCAAAACATTCACCTTATGCTGGTGGATTTTTTCATAGTAACACAATACAGAGCAGTCTTATTATGTGCCCTATTAAAATTCCAAGACATGTGCCAAACGTTTGGCATTCCCCTTCCACACAAAACAAAAATTGGTCCCAATGCAAGAGTGTCATTGTTTGGCATTGAATTAGATACTGTTGCATGAAGGCCTAGTTGTCTCCTGTAAAGATTAAAAAGCACTTGGAAAATTCAGAGGCCACATATTAATGTAAAAGGTCATGGTAAAGGAAATCTAGTGTGTAATTGGTGTCCCAAACTTTACATGCCCTGTGGTGCCAGGTAGTTCATTTTTATGGCATCTCATTGACATCCCAAAAGGCATTCAACACCAAAGACACCTTGTCAGAATCACAGCTAAAGTTCAGGCAGACTTGAATGTTTGGAAAAAAATCCTCCAGTCTTTCATTGGAAAATTTTGCATCAATGGCAAATTTTGGCTTTCCCCAATCTTAAACTTCTCACAGATGCAGGGTCCTCCCTTGGCTTTGTGATGCATTTCTGGGAACTTTTTGTTGATGGAACTAGGCTACCATGCATGAAAAAGTTTCATCTTTCATGTCTGACGCAGTGATTCATGTGCTAAATACAATGTCCTCCCCACACAAACAGCTAATGACACTGGTCAAACCCTTAGTACTAGCCTGTCTGAATAGTAGCATATATTTAAGGTTATGCACATTCCTGGAACATCAATACTGAAGCCGACCCCCTCCTCGATTGAAGGTTTATGACTTCAAAATCAACAGGGCACAAGAAATCAAACCCGATGCTAGATGCAATAGCTGTGCATCTAGGACCGGAAGCATTGTTTGGTCACATGCAGCCCAACTCATAACATCAGCTTAGGAATCCACAACGAGGGCCCTCTATGCAAAAACCTGGACCCATACTTGGATCTCCACAATGAATTCAATGGTAACAATTCCAACATGCCTCCCGCAGAAGCCAATGTAATGTAGCTCATTTCCTTCCTTAGCATGCAATCAGTCGCCCAGTACCATTGCCTCTCATCTATCAGCTATACCATATTAACATAGTTAATAATATGCCAGATCTGTCACGGTTTTTCAAAGTCAGAAAAAAAATGCTTGCAAAGAGATTGATGAAAAGCAGTCAAATCACTCAGGAGAATCCAATGACAGCACTCTCGTGAATGCCAAACAACTTTTTGATGTCTTAGCCAGTTACAAAAGGGTCTGAGGCAACAGCCCTGGTCACTATTTGATTGAGCAGGCTCATAACCTAATCTCACCCAAAATATTTTCCTGACTGCTGGCCTCCACTTTGGAATAGTGAGGTTACAATCCAAATTCTTTCAAGACTCATTCTTAACGAATTGGTACTGCTACACATGCAGCTAACACAAGGGTGTCAGAAGGACAGATAAACTATTTTTGATCATTGGAAAGCTCAAGCCTATTGCTACATATTAGGCAAGCAAAAGCAATCTTCAATTAGATTCATCATCCCTCTGCTGCCCCTCTTTTTGTGTGGGGTTGCCGCTACAAGCTGTGGTGGGTAGTTCAGTTCACATCAAAAAGAGTAACCACTAGGTGGGTGCTTATCAAGAAAAAAACTTGCAAGCGGCATGAAATACCTGTGAACCTTTCATTTGGGTTGATGGAGGGGGGGGGGAGGGCAGGGGTATCGTTAAGAAGTCTATGCAGGCTTAAGGTGGCAAATGTGTACCCTGCACATTCAGACAACCTCCAATCACCTTTATTATTTTTGGATCGTTGAAACCTGAACTACATGCTTCCAAAACTCAAATGTGTGAACATGAAATTTATATGACAAAAATGAGCCCAAAAATGTTTAGTTACACTGTATAGTTTCAGCATTGTTAACCACATGGGGTTTATTTGCATGGGCAGGGTAATGAACCATGTCATTGTTTACACAGTCATTAGTCCATGAACCATTGCAACCAGGGTGACCCACAGGGGCCTCTCATAGGGAAGAGGGAACCATTAGCCATAGAGAGAAGAATGGGCCAGTTCAGACTAGTCGCTCCCATTGTTCTGACTACTTTGAACTTCGCTCTTCGTGTAAAACCAAATCAGCACAATCCAGTGATGGGGCTCCAAGTAGAGACAGCAAAATGCCGGGATCGCGATATGATGTTTGTTTTAACGTTTAGGTGGTTTACCTGTAACAAAGGTCATATATCAAAATGCGGAACCTTTTCTCACATAACAAACGGAAGATATAATTAAAAACTGTCCAAAGATAGTGTTTAATGAAGTGAGTACCGGTATACATATCAATCTGGTAAGCAAACAATGCTGTGCTAAACTAACTTCACAACTTGGCATGAATATATCTCTAGCAGTAACTGTCAGATTTTGATTTAATAGACTACTTTCGTATTTTTAAACACCAAAACAGGACACATTTACAACTTTCTTTGCGTCAAGGAAACAGAACGTTAAAGATATTGTCTGTGTTCTTGCGACGGATCCGAAAATTATTGCATTGAACATTTTCCCCGCATTTTCCCACGTTTATACATCAACTTAATTTAATAGTTATGTTCAGCAATTAACAGATTCTCAAGATACGGTTACACAAAACAAGCCATTTAGAGCCATGATGTTGCAAGAAGTGCGGAAAAGTGGTCGTATTTGCTGAAATGAGTAATAAATGTTGAATTTTGCAGAAGTGGGTTTTGTTTTCCAAAATAGCCAAAAAATAATAAAATTTTTAAAAATAAATACATAAAAAGGTGCAATTCTAGTGAGATCAACAGTGTCTTAAATGATAATATCACTAACATATCTTAGACTTGCGCAGGTCCCTGGTGCATGTCCCTCTTTTCCCATCCCGCGGTCCCACCCAGAAGTGCGACACATTTTCCCCTCCACAAAGTTAACTGTATAATATTATGCCAACTACAAAGCATAGTGTTATTAAGGAGGCCCTACTGTCATTATGCCAACTACAAAGTATAGTATTATTAAGTAGGCCCTACTGTCATTTTTATTTAACTAGTCGACACTGCCGCCATCCCGGTTTCAACACTACTCAGCTAGTCAGTCCTAGTAAGTTCTAATTCCATTATCATTGTGATAAGGCTAAGTGGAAAGTGGTCTATGATGAATGTGTGCTTATTTTAGTCACTGACCACTCAAGCGAGACAAAGCTGATCGTCTCCATGCGGCTGCCGACACCAGGGCGCCTTCCACCTGACGCGATGCACTGCAATTAAACCTTCATTACACAGTTGCTCAATTAACAGCTTCGGACGAGGGACGCGTTATGACTGCTCTTGTGTGATAAAAAACACAGTGCGGACTACCCGGCACTAATCTGTTATCTGGTTATTGACACGTTCCAAGCCAATTTGCTATGTTTACAGGCCCACCTGTATATTAACAGTATAAGGCTAGAACATGTGTGACAGGTTTTACTTAAAGTTTTATTTTGTAATGAATTTAATTTCAGTAAAATATGGCAGACAGTCCAGTGGATTTGAGCAAGTCTAATCACATCTCAGTGTCAACACTGATAAAAAAAAGAAGGCTGAGACTAAAGAACCAACACTAACCTAATTTACGTCAATGACAGCTGAAACTTGATACGGTACAAATTGAAACATGTTTTGTATGGGCAGAAATGTAATGTATAAATTAGATCAAAACCCCCATGCAGATCAGTATAGAAATGCAGTAAAATAAACATGTATTTGCTAGGTTTTGTTTTCTTACACAATGTGCCATGCCACAATTATGGTGAAGATACAATTTTGTCCTCTAAGGTGTGGACTTTTATTTCCATAATCCAAAATACAACAGAGCCAAATGTCAGATACAACCTCCATACATGCTGGCACCTTCATTTACAGAGCATGCACAGTACAAGACATCACAAATGTCATGTGAATACAAGCATTGTTTAATATGCTGCACACTTTCATTTGTATAACACACACAATGCACAGAACAACAAATGTGATGTGAATACAATCGTCATGTACTTTGTGCACTTTCATTTACACAACATACACGATACAACTTACTGCAAGTGTCATGAAGATACAATATTACATTAGAAGTACAAGATACTTCAATGGGACACAGTTTATCAAGGATATTAGAAAAGTTCCGCTTTGCACTACGTGCTAGTCTTTGAGGGCCTGAATGATTCTTATTGGGCTATTTCTTCCCTTTTCACAGATATCCTGAACCCCCATGCACTACTCAAAACGAAAAGGGTCGGGCCCAACGACCCACCTTTTGTGAATTCCAAACTGAGGAAAGCGGTCTGCCTCAAAGCTCAGCTAAAACAAAGATATAACATTAAGTACCCCACTGGGCAAATTGCTAAAGCTAACTTATACACAGATACAAGGCTACATCCATGAGAAAACATTCTATCAGATTATATTTTAAGGATCGCCGTGATGGTGGACCTAACAATAAAGATGTCTGGAAGTGGAAAACTATAAAACTTTTTATCACAAACAAAGGGTCTAACTCTGGTAAAAATCTCATGATAAGAAGTGAAAACATCATCTTTACAGATCAAACCCAAGTTGCTGATGAAATGAATACCTTCTTCCTGAATATTGCTAGAGAAACTGCTAACATCACTCTAGCTCCAAAATACCTGGATTGTTCAACTAAAGCTGAATGCGCTGCAAATTGCGTTACTTATTGTGAGAAACGCCCAAGTACCATCATTAAAAACGATCACAATTAAATCACAGACTTTGACATATCTTCTGTTGACCAAGCCTGCATTTAAACCATCTTGACAAGCCATGATACCAAGAAAAGTACTAAATTTGATCAGATACTAATTCAATAGTACAAAATGGCTGCACGTGATATATTCCCAACAATAACCGCATTCAGAAACTGTAATCAAGTCTGGTATCTTTCTAGATGAAGCTAAGCAGGCCAAAATATCACCTATATTCAAAAAGGGCTATTTTCTGACAAATGAGGACTACCGTCCAGTGAGCATCCTGCCCGGCTTGTCAAAGTCCTTGAGAAGATTAAAACTCACAGCTTTCACACATCCAGAATAAAGTACTAAACAATGGTATCTCCGCCTTTTGTAATCAAAGGGCATGGATTCCCACAAGTTCTCCGACTAACTGAATGGAGGAAAGCAACAGCAAAACAGCACAGAGCAGGACCTATCCTCACTGATTTATCTAAAGTGTTTGATGCCCTCATTCCACCTTCATCGCTAAATTTGAAAGCCTACAGACCCTCAGACAACCTTACAAACCATGTTACTAGTTACTTATGCAGCTGAAAACAGAGAGTAAAGCCTATTGCAGTTCATAGTGCCTGGGGTCAACCCATTAAAGGAGTCCCCCTGGCGCCCTGGGCAGTATTCTTGCGTTCTTCAACTTATTTACAAATGACATCTACTTTTTCTTACAAGGCATCTCCTTATTTAACTACGCTGACAATAATAGGATTTTTGGTTCGGTCAATCTCTTGTTGAGCTGCAAACTACTATCACAACTCAAACCACCAATGCTATTGAATGGTGTTCAATATACAGTATGAAAGCAAACCCTACAAAGTTCCAAGCCATACGTTCAAATGCAAGGCAGGATTTGCTGAGATCTGGAATCAAAGTCGGTGATAATGCCATAACCAGTGATAAGTAAAAACTCTGCAAAATTACTAGGCGTATACTTAGATCATGACCTCAGTTTCATGAATTAGGTCAAAAAAACTATGTAGGCGTGGGGGGCAACAAATTAACATATTAAGACAGATTTGAAGACTCTTGGACACCGATTCTAAGACTGCCATTAACATATACTTCATTAATTTTAATTTTAATTATTGTCCAGTAATATGGCATGCATGCAGAGCTGAAAGCACCAAAAGGCTGGAACTTCTGCAAAAACGAGCATTACGATTTGTACTTAATGATAAAACTTCATCCTCTGAAGTCCTACTTTTAAAGGCAAATCTCTCTGAACTCAAAGTTTCTAGGATGAGACCACCTGCCTGTGAGGTTTTCAAGGCTGTCAACTGCCTCCGATCTACATACAAATCTGACCATTTCACTCGCAAAACGGCAATGTACGGACTTTGTAACCAAAACATGATTTTAGGACCAAGATTCTGATATATAAAATCAGATCAAAATTCTTTTTCTAACCTTAGTGCTACTATTTGGAACTCACTACCAAATGATCTCAGATGTTTTTTAATACTCAACTTTTAAGCGTCTTATAAAAAAACTGGGAGAGCACTTCCTGTAAGTGCTCAATGTGTAAATTTTAAACATTACTCTTGGACTCGGACACTCAGGGATATTGTACATGGACTCTAGCTTTCACTTTTTCTCTCCCCAACAGTTTCACTTAATTTATTAATCTTAACGATGCTGACTTTCTGCATCCATATAATTTTTTTAGCTTTACAGCCTTAAAGCTACAGCTAACAGACCTGGAATATACAACGTCGGTGCTGCTTTACTGACTTTGATTGACATCCGGTGCTACCATGTTGCCTCGTTCAATATACTGCCTCCACTGGGTCTGTGCTTTTTAAAGAGAACTGCGATAATTTACTCACGTAGCTTTGTGCCCCAAACGCATTTTTTCTTTTTTTTTTGGGGGGGGGGGTTATATGGACACGAATAAACAACTGAGGCACAGCCATGCAATTCCGGTCAGTACTGCCACAACTGTAAAGTCCCGAAAGCCTACTACAAAAGGGCCACACTTCAGCTTCCCATTCCGATCCAACAATTGCACAGCAACACACTACATCCAGAGGCCCAGTCCAGCATATTTATGCTCCCTGCCTCATATATGTATGCCAGGAGTACCAGCATGCTAATGAGTATTTCTGGCATAAAAGCAGGCAGTCATAGATAGTAAAAAATAAGAAAATAACCAAGTGCATCCATGTCCATGGATTCGCTTCTTGGTAAATATACCTTTTACTCGTAGTTTAGCCCCACTGACGGCACTGCGATGATGCACAACATTTACAGCAACTTTAAAATTTGTGTGTAGGTGCGAGAGGTAGTGGTGGCAAGATTTGTTTGTCCTGGTATTTTTCTATAAATTTCACACTTTATCAACGTTTTCAGTTCAGGCTATTCAATGAAGTGTATTCAAATAGCAGATACTATGAATAAACAGTGAAATAATAAAAAGTGAAAGAATGCAACGGACAAGCTATCCCTTCGGCGGTCTTGGTATGCACATGTGCCACCACGATTGCTTATTTTTATATGAGCGGTAAGCAATACTGGACCATTTGGCACTAGTGGATATATAATCAGGCAATTATAACCGTGGCAAACAGGGGGTTGAATTATAGCAGACCCAACTAAAAATACCCCGACTTTTCATTTGATAGTCCTTCAGAATCAAACAGTGTAAATAATAATGATGGATCAGTTTTTTACAATGCCAACACTATCGGCATAGGACAGCAGTATGAAAGACAATGATAATGATGACTGAAGTGACTCATTTATTAAACTGTTGTGGAAATGTAGTCATAACACTGGGAGCAAAGCTTCCCTTAATTACGTTAATATGTGTAATGACCATGCTAGTTCAGATGAACCTCAGGGCTCCCACAACTCAACTTCAGGCATGCACACTCTGTTTTGTGAGGTCATGCTGTTGTCAGCAATAAAGGAAAAAAAATGCCCAGTCGGCACCAAGAACTGATTCTGGTAACAGACCAAACACAACTATGAAATCAAAGGACATACTTATGAGGGGGGAGCTGACAGCTTTCAGGTTAAAGAAGAGCATATTCGATTAACAATTTGAAATTTTAACAAAAATCTACTCCTGCTCCAGAAAAAAATTTATTAAGTGAACTCAAACACTGATCAAAACTAGTAAAGAGAGGAACTGAAAAAATAGCACTGATACATGTGGTAGGCTTGAGAAAGAAAAAAGTGAACTCAGAAACAAGCTTCCTGACAAAGATGAAATCAACATTCCCAGAGCTTTACTCAACAGCCTTGAGATACAGCCTCCTAAGTGTTACAATTAGCCACTTCCTAGTATGAACATACAGGGCAAAAAGACTGTGGTTCTGCAAACCAGGATCAAAAAGCTGGAACAGCAGTGCACCAGGAAATGTGCTGAACTGAAAATTGCGCAGGCCAAACTTTTCACCTTGTCATCACATGCCTCACCTATAGTGACATCTACACCTTTCGTTGCCTGTAGTCATGGCAACAAGAACACGGTAATCTTTTGCCTTCCAGTCAAAAGATGATCCCAGTTATAGTAGTGCATGGGTTAAGAGTATTGCTGATGGACTTTACTACAGCAAGCAAACTTGCCTGTGGTATATACCATGGGAATTGATGCTCATACTAACGACTTCATCAAAAGTAAAGAAAAGTAAAACCTCTAATTAGCAGAGCTTGCTCTCTTTACCCCTCAAAAAGAATACTGAAGTCTGGTTTCCCATGCAACTCTTCTTTCCCTCCAGCAACACCTTATGAACTGAACGATTTCCTTCATAAACTTTGTCGCATGAACCCCCCTCCCCCCCACACACACTTGTTTTTTTATGGACAATACACACTTATACCTTATTAGAGACAATTGACAGAGGCAGCCAAGAATATTCTTGAACAAAGAATTGTCAAACACAGAACAGTGCTCTGCCTTTTGACCAAGTCTCGCAGTAAGTTTTCGATATGGAAGTACCTGGTTTTTCTTATCTCCCATGTTTACTCTGGAACATGTTGGTCATGTGGGGCACGTTGAGTACATTGCACAGCAAAAGCATGCCAAGAAAAGCAGTTGACTCAGTCCAAAATGTGGCCCTGAAAGAGTTAAAGCTGCCACAGTTTCTCGTGGCATTGACATTTTTGGTAATAGAAGTCTTTGTTTATGTATATATTTTTTCTCAAACCATGAAGTTCTTGCTTGGATTAAATTTGATTCAACATTTTTAACGTGAATCAAGATACTTACATGAATTATGTAAAAAAGCTCCACAAATCGTTAGGTAGTGGGGACTAGTTTGACATTATTCAAGGTTAAATAACAAGAAACTCAGGTAGTGGAGATATTTTACTTTGTGGAGATTTAAAACCATCTCAACTTCTAATCATAATGACCACCTGACTCCTGTACCCAGTGCAGATACAGGTATTTCTAGGTTTGTTAAAGACCCATCTGCTGGTACCAAGATCCATTAGACAAAACACAATCCAACAAATATCGTAAAAAGTTCCTACGGCTCTGACTGTGCACAGTGGTTTTCTCCCAGTCCTTCAGTTTCCTCCATCAAACAAGTAGGTAGGAAAGGATACGCCAACAGCTGTGCCATTGAGAGTGATTAATAAAGGCTTGGCCTGTTTCACAATCCATGTAAAAGATATGGATCTATACTTTTTATATGATAAAGATCTTTGGAAATTATGTAACGCTGGTAATTTGTAAATATGCAATCAACATTTAGACAGAGGCAAAGGAGTGGGCAATTTCAGTTGCAAAACTTCTTTTGGTAAACATGTGGTTAACTTAAGTTAGATGGTATTAAAATCTTCCAGGTGGTATCTCTCAGAAGATGCTTATCAGTTCCCTACCTGATTGGGCCTGAATTTAAAATTAAAGCACCCTACTCCAGGATGACCCCAAAGAGGTTTGAGAAAGTTTGTTTACAAGTTGGATACCACTTACATATCTAACTCCACCTCGCTTCCATAGTACTTCACGATCATGTGAGGTGGCAGAGATATCGTCAACATCTGTGTGACACACACCAGCATTGGGTGAGAACAAAGGTTTTTCTCTGTGGGCAAAACATGCCTTTTTAACAGAATTTTATATTTGTTCATTTGAAAGCCGTTTGTACATGACAATTTTCATCTGCTGATGAAATAAGTGGACTAGAGTGAGACAAACATCACCTATAATGAATCACTAAGGGACAGACTGCCAATATACTGACAGAGAAGATATAAGCACTTGTATCCTAAATGACATGGGTAAAACTCATATGCAAATAAACTCTGTGGAGTTAAATGTCATACAAAATATGACAAGCATAAGTGATGACCATGCAGCTGTACCTACAATTGGCCCAAACTCCAGCCCATTAGAGTCGAGTACCCTGCTTCCCAACTAATATCATGTGTGGTTACCCATGGAGAGGTTCAAGAAGGGACTTCTTTCTCTAGAAAAAAATCATGAAAATTATGAAGAAAGTTCAAACTGAGAACCAAAAACATTTCAAAATCTAGCTAGTGACTTGGTATCCACCATGCACCGTGGAACACCATCCCTGCAGGCACCATCCATGTGGTTAACCCTTCCAACTCAGATTCTGTGCCACAGCATGCCCAAGTTCTGTAGTTTGTTCCACTGTTCAAAGTGACACCAGAACTCCAGTTGAGCTAGAATGGGAAATGGTTGTGAAGCCATTACAGGCGGTCAGGTCAAAGACACGAGACACAACAAAACATCCATGAATACACACTGATCATGGTAGTGATAATTCCGAGTATGGCACTGGCAGTGAGTTTTCAAGTCACAGCTATGAGGATTAATTCCCAGGTCAATCAAACTATGAATGTGATGGCAATTTATCTGGACATGATATAGATGATATACAAAACAACCTCTCTGCTAATCTGAACAGTCAGCTGGCAAAGCTGATGAGAAAAATAAAGCCATAATCACTAACAAGATGTGTTCATTTCCAAACAAGAATCCAGTACTCCTAATCGAGAAACACAGCCAAAGTGCAATGCAGATTGTGGGAAAGATGAAGGACCATCATCAAAGCAAGCTCAGTCAAAATTAATTGCGCTGGAATAATTTCTCACCACAGAACAAAAATTCAGCCAGGTTATAAATGAAGACCTGGTAAAAGTGTTGAATGGCGTGATCAACATGCAATCTGACAATAAACTGAATAATGTCTTGTAAAAATAAGACAGACCTCAAACTTGTGACAGATTTGTTGTATCAAATATAAATGTGGAGATCTGGGACAACTAACAAAATCCATTCAGCAGCATGACATTCGAATGCAGGGAGCCCAGAGATACCTTTACGTAGATATTATTGCACTGATTGACATTATGAACAATTGTTGAATGCCATAAAAAGTGAGCAGCCACTAGCTCTGGTACAGTGCATGCCACTATCAGTGGACACTTTAGGTTCCCGTGGAGCCATCGACTTTGGCTATCTCAGCCAAGGGCAAGTTATGCCCCGGCAGGACATCCAAGGAAAACAGCATTCCACCTGGAGCAGATTTACTTATCCCAGTCATTTATGGTGGATCTAGACTGCAGGAAAATGTTTCAAAAGCACCAAACGCTGTTCCGCGAAGGCACCTTCCTTTGTCCTAACAGCGTCTTACGCTTGCTGTTGACTCCATGGTCCCTATTTGCATTTTGCACAGATCTCAGAGGGGGTCCGTCACTGGCCTTGCATCACTCATGACATCACTGTTGTAGGCGATCAACCATCAAATCAGGACAGCCTGCACCCAAGAGGGGAACTTGTGTTTGCTACACATGTTTGCCTATTTCCAGGGTCGGAAGTTGTTGGACCCAATCTACTACTGAGCGTGCATGGGACCCCTCATCTCTAACACACTGTTTAGAGGACGGATGGCTGATATTGTTTGACAAGTGCAGTACCTTCGGTCCTGCTCTGCCAAACAGACTAGGATGAAGGCTTTGACCAACTCCATTTGGTTGCTTTTCTCCCTGGCCACCGCCACTCTCAAGCATGGCACCCAGACTCCACCCACGTGCCCCCCCCCCCCCAGCCCCAGCCATGCCCCAGGCATTGTAAAGGCATAAGCGGAGCAGAAAGGAATTTGGAAAGGGCAAGAAGGCCGGTAAAGGTAAGAAGTCAGGGAAGCCTCAGCGCTCCTGACTTTGCCTTCCAGACTACACCGTCTCATGATTGCTCTCCACCACAGATATAGATGCTTCCAATCGCCCAGTTTCCACCTTTTTTTCACAGTGGAAGTCTATCACAGACAATTCTTTCATCTTAAATACCCTGAGACATGGCTATTCACAACCTGTCCACAAAGGCAGGCCTCTGCTGTGCTGCAAACCCAAGTCAGGTGGTTCTCACATCCCACAAAGGAGCCCAAAGCATCGGCATGCCTAGAGGTTATGTTAAAGCTGCAGAGCAAGAATGCCATTGAGCGGGTGGAGGATCCCAGGTTGTCTGGGTTCTGAAACCTACTCTTACTAGTCCCCAAGCAGGATGGAGGTTGGCATCTGTTTATACATCTGCCATTGCTGAATGAGTATTTGGAAATTCCATCCTTCAGGATGAAGATCTCACAGTCAGTGGCAGCTGCCCTGCAGCCCCAGGAGTGGACAATGTCTTTGAACATCAAGTATGTGTTCTTCCATGTGTCCATTGCAGAGACTTCAGGGAAGCATCTGCTGCTCGCAATATCAGGCCAAATTTACCAGTTTAGGGCACTTCTGCTCGACCTTACCATGGCACCTTTGGTGTTTACTCTTTGTTCACAGATGGTAGCAGTTCATCTTCACCACAGCCCAGTGTGCAGTGGTCTGTACCTGGATGACTTGCTGATCCAGGCACTACAGTAGCTGGATTTGCTGTGCCACACACAGATCATTCTAGAACTTTGCCAATACTTAGGCCTGATTGTGAATCTTGAGGTTTGCATGACCCTGCAGTGGCAAGCCCTGATGGGCTTCCTGACCAGAATGGACTACTGTGTCCCCCTGGGACACCTATACTGGCGTCCCTTGAAGCATACTCTGTGAGAAAGCTGGTCAAAGGACCAGGGCTACCAAGCACAAGTACTGGTACTCCCGGAGGACCACCAGCACCTCATTTGGTAGACCAAGCCGATGAACATCATGTTGGATCATACATTGACACGGTTTTGGGCGCAACTCAACATGCACACAGATTCATGTCAGTTTGGTTGGGGAGCCCTCCTGAAAGGCCAGACGGTGTAGGGCTTTTGGCCGATGCAAGCCACATCTCACCACACAAACTGGTTGGCACTGGAGGTAATATGCTTAGTGCTCCTCCACTTCCAAGACCTAGTGGAGCACAAACACCTTCTTGTTATGTGCAACAACAGGACTGCCATTGCCTACATCAACTGGCGGAGCAAGATGTGCTCCCAAAAGCGAGACAGAGTTAGCAGGACGCATCACCCGCCGGATGTTGCTCCGAACACAAAAACCACACACGAGGCATTGCCAGGACTACAAAATGTCCTGGCCAAACTCTTGAGAAGAAGTCAGCTGGTAGGGACGGAGTGGTTGCTCCACCCAGAGGTTGTTTAGGGCATGTGGGCCAGGTGGGGTGCCCCACACGTGGTACTGTTCATGACAAGCACAAGTGTAAAACTTCCCTTTTAACATGGGGTCAGCAAAGCTATGAGCCTATAGGAATGTGGTCTTCAACCCAATCTTGTGCCTTGGTTTTTACTTTTGGACCCACAAACCTGCATACATTTATTTTGCCCAAGATGTGTACCTTATATTTACATGAAAGAATAATGTTAGAATGTCTTTTTATGGTATAAACAGAGTTTTGCAGAAGGGTCTAATTTGGTAATTTATGGCAGTTCACAGAAAATATATCATACTTAGAGGACTCAAAGTTTGTGAAATGAAACTTTCCAGACATGCCCTGGGAAGGTTTGCTAATTTTTTCCATAAATATAATAGCAGAATTTCAACTGAATATTACAAGTGGTTATCACAATGATTAAATATTACTAAAGCGTAAGGCCCAATAAAACACCTAAAGAAACAAAATACAAAAAAAAAAAAAAAAAAAAAAGAAAAATCCAGAAGACGTTCCCTAAGTTTAACTATTACCTTCACAAAACTTTTCATTTCATAAAAATAAAACCATTCAATAATTCTTCAATCGAAATTGGTAGAGTTATGGCAAAAACTGGTCCTAAGAAAACTGCTGTTTCGTAACATCACTCACAACTCATGACATAAACCATTGTTAATCAAATTGTTCTAACTACAGGGGTTTGGACTTTATTGTGACAGAAGTATACACATACAGCTACCATTTTGATGTGTTCTTATCAGATTCAACAGTTTGCAATCTTATCGCATTTGAATTTTTTGAAGTAAATCTTCTGTGATGTGAGCCAGTCTGTGGTTTCTTTGTGTGGTTTTGCAGTGGTCCACCGTAAAGAGGTGGGGCGATAAAGTTTGAGTATTGCAAAGAAAACAATCCTGAGGCTCAATGTAGCCATCACAATAGCAGTGACTGAACAGATAATTATGTCCATTGTTCTGTCTCCACAGCCTGTGAGGGCCACAGTGGGCCTGTTCCATTTCCCATGCCTCTAGCCCATTGTTCTCCTTAGCCAATGAGTAGCTTGACCAAATTTCATCGGGCACAAACCAGTGTTTGACTGACAGCACACTCATTTACATGTTGTACACACTAGGTCATGTGGATCCTTGAGTTAAAGGTTATAATTTTTGTGCTCAAATTTCACCTTAAGAAAATATAATCTTTTCAGTTTGTTTTCTCACTAGCATGCAGATGACCACTATACCTGTCCAAAACATACAAAATATTATTTTGGTGCAGATGATTATATTAATGAAAACATAACTTTGCTGATGCCCCCTTAAGTGTCTTCTGTTCAGGATCCCCAGGCCCCAGCAGTGGATGCTCTAGCAATGGACTGGAGCAACTTTCGGGCTTATGCTTCTCTGCCTCCACAGATCCCCCCAAGGATCTTGCGGAAAGTTTGGTCCCATGACTGCAATCTGATCTTAATCACCTTTTGGTGGCTGAGGTTGGTTTGGTCTCTGAATCTTCTGGAATTCAGTGTCAAGCCACCGCTACGTCTAACTGCATGGCTGAAACTTCTGATGCATCTGCGGACCAGTGTGTTTCACAGGAACTCTCAAGTGCTCAAACTCCATGCTCGGCAGTGTGGATTAAGCAGACTATCTTGAAAACCTATGAGAACACATTGGACAGGCCTTCAGCCCCGAAGCAGGTCTAGGCAAGAGCTTACAAGGTATGAGCTTTTAATGCCTCCTGGCGATGGTTAATGAGTAATGATTGACCACAAGTTGAGCATAACTCTAATCTTATGGCCAGCAGTACAGAGAGTTGAAATCTTTCAACTCCACATTTATGTGTTTTTTCCAAAACTTAAATACTGCATTGTGTGCATGGCCTTTGTATGGGGCCGTGTAATGTTGCTTGGGGAAACCTAGATGTTACGTTGTATTGTGACGTCATCAGTTATGGGTCAGCACGTTTAGCCTTACTGGACAGTATGACTGGGTTGTGCCAGTCATCACAGGTGACTGTGTTGGCATGCGGTTTGATGACATGTCATGTTTAAAAAGTAGGGTTACACCAGGATTTTCTTCTCTGTGAGTTCTCATTGGAGAAGACCATCTCCCTGTTTCCTGATCAGATAATGTGTCTGGATCATAAACTTTTTGTGTTTACATCCCTTAAATTTAAGATGCTATCAAAATTGGAAGCTAAAATAAATTGCAGCATTTCTAGAGCATATAAAAAGAAATCTTTATGTGCGCATAGCACGGTAGTTCGAGGATATAGGCAGGTGAAGCACCATAAGTTCAGATACAGCTTTGCTTACAGGTGAGGTTTAGTCATGAATGCAAGATAATAAAAATGTGTCACTGAGTATTTTTACGATTTCAAAATATTTTGGAATTTAAAAGATGTTATTTTCTATATATACTCATATGTTCACCACCAAATATATCCATTTTGTAGATTTTACATAGTTTTTCATAATTATTTGTAAAACAGTGTAAGTTGACACAATGTAAAATTACTTTAGCCATAATTATTACCCCCATCCCTTATTTTACTATTTCATTTAACAAAAATGGCCCACAATTAATTTAAATATGGCATGAAACTTGTACATTAGCTTTAATATTGTAAAATTTCACAACTATATTCTACTGTATCCTTAATCACGTGAGTATACAGCATCATACATTTAAGCATCAGCGAAAATCTTGTAAAAATGTGATGAAAATATATAAAATGCGATTGTTGAAAATAAGGGATTAGGGGTATGAAAATGCTCTTAAACTGTACAATTATGGTCAATCTTGCAATATATTTGACATTTAACATCATAATTGTATATTTGCAGCAGTTCAGCCCAACTGAAGCTAGATGGTGGGAGGAGCTTTTGTTCATACAAGCAGAAAATGTGAAATACTTGGTGAAAACTAAAATTTTTGGGGACTTCATTTTGAAGCAAAAACACCCCCAAAATTAGGTTTATTATCATAAGATAGGTTCAATGAGTTGTGTTTATGCTTTATAGTTATACCCTATGCAATTTCATTCCATTACAAAATTTTTGCAATGTAACCCATTGCTGAGCTAAAAAAAATCCTTGAAAATGCTGAAACATGGCATATATATATTATGGACCAGCCCTCGGCGTATATTCGTCTGGAACTGGCTCTCTGATTCTTTTCCTGTAAAAGTGCTGCATATGTTCACAGATTATATCAAGTTTGCACTGGAATATATGTAAGTGTGTCAAGATCATGCATGAACTTTGACTGTAAGTTTTTTTCAACGAAAAAGTGAGTTTTACAGACTTTTTGTTTCGATTGGTATATACCCCCAGACAGCAAGGTGTACCTGTTCACCTGTTGACCGGTGTGGAACAATTATCTACCCTTTGTCTAATGACAGTGCCTATTGTATACTAAGTGGCCAAACTGTCTGGCAAAGCAGGATCACCCAAACATGCCATCGAAATGTGCTGGTTGTTCACAGAAAAACAAATCTGTAAAACGTGGACACCTACAAATGCCTCTATGCAAGAAATGTGAAATTGTGAGGTTAGAAAATGCAGCCTATACTGATGAAGATAGCTTCAGTCATGATCCTAAAACTGATCCAAAGACTCTGGGTGCATATATGGGTAGCCCTTTGAGTCACCAACCTCCTAGAAATCAAGATATCATTATAAATGAGCTGATTTGCTACCTATGTAACAAAGTCGATCTACTTCCAATGGACACGTTAGTCAAAGTCTGCCTTGAATCTTTCAATGAGACAGAGACTGTAGAAGCTAAGACACTGTTGTATGATATAATACAGCCAGATGAGAGATACATGTAGAGAAAGGGGCCTGACAGTCATACTCAAAACTTGAAAGATCTGGCTCTTTGGATACGTGAATGTGAGGCAACAGAACTTCCCACTTTTGATGCGATGGATTTATCTGAACCGCCTTCTGTCGATATTAACCATGTAGATGTCACAACCCTTGTTCGTGATGTGAAGATTGCTCGTTCAGAAATATCTGCTATGAAAGACCAAATCAATAATTTATCTAAGGTATGTACTGAGACCACATCTGTTACCAGTTCTATGATTGCTTCTGCTCAAAATCTGAAGAGCAATCTGTACAACGTTACTGCTGATGTAGCCGAGTACTTTGCACTGAAACATGCTTCAGCTGACACAGATGTTGATGGAGAAAGGAAGAATGCTGTGCCTAGCCAATCGGATACTGCATCTCTCACCATTGCTAGTTGTCATATTGAGTCTTCTGATTCTAAATTGGATACTAGTGCTGTTAAGAACCCGAATAGAGTAAATGACCAAGTTGAGGGAAATAGTAGTACTATAATGGCTGTTCACCACGATACTGTTGTGATTGATCACACTCAACCTGTGCTATGTAAATCTGAACAACATTGCGTTCGGGACACTGGTGGTGACAGACCTAATCAGTCTATGCAGCCCTCATATGCTCAGGCTGCATCTTCCGCTGGAGGAGGACAGTCCAGCTTACCCAATGCCAGGTGAACAGTCAGCAGATCTACTTTATTGACCACTGAAAGTAATACTGGCAGCTTCAAAAAGGCCATAACAGGAACTGGAAAATCCCTGAGTGGACTAAGTGCCACTAAAACAGGCCCCATGGCTAGACTCTTTGTTACAAGGCTACAACCAGATACCACGGTGAATGATGTGATTGCACATGTTAAACAAAATGCTAATCTCAGAGTAACTTGTGAAAAACTTGAAACCAAATATGATTCATTTGCATCTTTTTTTTAAACTCTGCCAAGAAGTAAGATAGATGTTATTCTTGATGCTGACAAATGGCTGAAAATGTGCTGGTGAGGCGATTCTACCAGCGAAAATGACTGAATTACTTAGGCAAATTAAGCTGGTATCATTGTCATGGGATAAAGTCATGCATACCTACAGTTCATGACTGGTGTGACAATCATGATTTTTGTTTCTTACAGGAAAACTGGCTGTTGGAAGATGAATTACACATATTGCATAATGTACAAAATGACTTAAGTTGTATTGGTATATCTTCCGTGGATTCGTCCAAGGGCATATTGAGTGGTAGACCTTATGGTGGTCTGGCTATACTATGGCCTAAGAGCTTAGGGCCTAACATCACGCTTCAGACTTTTGATGATAAGAGAGTAGTTGGCATTGAGATACACGCTCTAAATGCTAAAATGCTTCTTATAAACGTGTACATGCCATATGAATGCAATGATAACCTTGAGGATTATATTTACTATTTAAGTAAAATTAATGCTATTATTGATGAAGCTGACACTGCAAATATCTTTGTGATTGGTGACTGGAAAGCTAAGCCAAAGTGTGACAGCCTATTTGGGTCTGAACTAAGGTCTTTCTGTCATGAAAATATGTATAATTTCTCTGACTGTTTGCTACTAAATGATAATAATGATCCCTTCACTTATATGAGCCATGCTCACAGTACTACCTCTTATCTGGATCACTCTATGACCACTAGTTCAGCACACAGCAGTATTTCTAATATTTCTATCTCCCACGATTACTGAACATCTGACCATTTCCCACTTTCAGTTTCTGTAAATGTAGACCTTTTGGCTCATACCGTTACCATTGACGATATGCTAAATGGCACCCATTATAATTGGTCTGCTATGGATGTGACAGATATTAAATCTTATACAGATGCCACTGATGAATACCTTCGTAAGATTAAATGATCTACTGAAGCCTTTTTGTGTACTGATATTAAGTGTGTAAACATTGACCATAAGCATGCATTGTCTGATTTTTTACAATAATGCTGTTAAAGCCCTACAAGGTGCTGCTGAAAAAAACAGTTAAAACTGATTTATCTAGGGACTACAAAATTGTGCCTGGTTGGAATGATCATGTTAATGATTTGCACAGTATAGCCCGGAATGCCTATGTTATTTGGAGGGATTGTGGTGAGCCTAGGTTTGGTCCCTTGTTTGACAATATGTCTAGGACTAGGGCCCAGTTTAAATATGCGCTATGTGCTTGTAAACGCAGAGAGGATACTGCCAGGGCTGATGCATTAGCTAACAGTATGGCAAAGTGCGATAATCTCTTATTCTGGAAACAAATTAAGACCATGAACAATAAAAAGTTACCTATGGCAGCTAGTATAAATGGGTGTACTGGTCCTAAAGAGGTGGCAGATATGTGGTTTAACCATTATACACAGTTGTTTAACTCTGTCGCTAACAGTTCAGATCAGGACATGAGGTTTGATGTTCCTTACACTGATCATATAAGAGTGATTGAAGCTGAAGTACAGGAAGCTACTGAAAATTTGTTGTCAAAGAAAGCTGCAGGTAAAGACAATTTATGCAGTGAAAATATAAAGTATTGCAGTAAGCGTTTAACATATCTCTTATCATGCTATTTACCAACATTCTGGTGCATGGTCACTTACCAAAAGAATTGATGGTCACTATTCTTATTCCTGTAGATAAAACAAAAGTGTAAATTATGCGATAGTGGTAACCATAGACCTACCGCTATTTCTTGTGTATTGTCTAAAGTTTTAGAGTTTGTCTTATTATCTCAATGTGAGCAACACCTCGTTACCACTGATAATCAGTTTGGTTTCAAATCCAAACATTCTACTGATATGTGTATATATATTCTGAAGGAGGTTTTACATCTGTATCGTAGACAAGGTAGCCCTGTGTTCTTGTGTTCTCTTGATGCCTCCAAGGCGTTTGACCGAGTCAATCATGCTAAGCTTTTTACTGTTCTTGTGCAAAGAAATATACCCCAATATATTGTACGCACTTTGGCCATATGGTATTCCAGTCAAATGAGTGTTCGCTGGGGATCTTCCTTCTGTGATCTGGAACTAACGGTGTGAAGCAAGTTGGGATATTGTCCCCTCGGCTTTCAATTTATACATAGATAATGTAAGTAAAAATCTCATGAATACTAAAAGTGACTGCAATGTGGCTGGTATGATGGTTAATCATATATTATATGCTGATGATCTGTTGCTACTTTGCCCTTCTGCTAAAGATCTTCAAAAGCTAATTATTATTTGTTGCTCTTATGCTGGTTACCATGATATTTCATTTAATCCTAAGAAGACATACTGTATGATCTTCCAGTCGCACTCCATAAGTTGCGTAAATTACCTCATTTGTTCATGATCAGTTGTTAAACTATGTCAATGACCATAAGTACCTGCGTGTATTTCTTACTGATTCCTTTAAAGATGATGATGATATACTTCGGCAATCTAGGACTTTTTATAAACAGGCAAATCTACTGTTGAGAAAAATTTATTACTGCTCATATGATGCGAAAATCATGCTATTTAACTCATACTGTACTTC
Organism: Hermodice carunculata; assembly: GCA_964020975.1. Classification (NCBI taxonomy): domain Eukaryota; kingdom Metazoa; phylum Annelida; class Polychaeta; order Eunicida; family Amphinomidae; genus Hermodice; species Hermodice carunculata. The sequence goes on from OZ026621.1 coordinate 15,956,028, forward strand.
TATGTATTGTGCTTCTTTGTGGACTTAATATCGGAAGAATTCTATTTCAAAGTTGGTTGCGAGTTACAATAATACCTTTAGAAGATTTATACATTATGCTCCAGATTGTAGTGCCAGTCAAATATTGGTCTCCAGCGTTCAGTCTGAGACACCGTATACAGAGCAGCAACAATACTTAATCCAATGTGTATTATACTCTGACATATCCTATCAGTCTCCTGTAATAAGACACTGGGGAAACTTGTTATATTTGCATACTGGCTAATTATGTTTCGATTTCTTGTTTCATGTACGATTTTCTTTAGTATATTCTAAACATGAGGTTCCTTGTCTGTTAGTTTTCACAAGTTATATGTAATTACCCTTGTTGTGCGTCAGGCATTATGTGCCTTCACTTAATTTTTGCATGTTTCCTTTCTCTTTTTCTAATTCTCACTATGGACCAACATGTACATGTACTGATGAGTCTGAAATAAAGCAATATGTATATATATACATATTGCTTTATTTCAGTATATATATATATATATATATATATATATATATATATATATATACATACTATTATTTAAAAGGAAACACCAAGGGGTGGAAGGTATTTTAATGACCACAAAGTCCCCACATTTAGATCAAGACCCTATAAATTTCCTTCACAGTGATTTTCTACATTGCCCTTGCAAAACTCCAATTGCTAAAATATTTAAAAACATGACGAATATATTATTTATTCTTCTTATACAAAATAGCATATTTGCAGACCATTAAAACAGACATGAAATTTTTGCAACTGCTATTTTGGCCATACCTTAGAAATGAAGCCAGATTAACATCAACCTACACTTTTAACATTAAAATACCCAATGACAATTTTCGTTTGTTTTGTTTTGTTTTGATATTCTTGATTAATCAATTTTACAGCATTTGGTTGTCCATACATCCTCAGAAATACTATAATACCAAGAATTACAGATTTTTCTGGCTGTTTTAGTGTGTAACCAGATTCTATTAAACACATGCATTTTTTTTATTGTCCATCATGATTTATTTCAACACATCCATATTTCTTTTCAATACCTTTAAGAAAGAAGTAAAGGTTGGGTTGTAATTTTCTCTGTGAATCTGACTATGGATGACATATTTTGCTAATAAAGTACAATAATTTAGAGTGGTTTGGAACCAATTACAAATCTTCCTACTTCTATATTCCAAATAATATAATTTTAATTTACTCCCCAGATGTGGCCACAAAACTTAAAGATGAAAGTGGCCCACACACCCCAGCCCTTGGCAATAAACTACACGATTAAAACAAAAAACAAAAAAATCAAAAAAACAAAAACAAAAACAAAAACAAAATCTATGTACCAACTTTTTATTTATTTGATATTTTTGTTGTCTTCAGCTTTCTGTGCAAAATTCAGACTATGTATTTTTAAAAATGTCTCCAAAAAAACTAAATCCTCACCTCAGAAAAAAAGGGAGAACTTTCATTCCTGCCACTGCAGTATCTATGATTAAACTAACATTTTTTCACCTCTTTTTTCCATTTAAACATCAGGCGTTATCTGTTTACTCTCACAATGTTAACACTTCAATCTGATCATGGTAACACCATTAACGAATATTTTCCATTTTATACTCCACATTCTCAAATTGTCTTGTCAGCGCCTGTCATTTAACCCTTTCTCCTCTGAATCAGCAAAAAAAACAGCCACTGGTCAATTGTCTTAGCTTCAATGTTTGCAATTAATTTCAATAGTAAATACAAATAATTTATATGGTCTTCATAAATTCACGAGACCAATTGTGAAAACATGGTCGGATCAAAATCTTTCCTTCGCAGCGTTTGGAAGCCCGACCCATGACAAGGAAAGCAGTTCACTTGGCCCTAATTCAAGAGTAAAGGGCTACTCTCGTTATTTAATATGCAATATTAGACCAATCTCTTATCCCATAAAAAAGGCATACTGCCATGAAATGGGGAGGCAGAGGATCTTCTCAAGAAGAAACCAGGACAAATGCCAGTTTTGCTGTGTTGACAACAGTCACCCAGTGCCAGAGAGCCTCACATTAAATGAAGAAGACATGAATAATTAACTTTGCGACGGGGATGACTGCCAGCACCTGTGGCAACCTTCTAACTATGACTCTAATCAGTAGGGTTAGAACTATAGTTCACAATAGTTCACAAAGCCAGTGTGTCCAGCACACTGGCATTAAAGGATTGGAGCAAGGAGCCATCTCCAGCTCATGTTCTGCCCCCATCTGGCCTGTAGTGGAGGCTGAAGTTTCTTCTTAAAAGCAAGCACTTATTCCGCATTTATTGTATCAGGTGGTAAAGCATTCCATTCCTGGACTATTCTATTTGAGAAAAAATGTTTCCTAGTCTCCAAATGGTACCTCTTAACAATTAATTTTTTGTTATGTCCTCTTGTGTTATGAGGCCTATTGTCTGTGGTAAAAAAATTGTTGTCAAAGTCCTTATTATCCTTCAAAATCTTGTACACCTCGATCAAATTCCCTCTGTGGCGTCTCATCTCCAGTGTTGTTAGGTGCCACCTACTCATCCTCTTGGCGTATTCGATCTCTCTATACCCTTTTATCATTCTTAAGGCTCTACGTTTCACCACTTCTACTTTGTCGACATCCCTTTGTAAGTATGGTCTCCAGGCCTGCATACAGTACTCTAACTTTGGTCTCACCAGCGATTTGTATAAGTATAGAATGTTCTTCTTGTTTTTGTTAGTGTAGACTCTCCTGATGCCCAGTGTTCTGTTTGATTCTTTTAACACTTTTGCTACATGGTGACTACATGATAAATCTTCATTTATTAAAACTCCTAGGTCTTTTTCTTCTGTGGTGGTGGTTATGAGTTCATCTCCCATAAAATAGTCAAATCTAGGGTTGTTTCTTCCAAAGTGGATGCATTCGCATTTGTCAGCATTAAACAGCATCAGCCAATCTATTGACCACTTATAGAGCGAGTGTAGATCTTCCTGTAGGGCTAGCACTCTAGCTAGGTTGGGTATTCTCCTCAAAACCTTTTTATCATCAGCAAATTTGGAAAGTGTGCTCAATACATCATCATCGATGTCATTTATGTATACCAAGAAAAACATTGGACCCAATAGCGACCCTTGCAGAACACCACTTTTTACACCACTCCAGTCTGACGCATTTCCATTTACCACTACTCTTTGTTTCCAATCTTTCAGCCATGCCCCTATCCATCTCGTGATATCGCCCTCCCCCCCCCCCCCCGTCCATGAGCCTCCAACTTCCTTAGCAATTTTTCATGGGGAACCTTGTCAAAAGCCTTACTGAAGTCAAGGTAAATCACATCCACTGGGTCATTTTCATCCACACCTTTGGTAACTTCCTCTAGAAATTCAAGCAAATTCGTTAGACATGACTTTCCTTGGGTGAACCCATGTTGGTTTCCATCGATTAACTCACGCTCAAGGAGATATGCTGTTATTTCATCTTTCATAATTTTTTCCAGTACTTTACATACTTGTGATGTCAAACTAACAGGTCTGTAGTTACTTGCTTTGCTTTTGCATCCTTTCTTAAAGATCAGGGTCACATTTGCATTATTGCAAACCATTCGGGACTTCTGAGTAGTCTAAACTTGTTTTAAATATTGAAGCAAGCGGCTTAGATATTATATCTGCCATTTCCCTTAGGACTCACGGATTTATACCATCCTCTCCTGGAGCTTTTTCTGGATTCAATGATAATAATTTGCGTTTCATTTTTTCTTCAGTAATTTCAATTTCCAGCAGTTTATGCTGTCCAGCTTTCAGCTTTGGTGTAGCAGTAGGAATATTATTTAGATTCTCCTCCGTAAATACTGAAGTCAAGAACTCATTTAGTACTTCAGCGGTATTTTCTGTAGGAATTTCATTTCCCTCACTATCTTTTAGGGACCCTACACTTTCCTTGGCAACCATATTTTTCGTGCATATTCATAGGAAGCTTTAGGCTTGGTCTTAATATTCTTAGCCAGTTTGCTTTCATATTTTCTTTTGACTTTTCTCATTGACTTAGTTGCTCTTTTTTTTTTTTTGACTTCTTGTATCTCCTGTAATCTTCTCTCTTGTACCATACTCTTTATTTCTTTGCCACCATTTCAGTCTATTCTTCGTTGCTTTAAATATTTCTCTATTCCACCATGAGGGTTTACTTGATCTGTTTCTGCTTCGGTCCTTCTTTGGAATGGACTGTTCAGCGGCCTTCTTCAGATTTTCCATTAAAACAGACCGCAACTCTGCTACACAGTTTGATTTGCCCCAGTCAATTATGCTCAACCACTCTTTCATACTCTTATAATCTCCATTTCTATAATCATGATATGTGGTTTTCCAATATATTTGCTTTGCATTGCATTCTATGTAAAATAATATTGTATTGTAGTCGCTGATTCCAAATGGCTCGGAGACATCTACCTCCTGTACCACATTTTCATCACTGCTTAGGATTAAGTCCAATATATATGACAGTCTTGTTGGCTTAGACACATGCTGAGTAAGAAAACATTCTTGTGCCAGGTCTAGAAACTTCCCTCTCTGTGAGACTCCATTAATTCCCAGTTTATTGTTGGGTGGTGAAAATCACCGCATATCACTAATTTTTTTTATTTGTTCCATGCCTTTCTGATAACTTCATGAAGTGGTTTGTCATCTTCATCTGTATTCCTTGGACTTCTATAACATACTCCTACTAGCATCCGAGTATCCTTTGTTTTGACATTGCACCGCAATGATTCTGCTCCATTTATCTCTGACAAATCCTTATCCAGTGATATTATGTATTTGTTTTTCGCATATATTGCACATCCTCTACCTCTACCTTCCTGCCTATCTTTCCTTAAAAAGTTTAGCCTTCAATATTGAGTCGGCAGTTTTGAATTTCATCTCGTCCCCAAGTTTCTGTTATAAAAAGCATATCTAAATCATTCTCACAGATATAAAATTTCATTTCCTGGACTTTCTTTATTATGCTTCTTGCATTTGTTAGTACATATTTAATTTCTTGATCCCTTATGTTATATCTGGCTATTTGTTTGCTAACTTCTGTTTGGTTTCCAGACCTACTATGCTTGTTCACATTTAGTTTTTCTTCTGGTCTTGCTTTCTGTCTTGGTCCATTTAGTCTTTTGTTTATTCTCTTACCTTCACTGTTTGTGGGTCTATTTGAACTATAACTCTAATCAGTATTTTCGGTGGGCAGTGACTTTGCCGGTCAGTATGAATGGGTTTGTATGAACCAGGAATCAGGATATGATGACAACCATTCTGCCGGTTGCCCCAGTGAATCCAAATTGTTGACTTTGGCTTGAATGCCCGACACTGTCACACAGTCAAAAACATATCAGCTGTGATTTTCTACAATAAGAAAGATTCTGTCATTCTGTGCGGAAGTGCTCTGATATGCCTTCTGTAACTTTGGTCTTTATTCCTTGCCTATTCAAAGCAAAAAAAAAAAAAAGTGTTTGATACAACAAACACCAGGGTTTTCATCTGTGCAGACAAAACCGATGGCCTTACAGCTACACCTCCACAATCCCTATGTTCACAACTGAGGTCGAACACGTGTTTCTGCAAGTGTCCCAACAACATAATGTTCTGATTGGTCAATTTGGGTCTTGATGAACCAATAGAAATCAGCGACTAACAAACCCATGCTGCAGTAATCTAAACGGGGCGAAAATGTATTTTTCTTTTGCATCCGAAATTACGGAGCCCCAGAAGGGACATGATTAAAAAAATATTTTCATTCCCCCGAAATAAATATTTCGTGCCAACGAAATAATATTTCGTTGGAATGAAATAATTATTTCGAGGGAACAAAATATATATATTTTTTCTTCTGTCACTTTGAGGCCTCTATAGTACCCTTTATGTAGTGCTAGTGGTTTTTATATTCATTTCGTTCCCACGAAATATTTGTTTCGTGGGAACGAAACCTTTTTTTTCTTCATGTCCTTTCTGGGGACCCGTACAAAATAAATTATCGTCAGCAACTTTTTGTAGGGTCGGTCGCTCAACCGGAAACACAATGTCAGTTTTTTTGGGGTTTTTTTCGCGTCCGATTGTTTCCAATAATAGTAATATTTTGTACTTTCTTACGTGGGCCGCGAGGTTGAAATATAACCCGCTGAAAATTTATGAATCAATTCTCACAACTCCGCACCATGACTCATGAGCTGCAACTCATACTAAATTCTAAGGCTGAGCATGATCATGGATGATGATCACTACGTATGCCCATGTCCACGTGAGGCACGGCTATCGCACCTGTCTATGCAGAAATAGGTGTGAAAGTGTATCGCCCCACTGCCTGGACTCGAGAGATGCGTTTCACATTTTCATTACTGAAAGGGATTTCAATCACAATGCATGTCCTGTCAAATGCTCTGATCGACCAATGAGATTGTTTGTTTTGATGCCCGCCATTTTGACCTGTTTCAATGCGCTACTATATTCATGAACAAGGACCGAAGATCAAAGCAAATTCAACGTTAATATTCTAAGGTAAGTAGTGAATCTTCTTTTATTAATTTAACTTCTTCTTATTTTGTAAGAAATTATCTTTCGTTTGAACTTTATTTTATGAAAATCGGTTGCCAATCACCGAAGTTATGCGCCTCTCAAATTTTTTAGTTTGACGAGATTTTCTGACGTCTGGCAAATGGAAGCCATTTTCTCTCACCTACCTGGTATTTTGTCACCCCGGTTTTTACAATTTGATCCCATTGCATCAGCTGCATAGCCATATAATACTGATGTATCCCAAATCTCTGTATCATAAGCTTTAATGTGCACTATGATTTATTAAAAGCGATAAAAAATTGTCGGAGTTATGCTTTCTGGAAGATGTGTAAAAGAGACCGACCTTGTCGATCTTGTGGCTTGCTACACGGCCCGGGAGAGATCTGCGCATGAAATGTATCCTGAATCACATAATTCACACCATAAAATGTATTTAACATATCATAATTTTCCCCACGAGTAATGTGAACAATTTGACGTTTATTTGAAACAAATTCACCATATGGAAGTGAAGTTATGGTTTTCCAAAAAAACTAGTTTGATACCGCGAGATGCAAGTGTACGGCCTGCGGGGAAAGGGTCATGCTTGGCCGGTAGGCTTGCACCAATAACCTCCGGGAACGGGCGCATGGGTTTGGTGTGAATGTCGGCGATATTTTAAAGGTTTTATAGGTAAACATATGGATGTTATATATCAATGAAAAGGTCTGCTGATAGGCAATATCATGATGGTGTTTGTATTTCGGTAGCTTGAAAATGTTGGGAGTTAAAGAAAAATTAAATATTTGTTCAAAATGTCATTTCATGACAGTTAAAATAACTTGAAGATGTCTCTGTCCTTCATATGTTTTCTGCTCTCACAGCTCCAATGCAATTATTCATTTTTACAACCAAAATGTGCAAGTGTAAGTAATGTTCTGATTATTATCTTTTTTACCTTCAATTTCAAGTTCCAGATTACTCCCATGTACAGACGATTATGTCACCACCATATTGGGGAAAAAAATGATAGCCAGCAAACTACAGCCTGTAGGCTGTACAGTTAAATATCAAAAAAGAATTAGAGTACATGTATAGCTGTTAGTCAGAATTTTCTGCAAACCAATATGAAGATTTTAATGAGCTGAACATTTTCTGAAGGGTTTAGGAAACCAGAGTTCTGTTATTGATTAAAAACAAGGCTAAAAGCCTAGAGGTGGGGCTTTTTGTTGTTTTTCCTTTGCTTTCATTAGGGCATGAACATATGTTTACATGTATAATATACATATACATGTATATGAAATTTGAGTACATTTGCGAATAAATATTCAAGGCTATTATCGTAATATCTGTAATACCTTAATTAACCGGGCTTAATATGATTATTTTGTTAAAATTTCAATGCATGTAGGTTTTTGTATGATCAAACAAAAATTTATTTCTAGGGTGGGAGCGAGCGTATTTTGGAGATCGTTTATGCGCACGCGTAATGTGTTATGACATATGTAAAGCAGCCACAGTGACGTATGAAAAGACCTCTTGCTGAAGCCACTGCGAAGAGGTGGAACTAGAAGAATACCTGAGGATTACTCAGTAGTTTCACAAGTAAGTGTGTGTTTTTCATATTTCGTTGTTTTACATTGTATATATTACACGAGCAAAGATGTGTTTGTATAAAATTTGACAGGTTCTCTGCCACTTGCGGTGTCATCACATCAATGTGGTACCTATGCAGTCATTGCCATGTTGACCATCACTTGAACATTATGGCGATGTCACTCACCATGAGCACATGCTTTTGAATATCGGCACATTGCTCACAAATTAAACTTGATGTGTGTTTTGAAGTCTTATACTGAGTTGTTATTGTATGTCACTAAGTCTGCTTTATTGATTGCTACATTTTTAATGTTTGTAAGGGTCAACAAATAGCAGGCACAATGAAAACTTGTAAGTATGACACTATTTTTTTCCAAGACAATGTGTCAGATAATTGAATATTTCAGATTCATGAGTCAAAAAACAAAGGAACAACAACTTCAGTCCATTCAAATTTGTGTCATTGTAATGAATATGTCAGATAAGTGAGTGTCGTTTTCAGTTTTCACTGTATTATTTCACTTGAGCTCCAGTACACTTTAATCAGGTGGTGCAAAATAAAAACTTTGCTAGCCCCCTCATCACTGGAAGTGCTTCTTCTCTGGTTTAGTTTCTACCCTTGATCTGTAAAAAGGCCACCCTGTATATTTGATACATACAGGTTGTCATTTTCCATTCCAAGGGCATGCACGAAGATGCACCTTACAAATCACACCAAAACCCCAGCAGAAGATGGGGTTTTGATCACACTTAAAATATGCATATATTTTAACTTCTATTCAGATCGTTGAAAAAAGGCAAGTTACGAATGATAACGATGTGACAAATCTAAAGCTCAACATCCAAATGAATCAAACCAACTTTTAAATTATATAAGCTTTGCTTTGCTTTGCTCTAATAATAGTTTTCACGGACGCCATTTTCCCTCCCATAAAAACACAACTTTCCCCATCTCTCCGTGACTGTTCTGGCGCACAGTTTCCCTATATAGTATATCAATCGAAGAAAAAAAAAGTTGTAGCATCAAACAAAGTGGCCTTAAGGAGGGCAAGGTTGAGTACAGCACTGAGTGATAGGTCATTCAAAACATGAACTGAAAATGTCGACAGTATCAGCATGGCAATGTTTACAAACATCCACTTCTCGTTCAGATCCATGACCTAGATCTTGATTCTGCTCTGAATCCCACAATCAGTTGAACGTAATCAATAAAGCAGACTTAGTGATAGTTGTTGGGGATCAGAAAAGCCTGGAAACCACAGGTCCTGATTTAAAAAAAAAATCGTTATAGTTATAAATCATGGCCTGTGTTAATATAAAGAGGTTGAGAACATAGTTCGTTCATGTAGTGCAAAAAAAAATAGTATTCTTTGTTTTTTGCCAATGAGTGAAACGGCACCATTTTAGTATCTTGCAACGAGTGCATATAGTCCCGTTGTATGGCAGCTGTTACATGGTAATTTATGCAGCAGTGTAACAGCGACTCACAATATTTGTTGAAACAGTGTAACAACCATGTAAATATTACTGTGAATGACGTGTCATCTGTAAACGAGTTCAGTTTTGCTACCCCCACATTGTTTGCATGAATATCAGCTGGAAACTACTATTTTCGCGCAAATTTTCGGCGACCTTGATCGTGACTCTTATCCAATCATGCAAAGGGATATATGCCTTGGGAGGGGTTTGCCGTCCAAAGTTATTTTGATTCCTTCTCATCGCAACCAAATACATGTACATGCTCCTCCCTGTCATGGTGCAGGTCACATGAGGCTTATTGCGCCAATCATAACGTTCCTCTTACGGTGAAAATAGCCGTGCCACAGTGCCGCTAAGACTGAGGTAAACAACGGGAATAGGCACCTAATCACTGATCAATGTACAGTAGTACCTGCTGTTTGCGGTCTCCCCTTCTGCCAAGTAAAAGTGACCGCATACAGCAGGTGACCGGTCACAACAGGTATGCAAATATGGCCAACTGGGTACTGCGTTTTACTGGACTTCAAAGGGAACACTTATCCGCTCAGCTGTCAATGAGTTGCAACAACTTCTAAAGCATCATCACTGGCTGGCCTGGCACCGGGCTCCTTAAATCCTCAGTGCTCAGGCTGACTGAACAATACCATGCTCCTATGGAAAATACTGGCCCAAAAATAGAATGTTTTGAAAGTGTATTGAAAATTTTGCTCGCAAGCGTAGGTGTAGAAATTGATGGTTGATCCATGGAGCATATTTTGCATTCAAATTCTGCAGAAACTACAGTGAAATTGTAGAAGTAAACAGGTCTGACGCAAACGCTTCTGGGGACAAATATTTTGGTAACTCTACACAGGATGTGGCAACGGGAAATGGTAATAAAATTTTATTGGGAAGAGACTTTTGAGCAGGGTACGAAAAAAAATTTTAAAAGCACTCGTCGGCAGGACAAGTGAATTTTAAAATCTACTTGTCCGTATGCAAAATTCACTTGTCCGAATAAAACCTGGTGCAACAAACATAGTAATATTCTTTTTCATCAATCCTTACATAAAGGCCTGGACAAACCATTTAGCCTAATTTGGCACTTATTGTCGCTTGCAAATCGGCAAAAGTCTGTCAATTTTTTACACGATTCTAGCTATGACTGTAAACAGTAAAACTGGCAAAATATTAAAAATACAAATTGAAAAGTAAACTATTTGCATAGGGTGACTCACGATGAAAAATACTGTGTAATTTCTGGAAGTCACTGTTCCCGGTAAATTTAATACAGATCAATAGTTTTATTGGTTTTAGCATCGTCTTTCTTGTTGCCGCTGATGGGATGCACATCGACGCCATCATTTGCGTACTACCATGAATGCTATCCGTACATCGTTGTCAATTTGTGTATACAGTATCGGCAAGTTCCTAGCAATAAATGGTGTTCTTAATTCAAATTCAAACGAATTTCAAATAAAAAAAATCCGTCTCCTTGTAGTGCACATCGAGTGTGCAGTCACCATCTTTCCTACCACTGTATACAAACAGCTGCATTGGCCATGTGGTCTGACGGACAACACATCACTTGATTGGTCAATCGAGTCACATGCAAAAATGAGCCAATCACAGCTCATGTTACAGTGTGTTCATCACAGCTTCCACCCTGTGAACGTGTGTGAACCTTCCAAAATTTACGGAGGGAACACACCAACGGGCAGCTTTTTTTGTATTGCGGCATGCGAAAATAAAGATTCCAGTGTTTATAGCAACAATTATTTGGAGTTACAGGCAAATACGCGAAGGTAGGGGGATAGAAAAAATGCCGAATGTGTGACAGATCAGTCAGCATGATGCTTAGTTCACCGTAGATCATTCCACGCGGTCACTTGCAAGTGACTGGCAGATGTGTGTTTTGTTTGACCGGGAAGTCAACTCGCGGCACCTTTACATGATCTTTCCAACACTTTTAGAACCTACTGATGAATGGCGTTTGATGCTAATTTGTTCAAGAATACGCCATGCAAGTTTTAATTTTTTATTTAAAGTTACTTTGTCGTTGTTCGGCCAGATTAGAATGACGGTGAGGTACTGGGACCTTGCTCCGAAAACGGGCGAAAGCCAATATGCCCCAATGCATTACTGCTGGTGCCTTTGATCTCGTAGTCGTATGTAAGCAACGGTCAAAATACCTGCTTGTTTTGACAGAAATCAAGTAGGTAGTCAAGTCCTGTTGAATACAATTGCTGACCATGTAATTGTTTAAACCTGGATTGCTTACTTTTGGCCAGAGGATTATCATCACCTATTGCGTATTGGCGTCCCCACGCACATGCCTGCATTAGTGTGTATGTTCTGTTCACACGGACCGCAGTAATCACCAGCATATGGAGAGTCGCGAAGGCTCTGACTGCTCATTATCAATGTTGCTGTGCATGCAAACAGACGTAATTTCTGTCCATATAGAAAAAATAGCTTGTCAGCAGGACAAGTTGAATTTGAAAGTCACTTGTCCGAGAAGAGCTTTAGCTTGTCCCGGAATGTCGGATCATAGGAATTTTCGAGCCCTGCTTTTGAGAGTGGTTCATTTGTCAACACTCGGGTCAACCACTGCCACACAGTGAAATGGCCTTGCAGCATTGTCATTGCTAAAAAAAAAAATTACGAGGATCAGTGCGGTCAATTTGATTGCTAGCGGTTAAAAATTTAAACCACTGTAAAAAGGGTGACAACTGGCTCCTTTGGCGATATAGATTAACAGATTCCATCATTATTTGTACCTGAAAATACACTCGTGTTTCATTGTGATCGCTTCACAAAACCATGTCGTGTTTATGAACATCAAACATCGGTAATTTCTGTACGTGGTCGGAAGGAAAAAAAAGGAAAGAACTCCCATGATGCACCATGCAAGTAGGTCAATATGGACGCATCCTCGCTGTTGCGAGTAAACACGTGCGAAGTTGAAGCAATAATATTAACACTTTGAAGCATGATAACACACAAATTTCCTCCTAATATTAGCCTAAAGACCTTTTAAGAACATATGCCCGACAGTGAGCGATATTACCGGGGTTTATACAGTGGTACCTGCTATTTAAGACCACCCCTACAGCCAACAAAAAGTGGTCTCATACTGCAGGTGGTCTTAAATGGAAGGTATATATTTAACATGTAAATACAGCAAAGGGTCCTGAAAGAGTGGTCTTGAAAAGACATGCGGTCTTAAATTGGAGGTGGTCTTTAGAGCAGGTACCACTGTATTTGATTTTATGGCCATTACCAAGTTAGGTCAATTTACGCTTCCAGCATGGGAAATTGATCAAGCGTCTGCATGCCAGTATCGTCAAATCTTAATTTGATTCCATTTGAAGTGACCGCAAATTTTTAGAAGGGCCGTTAACCACTGTTACCACAGATTTTTTTCGTTTTGTATAGTGACTGCGGATTGTCAAAAGCTTGATTTTGACTGACCGCTGACTGCAAAAATTGTACTTTTGCCAAATATTAACACTATGCAGCATCTGCATTTATTGGAATACATTGCCAAAATTGTACCACTGCCTATCCATGTTTTGGGGATCACATTTTGAGTATATTATCATAGAATATCTATGTTTTGCCACATATTGCCAAGAAAAGTGCCACAGTCTGTGCCCTTGATCAATGTGTCAGATATCTTATTCCAAATGTTAGACTTTGCATTGCCAGTTTTCCAAAACAGTGCCAGCACCTAGCAATGATCAATGAGCCATATTGTTCAATAACTCTGTTACTACACATATCCAAGGAAAGTGTGATAATTTGCCATGGGCAGTGCCTTGATCAGGTTTCCACATATTAAATATTCCAGCACCAAAACTTTGTAATAAGTTACGTTGGTTGTAACTGATTAGTAAGAAGTTATTACCAGATTGTTGGTACAAAAAAAGAAATACAGTGTACATTATATGAATGAGTTATTGTGTCCTTTTGCTTAAAATAGCAAATGATGTAAAAGAAAATCCAGGTCCACAAACTTGTCCTACCACATGTCTTCCAGAGACTTTTCACCAAGGAGATAGCAAAATGACAAATGCTGGGGTGCCCACATTTGCAGTTGCGAATGGAATGTCATTTCCGAAGTTACCCCCTGTATTAACAAGAATGACAGAACTGGAAGAGAGACTTGTTGCAAGCCGCATACCATCCATGCAGTTGAGACCAGCAAAATGTGGAGGGTAGTGGAAAATAAATGGCAATGTTATCAATGTTGTGGCAAATGTGTCGACCACTGTTAATACAATCCCCAGACATGTCATTCACTATTCCACTGAAACTTAAAAGGAAGCTAAAATACAAAACATAAAAGGCTTCCTGGTAATTTTGTTTATGGGGCTCCTTGGACAGATTGTGAAACCCTTCCCCCATGTGGCACTTATGCCTTGTGGGGTTTTTTTTGTATTTTGTTTTGTTTTTTGAGGGGGGGGGGGGGTGGGTGGAGATTTCAGACTGGTTGAAGCTTGGCAGTGCATTTCACCTTTCTTTGGTTCAAGGACAAAAAATGTATGCATACATGTACTGACAGCAGTTCAGTGGGGGGTGGGGGTCGAAATAGGGTATATCTAATAGACAAGATTATTATCCACAGCATTGGAAACAGAACTTGCAGTCAAGTGATTTGCACTGAACTTATCCAAATTTTATATCTCCATTAAATCAACTTGATTTCAAATATGACAGATTGGTGAAGTCAATTGCATTGATGGTGGAAATTTTTTACTTGTCAAAATAAGGCCATACTAAAATAATGTTTTCTGGGTACTGTAAATCTAGAAATTTTCGCGCTCGATTTAATTTCGCGCTTTTCGCGCTACCAACTAAAGCGCAAAATTAAAATGCGCAAAAATAAGTTGCATCGTATTTCACTACATTGTTTGGCATTGGATTGCGCGAAACTAAAATGCGCGAAAATATTGTAATTTCAGAAAAAATGAGTTTGCACGAAATTAAACACGTGCGAAAATTTCTAGAACTACAGTATTTCGTGAGCCCATAAGAAAGTGGTAGGCAGGAAGAATTTATTTATTTATTATTTATTTATCTTATTATTTATTTATTTATTTATTTATTTATTCATTCATTCATTCATTCATTCATTCATTCATTTATTTATTTATTTATTTATTTATTTTTGCTGCATGCTGCAGGTAAAGGCACCACAAATCAGTGTTACAAATATTGAAAATACATTTTTTAACATTCTTAACCAAGTCTTGACAGAATGAGACCGTATTGCAAGTGCCTGTATTGAAAATCAGACCAGATAATAATCAGGATTATTGTGCACATAGTATATTGCATAAATGCCAGGGAGGGCCATGGGAAACATTTCTTTTTTTTTTATTCGGCCTAACTCATTCCATACTATGGTGAAAGGCCTTGGTCAGTGGTTCTGGCACTGACTTAAGACTATATGCATGTTGGTACTTCAACAAAAGCCCTTTTCATGATTTTAAATACATGTATGCAATTGTCTTCTTAAATCTTGGAAAATATACATAAATATCGGGGACTGGTATGGAATGAGTTCAGGAAATCATGGAAATTCTGTTTGTGTAATATGACATGTTATTTTTATAGCACATGAGCACACTGGAATAAACCACAATTAAAGAGTAACAAGTAGTTTTGTTTTGCAGCATGGCAGCTGTTGGGTTATTGGCTGAACGGCCTAAGCAACATCGCACACAGACATTCACCAATGGTGATGCATATGAACTTCTTGCAATAATCAAGAAAAAAACAAGGTGCCATGGCGAGAAGTGAAGAACCAGCTCTCAAGTGTTTTAAAGGAGGATAATATTTCAGAGAAACAACTTCCATCATCCTTTGACAAGGTGAAAAAAGCAAGAGATGTCTTGTTCAGAAACAGACAACGAGATAATGAAGCCAGCCTGAAAGAATTTTTAAGTAAACCATTTAAACTCCCAGGCGAATCACAGAAAAGAAAGAAAAAACAGAATGAAAGTCCTGATGTACTGCCCACAAAGATTGCTAAATTCTTCACATTTGAAGATGAGGCAAAAGATATAACAATATCAAAACTGTCACAGGAAGTTGTGCTGCTCAAAGGAAAACTGACTAGTGCAGAGGATATGGTAGAAAAACCTTCACAGGAAAACAAAAAGTTAAAGAAAGAAAATCAAATCCTTAAAAGAAAGGTCTCAGTTTGGAAACCCAAGTAAAACTGGTTAATCAATAAGGAGAAAAGAAACCAATGGTATTATGGCAAAGTTTCGAGTTGCACTCCAGATAACCAGGGACACAATGAATTCAAAGTGCAAATCGAAGGAGAGGATGAGCCATGTTGTTTTGCCATGATTGACGAAATTCTTGTTGACATAATCCGAGGAGATCTTGAGATCTTGATCTACAAGAAAAAGAGTTTTAAAATATGAAACATGATCATTAAGTCCTAAAAATGTGATGACATTAGCTCCATACGGTGATATTTTTATATGAATGAAGTTTTACCCATTTTTTGACAATTTTAATACAATTTGTCAATTTTTACCCCATGTCACTGTAATATGTGCAATTTTATGAACAGTACACAGTGCTGTCACTTTATACTTTTCTTCCCCTTTTCTTGTGGAAGGGTCAAACAATGTCGTTCACTATGTGGGAATGCTGCGGATTCCTGATGTTTAACAATTTTTTTTCAATTCGGCTATTTTTCGGTAAATGCACCTTTCCTATTGATTACTATGCAAGTCAATGGGCATTCTAATGCTAATTTACATTTTCGACGTCTTCTCCAAAACCGTCATACAGATTTACTTCAAACTTGGTGGGGATGTACCATGGGTAGGTGTCTACCAGGTTTGTTCCAATGATTTTTGGATTTTTTATGATTTTTTTTCAAAAATCTTTACAAAAGTTTTAATAGGAAAGTTTAACATGGGAATTTCTTGTAATGGTTATTACCCACATAATTTTGGCCAGATTTACTTCAAACTTGGTGGGGATGTGCCTTGGGTGGATCTCTACCAAGCTTGTTCAAATGGTCACGCTCTATTGATTTTTGGATTTTTTTATGAATTTCTTGTTCTTTTTGGGGCAAATCTTAAAAACTCTTTTTCTCTGAAACCACCCACCCAATTGCTTTGATATCGTACTTAGACCCTCCCAGGGACATCTTGTTCCCAATTTGTTCACCAGGTGGCGCTGCAATTTTTCTTAATTTTTAAATGAAATTTTTGTATGGTTTTGCTATTTTTCACTTGTTCTTAGATCCGTCACTCAGATTAAGCCGAAATGTGATGGATATGTTCTTGTGGAAGGGTCAAACAAAGTTGTTTACTAGGTGGCACTGCTTTGGATTCCTGATTTTTAAGGATTTTTTCAAATCGGGTAGTAACGGTCAATGCAGCTTACCTATTGATTACTATGCATTCTATTCACAAGGCAACTGACATGAAGTTTACTGTTTACTTGATAACTTGAGATCAGTTTTGAGTTAGTACCGTGATGCTGCACATGTCAATGCTTGTGTATGAAAGTCATGCTTAGACAGTACATGAATGACCTTTACCTCGTTTCTGGGGTCACAGTGCAACATTCAAGAATTTTACTCTTCACTATGACTTGAGAACTACTTGAACCTTGATGTTGCACGTGGTAGTGTGTTCTTCTATAAAGGTCAAACTTACTCAGAACATGGGTGACCTTGATCCTTTCCCAAGTTCACAGAGATGCAAATGTACTGAATGTCTAGGTAAGCTGAAGCAAAGGCTAATCACACAGCCCTCTTGTTTAAACTTTCTTTGGACAAATTTCAAAATTTGATTGGAATAAATTTAGATTTTAAGGGTAGTGTTTTAAGCATTCTCACAGCCTTTCCGAGTGTCTAGTTAACAAGAAAGATGAACCATCTTCCCACTGAGTGACAACCATGGGTCCACATCAGTGTTTGTGTTAGGATTTTTTTCAAAATGTCCTGAAAGAGCGTCAAATTTTTTGCTATCCTTTGCAAAATTAACAAAGAAAATAAAGGAAATTGGGACCCTTTGAATTTTGCTGAGGGGGTATTTCATGATGTGAAAGGGTAATATACCCCCATTTGGGGGTTAACGGAAACCTTGCATGTTTTAGTGTCAGTCACCATGAGGTCCTGGACCATGGTACAGAGATACCTGATGCTTAGCCAAAGTCCTGGCTCCCAGCAGACACAGCCAAAAATGCACTCTAAGTGGTACACATCAGCATGGAAGTCTCTTCTTTGTTCATTACAAGCAAATATGGGTGATTTTTTAACTCAGCTGACTTTTCAGTCAGCTGAGCTTATGTGGTGGTTAGGCATCCATCGTCCGTCTGTCGGTGTCCACTATTCATATTTTCGACATCTCCAAAGTCACTGGCCAGAATTACCTCAAACTTGGTGGGAATGTACCTAGGTCTCTACCAAGTTTGTACAAATGGTGACGTTCCAGTGATTTTGGGGTTTTTTATGAACCTTTTTTGGGTTGTTTTTTTTTGGGGGGGGGGGGGTGGGCAAATCTTAAAAAAAAATCTTCTCCAAAACCTCTTGACCAATTGCTTTGAAATTGTTTAGGGGGACTTCGGGGGGACCCTTAGACAGGCAGTGATTTTTCAGATATTTCTTATGTAAAAATTCTGTTTTTGCTATTTTCGACTTTTCCAAAACTGCACTCAGTTTATACTGGAACTTGGTGAAAATGTTCCTTTTCGAAGGGCCAAAAAGGTGGTGATGTTATTGTAAAGATTTTTTTTTAATATTCCAGTGATTTGAGGTGTGCAAGAACAAGTATAAAATCTTGTATATTGTGACGAAGGTAGTAAACAACTACCTTGTTGAAATTATGTAGTCAAAAGAGGCTGGCTGTGAGTTTCCTCACCCAGGCAGTATTGTGCCTTGGAATTGTAATTGATACATTATATGTGGATTGTGAAATTAATAAACTTGTCAAGTTTTCAAAGCGACAATCTTTGTGTGAGAACTTCACACTATGAATCCCTGATTTTTAATGAATTTTTCAATTCAGGTACTTAATGGTTAATGCATATAGTGCTATTGATTACGATGTAATTGAATGGGGATTACAATGGTAATTCGCATTTTGGACTTTTTCTCCAAAACCACTCATCACATTCCCTTCAAACTCGGTGGGGATGTACCCTGGGTGGGTCTCTGCTAAGTTTGTTCAATGGCCGTGCTCCAGTGATATTTGGATTTTTTGGTGCATTTTTGGGGCAAATTAAAAAAAAATTCTCCAACAAAACCACTTGGCCAATTATTTGAAATTGCATAGGAACACTTGAGGGCATGACAGCCAAAGTAACACAGTACATGTACATGGGTGACCTTAACTTCATTGTCAAGGTCACACGGTCATTTAAATTTATGTAACTCTTCAGATGATAACTTGAGAATTATTTGTTCTACTTTCACAGTCTTTCCCAAAACTTTTTTCCCCTGGACATTTAGGCCAGTGAAAATGTGTTCTGTGGAGGCCCGGACAAATTTTCACTCATCCAAAAAATGAGTGGCATGAAGCTAGTGCTATGGGGTCCAGGGGTTACTCCCCCCCCCCCCCAGGAAAATTTAGGAATCTAGACTTCATTTGGTGGCATAGACCCCTTTTGCTCATTTAAGAAATTAGCTTTAAAAGTAAGGATATCTTCAATATTATCTAGAAATCTGATTTTAGTTTTATGCATACCAATTCATGCATCCAGCATAATGATTATCAGGCATCGGAGAAGTCAGAAGCTGGAACCAGGTTATACTAACTTTCTAGAATGAGTATCCGAGTTATGATTTTCTACAAGAGAGCAGACTACAGTGTGCATGTTTGTTGTATAAGCTGCATGGACTAATAAAATGCTTCTCGCATGAAAAAAAAAGAAAAGCATGGCATCGAAAACCGAAAGTATATAATATTCAAAACGTAAAATGAACCAATCACAACAGTGCTTGAACAGGGTATCCCTGGTTTATGATTGACGTCATGACCTTTGAGGAAATACTCTGTTGACTGGGTCAGCAACTATTTACTGCAGTTTGATTCAATCCGTGACACTTTATTATTCATGTATTTTGTGATTCATGCAGGTAAAATATCGTACTCGGCTGAAAGAAATTGAAGTAGCTAAATGTGCATGCAAAGTGAAAAACAACATGCCAGCCATCTGGGCCAACCGGGAAGGAATTTTTACCAGACCTCACAGAGTTTTATCGGCAAAAGCCGAGGTCCGACAACTTTTTGCAATGACTGATCTGATGATGTCAAATTTAATATGTTATAGGTATAGCCTAAGATTCAAGCATCAGCATTACAAAGTATTGATAATAACGTTGGTGGATCGGGCAGTAGCACCTGGTGGTGAGGTCCCTCTAGCCGCCATTTACTAAACCAGTCTAGAGGGGCGAGGCCTTAGTACTACTAGTACCATGAACAGCAAAATCAACTTCGTTAGATAGATACTGAGTACTCTTCTGATTGGATAATGTACCCATTCCGTTATATCCTAAATTCATATGTGTTGATGGTAAGAGTTCGCTAACGCTCACAATTATAACAAATGATTAATGCAGTCGAAAGCTGTGATAACAGTGGACAACAACCTCTTCCCTTTTCAACTCAAATAAACTCATCTTGACTCAAAATACAGCGATGTACTTGTGTGAAAATGCCCTGCCCAAACTGCTTTTGTTTCCAGTTAACATAGCCAAGAACCGATGTTCTTGTGCAAAAAAAAAAAAGGAGCAAGGACTTGCTCACACAATAGCAAATGCAGACCCAACTATACAGATTGAATATGTTTAATTACTGTTGTAGATACCTGATTGACACTTGTCTAGGCTACATGTTACACTAGACGTCATTCAGTAATGGTATACGAGAGAACTATATCTCTATATATGCCATGGAGGTAGTGTGATTGCAGAGCCGTTGTGAAACAAACTACACAAAAAATATATTAACATTGGTTCTACTTCATTTCAAATTTGTAAGAAACTCATATTTTGACACATGCTACAAATACAATCACAAAAGATAATTTTATGTGAAGAGGGTAATGTGGTTTTGGACAGATTTCATACCCACTTATTACACTACCATGTAAGTAGGTGGGCACTGCTATAAATAGCCCCCCCCCCACAAAAAGCAGTTTCAAAGCTTCAATGAATTTTCATTTTTTGTGTTCATAACGAGCATCAGTAAGCTCTTACCATAAACACATGTGAATAGAGGATATAACAGCACAGTAAATTAACCAATGAGAAGAGTACTCGGTATCTATCCAACGAAGTTGATTTTCTTCGTCATCCCCTACTGCCCATGCGCACATGGGCACAGCCCTTGTGTTTTTTAGGCATCCCCGGGTAATTTTCGCAGTATTATTTTCACCAAAGTCTCAAACTTCCCGGCCTTTATGGAAATCATGTCAATAATTCATAGCTGGGCTTCAGAAAATGTGGATAAAGTGTAATAAATGATAACGATTCACCAACTTGCATCGTTAACACCTTGATGGAACGTGGACTTGGCAAACATGCTTCTGGGGATGGAAATGGGTTTCCGCAGAAAGCACCTAACAGGTGTAAGGGTAACCTAAATCAACATTCCAAAGTATGTAGTATTTGTTGCACATGTTGCGTCTCACCTTACTAATATCTGCACACTTTGCAGTCACCGGGTCGTTTATTGGGGGCCTTCCAGATGGCATCTTCTAGTCACACTTATCCCCCAGGGCCCCCATAACGCCATGTTGCCAAAGCCTGCTCCGATTTGGTGTTGTCGCGCCACAATCCAACAATCACTCTCCGTACGCACTACATCTCTGCCACAGGATACGGCACTAGGTCAATGGTGATTTAAAGATCTTGGGAGCATTTCTCAAATTTGTGGAACAGGGTCTAACAAAAAAAAAGGCTATATGGCAGATAATTTTGTTCAGCTGTTCAAGGTACTATACGACCTCGCCCGTCTAGTCTGGTTTAGTAAATGGCCGCTAGAGGGACCTAACTACCAGGTGCTACTGCTTGATCCACTGACATTATCGATACTTTGTAATGCTGATACTTGCATCTTAGGCTTTGCCTACAACATATTTATCGAAAAAACCCAAAACATATTTGTGATGCATTTGAAGACCACTCATCCTTGTTTCTGATGGTCATTAGACCTCACACTGCAAATCTACATAATGTGAAAGACTGATGCTTGTTGAAAATTTATACTAACACATGTGTTTGTCATATTTCAGACAACTGATCTGTTTTCAAGTCACATTTGAATTCTTCAGAAAAGGAATCCAGGAAGTGGCTTAATGTTTCCTCAATGGTTATCAGTAATGTTGATGCTTTAGCAAGTCTGGAATCTCTTTGCTGTCATTGTTGTGTTTGGAATTAATGAATATGGATCATATTTTTCTGTACCATTTGAAAATTACTTCATTGGCTATGTTGTGCTGTGGGCTTTGTTCTCCGACTCATAGTTATAGTGGAGGTAGAGTGTGTATATAATGTTCCAGATTCATAAATATCACAAAAACTAAGTAGGCCTACTTTACTCTTTTGCTGTAAACTTGTCTTACTGACAAGTCGGGAGAACTAAAAGGTGATAGGCCTAACAGGTATCTTTGTATTTTTGGCAGACGTAATGAAATTTGTGTTATGGGTGGTTAGGCCTATACAATTTGGAAAAAGAACTAGTGTCTGCAGTTAATAATGAATATTTGAAAGGTTGAGAGAACCGGTTTAAAACCACCAGTTTCCTTTTATGGGTGACTTCCTGTCTCAAGTCAGGAGTGAAATTGTTTCTTCACTTTGGTATTGGAAGAGAAATGTTGATGCTTTAGCAAGTCTGGAATCTCTTTGCTGTCATTGTTGGGTTTGGAATTAATGAATATGGATCATGTTTTTCTGTACTATTTGAAAATTATTTCATTGGCTATGTTGTGCTGTGGGCTTTGTTCTCCGACTCAGAGCTTTAGTGGAGGTAGAGTGTGTTTAAAATGTTCCAGATTCATAAATATCACAAAAACGAAAATTACTTCATTGGCTATGTTGTGCTGTGGCCTTTGTTCTCCGACTCATAGTTATTGTGGAGGTAGAGTGTGTTTATAATGTTCCAGATTCATAAATATCACAAAAACTAAGTAGGCCTACTTTACTCTTTTGCTGTAAACTTGTCTAACTGACTAGTCGGGAGAACTAAAAGGTGATAGGCCTAACAGGTATCTTTTTATTTTTGGCAGAAGTAATGAAATGTGTGTTTTGGGTGGTTATGCCTATACAATTTGGAAAAGAACTAGTGTCTGCAGTTAATGATGAATATTTGAAAGGTTGAAAGGACCGGTTTAAAACCACCAATTTCCTTTTATGGGTGACTTCCTGTCTCAAGTCAGGAGTGAAATTTTGAAATTTGTTTCTTCACTTTGGTACTGGAAGAGAAATGTTGATACATTAGCAAGTCTGGAATCTCTTTGCTGTCCTTGTTGGGTTTAAAATTAATGAATATGGATCATATTTTTCTGTACTATGTGGAGTCATATCTGACAGCACTGTGTCTAAGTGAGTACATGCTATGCATTGTTCTATCCCATCATGTGATGCACTTGAGACTTTCACAGCAGTTCCTAGTCACATATTTGAGCAGTGTGTAGACTTTGCTTTCAATAACACAGAAGGAAGTGCCTGAGATTTTCAGGCATTTTATCAATAGTTAAATTAACTCCCCGTTTGTCTCTGAAGATTCAGATTCACTGGTCTGTATTTGAAATGGTGTTATGGCTGGCAGTAGTGTCAGTGCTGAATGTACTTTTTGTCTGGGTGTCAAAACAGGCGAAGGCATGTCTGGCTAAACATAATGCAATGATAGAACTACCACTGTCAGTGGTGACAAATGCCGGATTATAGCGTGAGGTGATGGGGTATGTAAATATGACATTATTTTTTACAAGAACTGCATGAGTGACAAGGGCAGTTTTGAGATAGGTTTGTACGTTTGTCATGAATTTGAATTGCCTAACAACCACCATCTTTATTTGATATGGCTGTGAAAATGTGGACTGAGTATTCTAGCAACCAACCTTCGGAAGGACCAATGGCTGGCAGCCATGCTGTGTCTCTTTAATCCTTGACCCAGGTGACAAATTTGGGTTAAATGGGTGGGGCCTACATGTTTCTCGAAAAAAAAATAAATAAAAAAAAAACAGCGTTTAGTTCAGGAAGAATATGTCTGGAGTTGAGAGAACCAGTTTTAAATCACCGGTTGCCTTATTGAGTAACTGTCTCTCTGAAAAGGGGAGTGATACTTGTTACTTCTGCACATTGCTTATTGGAGGACAGATGTTGACATTTTGGTAATTCTTGAATATCTGTCGTTTGCTGTAATTTCTTTTCCTCTCCTCGGATTAAAATTTATGAATATGGGTAAAGATTTTTCTGTACAGTTTTGTACTTGATAGAGGCCAACTGCTTCATACTTTGCCCTGACCTGTTGACCCAACATTTGACAAAGTTTGTAACCGTTATTGTTGCATGTGTTGATATATATTAGGTGGCATGCTATTGTGGTATTTGGCGGGTGTTGAATACGTCGCTTACAAAAGCAGCTGAGCAACAACAACGATCACTGAAGGGAAAAACAATTGTTATTATCTTTGGTATTGAAATGAAAGGGAATAAGCCAAGCAGGCTTTCCTAGCAAATGCTAGGAGCAAGGCTGGGCTCACAAGCAAACTGATACTAACGTTTGAGACCTGATATGTGAAGGCATAGCAAAGCCTTGTGAATGCTGACTGGCTGACTATGTCAGTAGCCATTGACACTACTGACAAACACAATGTATCTGTAGTTGCAATTGGCACTGATACTGATATATTAGGGATACTGGTTGCACAGGACAGCCCACATATGAATCTGACTCTGACCTTTGGGTGGAAAAGTACGGCATTAGTGACATCCATGCACCCTACTGTTGCACAGGCCATCCCTAAAGGTTTGTCAATGCAATGACAGACTGAGACACACTTTCTTCTCTTTACAATTAGGGACAGAAAAAGCTCTAGTTTTGTTATGTGGCAGAGAAAACAGATATTTCTATAGGACATTCTGTGCACAGTATGAAATTGCACATGCTTGCCTAATTATTCTTGATATCTGGTTAATATTTTCATTACATTCTCTTGACATAAATACAAAAGACTTTCATTCTTTTCTGACTTGCCCTATAATTCTTCTGTTAATATCCAAAGATTGTTAGAAAGTTTGGCGGCAATAATTTACAGTTTTTAGACTTGTCTGCTTTGCTACTTAACTTTATCTTTTAGCATCTTTCTGTTTTAATATTCATTTTCAGACATTTTCGGCTTATATGTTTTCTGTTAGGTAAACCCCCAGGGGCTACAGGTAGCAAGAAGCAGCCTAGACAGTTACATGTTTGCCTAATTGTACTTCAAATCCTGTCAAGAAAAATTGTTTTGAAAGCATGTTTTTGGGCATAAATGCTAATGACTTTCATTCTTTTCTGATATTCCAAATGCACATTTACTCAATATAAAAAAAAAATACTTAAAATTGACAGTATTTTCTCAAATGTCACAAACATGACACATTAAGTTGACACATTGACTCAGGGTTGGCAGTTAAATAGAGCTTAATTGTTTGAGGAATAGGGTGTCATCATGGAGTTTGTTTTACATCTCTGGTGCAGGATGTACATTGTTGCAGTCCTTGTTAGGATTTACCTTGGTTTATACAAGTGGTCTAGTTGCAACTGTTTATTTTACAATCATTGGGACTGAATATAATGCCCCAGCTTGTTTCCACTTCAGTTAAATATTGGCAGATGGTTTAACTAGGATAAGCTGGCCAGCTAGAAAGGGTACATATTGGTTCAGGTGTAAGTCAAATTGTTCTTATCTGAACCTGTAGTATGCAAATTTGGTAATTATGGTTTGTTTGACAGGTATTCTTCTTTGATATGAAGCTCTGCATTTATAAGCAAAACTTCACATATTTAGCTAATTCATCAATTGCCACGTTCATATTTATTCATTATTATGTGGGTTGTCTTTGATGAATATTTAGCTTAGACAAGGAGCCGCTACTCAGAGAGACATGTACGGGTAAAAGGTTCTGAAACATGTTGAGTAGTTACCCATTGAACACCCTTCAATTCATTTGGGCTAATACAGCTTATGTCAAAATTTTACAGAGGAATGTGTGAAATATGGACAATAGTACTTCTATGTATATAAGTTAGACAGGGACAGGTTAGCTTATGAAGAGTAAAGAGTTCGGACTGCGGAATAGGGTAATGACTACTAGGAAGTGGTTTTGGACAAAAAGACACGAATACAATGCTCATGAGCAATTTTTCTCAAACTGTTTTGTTTAATAAAAATCCCTCGACAACCCCCTTTACATAATGTGAGGGTGTCAATGCAAGAAAAGACTATGTTCCAATTGAAACAGTGCATACAGGTTGCTCCAAAAGAGATATTAAAAATATATTGTGGGTGCCGGACTGTTGGGTAAATCTTATGGCTCCTTTCAGACTGCCTTGGAGTGTACTGTGATATGCAGTGATTGCAGTGGTCTTAACAGCAAAAATTAACATCAACTTGACATTGGTAATGAATGAAATATCCAAAGTTATAAAATGACATAAATGTTCAGGTATTTATGATTAAATAAGATAAAATGAAGTTATGTTGAATCATCTGGATTGCAATTATATTTCAACAAACATCTTTGAACAAAAACAATATGATGTGCCGGGTTGATTTGTTCTAAGGTCACTGTTAAAACAGAATTTTAATCTAAAGGATTCAATCTTACTTAATTTTCTTTAATAATAACAAAAAGGGGCTATTCTGACCTTTGGAAACTTAGCACCTGTTGGTTTTTCTATTATGACTTTTATATCTGTTTATTTACAGACTGTATATTGGCTGCCTTGGAAACTTAACATCTAGGAAGAAACTCGAAACAAACACACAAGATGGACAATAACATCATTATCTGAATTTGCCCAGACCTCCTAAATTTTTAAGTAGTCCCGTCATTATTGGTTGAAATGTATCTGATTGCTTATGCTGGTGACCTTTTTCAATTCAATTTATAAAATTTATTATAAGTTGAAGGGCTTTTTGTCACTTTTTTAAGATTCATTTTACATTTAAACATGAAATTGGATGCAGGATTCAACGTCCTTGGGTGTATAGTGAAGACAAAGTGATGGTTTTCAATTATTTTAGTTATTGGTCTTTGCACTGGAGACCATCTTGAATTTGTAACATGCTTCCAGGGTAAATTCATTGGCCTTTACATGGCGATCCTTGATGTCCTGCTGTTTGTCTAATGCTCCTGTACTGTCAATTATGCAGCTCCCTGCCCTGGAACTGGTGTATTGCACACATAAGCTTAAGCTCCGACTATGTCAAATTAGTACTGTGTTTCAAATTCGTAAAAAAAATATTTGCTCTGCCGATAAGCAAGTTTTTATATGAAGGGTTCAAGAGACGGAATTGAATAACCCAGTGCACAAAGTAAAAGTTTAACAAAACAGTCTTTCTTCGAATATCCTTAATCAAGAGGATACTTGTATAACCGGCGACTGGTATGTGGAGTATTGTGTAATTTGATACCAGGAGCGTTCCCTCTGCTAATGTTTTTGAGAGAAAAGTGAAATGTGTACACATCCCTCCTTCATTCCGCACCCTGAGTTTCACATCTCATAAAAAAAAAATATATGTGAAACTAGGTTCAGGATCCTTCAGTGTTCAGAGCCTAAATTTCTTTTCTCGGTGTGGATTGTAGGTTCGGCTGACCCTCAGAGCCAAAGCTTATTGCTGAAGGGTCCATTGTTAAATTATAAAAGATGGACAGTGAAAATGTTGTCGAAATTCTATGAAGACTTTTTAGACATTAAAATGTGGAAAGGGCATAGATTATTTTGTTTATTTTTTTTAAGCTTTATCCAAAATATGTTATTGTAAATGGAAAATGTATTGAACCTTCCTCTAATTTTAGGTTTTTGTTACACTAATTTTGTTGATAAATATTTAAGTCTCCAACCTCCCACCCCATCCCCACCACGCCTTGCCCCTTTTTTATAATTGAAGCTTCCTCACAATATATAAACCTGGCCAATATTTAACATTTTGGAGCGGGGGGGGGGGGCGTATTCCATGTGTGGTTGTTAGACTAACTCTGTGTCGCAGGTCTGTTCATAAATATGCCGGTGATGGTTCAGGTGACTTTAATTCTTTCAGTGTCAACTAAACAAAACGTACTGCTCTCAATTAAAACAAGGCAGCAAGATCCATGTTCAATTTAAAGACCTCACATTTCAGGCTCAGCATGCCTCTGGTTACATAGAATGTACTGGACCAGCTAAACAGCTTTCCTCGGCGCACTTTGAAAGAGTTGAGCCATACGTTCAGTTATGAGAGGTTGAATATGTCGTTTAAACTTTGTTTAGACATTTTTATCCATGGAAGAGTACAATTGGGATATAGAACAATTACTATGTTCATCTCTTCTTCACATATAGAAAGTGGGATTAGAAACAAGTCACTGAACTAAAATCAAATTTTCTGGAAAAACTGACATCACAATGTCAAAGCAAAGTGGCCGGGTCACACAGTTTCAACAAAAGCAAACATACGGGACTTCACACATGGAGAATGCAGCAACCTCAATATGACAAATATATAATTTTCATGAGTGGTTGCTACCCACTTAATTTTTATGCCTCTTTTCAGAAGAACACACTGCAGTGGATAACAGGAAATCCTACAACGTTCTCTCAGGAAATCAAACCAGAACATATGAACCGTTGTTACTCTGCCTATTTTGAAGATCTGGTTCCTTCAAGTTTTGACCCATTTCCGGCTGTTCAGGAACAGAACTATTCAAAGCATCAGGCTGTGCTTCAGTGCGGTGCCGTGATTGTGTGCCTCCCACACTCTGACTCACACTGGGTGATGATACCTTGCGATTAAGTATTTTCAAGTCATGCATTTATTTGTGAAAAAGAAATTAAAAAATTCAGTGGCATACAGGCAGGTCCAAGAACTTCTACCATGAATTTTTCTGTATTCGTACCTTCACCTGAGCCTTATTGTATATATCCCTGGGTATTAGTTGCTTCTTATTGTCTATTGCTCCGCTCTAACTCCGATATTATGACAAGTTTCACAGCTCTCACTGTATGTGCAGAATATCAGGTTCGCTTAATTGTTTTGCCTCAAAATCAGCTCAGGTTTATTGTCAGACCACATACCTATAATCCTTATGGATATCAATTTTGGAGATATTGTTTTCATGTAACGAGAATATTTCGAAGAAATGTTGAACAATTTGAACTATGGACGTTGTTTAACACTCCCCCAGTATGGATTAACGTCAAGAAAAAAGGTTCAAGATCTCCCAGCATGGCATCAGTCAAGCTAGTTACATATTTTCACAAGGATATACAGTGCCTTGTAATTTGTGAGAAGAGTTCCGGAAAACATAAATATCGGAAATGCAATTTTCTTACCTCCAATCAAATTTGATATCGTGTGTAATGAAGCTTCAAATTGTACCACACCGCGCTCAGTGCTGTGCGAAAGGGCATCCAACGTAATTGAAAACTGTCATCCGGGGCAGTTTCAATTTTCTGACAGAACATGTATTCCAGAGCACTATGTATGCGATGGTGTGAATGATTGTCCCAAGGCTGTGCTTTTGGGAAAGGATGATGAGTATAATTGTTCACATAACTGTATCTTTAAAAATGGCAAAACGGCAACCCCGCATTTCTGTAATAAATATTGTGAAGTAGATACATGTACCTGCAACCACTTTTATTACCAGTGTCAGGAAGGTGGATGCATTCCTGTGTCGCTTCTATGCAATACGTTTGCGGATTGTAATGATAAAAGTGACGAAACTATATGCACATTTACCGTTTTGAAAGATATTCTACTAAGCGATGGTGACACACTTAACACTAGTGCAACACCCTTTAGGGTAGGAGGTCCAACCATTAACGTTAAACCTTCTCTTAGGAAAATAATTCCAGCAAATTGTTCATTACCCAATTGGCTACCATGTTTAGACACACATGGCGCCCCATGCTACCATATTGACAGAGTATGCGAATATGATTATGATTCACAGGGAATGTTACTTTCGTGTATTAATGGCATGCATTTGCAGAATTACGAGGCTATCCAATGTTCAAGAAGGTTCAAATGTCCTCTATCTTACTGTGTGACTGTCAGAAGGCCTTGTGACATGATATGGGACTGTCGAAATGGAGCAGATGAGTCCTTTTGTAAACAAATAAATTCTTTTTATTTTGTATGCAAGGGGGGGGGGGGAGCATCATGCATTCACGCTTCCGAGGTGTGCAATGGAAAAGTTGACTCTTTAAAACATGTTGATAATGAAGTTGTATGTTCTATTGCTAAATGTCCTGTTTCATGTCGTCGGGGCTATGCGGTAGACTGTTTAAACTTAAATAGAACAGCAATACCCTTTGTATCACCATTCATGAGAATGATTTCCGTTGAGGGCAATATCATCCCGACACTGACATTGAACGAAATTGGCACCTGTCAATTTCTATATTATCTTGACGTCAGTCATAACTATATCATTGTATTTGCCTTGAATACATTCTCTCTGTCCAATGCTACACGAACTTGATTTAAGCTATAATCTGCTTACAAGTGTAAAAAGCTACAGTTTGCAGGGCCTATAAAACCTAAAAGTATTGAATTTAAAGAGCAATTTCATTAAATACGTCGATCATTTAGCTTTAGGTCCACTGGTATCTTTGAAGACATTATGTATGGAGGGAAACAAAATAAGGTTCATTATTTTGCAAAATGTTGTTTCTTTAGTCACGTGCTCGCAAAAACAAAGGAAATTTACAAATATGCCTTTTGAGACATATCTTTCCCTTTCAGATTGTCTAGTTGGCTTTTATTTGTGTATTATTTGGTTTGCGGATCTCGTGCACGGGGATAGATTTTCAGTCTATTACAGGTTATGGATCTCGAGTTCATGGTGCAAATTGGCTGGTTTTGTGTCTGTGTTTAACAGCACTGGCTCCAAGTATGTACTTAGTCTCATAACTTTTCAGCGATTTTTAGGTGTGGTTCTTTTTTTTGTTTTTACATTGAAAAATTGGGGACGAGAAAGCGATTTTTTCATAAGATGTTCTTGCTTTTCTACTTTAGTTTTGCTCAACATAAAAGTTATTATCTATTGGTATCACATATTTGAAAAACAACACATGTGTTTACCATAGTCTGTTTCCCTTTAATTCTGTCCTCATCATATAATATACTACTGTGCAGTTTAGCATCGATATTTATCTCAATAGGTTTTGTTTTAACAATTTTTGGAAATTTTGCCTGCATAGTAGCCATTCAGAAGAGCAATAAAATTTGTCAGACCAACCAACGGAACATTCAGGGCAATAGAAAACTTATGTTAACAATAGTGTTCACTGTGATTATCTATGCTCCACTTCTTGGCTTAATTTTGGCCTTTCCAGGTCTACCATGCACAAAGATGAAACTGGGAAAGGTATTTTTTTTTTTATATTACCATTAGGCCCCATCGTAAATCCTGTTCTGTACACACAAAACATAGTTATAAAAATCAAAGGACTAATCCAAGAAACATCCAAGCATGGCATAAACTATGTGGTTATAAACTATTTAGTTATACGTGCATTCAAATTAGACAGTGTCATTACCATATCCAAACCGTAGTTCTAACGAAACAAGTCCAAGTCAATTCCGACCAAAGGCAATGTTCCTTGGTATTGCATTTGTGTCTTTTTGCCCAGAACCACTTCCTAGTAGTCAATATCCTATTCCGCAGTTGGAACTCTTTACTCTCCATAAGCTAACCTGTCCCTGTCTAACCTGTATATATATGGAATTACTATTGTCTATATTGCACACGTTCCTCTGTAAAATTTCGACATAGGCTGTATAAGCCCAAATAAATAAAAGTGTCTTCAGCGGGTTACTACTCAACATGTTTCGAAGCCTTTTACCTGTACATGTCTCTCTGAATAGCGGCTCCTTGCCTAAGCTAAATATTCATCAAAGACAACCCACATAATAATGAATAAATATGAACGTGGCAATTGATGAATTAGCTAAATATGTGAAGTTTTGCTTGTAAAAGCAGAGCTTCATATCAAGGAAGAATACCTGTCAAACAAACCATACATACCAAATTTGCATAGTACAGGTTCAGATAAGAACAATTTGACTTACCACTGAACCAAAATGTACCCTTTCTAGCTGGACAGCTTTTCCTAGTTAAACCATCCGCCCATGTTTAACTGAAGTGGAAACAAGCTGGGGCATTATATTCAGTCCCAGTGATTGTAAAATAAACAGTTGCAGCTAGACCACCTGTACAAACCAAGGAAAATAGTATGTATAGCTGAAACACATAAATTTATAGTTGGACACAACGTGGGGAAAAAAACTTTTTTGAAAACAGAGTAGGATAGGTAACAAAGCTACCATAGCTCTCGTGATTCTGGTCTCTAATGTGGACCTGAAAATTATAACCTATTTGGAGTATTCTGGAATAGTACTATTCCTATGATTTATTTCCTTATCTATTTGTTATTTTGTTTGTTTGTCTGTTTGTTTCTTTCTTTATTTATTCATTCATTAATTTCTTTATTTACATTCTTTTTTTTACGATGGGTCAAAATCATTCCTTACTTTGCCGGACATGTTGTACACTGTTTCAAATCAAGGTCTTTGCAATCATATAATATGTGCTTGACTGCAGTTTAGTGTTGTAAATCATACACCCATCCTCCTACATAAAAGTCAACTACGGCCTTTGCAGTTACATGTGCCTGTTCACTACAGGCATTAGACTACAAATATTCATGTATAGAATATTTACAATAGTAGATGCTCGCAAAATGTGATTTTTGCACTTACAAAGACAAAGTATCAGATCAATCATACCACCGTCCCTCAGGTTTCACTTGTTTGTGTCAACCAGGGTGAAGGACTGGAATTGGCATCATGGGGGGGGGGGGGGATGGCGTCAGCGGGTCCAGGTGCGTCATGATCAGCGTAAGGTGGTGGCTTTACCTCCCCCGACTTCTACTCACGGAAAAGCATACTTGATCAGGTCACTAGGCCGAGAAATGAAACATTATCTGTCTTGAAAGCCTTTGATGACAATTTTCCCCATCATTTTTCCACATATCTGATTCTCTTCTGTGTGAGACCCTCATCGACTGCGAACTTCTTGTCACTTTGAAAGGTCTTCAGCTTAGCCATAGTCCTGCATACCATGCTTCTGGCCTTGTAATTTGTTAGAAGTATGCTGAATTTTCTCGGTTGAGAATAATGCAGCTTCCCTGCTCTATGTGATGGGTCAATATTGCTCACTTGTACTACTATAGCCAATGTGTCTTTAAAAATCTCTAAAGCCATTTTATCTGTGTTTTGCAGTTCTGTTTCTCGCCATGGCGTCACAATTCTGATGCTGTGGAATCTGTCAAGTTGCTCTAAGTCGTCAAGTTTTCAATGTACCTCTTCAGTTATTGCTCTTGTATTTTCTGCTAGAGCTTTTCACTCAGTAATTTTGTCATTGTTTCTGGATGTTCTCATTGTCCAGAGCACTCTTTAAGAAACATAAAAATTACTCTTGGTTAGCGACAGTTATCTTCGTTGGCGCTATATCAAGAATACCTTTGTCCTTAACGTCTGGTGTTCTTCCGAAAGGATCACCAATTCTAGAGGCTCTGATGATGGCACTTTTTTTCATTTATTCTACCCACGTATTTTGTGGACATTTATGTAATGTGTGGTAAGGAAGAAAGAAATACATTTTACCGTCATTCTAACTGTGGCACACTGCAAGTATATTGGCATTGATAAAGATAGCTTCAGCTGGTGAACTGAGGTCAACTGTCACTTGGCTCTGGTGACTTGTGTCAGAACGTTGATAAATATATTGTATATAATGGTGTAAGATGCTATGTTGGCGCCCGTTAATCAATATGTACTCTTGGCCCTTATGAGGTGATGGAAGAAGACATTAAACAAATATGTAGTCACTGCAGCTCTGTTCATTGATTTGTGCATGGCTTTGACTGCCTTTTACGCGATCTAGCTGCGGCGCCGCCCCTTTGCTTAACATATGACCACTGAAACATTACAGCTGGTCTGTTGTTGTATTAAGCAACTTCAGAAATCATCGATTTAATTTTTCAATTTTGAAAATCCTTGCTTAACAAGATTTAGGGAAGAAAGAATACATGGCAGTAGTCAAAGTTGCCAAAATCAGTATTTACAGCAGACAAGGCAATTAATCTTGACACATAAACACCCTAAGCTAGGCTGAGTAAAAAGAAAATACTGTCCACATGGGGTAATTTAATTTACTATGCCTAATGCAAAATCATCACTTTGTCATTAAATTTAAAGTTTAAATCACTATTATCGCTAAACACCGTTACGTCTATTAATTAACATTCCACCTCTATTTTTGTAGTGTCTGTTAGGACCAAATCGTCAGGGTATATTTGTGAAATATATTTTTGAAAGTGTTTACACGCTAAATTGGTCATGGAAATATCTGAATGTCAATTTAAAGCATGTATTATGAAATTTCTTTCCTTATGGCAGCTTTTCAAGAAACTTATACTCGCAGTAAAATAAATATAAATTTTCAAAATGAGGTGTACAATTGGCAACCAATGGAATACCATTTGTCTGTCTAAAGATGAGATCTCCAAAAAGGACATGAATGTTCGCAATCAAAAAATGTAACAACTGGACAAACTGGCAATCCTGCATATTATTACCAAAATTTGCATCCTTAAAAGGTGTGTCTATTCTCTAATTTTTTCACATATGTTTTATACATGAGGGACTTGCTACATTCTTTCAAATCAGAATGAAGAATAGTTGTATATTAAGTGTAAAACTCCTAAGTAGAAATGCAATAGTTTTCGAATATTTGTATGAAACTTTAGGAGTTGTACTATCAAAGTAAGCTGGTACGCATGATTGTACGTTCTTATCTTGTAATATATAACACATATTTATGTAATAAGCAAGCTTAACATAATACATGTACTTCAATTTAATGAAAATCATGCTTTGACATTTGTCCATATGCACTGTTGGCCCTTGGTGGGTTTCCCAAGAAGGCATCGGACAAAAATGAAGTCGCCCCAGCTCTGCTCATGGATCTGTCCATGGCCTTTGTCTGCCTCCCAGATGATTAAGCCAAAGACCGGTCCTTGCTTAATATATGAGAACTGATGGATTGCACCTGGTCTCTAGATACCTCAGGAATGGAGCATGTGAGGCTTGGGGATGTGGGGAGTTCCTGGTCATATGTGAAAAATGGATACATCAAGTTTCCGTACTTGGACCTGTAATGTTTGACAATTTTATTTAATATGATCTCCTCTATTCCATTATTCACATGCATGCATGCAGTAAACTTTGTCGATTACATGAATTAGGATGCTGCAGTTTAAACACCCTTTTTCCTGTTGTTATCTTGTTTGTTTTAGCTGTGTGAAAGGAAGCTCCATCAAGCTGGAGAAAATATAAAAGAGAAAAAAAAAAGGAAAAGAAAATGAAAACAGCCATATATACTGATTAAATCAACCGTGCAGTAAAGATTACCAGGCCCGGAAGGTTTTAAAGCTTAACGTGATCTATCATGAAACTACTCTCAAGTTTATTTTTGCTCCAAGGAAATCAAAATATAACTTTTTGGGCACACTCACACCAAAAGTCTACTTTTTCCAATACAACTGAACATGCTCGGGGATGTGTTTTCTATCAAAGCGGCCAAACTATTGAATAACTTCCCTTGATATCAAAGTGATCACTCAACTTGGAGCCTTGGAAATTCAATAAACAAATGGAATGGGCTTAAGTGTATGGGTGCATGTGTACATTGTTCAATAGACTTCATGTGATAACTTATCTTCCTGTTTTCTGTCCTATGGAAATACACATTATGAATTGAGTTGAATTGAATATTATTTCACATCCTAATAGACTGAAGTGGGCACCAATTGCATGACTTTATTGCATCATTAGCACACCACATACTTACACACTCTATCACCTTCAAACTCTTTTTCGCTCATACACATGAGGGAAAAATTCACTTGTTAAACATTTACATGGTGCAATTTTTGTGATGGAGCTTTAAGTGATATGTCCCCAAGCTATTCAGGTTAAACATATGGTTACCTTTAGGTAAACTCTACTACACACAGTACTATGGCGAAATATGGCGGTAACCTGCAAAATTACCATAAGCACCGTAGTGTTTCATTTGTACTGCAATACGCTTGTGCTATGAGATACACCAACGCATATACATGTACCCTAGCCGTTGCATCTGCAGACTATGGCATAAGTAATAAGTCCGGGTGCACCAAGAGTATATAAAAGAGAGAGAAGCAAAATCTTTTTCTCCATGGAAGGCACGTAGTTATGTGCTGAATTACCATTGCAAGCTGGCTGTCTATTTTGGTCAGATTTGTTAATCATAGATAACATTTCGATATGTAAATTTTGCACCTGTTCGAGCCAATTTGCTGAAATGGGCCTATGATTTTAGACAAACATTTTGCTTCCTTGTCATGTTAAAATGAGACAGGGCATAAGTGTATGTGATTCAGCTATACATAGCAAGGGACATTGCCTTTGGTCGGAATTGAATTGGATTTGTTTTATTAGGACTACGGTTTGGATATGGAAACAACACTGTCTAATTTAGTAAAGGATATGAACCACAAACTACAAGACGATTTGTGCAATTTGTAGTGGAGGCAAATATTTTATTCATATTTTGTGACATCTTATGAACAAGTATGCATGGAACATAGTTATTTAATGGAACATTATATGGAAAGTACAAAATAATAAGACTATTACATCCTGAATGATGCGGTCGTGTACAGCATCCACTAAATGTATTGATGAAGTGAAGATGCGAGATATATACTATGTAAAGTGAACGCCATTGATTAAAAATCACATATTCTTTACAAATTATGTAGCTGTCACTGTTAAGAGAAGAGATGTAATGGAAATAAATGTGCTGGAAAATGAGATCAGCGTAATTGCCATCAGACTAGGGGACACATTTCTATTAAAAAATTAAATACGGCAAATTCAGTTTACTGTAATAATATGGCGACAACAACAAAGTTCAGGTGCCAGATGCATCAAAGATTGCAATGTACCTTACAGTTATTTTGGGGGGGGGGGTCTTTGTTTGTTTGTTTGTTTTTTTTTTTTGGTTTTTTTTTGTTGTTTGTTTTTGTTTTGTTTTTTTGTTTTGTTTTTTTTTTGTTTGTTTGTTTGTTTGTTTTTTTTTACACTATCAATTTTAAGTTAAGCTGGAGGTGCCTTTGGTCACTTCAAGATGATGTAAGAGGTGGAACTGGAATTTGTTTAGACTACAAATGTTCCACATATGTGTAAATGTGTTACAACCACAAGCACCATCATTTTTATCATCATGCTTTGATGTTTATCCACTTAACCTGGATCCCCAGATGCTCACAGAATGACATTGCTATTATTTTCTGCTTTGTTTGTACCCTTTTTTCTGAACCATATAATCATCAATGAGAGCGTATTTATAACATGGTTAACGTATGAAAAACAGTTTCCTTGCATACATACTGGAGTACACAAAACTGAGTGCAATATATCTTCTCACTTGGTAAGGATGTACACTTTGGAACTTTGTTTTTTACACGGCTTTTGCTGTGCTGCATTTGCGCCAACGAGTGCTGAGCTTCTGCCTCTGAAAGGGTAAGAGTATACCTCAGGAATTCTGAGACCAAACTGAGTATCACAGATTAAATAGGGTGTTTTTGTCACTTGAAACATACAACATTGTGATTGCATATTTTTGAAAATAGCTATAACATGTGAGTTCTTTTATAAATTACTTTGGTTGATGGCAATAACGCATGAACTGTGTATTGGGAATTATATGGATAATTGGTTTCAATAAAGTCCATGCCCGATAACTGACCTATATAGTTCAGGGATTGAAGAAAAAGCATCAGTCATTGATCAGGTTTAATTTGTAGCTCACACATATATTGTGTTTCATTTTCATATATATATAGAAATTGTATACTGGGATATCTAATAGGTTCTGATGCTAATTTGGAATTCTTTCTTCAGATTGTGGACCACGACAAAGTCCTTTCAAAATTTCAAACTGACAATGAAGGGTAAGCAACGATTTATAGCGGTATAAATTGTATCTGTATTATTTTTCCCCGTCATGCCACCATGTAATGCAATTCGTGAGGCCAAGAACAACTCATTTGTAGGATATGATGTTGGCTTGGTTTTAAATTAAACTTGCCAAGTGCATAACTAGCACTGACCTCGCAAAAACGATATTTGAAAGGTCTGCTTATTTCATTGTTTTTATTTTGCGCTAGAATGCTGTCGATGATGCTCTCTGGAATGATAGTTCGATAAAATATACCACTAATGCCGTGTCCTGCGCCGATTAACATGTATATATAAATTTATAAAAAATAGAAAATTGTTGTTGGTATGCCCAAATGCACCATCAACTATACACAGGGCTTTGACAAACACAAACCTTTATCTAAGTAATCAAGGCACATACACATACATATGTATATATACATATATATATATATACATATATATATATATATATATATATATATATATATATATATATATATATATATACATGTATGTGTATGTGCCTTGATTACTTAGATGTATAAACATATATGTATACTCTCTCTCTCTCTCTCTCTCTCTCTCTCTCTCACACATATATATATATATATATATATATATATATATATATAATTTTATGTGCATTCCCATTTTAAATGAAGGGAATTTCTGCGCTGATACTGTTGCATTCTTTGCAGATTCCTGAGTTACTAACTTTTGCATGCCCTGTGGCGAAGTTTTTTTTGTGTGCGTATGTGTTTTTTTTTCTCAACACATAGAGGGTAACCAACCAGAGTTTTAAATGGCAATCAAGAGTGTATATACAAAGCAAAACAAAATTCAACAAAAACCCAAAACACTAAACAAAAAACAAAATAAAAAAACAAAACCAACAAAAAAAACCACAGAAAAAGAAAACAAAAAAAAAAGAAAAAACAAAACAAAAACAAAAACAAAAAAGAAAGGAAAAACAAAACAAAACAAAACAAAAAAACAACAAAAAAATATAGCCAATGCCAACTGGTTTGAAAGGTTTAGTGGCAGAAATATAGTGGTATAAAGCTGAAAAAATAACTATATTTTCATAAAAAGAAACATTTTGTGCGACTATAATGTCTGTAGAGTGAGGGGAACAAGCGGATCAATGGCATTATGTTAATGCGAACGTGGAAAATTAAATCTAGGGCTGGACAAAAAATGATATGTGTCTTCTTTAGATGAACCACACGTGCATTTGGGTGGATCCTTACCTCATATTTTGTACAAGTGGTTGTATAAAAGGACTAGCGTCCACATGCAGGCGCGTGTGTTGGACAGGCAAAAAAATCTGTATTCAAGGGTGCACAATTCAAGAAAACTTGTAGGTCTCATTATGGGCAGAGCTTTTCTCTTGATTTTAATAGCTGCTGAGTTTTGAATCTCGTGTTGATGCTGTAGTCTAATGGTTGAGGGAAAAGTGATTTATCATAAAAATAAGTACGAGCTCGGAAGTGCGGGAGCTCAAATTGCTGACATGTATCATAACTTTGGGTGTTTAAATAAGGTATTGTAGGGAGAATAGAACTCAAGGATAATGGCACAAGCTTGTTCACCAGTGTGTACATTAAGGTCTGTTGTGGAAATTTATCTGCGTTAGGTCAATGTTTACCATCCAATTTCGTCGTATATTTTAGTATCACTAGGTCCATGCATTGCACCAGTGACAATGGGAGCAGCAGCTAACTGAACAATTCCAAGCTTGTCAGCATCTCTTGTGGCACAGCCACTTGATACTGGGCTTCTGTATCCGAGAAAAAACCTATAAATAATAAACTACTCAAAACTTATAACTCTCCACCTTTTAAACTGAAAATAAAGCACCCACTTTAGATAAAATGTTTAAAAAGACAATGTATTTGTAAATTGCAAGTACCCTAGCACATTATCCATGAGCATTCACTTGATTTCAGATTCATGCTTGGCTACAGATGCACTTATTCTAAAACAAAGCTGAAAAATGACTTTGCAAAGAAGTGTTTTGTAGTGCGTGTGTGGTTTCCCTGTCCCCATTTAAGCCCCTTCTAACATTGTTTTCAACATTAATGTGGTATCATCAGCGAACATTTTAATGTTGGATTGGACAAGATTTACAACATGGTTAATTTAAATAATAAACATGAGTGGACATAGCACTGAGACGCCTGCAGATGACAGCATGATAGCAAGCCGAATGAAAAGTGACGGCAGAAGGATTAGATAAAGGACAGGTTTCAAGCAATGCAATTATATCGAAATTAGGAGCAAAGTAAGAACTAAAGAATATCTGTTTGTTCATTGTAAGGATGTACACGTTTATGTGACAAAATGAAACATCACACAAGTCTTGGATTGGACCAGGATTCATATTAATATCGCCTGCTAAAATTATAAGTAGTGCACATATAACCGGGATACATTAAATCTTCAGTTGAGGTTTATGAAATATAGTATTCATGCAAAACCATGAAAGTAAACACAGAAGTTTGAGAAGTATTAAATAACTGATTAATTAGCTAACTAAATTATCAATTATTATGAATGCATTAAGATATATATTAATTAATTAATTAATTAATTAATTAATTAATTAATCCATCTATTTGAGAAGATTCTGCTTTGGCTTGCACATCAAGACCTTCTCATTGTATAACACAGGGGACACTATACACCTGAAATTTAATCA
Organism: Hermodice carunculata; assembly: GCA_964020975.1. Classification (NCBI taxonomy): domain Eukaryota; kingdom Metazoa; phylum Annelida; class Polychaeta; order Eunicida; family Amphinomidae; genus Hermodice; species Hermodice carunculata. The sequence continues at coordinate 15,996,615 of OZ026621.1, forward strand.
TGTATAGGTGATTCCTCAAGATATAAGCAGTCACAGGCCCGGCCTTTAAGTAATGTGTCATCAATTTCCTCAGCAATAAGTTATCATGTTATTGCCCTGTAGTTTGATTCTCCTAACTCATAACATATTTGTCATGTGGCCTCTAAATAGATTGTCAACAGTGCAGAAAAGTTCCTGATCAATAATATATAGTCACTTGTAATATTATGACAAAAAACATGACTTTATTGGTAAACATAGTTTAGATATATTTTACACACATGAAGCGCAATTTGGAGAAGTGCTGCACGTGTATCAGTTTTACAGAATTAAAATAAAAATGTTTGCAAGACGTTGACTATTACTGTTAAGAATTTTTCAATAAAGTAAAGATGAACCAGTACCTAAACCTATCCCTTACCTGGGTTAAATTTTAGGCCTTCGACTGGCAAATTGAAGTGATCATTTTGCCTAACAGAGTTTTATATATCTCAGGGCTAAATGATCGAAGAGTAGTATAAGACCATTATGTGCCAATACCTTAGCTCTTATTTTATTTAGAGTCCAAAGACCTCGTAATGTTGAGAGGCCCATCAACATGAACATCCCCAGATAAAACGCCAAGACATGAACATCCACCGGGCAACGCACTATTTATTAAAAACCTGAACATGGTATGATGTCACACTGAGAGCTTAAAATTATAATTGTCATAATATATATACATATAAAGAATATTATAATGTAAATTATTATTGTTAGCGTTCGTACTAAGTCTTTGAATTAGATAAAGTTCAAGATCTGTGAGGACGGGAAGATGCCTCTGTCTGACCACAGTAAGTAAACCAAACGTGTGCCTTCTTTAATCCGTTTTAACACCAAAAGTACCAACTCCTAAAGCACACTAAAGGTATAGAAATCTCACTGCTGAGATGCGTTCTTGTCGGCCTCATCAAATTGTGATAAGTCACGCGATGCATGGTCCCACCTGCAACACAGACTACTCTATTGACTCTATACACCAGGATCATGGGAAAGCATCAGATGGAAAACTGACCAACTGGCTTAATGTCTTCTAAAACCTCATTTTATACGGCAGTCCCCTTTTTAAGAAACACCCGAAATAACTGGACCTTCCAATCAAGTCAGGTTGTACAATGGGTATTATAGAGATTTCTGTTTACTAAGAAATGAGAAAAAAGAAGTTTATCTCCATATGCTTATTTCGCAGATAAAGTATAATGACATAAAGGTAGCTCCAAATTTTACTTCTTTTCTTATCCCCGAGATTACTGAATACGTGAATATGTAGGCCACGAAATGCACATTTTTACACTTTTAAGGAAAGTGTTAATTCCCCTGCCCCCTCTCCCTCCTTTCCAACAGAGTTTGGTCGCCTTAGACGCTCTCATACGATTTTTTTCCGTTTGGATTATATATCCGCGAAATTCAAAGCCTAGATGTGCCCATGAAACGATAAAATGTGGACATACTCTTGCAAACTTAAGCCTTTACATTCAAAACTATATTACACATAAAGTTTACAAGTGAATAATGCACACTTATCAAAACAGAAGGGAAGCACAAACAAATAGAGTAAAAGATAAAAAAAATAATGCATTAATTTTTCTGGAGCTGTCAGATGAGTTTGATCTTCTGACAACATGTATTTTGAAAACAGAAAAATGGCAACTATCACGATAGCTCAAAAAGTTTGAGAATTTTTCGAATTGATGGGTAAATTTGTGTTTTCCTGCAAATACTGGTTTCACCAAAAATTGAAGATTTCGGACAACAGTGAGTCATCGTGTTAACTGATTTGGTTTGGGTTCATTACTCTGATACATCGGCAATGTGGAAGACGTAGCAGTTTTTAGTTGTTGTGCTAAATAAACAGAACAGCAAAACAGAAAAACATGAAGATCACCACCTACACACAGGACAAACACCCAAAATAGATCAAAATGTGCATATACGTTGGCATGTAAATCCAAGAACTTAACCAATCAAAAGTGCTTCAGTAATAAATATTCATGGGGGTTAATTACTATTGACCTTATTTGTTTAAACGATCCATTGAAATTTTTCAGCGCGTGGCCTCCACAGTCAGAACCAAAAACATTTTTAATAACTTCAATGTCGTTCAGTACAGAAATTTCGGCATGAAACTAAACACAAATGCTAAGGATAGCAATGGTGACGATGCTGCTGCTACTGATGATGATGACGACGACGACGACGACGACGACGACGATGATGATGATGATGATGATGATGATGATGATGATGATGATGATGATGATGATGATGATGATGATGATGATAAAACCACTCAGAAATTTCCCTTTACTTCAGCATATTGTGCAATGCTGATGTCAAATTATACTGCAAGGCTTGCTTTCATGTAGTTTTGAATACCACTCATGTCACGAAGTGTTTTCCTGGAAATGTATTTTTGTGCTTGCACTCTGTTAAATGTACATAAAAAAACAAAAAAAAGCTAAGCAGCAGCTGTATTATAACACATCTGCTTTTAGAAAAATCATTCTATGAACATGAGTAGCGGTTTCTGCTCAAATAGCTGCTTTTAACATTAAGTTCCCAATATATAAAATGAAATGTGAGGACATTTCTGGAAGATACTTGACACACTCTCACTGGATATCTATAAACCAGCACAAGCTGCTTTTCAAGGCCATTGCTCAGGGAATATCCACCATTCGATGCGTACGCCTTAACTAAACAGATGAATTATATTAAAATGAATGGTTAATCCAAAAAAAAAAAAAAAAAAAGACATGGATAGAGAAAACAATGTTATATACATGTGTAAACTGCAAATTATCAACTTGAGACAAACCCATTGAACGTGTTTTTTGGGATGACAGAATTAAAGCTTCACCCTCCTGCACATTAACATGAAGCTGATGTTATAATCCGAATTGTTATGTAAATGTCGTGGTTTTCAAAATCCCCACAGGCGTACAACTATAGTGGTTAGAAAATTTGCACAAAATGCATCTTCTATACTTCCACTAGTCCTGAAGTAAAAATCACCACAATTTGTCAATCCATTCACTTTTCTTACCATATCAAGTGGAACAATTAATGAGGGAAAATCATTCGCAAGAACTTTACAAACTGGGTGGTAACCGTTTTGATTTAAAGGCAAAATATTAACTTTCCTATCATTACGTAACTCTATGAGGTAATGCACGTTGAACACACAATGACAGTCCATGTACCACCACAGCTGTGAGAAATAGGCATGCACTAGAGAACATGGCTTATTTTTTCATGGTATTTTCCGAAGTGATCACACAAATTTGTTTAAAAAAATACATACTTGTCATAACTTTATAGTTTTCACATTAATTATGAACAGAATAAAAAGTTACAGCAAATGGCATCTAATCTTAGTGTATGTGGTCTGGAAAGACATCGCGACCGCCTGTGTTTACTTGAAAATTGATTGAGTGACCCGCATCAAGCATTTTAACGTGTGTTTTGACACGAAACTGAGTTCAATCTGTGATATGAAATGTACAGCGTACTCCTGTTATATTTTTTGTAACAGACAGCTCAAAATGGTAGCCTTTACAAATTGCGTATTTGGGACTCAAACATGGTCGGTAAGCAACTGGAAACATGTTTTCCCCAGGCCCAAATGATACTTGACAAAAGTGTCCCGTCCTTGACATGCACCTTTGTACCGTCAGTCACACTATTTTTTTTTTCAGATAAAACAAGATACTTTACTGGTTTGTCAAGCTTATTTTCATATTTATAACAAACAATATTCCGCCTACAAAATCTCAAAATCTTGCAAACAGCATATATGCTCCACAGAGTTTTCGTAATGCGGTTTTTTTTTGTTTGTTTGTTTGTTTTTTTTGGGGGGGGGGTTTTTTTTTTTTTTTTGGTTTTTTTGTTTTTTTTTTGTTTTTTTTGTTTTGTTTTTGTTTTGTATTTTGTTTTTTGTCGTCGTCAGCCTGTGTTATCCACGACCTACACATATTAGTCTCCAAAAGCGACAAATCTGACCCAACAATAAAATTATTTGCAGTAAATGTTTATAACACCTTACCTCACCCATCTGGGTCTCCACTTATTTTTTTTTTTTCAAAAGCTAAAACTTTGGACAGACTTAAAGTCTCTAAAATGACCCGTCAGTGACAAAATGCTTTCATAGTTTTCCCCGCAAATGCCGAGAAAAATCGGGTGGCCCACTGTCTGCCCATCGCCCAAGATTATGTACATATTGCAGCTACTCTAACAAATGAAAAGACCCAAAACCCAGCATTTCATGGTCAGTGTTGTATCCACATATATTTGTTACATGCATTGACATGTCAGAAGTTAAGTAAAATTTGAACGAAAGGCCAATATATATATATATATATATATATATATATATATATATAAATATTTAACATATTTACTATACATCTTTGTAATTGGGTGCCGTCCCGTTCAAAAAGGTCTATACTGAATTTTCTAAGGATTTATTTTTCTGCAAAATCATTTTTCTGGATTGGATACAAACGTATGGACATCTTCCAGTTTGGGGCCAAAGAAAAGTATACAATGTTGCCTACCACAGAGGAGATGGGCAGGTAATAGCAAACAAAGAAATCTTTCTTTGTTAACGTTAGCCAAATGTTCTCCCATCCTTTACAAATTTTTTTTTCCATTTTCCTAGCAAAAAAGAGTGGTATCAAAACAAAATGAACAGTAGTGACCATTCATTACATATAAGCATGATAAGGAGACTATAACAAATGTACACAAAATAAATATAGTTTACTACAAGCCTATACTACCTTTTATCCATAGATTCGATTCCCTTTATTTCTATCAATACTGTTATCATGCTCTGCATTCATGTGGTATATTTGAAGAAACTGAAATGAAATACATGCCCATATGAAACCCCTGAAAATAACACACACATATATATATATATATATATATATATATATATATATATATTTGCGGAAAGTATCTGCTCATATATGAAATACTGTAACACATATGTGTAGTTGTGATTCAATTCTACATATGTACAATATATATATATATATATATATGCAAAATAATGGTAACGGGTCACTGTGACATGTAATGGCTAGGTTCAATCCCATGCTGCAGTGTGCTCCAGTCTGGCGCAGTGTGCCTTGGCCCTCAACTAATGGACCTGGATTCTTATATCATAAAGTTTAACTGAAACATCTAATTCTGCGCCCTTCAAACGTACTTTTTGCTTTATTATGATATGATGAGTTGTCAACCTTCCAACATCAAGCAGTCCTAGAAAGCAAAAAAAAAAAAAAAAATGGGGAAGAAAGAAAAAAGCCAAGAAAAAAAAACGTTTGTAAAAAGTAAGACACGATTTTTGTATTTCGTTTCTTATGTGAATTTTTCCACAAGAATTTCTAAGTTAAAATGAAGTATAAAAAGTTGATTCCTCCTCAAACTGAAAAATTAGGATAGGATAAAAAATGCATAATTGACATACATGCTGTGTATGTCAGAAAAAAGGCATATCGCTATGATATTGCTGGAGGTCTATCCTGTTTTACCCTGGGTACAGTTTTGTGAAGCTCGCATAGCGTGACTGCCACCGTGAGCCAATTTCTTGCCACTATACAATAACAGTGGTTTCACAAGCGATTAAAAAAGAATTAGAACGTTACTATTCTTATGCGCCGAGTATTGTCAGAAATTTGCTCTGCTTCTGTTATGCTTTGTCGTCCGCTGATACAATTTTATGGAGCTCGCAGTAATATGTGGGGAATGAACTGTTTTAAATGGGCAGGAGATCTGAGCTGCATGGAACACGTTTGCACCTGCAGAGAAGGCGAGAGGAAAAAAGTCCCTGCTCATATTGGTTTTTGTAGTTCGCAAATTGGAAATGTAATATTTTACATGCTAAAGACATGCACTCTGAATTTGGCTGGAAAACTGTCCATCAGCATATTCCGATCGATCCTCTCTCCACAGCCTCCTAGCTCCCTAGGGGTCCTTAAATTCCCAGATGTATGTAATAATTGGTGTTCGCCAGAGCAAACGGTTTGGGGCCTACTTTCATGCTGGTGAATTATTCGTAGCAAATATTCCACTTACTCAAACAAACACACCCTGGTAAGTGGGTGTATATACAATGATGGAGCATTTCAAAGCTTGTAAATACCAAACTTCAAACATTACAGGTGACATTTTTAACTGGCAAACTTAAACATGATAGGGAAGAGATTCACACCTTTAGGACTGATATTTTATGATCTGGCAGCAGTACCAACATTAGGTTTTGGTGAGCAGATTTTTCGTATTCTGTTGTCCCTGATATGCGAAATTAAGTGCAGAACAAATGAAATCCTGAGAAAAAATTAGCAGATATACACCACTCCTCCTGGAAGAAGTAAGGGGTTATTTATAATTTTCCACACGGAGTACTCCTATGTGTAGTCCTGTCGCTGCCCCTTTATTCAGTACTTAGTGACTTTGTCCTAAATACTGATCAACATTTTTCACATTTGGTGAAAATGGAATATTGAATTTCAAACCGCAACCCCTTGCGGATTAAATCATGTATGCACGTGGAACTCTAACAGAAAAAATAACTTACACTTGTAAGATTACTTTGTTATTAGCTGGTGCATTTTCTCATTATAATCGATGCACATTCCTTTAAAACTTATACTTGGTGTTACATATATATATATATATAGTTTTGTGTGTGTGCATTCAGATATATCCACATATGACAAATGACACCAGTTTAGATTCTTACCCACGTAACTGTAACTTGCACCAGTAAGATGACTTTGTTATTGGCTGGTGCATTTTGTCATTATAATCAATGCACATTACATAAACATAAACTTGCTGTTACATAAATATATATATATGTGTGTGTGTGTGTGTGTGTGTGTGTGTGTGTGTGTTCATGTGCGCCTGTGTCTTTAGATGAATCCAGATATGACAAATTAACCCAGTTTAGATTTATAAAGGTAACTGTGTTAGAATATGTTTTCTGTTATGCTTGGTGAGCTATGTAAATAAGAATACACAGGCTCCTGTACCTGAAAAATAAAACATTACTGGTGTATGATGATAAAAAGGCAAGCTTTCGTGTATGTCAAAGATCAAACTGAACAGCTGATAGTCCCTATGTAAGAACATAGCATGTCGCTCCACGCATTCTTTTAAAATAATATCAATGTCTGTGCAGATGGTCAGAAATAAAATGCCAAAGCTGTCAAAGTAAATTATGTAGTTGTTTGCTTCACAGCATACAGTGT